>JAQPPZ010003675.1:0-600000 GCA_028583015.1 Wollemia nobilis
TATATTTTGATTTATAAAAGCTTCTTTTTATTATCAAAGTTGTCAAAACCAGACTATTTGGAATTGAGAACGTAACTTCAATTCATGATCCAGAAGAAGTTGGAAAAAATGCACTCAAATATGCATTTTGAATGTATATAAAGCCAAACTTAGAAATACATTTTGATGGTACAAAGCCAAAATCAGCAACCTTTGCTAAAAATATTGCAAGCATTCTTACAACTTCTTCGATTGGGCTTTAGAACAAGGTAAAACTTAAGAAAGACTAAATGCAGATAATAATCAACGCAAAATCCAACAAACCTAGATAAAGAAAAGAATTTTCTTATAAAAAAGAGTTGTCTTCAATAGCATCTGAGAAGAAAAAAAGGAGAAATTTTTCTATAGAAAGTCGGAAAAAAGAACATGCTTGAAAAAATATTATAAATATTATAAAGTAATTATCATTTCCATTAGACTCCCTCTTAGAGCTCCTTGTTTTGTTAAAGTAAAGTTAGTTTTGTATAATATATAGATCTAATATCTCCACATCCACACCAAACAATATGAGAATCACATTTTCAGAGAATTTATGTATCTCTTCAAAATTAGAAGGTTAAAGTTTAATTTTTTCTATTCTCAAGGTGAGAACATCATAGTTGTTAGTTGTTTGATTTTCTCTATTTTCAAGGTGGGATCTCAGTGTCACTACGCAATTATGAGTGACTAGACTAAGAAAATCCTACTTACAAGCTATTGTTCCCCATTTATGTATCTCTTCTAAATTAGAAGGTTAAAGTTTGATTTTTTTTATTCTCAAGGTGAGAACATCATAGTTGTTAGCTATTTTATTTTCTCTATTTTCATGGTGAGATCTCAGTGTCACTATGCAATTACAAGTTTGATTCCCTATATTCTTGGTAATGCCTACACTGAGAAGGTGAGATCTCAATATCATTACGTAGTTACAAGTCTAATTCCCTATATTATTTGGAATGTCTAGACTGAGAAAAGCCTACTAACAAGTTATTATGCATTAAGTTAAGAATGTGATACAATTTTATGAGTTTAATGAATTAATATATAATTTTTAATATGAATCCTAATTGAATTACTAGGTATTCAAATTCTTTTGGTTAAGAATGGGGTACAAGTTTATGATTTTGATGAATTAATATATATTTTGTAATATGAAACCTAATTGAATTACTAGTTATTACAAAAACATGTCTTTTTCTATAAATGTTTATTTATAATTTTTTCCAAACTAGAAGAATGACCCCTAAAAAGTATTTGCCATACTAGAACAATGACTAAAAAATCTTGTGACAAGCTATGAATTACTGATTAGGAAGAATAAATAATAATAGAATTTTGAACAACTTGAGAAAACTAGGCAATTACTAAAATAAATAAATAAATAATAAAATAAAAAAATTCCAACAATTGGAGAGCCAAATTTGTATTAGATATTCATTGCAATGAATACAAATTTTACTCTACCATCTAGAGAACATGAACTTACATAAAAACATGACTCAATACTTTGGTCATTAATTTTTCTATAGAGCATTAAATAGGCATTAAAGTTACTTCATAAAGGTAGGCAATAATTAAAGCTCCTCACAAGCCCTTAGTTTGAAGTTCTGTGAAACTTGTGCACCAAAAAGAGATCAAGGACCTCCAATTTTTTCATAGGAGAAATGTTGGGTAGTTTCTGCAGATTGCTACAACCTTTGAAATGGCATTCAGTAAGACTATTTGAAAAATGAAAATTTACTAGATTGAAACTGATGTTAACTTTCAACTTTGTAACATTGGCAAGTAGAAATGATAGTGCACTTTGAATGAACAAATCCTCCAATTTTTTCATAGTAGAAATGTTGGGCACTTTCTCTACACACTGCTACAACCTTTGAGATGGAAATCAGTGAGACTATTTGGAATATAAAAATTTGCTAGAAAATTGTTTATATGATTGTAACTGATGTTAAGAAATTTCAACTTGATAATATTGGCAAGTAGAAATGATAGTGCACTTTGAATAAAAGTATTTTTTCCCTAATTTATAGAATCACGCTCACCACTTCTAGTTTTTCCATAATTTTTGTATTTTGAATCCCACTAGCATTGCTTTCAAACATTGTTTTTCCTTATCTTGGAAAGAAATCTCAAGGTTTGCTTAGTGTTTCAATATACGGTTTGTTGTTTTCATAAATATTTCTCATACACCAAATGCTAAACTACTTGTCAAGACACCATTTTAAGATATTATGAAGTTTTTGGTATTTTATTGGTTTTCTAGAAGGACAACAAAGACATAAATATGATGCATCAAATAAACAAAACTCCATGTTTCCAAAGCCTTTGCTTGCTTGGATGACTCCTCTAGAAAACAATATGGCAAGCCTCCCTTCCTTGGGATTTGCAAAAATAAATTAGTGGATAAAATCTTGATCCACACAAAAGATATTACAAAGGTAATGAAGACCATAAAATCGAACAACCCTTGTTGGCATTTGCAGAAGTTGTTTGATTTTAAAAATATAAATAAAAAAAGCAATACACAAGGAAATGTGGGGTATGGGGTATGGAATATACAATTTTCATAATAGGCCAAAATCCTTGCATTTTTTCATGTTGGAAAGAAGAAGAGCATGTTTCCAAAGCCTTTGCTTGCTTGGATGACTCCCCTAAACAACAACATGGCAAGCCTCCCTCCCTTCTTGGGATTTGTATAAAATTAGTGGATGAAATATTTATCCACTAATGAAGACCATAAAATCGAACAACCCTTATTGACATTTGCAAAATAAAATTAGTGGATAAAATCTCTATCCACACAAAATAAGGCGTTTGCAAAATAAAATTAGTGGATAAAATCTCTATCCACACAAAAGATATTACAAAGATAATGAAGACCATAAAATAAAAATATCAGAATTTGCAGAAGAAAATTAGTGGATAAAATATATGTCCACACAAAAGATATTACAAAAGTAATAAAGACCATAAAATGGAACAACCCTTATTGAAATTTGCTAAAGAAAATTAGTGGATATAATCTCTACCCACATATTACAAACGTAATGAAGACCATAAAATCCAATGTTGGGATTGGAAGAAGAAAATTAGCGGATACAATCTGTATCCACAGAAAAAAGATATTACAAAGGTAAAGAAGACCATAAAATTGAACAACCTTTATTGGCATTTGCATAAGAAAAATGAGTGGATAAACTCTTTTTCGACACAAAAGATACTTTCAAAAAAAAAAAAAAATTATAATTTTATATTAAATAAATATGAGATTGGTGGCCATTCTAGCTCTCTCAATACAAGAAAATACAAGAAGCGATGCAGTTATTTTAGAACACTGTCATCTCAATACAAGAAAATACAAGAAGCGATGCAGTTATTTTAGAACACTGTCATCATCATTTGTCTCTGTATTTGAAATATACATCAAAATAAAATAATATATATACATGTTATGGAATTATATAACGTCATATTTCTGCTGAAACCAACCATTCTATAAGCAAAACCAATAAATAGTAGGTTTTAACAGCAAAAAATTTACTGTAAAGCTACATTTGCATATTTAAAGCTAAGAAATCTGCACAGTTCACAGCCAGATTGTGAGAAAAAAGAAATTAATCTCATGTATGGGGTTAGAAAATCAATTAACCCGCGGAAATCATGCGGAATGCATACTCCATTTCCTTGTCGTCTTCAGCAAGATATTTGTAAAAATCAAATTACAAAACATGCGAGGGTAAAATCTTTTTTCCGTGCCATGTTAATTAATGGAACCCTTGGATTTTACAAACAAACAAGCATATGGTAGTAAATGTGTCAAAAGATGCTTATAATAAGTGGATCATTACCGGTTAAAACCCACAAGCATGTCTTAAGGTTCTAATAATATTCTTTACTCGATGCTTAACGAAAATATTGCTCATAATAAGTAGATAATTGGCAGTTAAAACTGACAAACATGTTTAAAGGTGTTAATAATATTCCTTGATGCTTAATGGAAATAATCTAGTGGTCCCGACAATGGCCAAGCTGGTCAAGCTTTTACAGAACGAAAAGCTGAACTAAAGTATGAAAAAAAAAAAATTATAAAAACCCAAGCAATGGCCAAGCTGGTCAAGATTTTACAGAAGGAAAAGCTAAACTAAATTATGAAAAAAAATAAGAAAAAACCCAAGCAAACCCTGGTTTGGACTTGAGAATTCGAAAAATACCTGGAAACATTCACAGAAACCACATGAAATCTCTTGCGTTGGTGTCACTCTTAGATCTGATGTTCACCGCCATTGGCCAAGCTGGTCAAGCTTTTACGGAAGGAAAATCTGAACTGAAGTATGAAAAAAAAATTAGAAAAAACCAAGCAATGGCCAAGCTGGTCAAGATTTTACAGAAGGAAAAGCTAAACTAAAGTATGAAAAAAAAAAAAAAAACTCAAGCAAACCCTGGTTTGGACTTGAGAATTCGAAAAATACCATGAACTCTCTTGCGTTGGTGTTACTTTTAGATCTGATGTTCACCGCCATTATCACCATCATTCAATAAAACAGCTTAACTTTCCACATAGGGTTATGGTCACGGTAAGTTGGTGTTACTCTTTGGATCTGATGTCAAAATTATCTGTAAACGAAAAAAAATTAGAAAAAGCCTAAGCAATGGCCAAGCTGGTCAAGCTTTTACAGAACGAAAAGAGTGAAGCTAAATTAAAGTATCTAAAAAAATTAGAAAAAAAGCCAAGCAAACACTAGTTTGGACTTGAGAATTCAAAAAATACCTGAAAACATTTACAGAAACATCCAAGATCTGATGTCGAAATTATCACCATCATTTATAGAAACCATATGAAATCTCTTGTAAAAATCATCACCGTTGTTATCACCATCATTCATAACTATCCATGATGTGATGGAAATCACATAAAACGGCTAATTAACTTTCGATATAGGGTTAGGGTAAAAGTACCAAATGTGATGTGATGGAAGTCAATAAAGGGTAAAAGTACCAAATGTTGGTGTTACTCTTCTATCTGATGTCAAAATTATCACTGTCATTATCAGCATCATTCATAACATCATAATGTAATGGAACAAAATAAAACAGCCAATATAGGGTTAGGGTAAAAGTACCTGTAAATGCAAAGAACAAAAAAAGAAGTTAGGCTCATCTTGTAAATGTTCAAGAACTCCTAAAGACTCCTTCAAGGAAAGTATTTTCATTTATGGTGCATGAATTAAAAAAAAATGTTAAAAAAAATGTTAAGCTCATCTTGTGAATGTTTAAGAACTCCTTCAAGGCATGTATTTTTATTTCTTCATTTATGGTGAATGAATTTAAATAAAAGATTAATAAACTAACATGGACTTACTAAATTTCAAACTCCACACATGAATATTAATTTAATTTGAACCTGGGTTACAACAAAGAAAGCTCAAAGCCCTAGCCAGGGTGTCCTGGGAGTGTGTATGTGAATTTGTGTATAAGAAAAAAAACTCAAGTATGTAGTTCATTAGAATTTTTGTTGTCATGAATGAATCTTGAAAACTCCATAATCATTTTCCTAATTTGTTTTAGGTTATTGTTGATTCCTAATTCATTTAAGTTTGAAATTGTTTATCATTTTCCTAATTTAATTTGTTTCAGGTTATTGTCAATTCCTAATTCATTTAGGTTTGGAAAGAGTTTCAGATTATAAATTCATGATAAAGAAACCCAAGAGTCCAAGGGATGGGTGGATTGGTAAGTTCTAGGCACTTACCAAGAAGAGACTTGAGAGTTAGCCTTGTTGAGGCAAAGGTAGTAGTCTGACCCATTAAGTGCATGACCAATGATGTTGGTACAAATCCTAAATCAATGGTGGATTCCTCATGCCCCTCATTAACAACAAGGTGCCATGTAACCTATTCCCCATGTATAAATTCATGATAAAGAAACCCAAGAGTCCAAGGGATGGGTGGATTGGTAAGTTCTAGGCGCTTACCAAGAAGAGACTTGAGAGTTAGCCTTGTTGAGGCAAAGATAGTAGTCTGACCCATTAAGTGCATGACCAATGATGTTGGTACAAATCCTAAATCAATGGTGGATCCCTCATGCCCCTCATTAACAACAAGGTGCCATGTAACCTATTCCCCATGTATCAAAAATAAAGCAGTAGTTGACCCACTGAGTGCATGACCAATGATGGTGGTACAAATCCTGAATCAATGGTGGATCCCTCATTCCCCTCATTAACAACAAGGTGGCATGTAACCTATTCCCCATGTATCAAAAATATAAAAAAATAAATTCGCATATAAAGTGTAGCATCTCTACAATTTCCTACTACCAATGATGGTGGTACAAATCCTTAATCAATGGTGGATCCCTCATGCCCCTCATTAACAACAAGGTGGCATGTAACCTATTCCCCATGTATCAAAAATAAAAAAAATAAATTCGCATATAAAGTGTACCATCTCCACAATAATAAATAAATAAATTGGCATATAAAGTGTAGCATATCCACAATTTCCTATGCAATATTTTTTCATTTAGATTTTTTAATGTACAATCAAACACACATTCATCCAGGTGTTGTAGGTGAGTTGGAGAGGAGAGGGCAATCCTCCAAGGGAGGTCCCAGGTTCAAATCTCCACCGTACCAAAAAGTTGAATTGGGTATCCAAAATCCAATTGATAATGTTGGTGCGGGCAGGATCGGGTGCGACTCCCAAGTGACTTTGATGGTGTAGAACCTTGTTCGTGGTCTCTCAAACCAAGGCGGGTCGGGTGCGACTCTCGAGTGACTTTGATGGTGTAAAACCTTGTTCGTGGTCTCTCAAACCAAGGCAGCCCCATAAGAGGTTATCGCTTAAAAAATAAATAAAAAATCAACCACACATTCACCCACGTTGTAGTTTAAATCTTGAACTTTTTATATTAAAAGGATGATGATTTTAGATTAAAACGATGGTGATACAAATCCCAACCACTAGTGGTTCCCCACTGCGGTCTTTAACAGGTAGGTATGTACCCAATTCCCCATGTATCAAAAAAATAAAAATAAATAGATTCACCATAAAGTGTAACCATGCTAGTCAATTTCCCATGTATCAAAAATAAAAAAGTAAATTCACCATAAAGAGTAATCACGCCTGTCATTAACAGGTGGCATGTAACCGATTCCCCATGTATCATAAATAAAAATGTAAATTCACCGTAAAGTGTAGCATCTACACAATTTTCTATGCAGTATTTTTTTTTATTTGGCTATGCAGTATTTTTTTATCTAGATTGGAACGTGTCCACCTGTATGTATTACCTCATGACCCTGATTGCATGTAATCAATTCCCCATGTATCATAAATAAAAAAGTAAATTCACCGTAAAGTGTAGCATCTACACAATTTGCTATGCAGTAATTTTTCTTTTTGTTATTTGGCTACGTAGTATTTTTTCCGTGGACACCTGTATTACCTCATGACCCGTGATCCCATGATTTACTACAGGCTACAACTAAACAATGGTTTGATAACTCAAGTATAGTTGAAGAACGATAAAACAATATCCTCCATGAAGATTATCTCATATGGTCAATATCCTTCGTATTAAAGATAAAACAATATCTCCATAAAGATTATCTTATATGGTCATATCCTCCATAGCCAAGATAAAACAATATATCTATGACGATTATCCCATATGGCCAATATCCTCCATATAAAATATAAAAACAATGTCCATGGGACGAGGAGGTTAAAAATTACCTTACCTTCACCTTCAAAAACAACTTTGATAATTATACATGTATCACTTTGGTTGAGCCAATATTTTAATACCAATAGAATTGAAATTAGGTGTCTGCTACAATCAAATATATATATATATATATATATATATATATATATATATATATCAACTAAGTCTCACCCCTGCTATAATCATAGTGGTCATTATTATCTCATCTTATTCATCCAATCCAACTAGGTCTCACTTTGCAATCCTCTTTAAGTATCTTTTTTCATCTTATCCATCCAATCCAATTAGGTCTCACTATGCAATCTTATTTAGGTCTCTTCTCTTATTGGAATAATTTAATTGGTTGAAGTAATGCTAATAAAATTAAAATTAGGTGTGTGGCACGGAAAAAAAAATATAATACATTCGTACACCACAACTAGGTCTCACCCCCGCTATGTCTTTTCCTTGATGAATTATAACCATAATGGTCATTCTCATCTTATCCATCCAACTATGTCTTACCCTTGCTATGCCTTTCCCCTGATGAAATATAACCATAGTGGTCATTCTCATCTTATCCATCCAACTATCTCTCACGCCTACTATGTCTTTCCCTTGATGAAATATGAAAGGAACCATAGTGGTGATTCTCATCTTAGTCATCCATGTCTTTCACTTCATTAAATATGAAGGGAACCATAGTAGTCATTCGCATCTAGGTCTCACTTTGCTATGCCTTTCCATTCAATTGATGGAATATGAACATAACCATAATGGGTATCTTCATCACATCCATCCAATATATGTTTGTTGGACTACAAATGCAAGGAAGGAATTTATTGGATGAGAGATTCTCACACTATAATTTATAAATGTTTCTAATTTTAATTATGCGCCATGAATAAGGTATGCATAGTACAACCAAAAACCACGTTTGGTTTTTTTTCAAGCCATTTCAACTAAGAAACAATGGTAAATGAGATACAATCTAATCCTGATTAATTAAATGATGTAAAATCCTTGTGGTAACTCTCAATTTGTTATAAGATAGATAAGGGAGATAGAAGCTTAGGCTTTTAAAGTTTTATTTTTGTTCAAGCCATTTCAACTAAGAAACAATGGTAAATAAGATACAATCTAAGCCGGATTAACTAAATGATGTATATGGTAACTTTCAATTTATTATAATATAGATAAGGGAGATAAAAGGCGTAGGCTTTTAAAGTCTGTGAGGCCAAACAATATAGAAGATATGTTAAGGAACAGTGGAAACGGAGAACCATTTCATCATGGTTCAAAATTTGAGCAAAACTTATAAGGATATCCAAGAGTTACTGATTTGTTTTATTATATCTATAACAAGCCAAGAATAAAAGAACTAGGGAAATTTGTTTTCATAATAAACAAAATTTTAAAGTTTTTAAAATTTAAAAAATAGCACTTCAAACTTTGTAGTTTCACAACCTCGCTTTTCTAAAGAAAACTAAGAAAACTAGGAGATGATATATGTTAATTGGCACTCACTCATGTACGTGCAAACTTCAAAGCCTGCAAAGCCTTCTATTCTATTCACTTGCTCCTTTAGTAAGGGTAAGAAAAAAGAAAAAGTTTAAGAGGGTAAAATAAGGAGAAGTCTATTATGGCAGCTGTCTCGAGGGCACGGGCAGGTGTTTTTTAAAAAAAAATTGAAGAACTAAAAGTGAGGCGTTTTATCAAAAAAAATTTAGAGAACCAAAAGTAAAATGAAAGACTTTACTTATATTAGCAAGATTTAATTAGTACAGTTATTCAAATCATATGACTATTAGAAGGCTGTTCTTTTCTGCTGATTTGGTTAACAACTACCTAACTTTTTTATTTTACTGTTTTTAATTTAGCAACTCCCAACTTTTTTATTTTACTATTTTTTATTCTACTGTTTGAAAAATAATCTATCATAAACCCTTAAGTTTTTCTTTATATTTACCAAAAACTCATATTTAAATCTCCATATTCTGTGGAGAACAATTTCAAATTTTATGGACGCATATTGGGGCTTACCAAAGTGAAGATTATCTTTAGCAGACTGACCTGTCAGCTACCCACCCTTGACAAATGCCAGGAAGAGAGTCCATTTACTTCTGTAAGCCGGCCAACATAAAATCTTATCAAATCGTATGTACACTTTCAACAGCTATACAATCTTCATGGATGCGGTGGTTCTTCTCAACAGCCAACTTTAATCACTCACAGAATGCTTCATCTTCATATATGAAAAAAGGCCAACCCTATGGTTCAATGGTCACATGTTTGAGATTTTCTTCGGATTGGCGAGATCTGCTCTTGCTCTACAATCTGCCTCTTTATGTATCGTAGAGATGTAAGCTCTCCAAATGATTCAGGACGACGCTCCACAGCCTTGCAGTAGGACAAATCGAAGTACTTCAGAGCTTTGAGTTCCCAAAGTGATTCTGGAAGACATTCCATAACCTCAAAGCAATAAATATCTAAATAGCAAATCTAAATACATCAGGGCTTTGAGTTCCATTGAGTTCCCTGAATGATTCTGGAAGACACTGCAAAGCTTTCCAATGGCTTAACCTTAATATTTCTACAGCTGCGAGTTGTCCAAATGATTTTGACAGAAGCTTCAAAACTTTGGAGACAAATCTAAATACTCCATAGCTTTGAGTTTCCCAAATGATTCCGGCAGACATTCCGGAAGACACTCCAAAACCTCGGAAGCAATCCGGCATATGGTGGCATCATTGACCAATGAACATACTATACGGCATATTGTGGCATCATTGACATATTGTGGCATCGTTGACGAATGAACATACTATAGCTTGTATGTTTATTCATAGACAAGGTCAGAATTGAAATTTAAATGCTTGTAACCAGGATTTCATACGGCAATTCGATTCGATGGTGGAATAGACACATAGTATCTTAAATATCTTTTTAAAGAAACTTTTCACATCTAAATGCTGAAGTTCGGAAGCAGCAGCGATAATGCTGCAGAATCGCGTCCGACGCGGGTGCAGCGCAGGGGAACCACTTGGTCGCGATATCGCGACAAGCAAGGGAGAAGTATTAGTTAGGGTGCAATATGTCGCGATTTCGCGACACTAAGGGAAAAGTATTTCGAAAGCTTTGAAATGACGCGATATTGCGACAAGCAAGGGAGAAGTATTAGTTAGGTTGTAATATAGGGAGAAATATTAGTTAGGTTGCAATATGTCACGATTTCGCGACACTAAGGGAGAAGTATTTTGAAAGCCTTGAAATGATGCGAAATCGCGACAAGCGATTTTGTGTCAATTTTGTGGTAAACTTTAGACAAAGGCGCTAGGGTTGTGAAAGTGCCCCGATATCGCGATTCACGAAAATGTGACAATTTTGGAGTCCAAGCTTGGTCAAATAATTTTTTAATAAAAGGGGCATGAAAACCAATGTCAAGCTTTCGGAGGAATGAAATGACAAAGGCATAGGGACTTAGGGAAGAAACACAATTTATCCTTTACAAATCGGAATCCACACATTTATAAATAAAACACAGGAATATTTAAACGGAGACGATGAAAGGATAAATAAGACTATAATATAATCTCACTTTGTTAATCAACAGGAAACACTCGCAGTGCTCTCATATGCAGAATATATTTTATATATTGATTAAAATGAACCAGACTGCTATTGCAGTATTACAAAGACAAACAAGATTAATACCTATGTGCTTCTGCTCTGGAAGCTTACATATATCTGCAAATGATATTGCAGGATAAACACACATACAGGACTGTTGAAGACTGTGGCTTCAGCTCCTGATTTCCTTCTCCTCTGCTCTTCTCAGCTTCTGCCCTCTGCTATGTTTTTCTCTGCTCTTCTCCCACTATACAAAATAGAACCCCGAAGGAAATATATATCTAGGGATTCATGCAAGATGCGGGAAAGCACCACCAACTACTCTGACATGCATTTAAGACAAAATTTGAGTTTCCATCCAATCGTAGAACTGACTATCAGTCTCAACTGCCAGTAATTAATACGCATGCAGTTGGATTCAGTGAATATTGCAGTAGGTGGATTTGCCAGTGGTTTCAAATCTGGTTTAATTTTCTAACACCCTCCTTTAAACCAGATTTCATAAAAGCTTTGACACCAAGCATCTCCCTCATCCTGTTGAAGTATTCCTCCTTCAAAGGTTTTGTGAATATATCTGTTATCTATTCTTTGGACCTACAAAACAGTAGTTCAATCTCATTAAATTTCACTAGCTCCCTGATGAAATGATAGCGAATTTCTATGTGCTCCGTTCTGCCATGAAACACAAGGTCCTTGGACAATGCTATGGCAGAATTATTATCGCAAAACATAGTTTTTGCTGCTTCTGGCAGATGATTTAATTCACTCAGAACTCTTCTCATCCAAACTGCCTGGCAGGAGGCTGAGGTGGCAGCAACATACTCTGCCTCAGTAGTTGATAATGCAACAATTGACTATTTCTTTGAGGACCATGAGACTACTCCAGATCTAATATGGAAGGCATATCTAGAAGTGCTCTTCTGATCATCTATTCTTCCAGCCCAATCGCTATCTGTGTAGCCAATCAATTCAAGTTGGTCTTTCCTGGCATAGTGGATTCCATGGTTCCTTGTGCCATTAACATATCGTAATATTCTTTTGGTTACTTGCTAGTGAGTCTCCTTGGGTGATTCCATGAACCTACTGATTAAACTCACTGTAAACATCAAATTTGGCCTAGTTGCAGTCAAATACATTAGACTTCCAACTAACCTTTTATAAAGAGTTGGATCAATAGTTTTGTTGTTATCAGTTTTACTTAACTTCATACCTGTTGCAACTGGGATGATGGCAGGTTTACTATCCTCCATCTTAAATCTCTTTAGGACATCCTTTGCATACTTACCTTGAGAAATGAAGATGCCATCTGTAGATTGGTCAACTTCAATACCAAAAAAATAATTCATTAGCCCTAAATTTGTCATAAATTCCTTCTTCATGGCTATTCTAAACTATTCAAATAGCATGTTGCTATTACCAATATAAATCATATCATCTACATACAAGAATACAAATATCTTATCCCCTTTTGCATTTGTATTCATATACATAGTGTGCTCATATGGGCATTTAATAAACCCATTGTCTTGAAAGTAAACATAGATTCTATTGTACCAAGCTCTGGGTGCTTGCTTCAACCCATACAAAGCTTTATTTAGTTTCAAGACTTTGCCTTCTTGCTCCTCCAACTCATAGTCGGGTGGCTGGTCTATGTAGACCACTTCTTCCAACACTCCATTCAAGAATGCAAATGTAACATCCATCTGAAATGTGTGCATATGCAATACATCCAAAAACTCTTAAGTGATCCACACTTGGCTTTTGATTGCTCCAAGCCTCTTGAGGAATTTTGTCCTTCACACTTTTGGTGGGACATCTGTTCAACAGATAAATCGCATAGCATACATCTTCTGCCCAGAACTCATGTGGCAAATTCTTTACCTTTAGCATATTTCGTGCCATTTCCATTATTTTTCTGTTCTTCCTCTCTGCAACACCATTCTACTATGGTGTATATCTGGCTGTAAATTGTCTTCTAATTCCATTTTATTTACAGAAATTATGAAATTCATTTGAGATGTACTCACCTCCTCCATCTGTTCTAAGAGTCTTCACATAATAGTTGCTCTATTTTTCAGCTAGAGCTTTGAACTCTTTAAATTTGTTGAAAGCTTCTGATTTTTGCTTAATGGGATAAACCCACGTCCTCTGACTGAAGTCATCTATGAAAGTCAAAAAAAATATTTCCAGTAAATGTGTTGGTCTGCATAGGACCACAAATATCTGAATGTACTAGCTCCAATGGTTGTGAAGCTCTCCAAGACTATCCTGAGGGGAATGCATCCCTATGTTGCTTATCGACTAAGAAACCTTCACAAACTTGATTGGGTTGCTCTATGAGGGGTAAACCCTTCACCATTTGTTTCTTGTGCAGGAGGTTCGGCCACTGAAACTTAGGTGACCAAATCTAATATGCCACAGCCAGGTAGCATCTTTTACAACTTCACTAAATGACAACAACAATTCATTTTGAATTTTTAGGGAAACATTTTGTTCTTTGTCATGGAAATTTTTTCCACAAGCCCATTCTCTTTATCCCAAATAATACAGGCTCTATTTTTAAACTATACAGTGTGCCCATTCTATACAAGTTGTCCAACACTTAACAGATTATGCTTCAACCCAAGAACATAGTACACATCAAAAATGTTCTTTCTTTCACCATGCTTGGTATGGATAATGATATTTCCTTTGCCCATAATAGGTACCTTACTGTTGTTCCCCATTTTCACTTCAAATTTAACAGATTCATCAAGTTGTGAAAACATATCTTTGTTTCCAAACATGTGGTTACTACACCCAGTGTCAAGATACCAGGTGTTCTTTTGGCTCTCTTCATTAGTACTGCAAGTTAACATCATATTCCCACATACATCTCTACTATCTACATTTTCATTTTTATTTGTGTAGTGGGCTTGTTGTTTATTATCCTTGGCCAATTTCTTTCTACATTCATAACTATAATGATCTAATTTCTTACAGTAATAACATTGAATTTTTTATTTATCATACCTCTGAATTGATCCTCCTTGCTGATTTCTATCGTTGCCTCTTCCTCCGGCTTGATGAAAATTACAGCTAGTTTCTCCATAATTGGAGTTTGACCGTCCTCCTCTCTTGTGGCCTCTACCATGCTTTCCTCTGTTACTCTGACCTCTTCCTCCTTGAGAACTTGAAGTGCCTTGGTGAGATTCATCTCTTTTGCTATTGTCTCGAAATGAGACCTACAATTTAAAGGCTTGCTCCAATGAGGATTGAGATGACCAACTCAGCCTCTACTCATGTTTTTGTATAGAACCCATGAGCTCATCTAAAAAGAGGGTTGTCAAATCCCTCGACTCTTCAATCGCTATCATAACTGAATCAAACCTTAATGGAAAACTTCTTAGAATTTTCTCCATAATTCTCTGATTATTCACAATCTCCCCATTCAACCGCATCAGGTTGATGACATCCATGGTCCGGGTGAAGAAGTCGCTCATGGACTCTGATTCACTCATTTGAAGATTTTCAAACTCTTATCTCAACATATGCAATTTGACCAACTTCACTTTGTTGGTGCCTTGATAAGAGCTGGCAAGTATTTCCCAAGTCTGCTTTGATTTTGTTGTTGATGCAATTCTTAGGAAATTATCTCCTCAACTACTTGCATTATATAAAATAATGCCTTCTGATATTTCTTCTGATTCTCCTTCAACAAATCTGAATCTTCTTGGGAGAGAGCGGCTAATGTTGCTGCATTCGCTGGTTCTGGATAACCACTCCACCAAGTCCCATAGCTCCTTAGACCAAATAAAATCTTCATTTGAATGCTCCAGTAATCGTAATTTTTTCCACTGAATCGTGGGATCTATAACTACAATGAGTTGTTTTTGGAAGCCATTGCTTTTATCTTCCACGAGAAGGGTCAAGATCTGATACCAATTTGAAGTTCAAACGCAACAACGATAATGCTGCAGAATAGCGTCCGATGCGGGTGCAGCATAGCGAAACCACTTGGTGGCTTGTTGCGATATCACGACAAGCAAGGGAGAAGTATTAGTTAGGTTGCAATATGTTGTGATTTCGTGACACTAAGGGAGAAGTATTTCGAAAGCCTTGAAATGATGCAAAATCGTAACAAGCAATTTTGCATCAATTTCATGGTAAACTTTAGACAAAGATGCTAGGGTTGTGAAAGTGTCCCGATATCGCGACTCACAAAAACGTGACAATTTTAGAGTCCAAGCTTGGTCAAATAATATTTTAATAAAAGGGGCATGAAAACCAATGTCAAGCTTTTGGAGGAATGAAATAACAAAGGCATAGGGACTTAGGGAAGAAACACAATTTATCCTTTACAAATCCGAATCCACGCATTTTTAAATAAAACACGAGAATATTTAAATGAAAACGATGAAAGGATAAATAATACTGTAATATAATCTCACTTTTTTAATCAACAAAAAATACTCATAGTGCTCTCATATGCAGAATATATTTTATATATTGATTAAAATGAACCAGACTACTATTGCAGTATTACAAAGCCAAATAAGATTAATACCCGTGTGCTTATGCTCTAGAAGCTTACATATATTCGTAAATGATATTGCAAGATATACACACATACGTGACTGTTGAAGACTACGGCTTTAGCTCCTGATTTCCTTCTCCTCTGCTCTTCTCAGCTTCTGCCCTTTGCTATATTTTTCTCCGCTCTGTCTCCCACTATACAAAATAGAACCTCGAAGGAAATATATATCTAGGGATTCATGTAAGTGGCGGGAAAGCACCACTAACTACTCTGACATGCATTTAAGACAAAATTTGAATTTTCATCCAATCACCAAATTTACTGTCAGTATCAACTGCCAGTAATTAATACGCATGCAGCTAGATCCGACGAATATTGCAGTAGGTGTATTTGCCAGAGGTGTCAAATATGGTTTAATTTTCTAACAAATGCTATGAAATTGTCAATATTTTTGTTTTGTTTGTGTATCAAGGAGAGGAAGCCACACTTTTTAAGATTATGGCATGCCATAATCGTCCTTGTTTTCTCGTAGGATTTTTTCAAATTACGAAATACAATTACATATAGCTAGTCAAGGTGAGCAAATTATTTGTAATTTAATTTGTTTAAATAATTTAAAATATATATATATATATATATATATATATATATATATATATATATATAGAACTCAAAGAAGGAAATTCAATTTTTTTGTAGCCACACTTTTAAGATTTTTTTGTTTTTTTTTTTGTGTATCAGAGGAAACCACACTTTTGCCATAATCGTTCTTGTTTTTTTTAGGATTTTTTTTAAATTGCGAAATAAAATTACAGATAGCTAGTCAAGGTGAGCAAATTATTTGTAATTTAATTTGTTTTTAAGAATTAAAAATAATAATAATTATAGATTTCAAAGAAGGAAATTTGAATTAAAAAAAAAAAAACTTTTTTTTCTTAAAAACCCTACTACTTAGATAAAATAGATTTAATTTTTTTTAAAAGAGTTGGAGTTATCAATTTGATAAAAGCTACTACTTAGATAAAATAGATTTAAATTTTTTTTAAAGAATTGGAGTTATCAATTTGATTTTTTTTTAAAACCCGAATTTCTTTTCTTAAAAACCCTAACTATGATTTGAATTTTTAAAGGATTGGAGTATCCAATTTGAAATTTTTTAGTTCTTCAAGAATAGTGGATGAAGTTTAAAGAATGGTAGATGAAGTTTAGATCTCTATATATTTTGGTAAACATTTTTCGTGGATGAAGTTTAAAGAATGGTAGATGAAGTTTAGATCTCTATATATTTTGGTAAACATTTATCGTCAACTCGAGGAAGCTTATGTATGATATTGATATGATATTGATTCTCGAGAATGGTGGATGAAGTTTAGATCTCTATATTTTAGTAAACATTTATGGTCAACTTATGAAAATTTTAAGAGACGAAGCTTATGTTTGGTGTGACATTGATGCTCGAGAATGGTGGATGAAGTGTAGATCCCTATATTTTGGTGAACATTTTTGGTTAGATTATGAAAATTTTAAGAGATAAAGGAATATAATTATAATGAGGCTTTAATTACGTTTGAGAGGAAATGGAGCATATAACATTCATTTTTGAGTTAGTGGGACCGTATAAAAAGATAGCTAACATGCATTCTTGAGTTAGTGGGACCCATATAAAAAGATAGCCAATTTAATGGTCACCATAAAAGGATATAAAAAAATCGACTTGAGGATATAATAAAAGGAAAAAATACATATGACAATGTGTAAGTTCAAGAATGCATTTAGAAAGAAAAGCTTAAGAAGCAAGTATCTAAGGAGAAGCAACAAATAATAGTTAATGACAGAGGAAGAAGTTGAAAAATACTCAAAAGTTAATTCATGGTAACAAAAATAATAGAGTCCATGCTATCAAGTGACATTAGCTCAACTACTTCAATAATATGTAAAGAGGAGACCAAGTTTCAAATCTTATATGAATAATATCCAAGCTTTATTGTAATACCACTATGTGGTAATTATGTAATATGGATGGGGTCATTTCAATCCCATAATAGAGTTCATGGAAGCAACAAGAAAATCCAAAGAAGTTTTATTAAAAATGTGAAAGAAAGCATGAAAATAAGGACATGAGGAAGAATATTATAATGAAAATTAGAAAATAAAGAAACATTGTTGAAAAATCAAAGCAAATAGAATGTTAGGTTAAGGTTACAGCATATCAACACCCACACACCACCAAAGGTGTGGCGTAACACATCGACATTATAGATCCTATAATGGAGTTAGAAAGGACTAAATATGACAATGTTTGGCACTTAAGAGATCAAATATGACCATGTTAGACCTAAAAAGCATAGTGGCTTTGGATTATAAAGAGGTGCAACAACATCAGAGAACAATAACTCTAAGAGCAACTGTTTGAATTATCAAAGCAGGCCAACAAAAGCATGGAGCCAAAAAAATAGTTATTCAAGTCACACAATTGCTATGTTCACTGTAGGTGTACCATATCAAAAACATATTATATTCGGTGCTAAAAAACACAGCAAGACGACAGAGTATATACAATTCAGCGAAATCCAATATCTTATGATACATTACCTGCGTAATTACCAATCATCACCTTGGTTGCATTTGCATTGGGACCACTAACAGCCAAAGACTTAAACTTTGAAGCTGACAGGGGAAATGGGTCCCAATAACAGCCAAAGACTTAAACTTTGAAGCTGGGGAAATGATCCATCATTCTTCAATGAAACGATGCCCTGTGACAGGGGAAGAATGAAACGATGCCCTGCTTGGCTGCATCCAAAGCTAGTTGTTGATTCTTAGCATTGCAAACATCCTTGGAGATGGAGGGAGACTTTTAAAAATAAAAAGTTCAAGTAGATGGAGAGAGACTTGTAAAAATAAAAAGTTCAAGTAGATAGAGGAGACTTTTAAAAATAAAAAACAATAATATATTATATTAGTAGGATTTCCCAAATAAAATCAAAACGTTCAGCAGAACAGAGTTAAAAAATAAAAACTTCAAATTAGCTTCAAATTTTAATTTTCCCATTCAACCTTCAAGTAGATGGAGGAGACTTTTAAAAATAAAAAGTTGAAGTAGATAGAGGAGACTTTTAAAAATAAAAACAATAATATATTATATTAGTAGGATTTCCCAAATGAAATCAAAACGTTCATTCTAGCAGAACGAAGAAAAAAATTAAACGCGCCAACCATATACAACCTATCATCGTGTATTCCATTGCCAATTGCGCCTTATGTTCCAACATTAATCACTCTAAGACGGGTAGCATCGGTTACTGCTATTAATCTCCTCCCCATAGTTTTCAAATTCGAGTTGACGTTAGCTACCATGAAATTAATATTTTGGGCAGAAGTGAGCTTCTGCTCCGCTGACAAGGCTGACATGGGAACACGAAAATAAAAAGTGCTGATGATGACATGCAGAGCTGCTTAGTTATAAAGGGGAAAGGGTAGGCGTGGGTGAATGTTTTCCATTCCAGTTGGACCAAGGGACATCATGCACAATATTAAGACAAAAATTAATCGCCCATGCAAATGGAGTGAATCTGGTTTCTGGCTTGATATTTGAGTTTGAGTGTGCAAGTGGAACGCAGTTTAGACAGAGAAAACTGAGAAATCAAATACGTAGCTTTACCTTCAAAATTTAAGATGGTCAAAATAACGACATCATTTGAATTGGTGCCTCACATGGCACCGTTTGAAAAAACAGTAAAATAAAGAACCGACTTTAGTCTACAAATAGATGAACTGTAAGGACAAATTGTTGGAAACAATATTTAATCCAAATTCTGTACTCGCCTCCGCCGCTGGAATGTCCCGTCTGGCAGAGGCCTCCGCCGCTGGAATGTCCCGTCTGGCAGAGGAAGCATGGGCGAGTTAAGGGAGTAGGTGAACTCCGTATGGCTCCAGCTGGCCTCGACATTCTCGCCTGTGCCGGCCTGAGACCTCTGCAAGTATAAATGGAAGCTACGGGCACTCATTCGGTAATCTGGGCAGCCGCCCCAGTTTCCCTGCAGTTTAGCAGGTTCTATTCTGCAGCAGTGTCGCTGCAGATCGGAGTAGTTGCTCGATACCATGAAGAAAGTTGAAACTGAAACCAAATAAATAAAATGCGCAGGATCTTTGAGACAAGCCCTGTTACAGGCAAACAACACGCAGGCGGAGGCAAAACTGAACAGGGGTTTATATTATTGAAATAGGGGAGGGCTCTGCTAAGCCTACAAGACCCCAAAGGTCGTCAAATGCTCGGCTGAGCTTACATCTGCGGACATTGTCGCCTGCGGAATACTTCTGCCCAAATCCCAACTGGATTACAAAGGGGGGTTATGCGCTAAGGAGTAGCAAGAACCCCCGAAGCTCACACTGAGCAACTAAACTGATCTACAACAACACTGCTACAGAATGGAACCTGCTAAGCTGCAGGGAAACTGGGGCGGCTGCCCAGATTACAAAATGAGTGTACGCAGATTCCATTTATACTTGCGGAGGTCTTAGGAGTTTTTTTTGTTAGAAGAATTTGGATTAAGGGAGGCTGTTGAAAACAATATTTAATCCAAATTCTGTACTCACCTCCACCGCTGGAATGTCACGTCTGGCAGAGGCCACCACCGCTGGAATGTCCCGTCTGGCAGAGGAAGCATGAGCGAGTTAAGGGAGTAGGTGAACTCCGTATGGCTCCAGCTATCCTCGACATTCCCACCTGTGCTGGCCTGAGACCTTCGCAAGTATAAATGGAAGCTGCGTACACTCATTCGGTAATCTGGGCAGCCGCCCCAGTTTCCCTGCAGTTTAGCAGGTTCTATTCTGCAGCAGTGTCGCTGCAGATCAGTTTAGTTGCTCAGTGTGAGCTTCGGGGGTTCTTGCTGCTCCTTAGCGCAGAACCCCCTTTGTAATCCAGTTGGGATTTGGGCGGAAGTATTCCGCAGGCGGCAATGTCCGCAGATGTAAGCTCAGCAGAGCATTTGGCGACCTTCGGGGTCTTGTAGGCTCAGCAGAGCCATCCCCTATTACAATAATATAAACCATATAAACCCTGTTCAACCTGTGTGTTGTTTTCCAGGGCCTGTTTCAAAGATCCTGCGCATTTTATTTATTTGGTTTGAGTTGCAACTTTCTTCACAAATTACATAGCAAATAAACACATAAAAAACATATAATTCTGTTTTATTTATATTCTAACTAGCACATCGCGAGAAAGCACACATCTGGAAGCACGTGACGTACCAAGCACATACCAATCTCCTTCTTTCAAGATTACATTTCAAACCTTTCAAGATTACATTTCAAACCACCCCTAACCAGAACGAGGTTTTACATCTTAAACCTCCTTAAGCACTGCATAAGGTTTTACGCATAGCAAACCTCATGCAAGCACTATGCGGAAGTCCTCTAATAAAAACTCTTTTTATTTATAAGAATGAGGAGGCTGCAAAGTGTCAATTTCTTCACAGCAGTTTCTTTCTTCGGGAGAAAGTGCTAATTCATCGGAGGTCCTCCTGAATAAAAGTTTTCTTTATTTATAAGCATCAGAGGATTAGTTGCCAACTAATTTCAAAGGTAAGACTTGGAGTTCTTTGTTCCTTAAAAATCAGATTTCTTGGAGTTTTTTTTGCCTTTTTTTCAAAGCAGAATGAGTTTTTTTCCCTTAAAACCCAGCTTTCTCTAAAAATCCATGAAAAAGCAAATCATCTAGCTGTTTCAAAAGGTGGCTGCAAGTCCTCCATCAAAAAAAACTCCAACTGTTTTTTAGTTGGCTCTTGGGAGCTAGCCAAACCTAGAAAACCAAAATTATAAGGCTCTTTAAGTTTATGCTTTTGGTAAGTGACCCAAGGCTGTATTAGAAGAGGGTACGATGAAACGAAACAAGTGGATGAATAAATGTAATTAATTTGGATGATAAAGAAAAAAGGTCTTTTTCTATATGGAAAGAGGAAGTTAAGAACGTACTCTCGTCGAATTTAAGCCTTCATTGTATCCCTCTCAAAAAGCCTATGTAGAGAAAAATAACAATTGGACTTTGACGAATTTTACACTGTTACTACTTTTTTATTCTGGTTATGAAAAGAAGATATCTTGCATTTGGCAGTGAAACTAAAGATACAGTGACATTCAAAACTTTTGAGTGACTGGCCTGCAATTGATGTAAAAGCATGTAGTACTTGCATCATCATCTGTTCTTGGATTCAGCATCTTTGTTTCTTTGGTGGAGATCTCAGCTTGTACATTGCTTACATTTGTTTTTCCAAGGTTTGAATTCTTTGTCACATATAGAACGTCCTAAAGTCTTTATTAATCGATCTGCATTGCCAAGTTTTGACACGTAAATAAAAAATGAGTTTCTTCTTGTTGCAAAGAAAGGAAGGCAGTATTAATATTTCTTGCAAGCTGTATTTCTCAAGCCTCACAGGTTTTGATATTCAATTGATCAGTGCATTCTTGCACAGCCAGTATTGATATTTCTTGTAAGCTGTATTTCTCAGACCTCAAAGGCTTTAATATTCAATTGACGAGTGCATTCTTGCACAGACACACCTGAACAAGCACTGGTTTATTAAGTAATTGTGAAGTCTTTGCACAGTCTGAGAATGTTAAAACAAAAGACCAAAAAAAAAAAAAACAAAGAAATTGGGATCAGATTAAACATATTTGATACAGCTAGATCAGGTAAATGGAAGAGAACAAAAGAGTAATGTGATGAGAGGATAGGATATATATCTTTTGCACATTAAGAGCATAGAACAATTCAGAAAGTAAACATTTTGTTGAAATGAGGCCCATAACTGTTTGTTGAAAAATCAAAATACTCTCTTACTTATCCAAGGAAAAAGAGAAAACGTTTTAATGGTGACAAGATTCTTTGCCCAAGTAAGGACTGGAAAATATCCTTACCTCCACAGCCTTACACAGTCGTCTTCTTTAATATCAGCGTATAATCTAATGAAACTTAAAGCGTCTCTGATGAAAGGGGAAGAATATGCCATTAATAATAATCTCAGTCCATGATCCCGAAGAACAAAATTCAAATCTTAATAGCAATCGACTATAATCAAGTTCCATAATCCCGCAGGAAAGAGCAACAAGATTTAAATGCTTGCAGTATTAAAAATTTGCATGAGGTCCACGTGAAATGGATAACGTGGCAAATAAAAACATAACCACGTAGAGTACACAGATATTCGGTGCGAAGGCCACGGATTTAAAAGCTTGTAGTATTAAAAATTTGCATGACGTGAAGACAGAACACGCCACGAGAAATGAGAAATTGATAACGTGGCAAATAAAAACAGAACCACGTATAGTACACGGATATCCGGTGTGAATGTTGAAAAAATGTTAAACCAACTCACGCCCGCAAGCGCTTCGCAGCGAAGCACTAATAATTTATCCTTGGAGGATGCTTCGCTGCGAAGCAAAATTAAGACGCCCCCTAAAATTGAAGAAATTATTTCAAATTTCTTTTGCCGGAGAGCGCAGTACGAAGTGCGCGGGAAGGGCGCAGTCGGGTTGCGCACGGATCTTGGGCGCAGTCGGGTTGCGCGGGCGAAGTCGGGTTTCGCACGGGCGAAGTCGGGTTGCGCATGGATCTCGGGCGAAGTCGGGTTGCGCGGGCGAAGTTGGGTTTCGCACGGGCGAAGTCGGGTTGCGCACGGGCGAAGTTGGGAAGACAGCTCCAAACATAGCCAAATTTTGGCCTTGCAAAATTTTCCTGTTTGGAGGCTTGCGCGGCTGCGGCTTTGGTTTCCCTGGCTTGGGAAGAACTGTACGGAAGAGAGAAACACTGGATCTGAGTCCAATGTTTCAGATCTGAGCTCTAACTTATAGAACCCGAACGAAATCACTCTGAGGCGATTTGTATAAAGAACAACAGACTTTAGCACATAAAAATAACTGCAAACCCTAAAGATGCCTTAAACAACAACAAACTTTATTCATATGAAACGAGGGTTACAGAAGTCCTCAACTGAGGAAAATAACAACATTTGCAGACTAAGCTGTAGGATAAACTAAAAGGAAAAATGTCGAGTCGGCTGCTCAAACATTAATCAGATGAGCCACACTACTCACTGAAACGCTCTCCTTGCTTTCTCTGCTCTATTCTCCACACTTTCTCTCCTCTTCTTCCTTCGCACTCTTCCACTAATCTCTGAAAACCCGAACTGCCTTATATAGCCGTGGAGAGAGGAAGATAGGGTTTGTCCTTTGACAGGTTCTGACAGACCCTCAACTAGGGTTTTTGACCAATCGTCGAACTGGCATTAACTTCTACGGTGATTGGATCTATTAGATGTCACATCTGTTAGAGGGTAGGTGTGACGTCATGTCAAAATTTTGCCGGGATCCCTGACTGCGCAAGCGCAGTCCGGCTTAGGTGTGAAATCTAGATTAATATTTCTAACACCCTCCTTTAAGCCTGATTTCACGAGCGCTTTGACTCCAAGCTGCTCTCGCAATCTGCTGAAGTCTTCCTCCTTCAAAGGCTTCGTGAAAATATCTGCCAATTGCTCCTTGGATCTGCAAAACTGTAGTTGAATTTCTTCGGACTTCACCAACTCTCTGATGAAGTGATAACGAATATCAATGTGCTTTGTTTGGCCATGGAACATGGGATCCTTTGATAGTGCAATGGCCGAATTGTTATCACAAAAAATTGTTGTCGCACCTTTCGAAGGATAGTTTAGTTCACTCAGAACTCTTCGCAGCCAAATTGCCTGGCATGCGGCTGATGTGGTGGCGACATATTCTGCTTCGGCTGTGGACAACGCAACGATGGGTTGCTTCTTGGATGCCCATGAGACTGCCCCTGATCCGAGATGGAAAGCATACCCGAAGGTGCTCTTCCGATCATCGGTGCTGCCAGCCCAATCACTGTCTGTGAAGCCGACCAGTTCCAACTGGTCCTGTCTGGCATAAAATAGGCCATTGTTTCGCATCCCGTTGACATAGCGCAAGATCCTCTTGTCTTCTTGCCAGTGCGTGTCCTTCGAAGTCTCCATGAAACGGCTGATCAGACTGACTTTGAACATCAGATCTGGCCGAGTTGCAGTCAAATACATCAGACTGCCAACTAGCCTCTTGAACAGGGTTGGATCTACATTCCTCCCTGAATCTAGCTTGCTCAGCTTCAAACCTGTGGCTAAAGGTGTGATGGCAGGTTTGTTGTCCTCCATCTTGAATTGCTTCAGGACATCCTTTGCATACTTGCCCTGAGAAATGAAGATGCCATCTGCCGATTGGTCAACTTCAATGCCGAGAAAGTACTTCATCAGCCCTAAGTCCGTCATCTCGAACTCCTTCATGGTTGTTCTGAACTAGTCAAACAAGAAATTGTTGTTGCCAGTATAAATCAAATCGTCCACATACAGGTAGACGATAATGAGCTCACCTGCTTCATTTGTCTTCATGTACAGGGTATGCTCATATGGGCATTTTACAAACCCATTTTCTTGAAAATAGCTGTCAATCCGGCTGTACCAAGCCCGGGGCGCCTGCTTCAAACCGTACAGGGCCTTCTTCAGCTTTAGGACTTTGCCCTCCTGGCCTTCAATTTTGTAACCTGGTGGCTGGTCTATGTAGACCTCTTCCTCTAACACTTCGTTGAGGAATGTTGACTTGACATCCATTTGGTACATCTTCCAACCATGTTGGGCTGCCAATGCTAGGATCATCCTGACTGTGTCAAGTCGGGCTACAGGTGCATATACTTCATGGTAATCGATGCCTAACTTCGCTTGTAACCCTTTACCACCAGTCTGGCTTTATGCTTGTCAACGTCTCCTTGGGCGTTGAACTTTGTCTTATACACCCACTTGACCCCAATGGTCTTCTTTCCTGCTAGAAGATCTGTCAGTTGCCATGTATCATTATTTTCAATGGCTTCAATCTCCTTCTCCATCACTTGCACCCACTTTTGATTCTGACTTGCATCTTCAAACTCTACTAGATCAACTTTAGTAAAGAATGCAAAGCCAAAGTACTATTCATATATGTGGGTTTCGGTTGCCTCGTAGATTTCTTGCAAGCTCCTTGTCTTCGTTGGCGTCACTAGGTTCTGGATTCTAATTGCACATGGAGGCAACCGAGATGGAGTGGATGTGCTACTGCTGGCACTGCTACTGCTGTTGGAAGTTGCAGGTGGCTGCACACTTCCTTCTTCTAAGTCAACAGACTGAACTACTGCTGGCTCTGACTGGCCTGTCTCGACTTCCAGTTCCAGGCTTCATCTTCAAGAAACTTCACATCATGGCTGATGATGAGCTTCTTCGTCACAGGGTTGTATAGCCTATATGCCTTCGCCTACTCACTATACCCTATGAAAATGCACTTCTCAGCTCTATCATCCAACTTCTATCGCTTCTCTTCTGGAACATGTGCATATGCAATGCACCCGAACACACGCAAGTGAGCCACACTTGGCTTCACACCACTCCAAGCCTCTTGAGGGATTTTGTCCTTCACGCTTTTGGTGGGACATCTATTCAATAGGTAGACTGCACATGTTACAACCTCTACCCAAAATTCGTGCGACAATCCCTTCGCCTTCATCATGCTTCATGTCATCTCCATGATGGTTCGGTTCTTCCTCTTAGCTACGCCGTTCTATTGTGGCGTATATCTGGCAGTGAACTACCTTTGAATTTCGTGCTGCTTGTAGTAGTTATGGAATTCTTTGGAGATGTATTCACCTCCACCATCTGTCCTGAGAGTCTTGATCTGATATCCGCTCTATTTCTCCACTAGAGCCTTGAACTCCTTAAATCTGGCAAATGCTTCTGACTTTAGCTTGATGGCATAGATCCAAGTCTTTCGACTGAAGTCATCTATGAATGTTAAGAAGTATTTTTTCCGGCAAACGTGTTGGTCTACATCGGACCGCAAATGTCTGAGTGCACCAGCTCCAATGGCTATGATGCTCTCCAAGACTGACCGAAAGGGAACGAATCCCTATGTTGTTTGTCGACTAAGCAGCCCTCACAAACTTGATTTTGCTGCTCTATCAAGGGTAAACCCTTCACCATCTGCTTCTTGTGCAGTTGATT
Organism: Wollemia nobilis; assembly: GCA_028583015.1. Lineage (NCBI taxonomy): Eukaryota > Viridiplantae > Streptophyta > Pinopsida > Araucariales > Araucariaceae > Wollemia > Wollemia nobilis. The sequence goes on from JAQPPZ010003675.1 coordinate 26,938, forward strand.
TAGGCCACTAAAATTTAGGTGACCAAATCTGATATGCCACAACCAGGTAGCATCTTTCACAACTACACTCAAAGACATCAATGATTCATTCTGAATCTGTAGCGAAAACATTTTATTCTTCATCATGGACACTGTAGCAATCTGCCCATGCGACTTGTCTCTGATGGTGCAAGCTCCATCTTTGAACTAGACCGTATGTCCCTTCTGCACGAGTTGTCCAACGCTCAGCAGGTTGTGCTTCAGGCCAGGCACATAGTAGACGTCATAGATCTGCTTTTTTTTTCCGTGCCTGGTGAGGATGAGGATTTTTCCTTTCCCCATTACGGGAACCTTGTTGTTGTTCCCCATATTCACCTCAGACTGGACTGTTTCATCCAGTTGGGAGAACATCTCCTTGTTCCCCGTCATGTGGTTGTTGCACCCACTATCTAAGTACCAGACATTCTTTTGGCACTCCTCCTCAATGTTGCAAGTCAACAACACATTTCCTCCTACCGCATTTTTGGTTTCATTTGTGTAATGGGCCTGCTGCTGGTTCTCCGTGGCCATCCATTTTCTGCACTGTGATATGTAATGGTCGAACTTCTTGTAGAAATAGCACTGGACCTTTGACATGTCCTTCTGACCAGATCCAGCTTGCTGATTTCTCGAACTACCTCTTCCACCTTGTTGATGGAAATTATAGTTGGTCTCCCCTTCACTAGGGTTTGACCTTCCTCCTTGCTTGTTGCCTTTCCCATGCCTGCCTTTGCCTCTTCCTCTATGAGAACTAGAGGCGCCATGGTGGGAATCTTGTTTGCCACTGTCTCAGAATGAGACTTCAGCCCTAAATGCTTGCTCCAGAGAGGTCTGAGATGAATGGCTCAGCCTCTGTTCATGTGTCTGCAATGAACCCATGAGTTCATCTCTCGAGAGGGTTGTCAGATCCCTCGACTCTTCGATTGCTATCACAACCAAGTCAAACTTGGCAGGCAGACTTCTAAGAATATTCTCCACGATTCTCTGGCTCTGCACATTTTCTCCATTCAACCACATCTGGTTGATAATGTCCGTCATTCGGGTGAAGAAATCACTCATGGACTTAGACTCACTCATCTGCAGATTTTCAAACTCCCTCCTAAGCATCTATAGCTTCACCAACTTTACTTTATTGGTGCCCTAGTACGAGCTGGAAAAAATCTCCCAAGCCTACTTCACTTTGGTGGCTGATGTGATCCACGGGAAGATGGACTCCTCAACCGCTTGCATGATGTAGAAGAGGGCCTTTTGGTCCTTCTTCGTGTTCTCTTTCAATAGGTCCTTGTCTACTTGAGAGAGGGTGGCCAGTGCTACTGCATCTTCCGGTTCTGGGTAGCCGTTCTTGAATAACTCCCATAGCTCCTGAGATTTGAACAGGATCTTTATCTGGATGCTCCAGTAATCGTAATTTTTCCTGTTGAAGCGCGGGATCTGAACTAAAAATCGTTGTTGATGGAAGTCATTCTACTTCGGTCTCCGCATCAAAGGATCAGTGGCTTTGATACCAATTTGAAGAAATTATTTCAAATTTCTTTTGCCAAAGTAGGGAGAGCGCAGTGCGAAGTGCACAGTAGGGAAGGGTGCAGTTGGTTTACACGGGCGCAGTTGGGTTGCGCATGGATCTCGGGCACAGTCGGGTTGCATGGGCAAAGTCGGGTTTCACACGGGCGAAGTCGGGTTGCGCATTGATCTCGGGCGAAGTCGGGTTGCACGGGCGAAGTCGGGTTTCACACGGGCGATGTCGGGTTGTGCATGGGTGAAGTTGGGAAGACAACTCCAGACTTAGCAAAATTTTGGCCTTGCAAAATTTTCCTGTTCGGAGGCTTGCGCGGCTACGGCGTTGGTTTCCCTGGCTTGGGAAGAACTATACAGAAGAGAGAAACATTGGATCTGAGTCCAATGTTTCATATCTGAGCTCTAACTTCTAGAACCCGAACGAAATCACTCTGAGGCAATTTGTACAGAGAACAACAGACTTTAGCACATAAAAATAACTGCAAACCCTAAAGATGTCTTAAACAACAACAAACTTTATTCATATGAAACGAGGGTTACAGAAGTCCTCAACCGAGGAAAATAACATCTGCAGACTAAGCTGTAGGATAAACTAAAAGGAAAAATGTCGAGTCGGCTGCTTGGACATTAATCAGATGAGCCACACTGCTCACTGAAATGCTCTCCTTGCTTTCTTTGCTCTATTCTCCACACTTTCTCTCCTCTTATTCCTCCGCACTCTTCCACTAATGTCTAAAAACCCGAACTGCATTATATAGCCACGAAGAGAGGAAGATAAGGTTTGTCCTATGATAGGTTCTGAAAGACCCTCAACTAGGGTTTTTGACCAATCGCCAAACTGGCATTAACTTATGCGGCAATCAGATCTGTCAGATGTCACAACTATCAGAGGGTAGGTGTGACGTCATGTCAAACTTTTGCTGGGATCCCTAACAACGCAAGTGCAGTCCGGCTTAGGTGTGAAATCTGGATTAATATTTCTAACAAAAATCACTTCACCATGAAGCACTTATGAAATGCCTTCGGAAGGTGCTTTGCTGCGAAGCACATTTAACTCGCCTCCTAAAATCACCTCACCACAAAGTAAAATCAATTTGCCCCCCAAAAATGCTTCGTCGCGAAGCAACATCACTCCAACACTTCGCACTTCAAATTTTTGAAGCAAAAATTAGGTGCAGGAATCAATGCATTAATTTTCCAAGCATGCGAGTAGTTGGGGTTGTTCGGTGATTGGTTGGAAACCCATTTTGGCATTTATTTTTTGTCAGCCGATTGGTGGATTTATCCCGCCTTTTGTCCTCTATAAATACCAGGGCCATTTTGTCATTTAGAAGCATTGGAGGATAGAGGTCGAAGCAGAGCAACGAAGGGAATAGAGTGTGCAGAGCATCCGCTGTAGCTAAGGTTTCGACCAGCAGAGTCGTAGAAGAGTGAAAGCGGCAGTCCCCAATCGTCAGAGAGTGGAGCAGTAGTCTCCAAGGAAATCTCCATTTGTTTTTATCTTGCAGATTTCTATCTTGTAGAAGGTTGTAATCGCTTCAGAAAGAAGCTTTGTAATCCAACATTATTTTCAATATATAAAATATTAGTCTTGCAAATTTGGGTCTCTGTGTATTGTTCTCTGTCTCGGAGTATTACTTTATCCGTAGACATTCCTCAGCTAGGGTTTGCCCCGAAGCGACAAAACACCCGTTCGATCCAGAAGGGAAGGGTGTTAATCTATTTGGTGTGCCGAAGAAGCATCTCGACACTTAGTCTCCCCGAAGTGGAATCCGACAGCCACTTCACTGAAGTCATTGTGAGCTATCATGCTTCGCAGCTTTCCTACCCGAAGCAGTCACTTCGGCTGGAAAATTCTCGAAGTGATTTCACTTTGGGAGAAAACTATGCGAAGCAGCTGCTTCACTGGGAAATTTTTTGAAGCAGTTTTACTTTGGTAGTTTTTCCCCCAAAGTGATTACTTTGGGAGTATTTTCTCTGAATTTCCTCCCAAAGCTCATAACTTTGCAAAGCGTCTTTTTTGACATGATTTTAATGTGATTTAAATTTCATATTCCTTCAAATTGGTATCAGATCTTGTGGTGTCGTGACGCGGAGATAGAAGCATTTCTTCTGGAAATAATTCCCTGCAATTGCAGATCCCATGATTTAACGACAAAAACTACGATTACTGGAGCATCCAGATGAAGATTCTCGTCGATTCTCAGGATTTGTGGGTTTTCATCGAGAATGGTTACTCGAAACCGACAGATGCAGCAACACTGGCCGCCCTCTCCCAAGTTGACAGAGATCCTCTGAATGAGAACCGAAAGAAAGACCAAAAGGCCTTGTTCTATATTATGCAAGCGGTTGAAGAGACCATCTTCCCGCGGATCGCATCAGCCACCAAGGCCAAGCAGGCCTAGGAAATTTTGGCCAGTTCGTACCAGGGCACCAACAAAGTGAAGTTGGTAAAACTATAGATGCTCAGGAGGGAGTTCGAGAACCTATAGATGAGTGAGTCTGAGTCGATGAGTGATTTCTTCACCCGGACGATAGATGTCATCAACCAAATGCAATTGAATGGTGAAATTGTGCAGAATCAAAGGATCATGGAGAAAATTCTATGAAGTCTACCAAAAAAGTTTGACTCTGTGGTAATTGCAATAGAGGAGTCAAGGGATCTGACAACCCTCTCAATGGACAAACTCATGGGTTCTCTGTAGACACATGAGCAGAGGCTGATCCACTCAACTCAGTCCTCTCTAGAGCAAGCTTTCAAGGCACAAGTCTTAGTCCGAGACAGCAGCAGACAAGACTCCCACCATAGCGCCTCTAGTTCTCAAGGTGGAAGAGGCAAAAGCAGACGTGGGAGAAGTAACAAGCAAGGATGGAGATCAAACCCTAACAACAGTAAGCCCAGATGCAACTTTCATCAGCAAGGAGGAAAAGGCACTGGAAAAAATTAGCAAAGGATATTTAGTTAGAAGAAGGACATGTCAGAGGTCCAATGCTACTATTGCAAAAATTTCGGCCATTACATCTCACAGTGTAGAAAGAGGATGGCAGACGAGAATCAATAGCAAGCCCATTATACGGATGAAGCCAAAAATGCGACAGGAGGAAATATGCTGCTGACTTGCAGTGTTGAGGAGAGCAAGAAAAATACTTGGTATCTTGATAGTGGGTGTAGCAACCACATGACTGGGAACAGAGATATGTTCTCACAATTGGATGAATCAGTCCAATCTATAGTCAATATGGGGAAAAACAGTAAGGTTCCCGTGATGGGGAAAGAAAAAATCCTCATCCACACCCAGCACGAAGAAAGAAAACAAATTTGTGATTTTTATTATGTGCCTGGGTTGAAACACAACCTACTAAGCGTTGGACATCTTGTGTAGAAGGGACACACTATGCAGTTCAAATATGGTGTCTGTTCCACCAGATACAAAGTGCATGGACAAATCGCAACCGTGTCCATGACAAAAAACAAAATGTTTCCGTTGCAAATTCAGAATGAATCATTAATGTCTCTGAGTGCAGTTGTGAAAGATGCTACCTGGATGTGGTATCTCAGGTTCGGTCACTTGAGTTTCAATGGCCTGAATTTACTGCACAAGAAGCAAATGGTGAAGGGTTCACCCCTTATTGAGCAACCGAACCAAGTTTGTGAAGGTTTTCTGGTTGGTAAGTAGCACAGGGATGCATTCCCTGTAGGATAGTCTTGGAGAGCATCTCAGCCATTGGAGTTGGTGCACTCATACATTTGCGGTCCCATGTAGACCATCTCATATGCTAGCAACAAATATTTCTTGACTTTCATTGACGACTTTAGTCGAAAGACATGGTTTTATCCCATTAAGCTGAAGTTAGAGGTATTTGCAAATTTTAAGGAGTTCAAGGTTCTGGTTGAGAAACAAAGCGGGTATTATGTGAAAACTCTCAGGACAGACGGTGGAGGAGAATACATCTCCAACAAATTCCACAACTTCTATAAGAAGCATGGAATTCGAAGGTAGTTCACTGCCAGATACACACCGCAGCAGAATGGTGTAGCTAAGAGGAAGAACGAAACTATCATGGAGATAGCATGGAGCATGTTGAAGGTGAAAACTCTGCCACATGAGTTCTATGCATAAGTTATAAGTTGTGCAGTTTATCTACTGAACAAATGTCCCACCAAGAGTGTGAAGGATAAAATTCCAAAGGAAGCCTGGAGCAATCTGAAGCCAAGTGTGGCTCATTTACGAGTTTTTGGGTGCATTGCATATGCACATGTTCCAGATGAGAAAAGGTAGAATCTGGATGACAAAGCTAAAAAATGCATTTTCACGGGGTACAACAAACAAGCAAAGGCATATAGGCTATACAATCCGGTGACGAAGAAACTTGTCATCAGCCGCGATGTGAAGTTCTTGGAGGATGAAGCCTGGAACTGGAATTCAAAGACTGGTTAGCCTGAACCAACAATTGTTGAACCTATAAACTTGGAGGAAGATAGTGTGTAGCCATCTGTACCTTCAAGAAGCAACAGTGGTGCTAGCAGCAGCACAGCCTCATCATCCCGGTCACCTCCACTTGCAAGCAAAATTCAAAATTTGAGGACACCTACGAAGACTCGGAGCTTGCAAGACATTTATGAGGTAACTCATAATCAAATAGATGAATAATATTCTGACTTTGCTTTATTTATTGAGTGTGATCCAGTGGAGTTTGAAGAAGCAAGTCAGAATTGCAAATGGGTGAATGCGATGGATGAGGAGATAGCAGCCATTGAAAATAATGATACATGGCAGCTGAAAAATCTTCCAACAGGAAAGAAGACCATTGGGGTCAAGTGGGTGTATAAAACAAAGTTCAACGCCCAAGGAGAAGTTGACAAGCATAAAGCCAGATTGGTGGTGAAAGGTTACAAGCAAAAGTTAGGAGTTGACTATCATGAGGTGTATGCACTTGTAGTCCGACTTGACATAGTCAGAATGATTATAGAACTAACAACTCAAAAGGGATGGAGCATTTATCATATGGATGTCAAGTCTACCTTCCTGAACGAAGTGTTGGAAGAAGAGGTCTACATAGACCAGCCACCCGGTTATGAAATACAAGGGCAAGAATACAAGGTCCTAAAGATGAAGAAGGCCCTGTATGGGTTGAATCAAGCACCCCGGGCATGGTACAACCGAATTGATGGCTACTTTCAGGAGAATGGGTTTCAAAAATGCCCATATGAACACACCCTATATCTGAAGACAAACGTAGAGGGTGAAATAATAATCATGTGCTTGTACGTGGACGATATCATATATACTAACAATAGCAACAGTCTATTTGAGAAGTTCAGAATAACCATGAAGACCGAGTTTGAAATGATAGACATGGGGCTGATGAAATTCTTTCTTGGCATTGAAGTTGACCAATTAGCAGATGACATCTTCATTTCTCAGGGCAAGTATGCTAAGGATGTCCTGAAGCATTTTAATATGGAGGACAACAAACCTGCCATCACCCCGATAGCCACTGGTTTGAAGTTGAGCAAGACTGACAACAGCAGAAGCGTTGATCCAACTCTCTATAAAAGGTTAGTTGGAAGCATGATGTATTTGACTACAACTCGGCCAGATCTTATGTTTGGAGTCATTTTGATCAACCATTTTATGGAGATTCCGAAAGACACTCACTGGCAAGTAGGCAAGAGAATCCTACGATATATCAATGGGACAAGGAATCACGGACTTCACTATGCCAGACAAGACCAGCTTGAGTTGATTGGCTACACTGATAGAGATTGGGCCGGCATCGTAGATTACCAGAAGAGCACTTCGGGATATGCCTTCCATTTTGGATCTTGAGTTGTTTCTTGGTCCTCGAAGAAGCAGCCAATTATTGCTTTATCTACCGTAGAGGCAAAGTACGTTTCTGCCACCTCAACCACCTACGAGGTAGTCTGGTTGAGAAGAGTTCTAAGTGAACTACATCATCCGCCCAAAGCAACAACAACAATATTTTGTGACAATAACTCTGCCATCGCGCTCTCGAAGGACCCAGTCTTCCACGGTCGGACAAAACACATAGATATCCGGTTTCATTTCATCAGAGAGCTGGTGAAATTCGATGAAATACAGTTGTATTTTTTTAGGTCCAAGGAGCTGCTGGCTGACATCTTCACAAAACCCTTGAAGGAGGAGGACTTCGCTAGACTGCGAGATATGTTGGGCGTCAGAGAACTCATGAAAGTTGGTTTAAAGGAGGGTGTTGAAAAAATGTTAAACCAACTCATGCCCGCAAGCACTTCGTAGCGAAGCACTAATAATTTATCCTCGAAGAATGCTTCACTGTGAAGCAAAATTAAGATGCCCCATAAAATCACTTCATCGTGAAGCACTTATAAAATGCCTTCGGAAGGTGCTTCGCTGTGAAGCACATTTAACTCACCTCCTAAAATCACCTCGCTACAAAGTAAAATCAATTTGCCCACCAAAAATGCTTCACCACGAAGCAACATCACTCCGGAACTTCGCACTTCAAATTGCCGAAGCGAAAATTAGGTGCGGGAATCGACGCATTAATTTTCCAAGTGTGCGAGTAGTTGGGGTTGTTCGAGGATTGGTTGAAAACCCATTTCAACATTTATTTTCTATCAATCGATTGGTGGATTTATCCTGCCTTTTGTCCTCATCCCTTGTCTACAAATATCGGGGCCATTTTTTCATTTAGTAGCGTTGGAGGATAAAGGTCGGAGCAGAGCATTGAAGGGAACATAGTGCATAGAGCAGCTGTTGCAGCTAAGGTTTCGACCAGCAGAGTCACAGAAGAGTGAAAGCGGCAGCCCCCAACCATCGAAGAGTGGAGCAATAGTCTCCAAGGAAAATATCCATTTGTGTTCATCCTGTAGATTTATATCTTGCAGAAGGTTGTAATAGCTTTAGAAAGAAGCTTTGTAATCCGGCATTATTTTCAATATATAAAATATTAGTCTTGCAAATTTGGGTCTCTGTGTATTTTTCTCTGTCTCAGAGTATTACTTTATCCATAGACATTCTTCAGCTAGGGTTTTCCCCAAAGCGGTAAAACACCTATTTGATCCAGAAGGGAAGGGTGTTAATCTGTTTGGTGTGTCGAAGAAGCATCTCAACACTTAGTCTCCCTGAAGTGGAATCCAGCAGCCACTTCACCGAAGTCGTCACGAGCTGTCGTGCTTCGCAGCTTTCTTGCCCGAAGCATTCACTTCGACTGGAAAATTATTGAAGTGATTTCACTTCAGAAGAAAACTATGCGAAGTAGCTGCTTCACTGGGAAATTTCCTGAAGCAGTTTTACTTCGGCAGTTTTCCCCGAAGTGCTTACTTCGGGAGTATTTTCTTCGAAGTTCCTCTCGAAGCTCATAACTTTGCGAAGCGTCTTTTTTGATGCAATTTAAATTTCATATTCCTTCAGTGAAGGCCACATACCACTGTCTAAAGTCCCCAATTCTTGTGGTTTAAGGTTCTGTCTTCTATATAGTACGGTTTTTTAAAAAATGTGAATCATTTCCATGAAAATTTTTAGTTAATGATAAGATCATAATTTATCTTTTTAAATTTCGTAGAGCTTGTTAAATAACATTTTTCTCCAAGCATTTTTTAAATTTTTAATGATCTATTTGTTAGAATATATTTCAATATTTACTCTCTCTAATTAATTCGATCCTAAACAATCTTATATTGTTGGATTTGATTAATTTAGGCTAGTTGTTATTTGTTGCAACCATGCCTATTTTGGTCTCAGGTGGTTCCACAACCTTCGGACTAATCTTGGCTCGAATGTATTATTTATATTTCATCACATTAATGAAATATTGTTCCGCTTCTCACATGGTATCGGAGCCACTTCTCCACTCTCTTCGCCACTCTCATTTTTAATGATCTTGTAGTAGCGGTTTTGAGAGCGAAGCTTTGGAGTCAAAGGGAAGCTTTGGAGGAAATTTGATTTTAGAGGCTTTTTTTTTTTAAATGTGGGAGATTATTCCAATTTTTTGGAACTTGTGCCCCTATAATTCCAAAATTTGGGCTTCGACCAACAACCAGTCGATGAGAAGGTCGACAAGTGAAAGGTCAAACAGAACATCAAAGGTTGACAAGCCAAGGATCGACCAACAACTGTTCGAAATCGAAATCAGGGTCGAACGACAGAAGCAAAGACAGTGACAATGAGGCACGAGTAGCAGCAATCACAACAGCCAACTCGACATGGGAGGAGAGCCTACGCCCTCTCAGGGGAGCATATCCCCGAGCGGAGATACTCCTCATTAGAGGCTAAGGTTATTTAAAAACCTTAGCACCTCAATATCCCATCCATATGGGATATATGGTTTTTTTTTTTTTTTAATTCTGCAACCTATCACCAACATCGCGGGCGTCACAGCAAGTAACCGTTTCAATTTTTTTGTTATCATCATAGATGGTGCATGCGAAACCCATTGTGTTTGAAGACATTTGAATGCAATTTTGTTCAGTTTCACTAGTTAACTTTCTAAATTTGACTTTATTTCTTCCTTGTTTGACCTCATTTTTGTCCTGGCGGGCATCACAGTCAACCATGGCAAACATTTTTTTCTGGGCCAACTGATTTTTTCCAAGGTCTGAAGGGTTACAAACTTGGTCGTGTTGAAAAATATATGCAGAGTGCTTAGTTTTTTGGTGGAACAACACCTCAGATTGTAGTTGGAAGTGACGGTTTTTTGGTGGAAAACCACATGGTATTCCAAAATTGTCACCCCTTTCTATTGCCCTGAGCGCCACCTTGCTGTCACCCTGAACCGTCGCTCAAGTCATAGTCGAGGTGGAAGAGTCGACACGAGATATCTTTTGGCTCGTGGCTAAGCTTCTTGTAAGAGGGTGTCGAGGTTAACTCTCGGATCAGCCCATCGGCTCACCGATTGTAAGCCGAGTGGTAAGGGCTCCAAGAGCCCTGAGGTCACGGGTTCAAATCCTGCCGACCCTCCCTAAGCTAAGGTATAATTTTTTTTATTTTTCAAGTTTTTTTTTAATAATATTTTTTTTCTAAAGTTAAAAACTATATAATTTTTACATTATTTTTTATAGTTTAAAGTTATTTTAAAAAAAAATAAAAATTTCTAGTATATGAAATTTTTTTTTTTAAACTTTAGTTATAAAAAAATGTTTTAAAAGGAGAATTTTTTTTTAAGGGGGGAAGTATTTTTTCAAAAATCAAGGAGGGATAGAGAGTAATTTTTTGAGAAAAAGCAAATTTTGGCATTATTGTAAAGATGCATTTTTAGCAGTGCCCGACACCTAGTGGTTTATTTCTGTGGGCACTTTTATGTTGTATGTTGCATTTTTTCTTACTTTGCACTACATCATTAAAAGTTAAAATCAAATTCACTCCCTAATTCCCTAGAATAATTAAAACCCATCTGTGTAATTTATTACACTACAACATTTGGTATTTGTGATACCTCTAGCCAGCACTTACAGGTAAAGCTTTCATGATTACGCTACTATATCCGTTGCCTAATATAGCTACCAAAATGATGTTTGAGCTTGTTCTCTATTAATTATCGGGGAGAAATAAGTTTGCCATTTTGCTATTTTTTTTACTCCATCCACTACCCCAATCACTCTCGTGTTTAGGCTTAAATTCAGATGAAAGTTTGGATATCCAAAGTGCTTAGGGGAAGTTATGCCCCACGCATGAGGATTGAAGGCTTTCTAAGGTTAGTGCCATCAACGAGGTGATTCCATTTCAGTACCGCCTAAGTACCACGTATCGTATAATCATTAAAATTACCTACAGTCTCCCTCACATAAGGGTGGGTAATTTTTTTGGTTTTTCAAAATACCTATAGTCTCCTTCACGTAAGGGTGGGTATTTTTTATGGTATAACATCCTGGCATTAAGGTATATCGAAGGGGGGACCATTTGGTGTTATAAGGAACCTTCACAATGTCTGCAAAACTAATGACTGATGCTCATCAGTTGTTGAAAGGTCCAAACTATACACCATGGAAAAACAAAATGAAGGTAATCCTAGAGATGGATGATCTTTGGGATGTTTTTTCTGGAGCAAAAATAAGACCTTCATCTGCAGCTGGAGCCACAACTCTCACTATTGATCAGAAAAACTTTGATAAGATAGATAACAACGCAAAAGTGGTCATTTTGCTTGCTGTCTCTGATGAAGTTCAACCCCATATTGGTGATTTTCAAAATAGTAAATAGGCATGGAATGCCCTTAAAAATATATATGAAGGAAATAATGATTCCACCATTCTATTTCTTCAATCTCAATTACACATTCTAAGCATGAAATAGGGAGATACAATTGAACTCTTTCTTTATAGAGTGTCTGAGTTGAAAGGAAAATTGAATTCCTTGGCAACACCAGTTGATGATAAGCTTCTTACCTCAGTGGTAATGAGAGCATTACCTGATTCTTTTAGAGTGTTAATCACCTCACTTCATGTATCACAAAGACAAGTTACCTTTGTTGAGTTGGTAAATTTTCTTCAAGAGGAGGAGGCATGCCAACTACAACGAGATGATTCTTCTAACACTACCCTCTACACAAAATAGAAGGTCCTAAACAAGAAGAAGGGTAATTTTTAGAAGGGAGGGAGTTCTCAAAAGGATTCAAAAGGGAAACAAAATCAACAAACTCAATAGACTAAGATATATTGCAATATCTATGACAAGGAAGGTCATGATACAAACAGATGTTGGCATAAGAATAAACAACCAAAACAAAAAGTCCAAAACAAACCACAAAAGAACAAGCAACAAAAAGTGAATGTTGCTATTGAGGAATCTAACATGGATTCTGAGCGAGCACACAAAGTGCTCATGACTACCACAATATCCAAGCAAACGGATCGTATTTGGTATGTCAATTCTGGAGCCAGTAAGCACATGTCTAGTGATAAATCATGGTTTGAGTCTTTTGAGGCCAAAGAGGGCAAACCTGTCACTATTGTCGATGATAAAACCTACAAGGTTCAGGGAGAAGGTATAGTTTTTTTTACTCTTCCTGATGGCAAGTGCCAGATTGAGAAGGTTCTCTATGTTCCAGGGTTGGCGAACAACTTGTTGTTAGTCACACAAATTTTGGACAAGGATATGGTTGTACACTTTAGTGTTGAGGGGGGCAAGAAGTAAGAACATTGCAACCGCTTCATATAAGCATGGCTTATTTTCCCTAGATGCTATCTCTACTCCAGATGTAGCCATGACTATCTCTACAAAGGAGGCAACTTCCCTATGGCACAAGAGATATGGACATATGAGTTCTGGTTACTTACTTGAGTTAAGTAAGTATGAGATGGTAAAGGGTCTTCCTTCCCTTTATACCACATTGCCAGTTTGCTCTAACTGCTTGGCAGGAAAGCAACATAGAGTACCTTTCAAGAGGAGCTTTACAAGAGCAAAGAAACCTTTGGAGTTGGTTCACACCGATCTCTGCAGTCCTTTAACACCCAAAAATTATGGGGTAAGAGGTATTTTCAGTTATTCGTAGATGATTACTCATAAAATATGTGGGTATTCTTTCTTCAACTGAAATCTGAAGTGTTTGGCTTCTTTCAACAATTCAAGAAATATGTTGGAAAGGAGTCAGGGACTTCTATAAAGACCCTCCGCTCAGATCGAGGTGGGGAGTTCACCTCTAAAGAATTTTCTGCATTCTTGACTAAAAATGGGATCACACAACAATTAACTACTGCTTATACTCCTCAGCGAAATGGAGTTGCTGAAAGGAGGAACCATTCCATCATGGAAATGGTTCGTTGCATGCTCACAGGAGCTAGAATTGGGCAACAATATTGGGTAGAATTTGTCACCACAATAGTATATATGTTGAATAGGGCACCCATAAGGCCCTACATGATATGTATTTACTTATGTTAAAATATTTTAGTTATATTTAATTTTTATTTAGAACATGATTTAAAAATAATGTTTAAAATTTTTAGTTTATATTTTATAATAATAATATATATATATATATATATATATATCGATTAAAAATATACTTAGTAAAGGATGGATATAGAGTCTTAAGCAAAGTAACTTCAAGAAACCTGAGCTTAAGAGAATTTGGAAGTTAAACATCATCCCTAAGGTTGCTATGTTTTTTTGGACTTCCATTCTCAATAAGATCCTTACAAAAGATAATATCTTCAAAAGAGGGATTGTGGTTCCAATTGTTTGTGTCTTATGTAACAAAGAAGATGAGTGTGTGGACCACCTTTTTGGAACTTGTGATTTTTTTCGTGATATCCTAAATATGTTATTGAGAGAAGTTAATGTTGCTTGGGTCATGCCAAATTCTCTAATCAAGATTTGGAAATAGTGGCACTTAGGAAGCAGTATTTTTTGGCAAAAATGCATTATTTACTAGGGGATTTGGTTGGAAAGAAACAAACAAGTGTTCAAAAATAAAACCAGAGGAATAATTGGGGTTTATGCCAGGATAAAAACAATCCTATTGGAATATTGTATTAAAAACATTGTTGGCCAGGAAAATCTTGCAATGATCCTATATAGAGAAAAATATATCTTAAAAATGGAAAAACTCAATAAGGTGAGACTAGATACCAGATGGGAACGTCCGCACAAATACTGGGTAAAAATTAACTTCGATGGAGCTACAAAAGGTAACCCAAGCCATGCTAGTGGTGATGACATCATTAGGAATGACAGAGGTCAGGTAGTGGTTGCATATGCTAAGGATCTAGGAATTACCACAAATCACAAAGCTGAAGCAAGGGCAATACTTACAAGCCTCCAAATTGCAATGAATTTGGATTTTAGGAGAATTGTTATTGAGGGGGATTCCAAGAATATTATAACTTCCCTTCAAAAATAGGAGTTAAATAATTCTAGCATTTTCCAAATATTATAGATGCGAGGACTATTTTGGGAAACCTAGAAGAAAGTCAAGTTAAACATATTTATAGAGAGGGAAACAAATTTTTTGATAAAATGGTGAATATGGCAGTTAAATTTGAGAATTTCAAGGTCTGGTCATATGCTCCCATGGATTTGGAAGAGATTATAAGAATTGATAATGAAGCTAGCAGATAAAGAGGGCACAACAAAGCAGAATACTTATTGGGATCATGCGATGAAGGATTTGAGCACACTACATTATTATTAGTAGTTTCTTTATCAATTATTTAAAGCATTGAGTACTGCATCAGCTATGTTAAATAGAAGGATATCAGGAGGAATATTATTTCAGCTTCTCCATCAATAGGTTTAGCCCAGTTTTTTTTGTTTTACTAAGATAGGACCATCTTGCATTTGTATGATCTTCTCTTATTTTTTATTGTATATCTTTGGAACTCTATGTAAAGGATAGGGGCCCTTCAACCCCTTTTTTTATCAATACCAAAATATATATATATATATATATATATATATATATTATTAACTTAATTTATTTTAAAATTAGATTAAGTTTTCCACTTTTCAAGTTTTAATATTTTTAAACAAAGTTTTTACAAAGGATGTGGGACTATGCTCCCTCACATATAATCTACTATAACTATTTAGATATAAGAATAACAATGTAAAGCGATGGTATATAAAGCTAGATATAACAAGTTGTACTATCATAGTTTCCCTGGTCTATTGAGCCCACCATCTGTGAGAATATTCATAGCAAGTGAGGTCTCCTCGATTAAGATTCCAATTAGCCATTGTATTTACCACCCTATTCTGATCTCTAAAGATATGAACTCCTTTCTCTCAATTATTATTTGTATTCTTTAGTCTATATTTTTTGCTTGCTAGTCCTTTTGAATGGTTAATCATAATTTGAATGTTTGATTCCACTTGAATTTTCCTCCACTCCACCTTCACCTCTTGTAATACTCCTATACTCTCTCTTACTGGATTTTCCCTTGAGGCTCCATCCATATTAATCTCACTCAGACCCTCTAAAGGAGGTTTCTAATTCTCAGTTTGAATAAATTGTGTGCAATTTGGGGTTATCCTTCTTTATGTGACCACCGTTGGAGGAAATTTTAATCTAAATATTATATGGATCCACTTTTGGTTAGGATTTTGGTATCATTTTAATATGTACTGGATTGATTCCATCATATTAGATTTAATCCTTTGCTAAACAAAGTGGTTGTCTCTATACTCTTGGTTGAAGATACACGTATTTTTCTACTTTCATAAATTTCACATAAGCAGAGCCATCCCCACCCAAAAAACTATCAAGTGGGTTGGTCCATTTCCTCCCATTTAGGTTACTGCCTCCAAAGTTGTTCTATAGATGATATCCCAAACTAATAGATGCCTGGAAGAGTTTTCATCTATTTCCACATGTTAATTGTGATGAGGCATTCTATAAAGAGGTAAGATTATTTTTGCATTCTTTCAACATTTCTAACATCTAAAAGGCCCATGTATCTCTCTTTTTATCAATTATTCACCTACTAGCACCCTTTTATGAAGTAGAATCCAAATGAAGAATCTCACTTTGGGCAAAAGGTTATGTGCCCATAGTTGCATGAATATATATCTTAACAAGCTTGGGGTACTCTAGGAGAGGGTTAAGTATCTAAATGTAATCGTATATTCACTCTATTTTTTCCTACCCCATATAAGAGTATCCTCCCCTTGAGACCACAAGAGTGATCTCATGTAAATGGTCCTATAGATTTTGTTTACCTGATCCTCTAAAACTTGGATTGGCCCATGGGGGGTCACTATGAGGAAATGGTAAATACCATGTGAGTGCATACAGGGGGTATTTTTAATATCAAGTTGAACCATTGGTAAATTGGTAAGTATCTTATAGGGGAGGGGTAGTTAAAATTCATGCATACCTACATATAGATTTTATCAATAAAAAAGGGGGTTGGAGAAGAGATGGTGGGGGTTATATTTGAGTTGCATACCAAATATTTATAAATATGTTAGGACACTTCTTACAAGGAATAAAATAAAAATAGTTACATGTATAATTAAAATGAGTTTATAACCATAGATTAAATAAAAATTATAACCATAATTTTTTTTTTGGTAAGTTAATAAATTTCATTAAAGCAGGGCATTTTAAATGCGCCCTAAAACCTTGTACATCAAAAAAACCAAAATTGACAAGAGGAAAACAACTGAAACAAGGAAAATATGTTGGAAAGGAACAAAAAGCATCCTAGAACAAACAATAGAGGAAACACAACAAAAATCAGAAGAGACAAGGCCAGAAAGGACAAAAGACCCATCACACAAAACCATCAATTAGGTACGTCAGTATACATTGGATATGCAGTTGCAACCTACAAATCAGCATCCTTGGCTTCCTTAGCTTCATCCTTGAACACATCCTTGGGAACTTCCTTAAAAACATCATTCATGATTGTTAGCATATCATATAGCATAGTGCATAGTTTATTTCATTTATTAGCAGAGTAAAATAAACGCTTTAGCACTCTCCAATTAATGAGTTGGTTTGCTAGCCAAATCAGGTGGTTCAACCAACTGAACCACCCAATGATATGTATATAACCTTCATATTTATCAATGATCAAATTTCTTCACAGAATTCAATATGGCATCATATCCAAGTTCGATGTGATCGAGGAAGCGGGTAAGGCAGTTAATAACTGCTCCAAGTTCTTGACATACGGTGAGGACAAGACATAGAGCGAGGGCAAGACACAAACCAAGATGTAGTTACATGAAGCAAGCAAGCAAGACATGAGGCCAAGACAACACACAGGGCAAGAGGTCAAGACAACACATATAACAAGAACAAGATAGTATGCACAGCATGGCAGTTCGAAGAAGGTAGGAACAAAAGGAGGCTAAAACGGGGAGCGGTCACCCGAAGGCAACGAAAAGGAGAAGTGGCTTTCGTGCCACTTAAAACCTCCCTACATTCACATAGGCTGAATGTAGGATTTATATTTTTTTGTTGCTCGACCTCAACACCAACTACAAATAGTTGGCAGTTTCTTCTGAGTCTTGTTGAGTCTTGTGGCTCACATGGTCTACACCATGTTTTTTGAGATGGAGGTCACGGTTTTGATCCTCCTCGACATTGTTCTTTTGATTCTTGATGCATGCTTTGATGCTTTTTTGATGCAGTGACAACATGTTTTGCGTAGTGATGCCCTGATCGACGTAGTGATGCCCTGATCGACACAGTGATACCCTGGTTTGCATAGTGACACCCTGCTCTATGCAGTGATGCCCTGCTCTGCACAGTGACATCCTGGACTATGTAGTGATTCTCTAAATGATGCCCAACAAGAAACGATGCTTATAACAAATTTGATTGTCAATTTTTTTTGTTATTTTAATGCATTTCTGACCTCAGAGAGTGGTTTTTTGACCTCAGAAGGACACTGGAGCAATTTTCTTCTCTCAAGGCTTGCAAAAAAGCCATTTTTTGTGGTATTCTTCCATATCTACCTGCTTTCTTTTCAAGTTTTCTGTGGAGAGATAAGTAGTTATTTATTGGATTTGGCATTTTTTTATTGTTCCACTTTGTTCATTTTGCAACAACAAGGGGGGATTTCTATATGCACTTCTTTCTTGCAAAATTATAAGACAAAGGGGGGAATACAAAACATGGAAAGTGAATATATGCTACTCCTTTCATAAACTGGTATTGTAAAAGGTGCATTTTCGATGTAAACCGATAGCTCAAGTAGGAAAATTTGTGGGCATGTGTGAATATTGTTTTTTCAGCATTTAAATTTCTTGTCTTCATGCATTAAAACAATCACAAAAGCAAATAAAATACCCCAAATTTTATACACCTACTTATGCAATTTATTGCACAACAACATTCAGTATATATGATACCTCTGGTCCACACTTACAGGTGATGTTTTCATGTTTGGACTACTGTATCTAACACCTAATATAGCTACAACAATGACGTCTAATATTTTTCTTTATTAATCATTAGGGAGAAATAAGGCAAACCAGTTCTATGATTCATTCTATTTCATACCCACATCGTGATTGTTGTTAGGCGTAAATCCTGACGAAGGACTTTTCAAAGTGTTTAGGGGAAGTTACGCCCCACGCATGAGGAATAGACTTTCTATGGTAGGTGTCATTAACAACACAATGCCCTTTCAGTACCACCTAAGTTCAATATATCGTGTTGCTCATATGTAATTATAGTCTCCCTCATGTAAGGGCAAGTACATATTGAGTAGTGTGTTCATATATGCCTATAGTCTCCCTCACGTAAGGGCAAGTATATATTAAGTGGTTATGATAAATAGATCTAGTAGGTATAAAGAAATAGAGACCAATTAATGATATAAGGAACATTCACAATGGCCACTATTCATAAGTATCTCTCAGATTCACAGTTGCTGAAAGGTTCTAACTTCGTTCCATGGAAGACAAAGATGAGAGTCATTCTTCAGGTGGAATATTTATGGGATGTAGTGACTGGCACTACAAAATGTTCTCAAACAACAGGAGAAGATAAAGAAGCATTTGATAAGAAGGACAAAAGAGATCTCATGTTTATCCTACTTGCTACTACAGATGAGGTGCAACCTCATATCTGTGATACCAAAACTAGTAAGGAATCTTGGGATGCTTTGATTACTATGTATGGAGGAAAGAATCAGTCCACTATTCTACACCTTCAAACTCAACTACATACCCTCAGTATGAATTCTAGGGAGACAATTGATCTATTCCTTTGCAGAGTGGAATAATTGAAAGCCAAATTAAATGTTATGGGAAAACCACTGGATGATGATATCTTGAACTCTGTCATCTTGAGAGCATTGCCATAATCCTACAATATGTTGATCACCTCCCTCAAAGTTTCTAGTAGACAAGTAACTCTTGTGGAATTGGTTAATTTGCTTCAAACTGAGGAGGCAAATCAGGTTCAAAAGGATGAAGTGCCATATAATGCCCTCTACACCCAACAAAAGGGCAAGAAACAAGGTCAGTTTTAAAAAAGAGGTTTTTCCTCCAAGGGAAAAGGGAAATAAAATCAATAGAAGGATAAACAATATTGCAATATTTGTGATATGAATAACCATGACACCAACAGGTGTTGGTTCAAAAACAAGCAACAAAATGACCAACCTCCTAGGAAGAAAGACAAAGAGAAACAAAAATATAAAAAGAAATATAAGCAACCTAAGGGACATGTTGCTTATATGACTCCAAATCAGACTCATATTATCATGGGTCCAATTCAGATTCTGACTATGAAAGAGCACACAAGGTGCTCATGACCCATACTTCATATTCCAAGATAGATGTTGTATGGTATATTGATTCAGGAGCAAGTAAGAATATGACTGGGGATAAATCATGGTTTGAAATATTTGAGGAGAAAGTGGGTAATCCAGTCACAATTTCTAACAATCAAGTCTACCAAGTAAAGGGTGAAGGGGATGTTTCAGTAATTCTTCTAGATGGTAGATGCCAGATAGATAAGGTCCTCTATGTCCCTAGATTAGCCAATAATCTATTGTCTGTTCCTCAAATGTTGGATATAAAAATGGATGTTATGTTTCGAGTTGTGAAAGGCAAGAAGAGATGTTTTATAAACTGATAAGGTAAACATGTCATAACAAACTCCTACAAGCATGGCTTATTTATTCTAGATGCTCTTTCAATGCCTCATGTTTCTCTAGTTGCAACTACAAAGTAGGACACTTCTCTCTGGCATAGATGATATGGGCATCTAATTTCAGGATATTTGCTTGAATTGCACAAATATGAGATGGTGAGAGAACTTCCCCACCTTTCCTCCATCTTATCAGTTTGGTTGAATTGCTTAGCATGGAAGCAACACTGGGTACATGTTGAATCTAGCTCTTCCAGAGATAAGAAACCTTTAGAGTTGGTACACACCGATATGTGCGGTCCTATGCCAACCAGTTATGGTTGAAATAATTACTTTCAATTGTTCGTTTATGATTACTATTGAAATATGTGGGTCTTCTTCCTTCAATTGAAATCAAAGGTATTTTCATATTTTCAATAGTTCAAGAAACTTGTTGAAAATTTTTTAGGATATTTCATCAAATCTCTTTGCTTAGATCGAGGGGGGAATATACTTCCAAAGAGTTTTCATCATTCCTGAAAGAACATGGTATTAAGCAAAAACTGACAACAACCTATACACCTCAGCAAAATGGATTTGTAGATATGAGAAATCATTCCATTATGGAAATGGTTCGATGTATGCTAAAAGGAGCACATCTTGAGAATCAGTATTGGGCTGAAGCAGTGAATAGAACATCATACCTCCTGAATAGAGCACCCACAAAAGCTCTACAGGGTAAAACTCCACAAGGAGTATGAAGTAGTAAGAAACCCTTCATTTCTCATCTAAGAGTTTTTGGATGTAAGGCATTCGTGCACATCCCAAAACAAAGAAGGAAGAAGTTAGATGAGAAAACCCTGAAATGTATCTTCCTTGGTTATGATGAGCATTCAAAGGGATATCGCTTGATAGATCCTATAACTAAGAAAACACATATAAGTAGAGATGTAGTATTTGATGAAGCTTTCACATCCAATAATACCTCTACAATAGTATATCATGAGGATGATGAACCTAAGAAAAATATTTCACCTCCTAATAATAAGATTCCAAAATGGTATACCAACACTTTGAGAGATTCCAAGTTGACCTCACTTCCATATCTAACTCTAGATCGACCTTGTACTCATAGTATGACTCAGCAGAAGAGGGCAGAAGCATCATCTTTAGAAGTCGATGAACTTGGTCACCAGTTTTATGAACTATTTGTGGATGCAACAAAATATAGATAAATTGATATAGAGGATGAAAAGGTTTATCTGACAGCATTGGATGAAAATGAACCCACAACAACTCAGGAAGCTATTAGTAAATCTCAATGGAAGGCTACTATAGAAGCAGAACATACATCCCTCATGAAAAATCATACATGGAAGTTAGTAAATATGCCTTCAGGAAATAAACCCATTCGTTGTAAGTGGGTGTTCAAAGTAAAGTATAAGGCATATGGTACTATTGATAAGCATAAAGCCTATCTGGTTGCAAAGGGCTACGATCAGAAAGAAGACATAGATTTGTCCCTACTACAAAAATGACTACCATTCGAGTACTGTGTGCCATGGCAGCCCATTTTGGGTGGAAGTTACATCAAATGGATGTAAAAAGTGCCTTTTCGAATGGTGATTTACAAGAAGTATACATGACCCAACCTAAAGGATTTGTTGTCGAAGGGAAAGAACTGAAAGTTTGTAAGTTGATCAAATCCTTGTATGGGTTAAAACAAGCTCCTCAAGCTTGGTACATCAAAATTGATAATCACCTATTGCAACATGGTTTTCAAATAATCTTGTTAGATGTGAATCTCTATATAAAGAACAATGGTTCTGAAATAGTGATTCTGGTACTATACATCGATGATTTGATCATAATAGGTAGTTCAGAAAGTATGATTGACACAATGAAAAATGATCTAAAAACATATTTTGAAATGATAGATCTGGGACTTCTGCACTACTATCTTAGCTTAGAAGTAACTCAAAAGAAATATCATATCAGAGTTACACAAAAGAAATATGCCAAGACTTTGATTGATAAATATCACATGACCAATTGTAAGTCAAAAGCTACTCTAATGGAGGCAGGACTTAAGTTATCTAGATATGATCAATCTCCACAAGTATATGGCACTCTCTATTGTCAATTGATCGGGAGTCATATACCTAACAAATACCAGGCTAGATCCCAATTTTGTTGTGGGTTATCTTTCACGGTTCATGCAGGAACCCAAGGTAAGTCATTGGAAAGTAGCAAAAAGAGTTCTACATTATGTCCGTGGTACAAAATATTTTGGATTGGAATACAAAAATAATAACAAGTTCTATCTACAAGGATACATGAACTTCGACTATGCTGGATCTATTGATGATTGAAAATCAACTTCTGGATACATATTTCATCTTGGGTCTGGTCCTGTCTCTCAGAATAGCAAGAAGCAACAGGTGGTTGTTATCTCTTCTATAGAGGTAGAATATCATGTAGCTAGTGGAGCATTATGTGAGATGTTGTGGTTATGTCGCATTCTTACAAACATGGGTCTTCTAGAGAATCTTCCACTAAATTTGTTTTGCGATAATCAAGGTGTTTTGAACCTTGTCAAGAATCCAATTTTTAATGATCGCACGAAACACATTGACACTCGTATTTTTATTCACGATGAAGTTCCAAAGCATAATATACAACTCCAATACATTCCCACTGATGCACAAGTTGCAAATATCTTCACCAAGGCACTTGCATGTGTTAAATTTGAGTTTTTTTGCAATACTCTTGGTATTTTCCAATAATGTAATAAGGGGGGATGTTAGCATATCATATATCATAGTGCATATATTTCATAGTTTATTTCATTTATTGCCAGAGTAAAATAAGCACTTTAGCACTCTCCAATTAATGAGTTGGTTTGCCAACCAACTCGGGTGGTTCAACCAACCGAACCACCCAATGAGATGTATATAACCTTTATATTTATCGATGATCAAATTGCTTCACATAATTCAATAGAGATCTCAACAACATCCTCATCCTTGGTGGTTTCCTTGGTGTCTGAAATACTACCAGCAGCAAAGAGGGTAGGAGCTTCATAAAATGGATCACATAAGAATAGCAAGCTGAGAGCATTCCATTGTTCTTTGAGTTGAACTAGCGGTTTCCAAGTGGCTTATGGTGGCTGAGGTGGACTGAATAGAAATATTTTGGAGATACCTTTCAACAAAGTCAGGAGAATCAATGTCATATTTGGGCTCCTTTATGGTCTTATCGAAGGACGGAGTAGGAGTATCAGTAGTTTCCTTAAATTTAAGTCTCTGGGAACAACGAACAAGAGTTTTCTCAACCTTGAAATTATTTTTTATATTGGAAATAGGGTAGGGTTTATCCAATTTTTTTTTTTTTGGACTTGGTGGCTTTAGGGCTAGGAGTAGAGGATGAATTCGCTTCCTCAGACTCAGGGGTAGGAATATTTCCTTTTGGGAACTTATGGAGCAGATATCCGTAAAGGATTTTGAAGAGCCCTTGGTGAGAGGGCCAACCTTCTTCCTTTTTGTCCTGAGTGGAAGTGATAGCATAATCTAAAGACCAATATAAAGTAGCAGGAATATTTAGCACTTTGGATTCCCTAAAGTGGTTGATAAAAGCTAGGTGAAAACTACATAGTTGAGATTCAGGGTTGTCAACAGTTAGGTATTGCATTATGGGATTTAGAATTTATTTCCAAGGGGTGGACAAATGGTGTCGATACAAACCTTTTTTGTACAATTTGTGTAGCATGGATGTAGACTCAAAATCGGTAAGCTCAGCCTCCCATATATGCTTATTTCTTCTGACCACCTTGTTTTCAAGATGTTGCCTAGTAAGCTCATCCAGGATCTCCTGTGTGACTTGGAACTCCACTCCGTGGATGGTAACAACTCCATTATCCCAAGTTGTGGCAAATACTGGAGCTGCATCCCAATAGACACTAGAAAACATCTTTAAAAATGCAATGAGCCCTTCTTTGTTCTTCAGAATACTATCAGTGATGATATCCATTTCAAAAACCTCAGGCTCAACAAATTGAACTTTTCCTTCCTTCATAGTTGCAGGGCAATGAAAAACGTAAAGAAATAAACAAGGTAAGGAAAAAATAGCTAAAACCAGACACAAGGGCAAATGATTTCTAAAAAAGGAACATGCAAGAAACAATATATGGATTTTTAGACAAAAATAAAAAGCCACTCAAACCAATGATGGAACCTCGAAAAGTAAAAAACCCTAGTTGAAATATCAGATAGGATAGGGCAGATATTGAGAAGGATTTGTGAACCTCGAACACTATAGAAGGTGATTAAAAGGTGCATTGTAAAAATGAAATGTTCACATATTGGGTTACTAAAAAAATAGGACCAAAAAAGGGTAAATTTGGTGCACAAACTAGGAAAAAATAAAATCTCAAGAGGGCACGCCTTGGAATAGAAAAGCATCAGATAAATCTCGGGGAGGCAAAAGAACACATTTCAAGGAAAATAAGCTAGTCATAATTATGAAGAGTGTTGGGATTAGTATTGGGAATCCAAACCAGGGTAGTTGACAAAAAAAATACAATTTTTTTTTGAAAAGGTGGTGGAATGTGTGAAGGTGGTTCATACAAGGTGATATGACTATTAAGTCTCACATGAGGGAAAACTCCCTAGGTAGGCTTCCAAAAGGATAAATTAATATTCATCATAATGATGAGGATTTAGGTCCGACCTAGCCAAAGTCACAACTTCAGGAGGAAGATAATTAGTCCACGTCAGCAATCCACTAGAGGAGACCCCAATGTTTGCAAGCATGTCAGCCACAAAATTGGCCTTAAGTCCTCAAGGGATATATGATGGGATTTGAGTAAGGTAGCTTCAAAGGAAGGGCAAGGAAAAGGATCAAGGGGGCCTGATAGGATATTTTCTTTTTCAAAAATGATGATTTTATTGGTAACAAGATCGATGTCATAGGCTTTTCTGTCAAAAACTCTTCTATTACGTTCGAGCCAGATTTACCAAAGAAAATGTTGAAGGTAAAATTTCCATAGTCCTTTGAGGATAGGATTCTTAAAAGGATTGGGCCACTGGATAAAAATATCTACAATAGAGGGAGGACTAGCCCAGGCTAACTAAAAATTGTGAAAAATATTACTAAGGACAACATAAGAGAAAGGACAAAAAATAAAAAGGTGAGAAGTGGACTCCTAATCTGAAAGGCACATGTAACATATGTTAGGCAAAGGAATACCCCTCTTGATAAGGTTTTATGTAGTTAGGATACGATCTTGAATGCAAAGCCAAGAGAAGAAAGCAATTTTAGGAGTTAGGTACTTGGTCCAAACCTGCTTGAAAAGGATGATATTTTCATTGATGTTAATGGATAATAGGTAGGTTGATTTGACAGAGAAATCTTCCGAATTAGTGGGTTCCCAGATAGGACAATCCAAAGGATCTCCCCCAAGAATTCTTATTGTGGATAATCGATCTTCGAGAAAAGAACTTTCATTTGTGAAATCATTAAAGGATAGTCTTTCCCACTTTTTGATCTTATTGGAAGGAGAAATGAAATCAGCAACAAAAGTATCGAACCTTTGCTTTGTGATATCAACTAACCTTCTGAATTGAGGAATATGCATAAGAGGTAGATCTCCAAGCCATTTGTCTTCCCAGAAGGAGATAGATTTTCCATTTCCAATTTTCCACCTTAATCCTTTTTTTATGATTAAACGGGATGAGAAAATTGACTTCTAAAAGGAAGAGCCTGACGAAGTAACTTCACCATGTAGGAATTCAAAAAATTGGAGATATTTCATTCTAATTATTTTTACCCAGTCAACATTATCATTGGAAATGAGGCACCAAGCTTGCTTAGCAAGGAGTGCAAGATTGATAATATGAATCCTTCTAAGGCCTAGACCTTCCTGTTCCTTAGGCTTGCAAACCTTATCCCAAGAAACTAAGTGGAATTTGTGTTTGTTCTCAAAACATGTCCAAAGAAAGTGCTTTTGGATTTTATCTATTTTCAAATAGATGATGATAGGAGATTTGAACAAGGAAAGGAAATAAATAGGAATGCTTTGAATACAAACCATTGTCAAGGTAATTTTTTGAGCTTGTGAAAGAAGATTTCCTTTCCAAGAAGAGAGTTTTTTAAAGTCTTTCAATAACATTATCCCATAAACTTTCTTTGACACTTCCCACAAAAATATGCAAACCCAAATAGGAAGAAGGTAGAGAAGATATAGTACATTGAAGGATATTAGAAATGATAGTTTACCTTCTTAAAGGAGTTTTGAGTAAATACAGTTTTCTTTTGTGTAATTTTATTCATTGGACAACAAATTTCTCATACAAAAGAAGAATGATTTTAATGATTCTGGCTTCATTGACATAAGTGGATGTTGAAAGCAGAGTATCGTCAAAAAATTGTTTATGAGTAATAGGATTGCATTGGGAAATAACCTGTAATCCTAAAATCAGACCTGCTTGTTTTACTGCCATGATTGATCTACCTAAAGCTTCACCTGCCATGATAAAAATAAGTGGATACAAGGGGTCTCCCTACCTTAAACCTCTACTACTTTGAAAATATCATGTAGGTGAGCCATTGATAAGGACCAAAAACCAAGCAAAAGGAATGCAACCTCTGATTAAGGAAATCCAGTCAGGGTGTAAGCTAAACTTGTGTAGGATTGCAAGAAGAAAGTCCCAGTTAATTCTATCATAAGCTTTGTTCATGTCTAATTTGAGAAGGAAAGTAGCTTTCTTATTGATGGATATAGAGTGAATAGCTTCATGAATAGAAATAATACCATCAAGGATAGATCTTCCTTTGACAGAACTTCCTTGATGTTGATTTATGATCAGGGGCATAACTTCTCTCAAGCGGATGGCCAACGCTTTTGTCAATATTTTTTAGATAACATTACAAATACTAATTGGCCGAAAATCATTGAAATTTGTAGCATTTAGCTTTTTTGGTATGAGTGCAATGAAAGTAGAATTAATGCCCCTGGGAATAAACTTGGAGGCTTGAATTTATTCTAGAGCATTACATACATCCTTACCAACAAGATCCCAAAAATATTGAAAGAATCTAGGAGGAAAGCCATCAGTCCTAGGAGCTTTATGAGGTTTCATTGAGAAAAGAGCTGATTTAATTTCCTCGTCTGAGAGAACAACATTGAGTTTACTATTGATATCGGGAGTAATGATATGAGGAATGAATTGAAGAAAGAAATCCTTGGCATTTTGAGAATTTGGACTATGTTCTTCTTCAAGAAGCTTCATGAAATGGGTCACCCCTTCAGATATGATTTTCTTGATATCATTTGTATTTTTTCCATCCTGACATTGAATTTCTTTAATTATGTTATTGCTCTTGTGTCTCATGGTAGAAACATGAAAAAAAATGGTATTTGAATCTCCTTGAGTGAGCCAAATATCCTAAGATTTTTGTCTCCAAAAATTTTCTTCGCACTATAGGATGTTATGATATTGGGCTAATAAGTTTCTCTCCTCGTTTCTCATTTCACTAGAGTATCCTTTTCCTTCTTGGGTTTCTTTTTCGATTATGGCTAGCCTATTTTTAACATCCTATTTGTTTTGGAAAATATTTCCAAAAATGTCTCTGTTTCATATCTTAATATTTTCTTTGACTCCTTTAAGATTTTGAGCTAATATAAAGGAGGGAGACCCCTGGATATCAGAATTCCACCACTGGTAAATCCTATCTTTGAAATCGGGATGCAACATCCACACAACTTCAAACTTGAAGGGTGTCTTGTGGATTTTGGGTTATTAGTATCTAAAATTATTGGACTATGATCTGAGCCTAGCTTGAGAAGGTATTGAAGATTGGCATCACCCCAATTAGCTAAAGCCTCCTGAGAAAATAAAACTCTATCAAGTTTGACTTGGATGAGCTGAGAACCACACCTTCTATTTGACTAGGTAAATTGATTTCCTTTTAAATTTACATCCATCAAATTGTTTGTGGAAATGAACTCTTGAAAATCTTCCATGTTTTTGGTAAAGGAGCTAACTCCACCTTTCTTATCAGAAGGATATAGGGGAGTATTAAATTCTCCAGCCATGATCCATAGGAGGCTAGGAAAGGTGCTTCTAGCAAAAGAAAAAATGTCCCACATTTTTGACCTCCCATAAATGGAATTTGGAGCATAAATGTTTGTTAAAACCCAAGGAGAATTGTTATCTTTGTCAAATAAGAGGATTCTCATCATATCATAATTAGAATGTATAATTTTCCCTGCCAGTGTGTTCAAATTCCATAAACAAATGAGGCCTCCTGATGCACCTCTAGCATTACAATAGGTGAACTCACAATTTTTCCAAATATTGGTACTAACCCTTTGAACATGAGGGGCACTGACTTTAGTCTCTTGGAGCAACAAATTGGTGGGTCTTATTTCTATCCTTAATGATTCAATTAACCTTTATTTAGCTAGACCATTAAGGCCTCTCAATAAGCAAAATGGTGGACATGGAGGTGTCCACCAAAATTAGTTAGTGTAGGCTTGTTTTATTTCTAACGATGTGTTTTGCAGGGACAACATTCACATGCAAGCTACAGGAATCCTAGTAGAGGGCCTATCAGGCACAAAATGCATCTAACTACCTATATTTTTCTTTTCTTTTTGTTTGATTTTGCAGGTGAAGGACCTGACAGCTTGAAAAATAGGTATCTAGGAAACTAGGCCTAAATCAGCTTAGCATCCCGAAACCTATGCACGTAGTTTAGAAGCATCACCTATCCAAGCTTGGGCGAAGGCAACAAACTCTCCTTTGGGGTAAAATCACAAGCCAGGCCTTGCAGGAGGACGCTACGACAGCATGAAGAAACTCTAAGGAGGTTTGATCACCCTTGCCCAGATGATCACAATGTGTTGCTAAGAAAAATACCTTGCAGAAAGCCTTCATCTTCAAAGTAGACTCTCCATAGGAGGAACGATGCCTTCTACTTTGAAGAAGGTGCCTAATGAGGGTGGACATTCCCATCGTGAAGAAGGCATAAATATGGAGGTAAGGCACATTCCTTATAAACAAGGCACCCTAGAGAAGGTAGGTGCCTTCCTTATAGGGAAGGCACTCAATTAAAATAAGGCGCCTTCCTTATAAAGAAGGCGCCCATAGGAGAGTTAAAAAAAAATGTTGAGAAGGCACGTTCCGCATCATGAAGGTGCCATGAAAAAAAATGATGATCAATGTGCCTTCCATTCTAGGAAGGTGCATCCATTCAGAAGCACCTTCCACAGTGGGAAGGCGCCATTCTTCAAAAGTGCCTTCCACAGTGGGAAGGTACCACTTTTCAAAAGCACCTTCCACAGTGGGAAGGCACCGTTATTCAAAAGCACCTTCCGTAGTGGGAAGGCATCGTTCTTCAGAAGCACCTTCCACCTAGGGAAGTCACCATTCATTTAAAGCACCTTTTGCATACAACTGACGCTTTGGTTTCACATGTGCCTCAATTCAAACAAAATCAACACATGATTGGGCAGCACAAGATTACCACCAGATCCTACGTGATGAAAAAAAATCTTGTAGAGTTACAAGGTAGGATTCTTGCACACACCTCAAAGATGATAGACAAATGGTTTTCAATCCAATAAAAGGTCTATCTTTGACATCAAACCTCAAACAACGTAGCAACAAGTCCAACATAATCAGCACATGCAAAATGCGCATCCTTCATGCCAAAAACTGATGAATCATCATTTTTTGCGATGCACAAAGCATCCAATCAGGTATGCGCATAATTCCAATTAAATTTTTATATAATTTTTCATAAATTATGCAGTTTTGAAAAATAATGCCGCCATAGAAATCATGTACCCCTCCATGATCGAAACATTATGCTAAAATTATGGCTCGAGAAACGTATCCTGTTAACCCCAAAATAAAAATAAAATAAAAATTTGAATTAATTCCAAGAGTACGCACCTTTTGTATAAGAAGGCACCTCCCTAAGAAATCTAAGGAAGTAAAACAATGGATGTAGTTGTCATACCCCAGGATGTCGATCTTTGGCAAGCTGTAGAAGTTGCATTCCAAGCAGTAGGGACTACGCTAGCTATACCACCTCTAGGAGTAGCTGGGGTGGGAACCTAGAATAGGTGGAGCCAGCGGATTGAGCAGAGGTAGACAATAGCAGCTGGCTGCCCCAACACCATAGTTTTGCATAGAAAAAGAAATACCGCACCTCCCGATGTCGAACCATAGAAGAAACAGTCATAGGCCGTAGGTACAACCAGATCCACTGGAAAACGATGACGATGAAGAAGTACGAAGAGCTACCTACAATTTTTATGCCACAAGGGCATGGCATATGTTAGGCATGGGGGGATGATGAGCCTAAAAAATACTCATATTTTGTATGGGTTTCATCGATTATTATGCGACAATATAATAGGAACTATGTACTTTTATGAATTATTATGTAATTATTTAATAGAATTGTGTGTGTTATCTAATTTGTGTGTTTTAGTGTGTTTTTGTGGAAATGTAGTTGGTTTTGAAAGATTTGGATCAATCGAGGTCTTTCATGGACCTAGCACTCTATTTCTTTTGGGATCAAGGCATGGTGAGTAGGTGCCTTCCTCTTCAAGGAAGGCACCAATAGAAGGTAGGTGCCTTCCTCTTAAAGGAAGGCACCAACAGAAGGTAGGCACCTTCCGTATAAAGAAGGTGCTCGACATACTTAGGCACCTTCTACATAAGGAAGGTGCCCCATACAAGGCAAAGTGCCTTTTGTATAGAGAAGATGCCCACATTAGTAGGTGTCTCCACAAGAATAAGGTGCTCCACAAGAGTATGCGCCTTTTGCATACAGAATGTGCCTATCAAAAAGCACGTGAGGAAGGCACCTTCCTCACAGAGAAGGCACCTCCATTCTTCGCTAGTTGACCAAGTAAAGTGACGTGGGTAGAGTTGAACGGTGCCATTCCAGTTCCACATCACGTAAGATAATTCTGGTAGTTGCACCAATGGATGATAACATCTTACCTACGCTAGGTTAAGCATGCACCAATCAGCAAACACATAGCCGTTAGGAACACAACCTATTTTTAGCAGATACCGATTACGTTTACCAGACTGTTCTAGTTTAGTCTGGATTGAACTACTATTGTAACTTCTTTGTAACAAAATATTTGTGTGTGTGCTATATAAAAACACATAGACCTCTCTGATAGAATATCTAGAATCCATAATACAGAATCGAGATTGAGAATACATTTGTCATTCTGATGAAGTAGAAGTGTTGTAATAATTGTTTTGCAAATACAATAAAGTTCAACAGTTCCTAACTATGTGTTCAGATGTAAGGGAGCTATTGGACCCTAGGCCCACTCCAAGCCAGTATTCCTTCCCTTTTATTTATGCTTTCCTAGATTAGTTTCCTACTTTCATAGGTTTATTTTCTGCACTGTTATTTTTATTTTTGGAGTAGGTTTAATTTTATTATGTATGTATGAATATTTACATTCTCATGATTTAATTATTCATACGTAAATTATTGTGGTGTGGATGAATGATTGACAATATTTTAAACCCCCTAATAGCAGAATTATATGGACTAATCATAAAGTGGGTATTGTAAGTGATCTTATCTGAGACACTTCTAAATTTTATGAAGCTCCCTAGGTTGACAATTTAAATGATCGGGTAGTGACAACATAGGAGCAAAATTCACCTGTGTTTGGCCCACAACAAAGGTCTTTTTCTCATCCTTATCTATGCAAATATCCCACTGCCATCATTTTACCATTTTATCTATAGAGAACCTAAACCTCCAAAACAAAATCCATCAACAGTACAATATCCCAAGAATGATTAATCATGATAATTATAAATCAAAATCAACAATATCACAAATATCTATTAATCAAAATAGCAATATCATAGATGTGCATCAGTCACAATTTATAGTATCATAAATGTTCATCAACCATAAATAGAAATATTATAAATGTCCATCAAGTGTAATAATAATATCATAAAATACCTTGGGGAGGACCATTACATCCTCTCCCCCTAGTTTTAAATTTAGTTCTTTATTTTTTTATTATATTTCAAAAAGATAAGGAAACTATTCTTTTGTAGAGTCTAGTTTTTTCCAAGTAGCATTCCTTTTAGAAAATTGGTCCTATTGGACCTTACATTAATTCATATTTATTTCCCTTAGATATTTAGTATGGTAGGCAAGAATATGATAGTATACTTCAACTACAAGAGGATCTATCATATGCAAGTTTAATGCATTCCAAACAAGATAAGCGTCAGAAACATACTTATGAAGCCGGGATGAATAAAAGACATGTTGGGTCTTCGATGGTTTGGGTGGAAGAGCAATTCTAGAGGCTACTAGACCAACCTTTCTTATAATTTTCAAAAGGGTCAAAATTTTTTAGATTTTATTTTGAGAAGGGTTCTATCTCAAGTTAGCATAGCTTGTTTGTCAATCCATAGCTTCTTTGAGTCATTGGTGAGTTGTTTTAATTGTTCCTCAAGGTGCCATTTAGTGATTCTATCTAGATCACCCACTTGACTAGTGCATCAAAAACCACAATACGAAATAATTTTTATGATATTTTTATGTCTTCATAACTGCTCCCCTAGGTTTCATTAGTGATTCTACCCATGTCACCCATTGTATTGGTTCATATAGAATCATGAAACATAATGCTCTTTAATCCTTTAAGACTTGTAACCATGATTGCTCCAATGAATCCTTCAATAGAGGTTTTAGTACAAATTATAAATTTTGTAGATGATTAGAAATTTCTAGAACTGAGGTAGTTGTTTTGCCTTGAGAGTTTCAAGAGGCTTATGTTTTTCAAAAATGTTCTTTTTATTCACTTCAATGGTAAGCATGCTCTTATCTTCATCATAAGCAAACTACCTACATTTGAACAAATTTCTAGTATGCCTAGTATATTTATCACATGCTGATTATGTTCTTACTTTTGTGAGCTATCTAAAAATATAAAAAAAGTAGGTCAAGAAAACCCTAAAAAGAATATATGATATTTTAAATTGTGATTGATGCATATGTCCTTATAGGAAATACAAGAGGAAGATGCTAGAGGACCAATCTCATATAAGTGAAGAAATAGGATTCGTGAGGTTGAACCAGATATTGTTATACTTTAAAAGGTAAGTTATATTATAATTATATTTTAATTAAAGAATTGTTCATATTTTTAGCACAATTGGAGAGGATGACCGTTGATCTATTGAACAGGAGGTCCATGGTTCAAACCTATACGATTCAAATGGGGACACAAAGGTTGTGTGTTAAATTCCCTATTGATAAGCATAGCTCTTGGCTTTACGAGGGGTTATGGTTTGGAGGAGACTCCTCAGCCCTATGTGTTTGTCATAGGGTTTTATCACACTAACCTAAAATTTATGAACACCACCCAAGAGTATCTCAACCGGTTAGATTCCTCAATATTTAAGGAGGATACCAAGGTTCAAATATTGCCAAGTGATACATAATATCCAAGCTTTGTTGTAATACCACTATGTGGTGATGATGTAATAAGGGTGGGACCTATTTCAATCCCATATAACCAAGTGAAAAATATTTTAGTTAGAGAAGCAACATATAGTTTTATTTCTTTAGCTAGGGATATACTAGTAATACCAGGACTTTTGGCTAATGGGTGGAAGTTTGAGTCTAGGAAAACCTTTTCATGTTAATCAATTTTACGCTCACATATCCCTACCTAATGGAAGAGTCGAATGGCATCTAGCCCCATTACACTCAACTAATATCCTCATTGGAATGTATTGGTTAAACTAGCACAAGGTCCAAAGGTGGGTAGAGTTTTCAAGGATCCACTATAATAAGGATACTTTTTTTTACCACATATAATATCCTAAAGGTAATTAAAAGTTTGCATGATCAAAATAAATATGAAGAGGATACGAAACTTTACAAGAAATTTTCCATATTTTTAGATAACTCACAAAAGGAAGAACACAATCAACATATGAGAAATATACTAGGCATACTAGAAAATTGTTCAAGGGTAAGGAGTTTGTTTATGATGAAGAGAAGAGCATGCTTACCATTCAAGTGAATAATTTTTTTTTTTTGAAAAAAAAAACCTCTTGAAAATCTCGAGGCAAAACAATTATCTCAATTTTGAAAATTTTTGATCATTTGGAAAATTTACAATTTGTACTGACATATCTACTAAAGTATTCGGTGGAGCAATCATGATTACAAATATTGAAGGATTAAAAAGCATTCCATGTCATGATTCTAGATGCACCAGTCCAATGGATGATATAGATAGAATCACTATTGGGACATAGGGGGAGTAGTTATGAGGACTTAAAAATATCATCAAGAGCATTCTATATTGTGGTTCTAGATGCACCAGTCAATCGGATGATATGGATAGAATCTCTAAATGGCACCTCGAGGAACAATTAAAACAACTCACCAACGACTCAAAGAAACCATGGATTGACAAGCAAGCTATGTTGAATTGAGACAACCCTTCTCAAAATAAAATCTAAAAGCTCTTAGCCCTTTTAAAACTTATAAGAAATTTTGATCTAGTAGCCTATAGAATTTCTCTTCCACCTAGGTTGTCAAAGACCTAAAATGTCTTCCATTCATCCTTGCTTTGTAAGTATGTTGCTTACCCATATCATGTTTGGAATGCATCAAACATGCAGATGGAAAATACTATTGTAGTTGAAGTCTGCTTAGTCTAGATTCTTACCTATTGTATTACACATCTAAGAGAAAGATATATTAATCAATCTAAGGTCAAATCCGATATATTTTTTGAAAGGAATGCTAATTGGTAAAAAGTAGATTCCACGAAAAAAATATTTTCTTTTATCTTTTTGAAACATAATTAAAACACAGAGGACTATGTTTAAAACTAGAGGAAGAGGATGTAATGGTCCTCCCCAAGTAATTTTATTATATTACTATTATACTCAATGGAAATTTATAATATTGTTATTTATGGTTGATGAAAATTTATGATACTGTAAATTATGACTGATGCACATGTATGATATTGCTATTTTGATTGGTGGACATATGTGATATTATTGATTTTGATTTATTATTATCATGCTTAATCATTCTTTGGATATGTTTTTGCTAATGGATTTTATTTGGGAGGTGTAGGTTCCTAGAAATGATGGTGGTGGGGTATCCGCATAAATAAGAATGGGAAAATACCTTATCAATAGAACATTCACTAGTGGATCGGATAGTTGCTTTTGCATATAAGTGCTTTATGAATGTGTGTTTGCATATTCAGTATATATATATGAGATGTTTTGATGTGTGTTTTATTTTCTATCTAATCAAAATCTCCAAATGGTGAGGAAATTACCATAGGAATGGGAGCCATTATGCTAGGTAGATGATAACCACTATCATCATCAAATTGCCTAAAGGAATTAGATTGGATGTATAGACACAAATAAAACTTGTGTGTTTGTTGTTTTAAATAAGGTTGAGAGTAGTTATATTTATATTCATATGTTTTAGAAAAACTTCACTCTCGTGTCACTTGTCGGACCCAAATGATTAAAAATTTAATTAAATAAATTTTTAATAATTTGGCTACAATCATGAAGGGAGTCTCATTGGTCACTTCAATATCCTTCTCACAAAGACACCAATGACCAAATTTATATTTCTCCTCGACAATCGTTACTACTATGCTATCCTTTTTATGTTATCGATGGAAGATATAGGGTGAAGATATAGGGTGAGTATTTCGTTTAGGTCAACTCGGCCCTTAAGTATGAATGAATCTAGATGAAGCATGCAATATTTCAAAAAAACTACATACAACACCCATTGAATACTTTCTATTTACATGCAATGGAGAGCTTAGAATAGGAACAACATCACATACAACAAACACACACTCTCCTTTTTGAAGAAAAGTCATTTTCACAGGTTTATATCTATTAATTGAAATATTTAATAATGTATTATCCATAGTCAAAATATCTTATCAAAAGTAGATAATCTTTTTTTTTCCTTTGAAATAAAATGATTGACAATAGATAAGCTTTCAATAAGAATTCAAGAGCACAGTAGAAAATCCAGACATATATTTAAAATAAACAAATAAATAATTCAAACAAAAATAATTCAATTGTCTATCTTGATTAATACTCCATAATATTATTCCTACCTGGTTATCCTTGTGACAATAGACGAGAAAACTTCCAAATCGATGCTCAAGAGTAACACAACAATGCTACTAGAATTTTGGAAGAATTTTCATACTAATTACTCCACACCCTCAAAAATTCATCATCCTTGTATAAATAGAAGATTAATTTCATGTAATTGATACTACATAAGACAACTTTGCATGCTTAGTTTCCATTGGGTGGATTTTATCCTACGGATTTCCACACATAAAAGTTTTAAGTTTTAATTTAATTTTACTTATAAATGATTTTTATATTTAAAATTTATAATACTATGAAAAATATCTCTTAAAGAAAACATTTAGGTAGCAAAAACAAATTGTCAAACAAATACATAATGAAATATGTCCAATCAAGCAGTCATTAACATTTTGTAATCAACAAGTAGAATGCTCCTACATGAATTTATTTTTTGAGCTTCCATGTATTCACGGGTCGATGTGTGCATCATATTAGACCTTACCTTTTGTGGACACCTCCATATTTCCACCTAAATGTGGGTACCAAGTTCCTCTGCTCTGCTAGCTTGAAGATAAACACCTATTCTTGCACTTATAAAATTTATTAGTAATATCTCATTCTAAAAATAATAGCAAGTAGACAAATAGAAAAATGGATGGGATGTTATATTCTCCCCTGCTAAGAATAAACACAGTCCCTATGTTTGCAAAGTATATGCAAAAATTATGTTTTTCTATATATAACTTAATAATCCAATCATCAACATGCTATATTATATATATATATATATAAGCAAAATACAAAAACATGTATATATAGTATTCATTCAAACAAATATGGAAATTGTTTTCTCATGATAGCCACATCTTCTTACGTGGTATTTTTATCAGAATAATGGTCCTATTAAACCCTGCACTGATCAATATTTAATTTTTGTAGTGTTTTTGTTCTATATCAATTAAAATACTGACATCTCTATCATATTTTATTCCTTCTAAAAGGAAAGGTGTCACTTGGCCAGTGAGAGTAGAATTACCTATTGTTGCATATATTTTATGTGTAGCCTCCTTAGTTGTTTTCTTCTTGAAGTAGGGAAAAATAGTTCACCTAATTATGAATAACAATATATGTACCTTTCTCCTATGTCTGATGAAAATCAAATCGGAAGCATGCAAGTAAGATGGAAAAAAATAGCAAATAACAAGAAATGAAGCAAAATAAATCAATTTCTTATTAATTAAATGGATCAAATCTAGGTTACAAAATGTCTCCTTGAGGGCTCAAATGATTGATACAACTGTTACAAATTTTGGGTTCCCAAGTATCAAATCCTTCAAGAGATTCGGGTGCACATCCAATGTATTTCCTTGTACCCACAATCGAGGTGGGCGGGCCAAGGCTACCATTGCTTGTGTATTTGATCTTTGATGTCATATCACCCTTCCTAATGCACTGTATAGCCTACACCTACACACAAGGAAAGAAGAAATAACACATAGCAAGCGTATATGATGGAAAACATGCAATCCCTGTAGACACCAAAAAGCTAGTAATGAGAATATGCATAAAATAAAATATAAAATTGTAGAGGGATGTAAAATAAAAGGTGTTGGATAGATCTCACCATAAATATAGTAGACATTGTGTCTGATGGTGTGTCATAATTTTTATGACCGTCCTCCACCTGCAAAACCCAAAGCAAATAATTACCAAACCAAAACACCTCCAAATCCAATGAAACTTGGTCATAATACATAAAGGGACATTATAAGACAACCCATATGGTTATATTTACAATATAAACAATAGTTGTAGGTATTTAACCAAATTACCACCATAGGCCTATGTGGGACCCTTACAAAAACTAACAATGTGATATCTCCTTCAATATAAATCCAAATTGCATGAAATTTTGATAGAAGCATTATATGACAATATAGAATCTAAAAAAAAGAACATAAGAAAAAACATGCACATATTTTCCACCGTCCTAGGGTTGGGTGGTCGGGAATGTCATAGGTTGGGGGTCATCCTGGGTGGGATGGCCTGCACTTATTTTACCCCCAATTCCTCCAATAACTGGCTAAGAACCTCCTAGGTAGTGTTTTCATCGAATTTGGTGTGAAAACTCACTCATATGATTCATTTTTGGGATCGACATGCACCTCCTAGTTCACTCGCAAACCTCCTTCACTGGATAGAGATTCCAAGGGAAAAGAAAGCACAAAAGGTTGGAAAAATTGCGCTCTTTGTTGTCAAAACCATATTTTTGTGGAAAATGGATCCACTTTATAGCCAAAGGAGGCCTTTGGGCAAATAGGCATGCAAGGGCATGCAGGGCACTAGGTGCCACTTGGCCACCGGGTGGTATGCATTGGAGGGGGAAGAGGATCTCCCAATTTGAACTCCTTTATGAGGTATTTCATAGAATTATGTTCCCTCAGACTTTGCATGGTCAAAATGTAGGGCAAATGGTATTTTTTGGCGTCATTTGTCCACTGTTTGAATTTTTGGGGGTCAAAGCTCATGTGGGACGACCACACATGACCATCCCTAGGTGGGACGACCACACATGACCATCCCTGGGTGGGATGACCATGAATTATGGTCATCCCTGGGTGGTACATCCATGCCTATAGGCCCCAAAACTTCCCAAAAGTGGGGAAAAATCTCCAAAAAGTGGTTAGGACCATTGTAAAACCTTTGAGGCTTACCCAAGGGGGCCATTAGGTGTCAATTGAACCTTGTCTTGGTCGCTTAATTGAATTGACCATATTTTGGTGTCTACACTTCTTATTGGCTCAATGAAGACACTGATTAGCATAATGCACTCCAGTGCATATATAGCAACCATCAAGGGGAGATTTGTTTTTCCTACACTCTTCATTCCTGACCTATAGTGTAGTCTCTTTCCTTGGATCTTGAGTTATAGGTTTCTATTCATTTATGTTCATAAAGTTCCTCTTGCCACTATCTATTTTCCTATTATTTTTTCTATATTTGTTCTCATATTTAGTATTATTGTATCGATATTTATCCCATATTTCATTAGAATCAATATTTTTTCTTTTTTGAGGATAATTTCTTTCCTTTTATATAGCTCTCTAATAGTAAGCCTTCTTATTTTTCTGATTTACTTCCTCATGATGGGCCAAATCATATGCTTCTAAAAGATCCTTTAGTTTAAATAAATTTATCATAGACCCTATTATTGGATGCAACCTCAAAATTAACTTTTGTACCTTAATATCTTCATGATCATCATATTCAGGTACATTCGGGTACATACTTTAACAACCACACATATTTTTTATAATAGTTAAGGACATGCATATTTTCTTGATGTAAGTTGATAAATTCTACAAAATTTTCTACATAGAACTTTCAAGTCAAAAATATATTTCTAAATTCCTTCAAAAATCATTCCAAAGAAACATCACCTCCTTGTTTCCACTATCATCAAATTTAGATATGTCAATATTTCTCAAATACTTATTAAGTTCAAACCTAACTTTATTTCAACTAGAACCCTCAAGAAAATCATCTTGACCACCTTCTAGCTCCTTTATTTTAGATAAATTTTCAACCAACTTCTATTGTTGAGTTATCAATTCTTGTTGTTGAGCCAATTATGCCTTCTATTGTTCCATATGCCCAGTCAAATGAACCATCTATTGTTCCATATGATATATTTGTTGGTTCATTTGTTCTTGCAATTAGACCCTCTGTTGTTCCATATGTTCTCTTTGTTGGTTCATTTTTTCTTAGAGTAATTGCACCATTTTAGCCAAGTTATCTTCCTTTTGAGGGGTTTTGCTGACTAAGGGTTCTTTGTCCTCTATAAAAAGTCTACGGGGTGCTTCTACCCCAAATTATATTTCTAATTATCTTATGATCCTTCTTAGTCCCTTGGAATCTTAGCAAGCACCTCTTTATGAGCTAATGTAGATTTTTTGGAAGATCTCACCACTTTGCATAGATGCAAAAAGAGCTATGTTAATTGGAAGTCACATAAGTTCTCATAAAAATGGTCTATAGTTTCGTAGCCTAGGCTTTTATACCATAAAAATCCTTAAGTTATAATATTATATGTGTCATATTTAAAAAAAATAATAACATAGCTCTTTTATAACCAGATGAAGGATCTTGCAGTAGTAATCAAGTTATTCCAAGTATAGTTGGAACAATCTACAATTTTGATTAAAATATTCATGGAAAAGTTAGAATCTCAACATAAGAAGATTGAGATTCTCATCGAGCAAGGACGTAAAGAAATAAAAGTAAGCTATGGATGAGACCAAGGCTTATGAAAAGCATGAAGAATACCAAAAAAGGAACAAAATCAAAGGAAGTTGGCTAAAAAAAATTAGAATCTACAAGTACTCAAGGAGATAAGAAGTAAACCCAAGAACCAGAACACATATGCTACATTTTTAGAGGGTCTCATTTCACTAGAAAATGCCATTAAAGATATGATCAACAAGGTTGCTACATTTGTGGAGGGACCCATTTTTTTAGTAAATGCTCTCAAAAATTTGATCGCAAAGGAGCATCTAAGGAGCAACCCTTGTAACATTTGAAAAATCTAAAGGTTAAGATGAGCAAGTGACCATTCAGCTCTGAAGATGCCAAAATTCCATCATACTGATACTCATCCAAAATTCAGTAGGTATATCTTCTCTGAAAGGAAAGGCACACAAAAGAATGTGGTTGATATTCAAAAACACATTTTATACATGTTTGAATAAACATTACTAACATTTTTATTAATTGTTTTGATATGAATATGAATTTGATTTGGTTGAAACATACTTTAAAAAGACCAAATACCATTGTGTAGGTGTGAAATATAGGACAAGACCACCATGGAAATCCTTTGAAGAAAGGTAGAGTTACCATAAGGTGGAATACAAATGCTTGGATCAGCTACTATCTAGATGATGGTAGAATAAATGAGAGAAATATTGAAAGCACCAAAAAGAGTTATGTTAATCTAAAGATGACACTAACGAAATTATCTGTGAGAGATAATTTTCTTAACAATAAAAAATGCTAAACAACTCTAAGCTCAACCAAACAATTTGTGAAACACTATGAGACCATTTAAAAAATCCATCAAACAGTTAAACAAAAAAGGTCCAATGAAACAAATTTTAAAAATCTTACATAAAAGAATACGGTTGAAAATTTCCATATCTATTTACATAAACATAGATATATTTTTGTTTTATCTAAACAATGATATATTTTTATCTTTTATCTAAGTAATGATATATATTTTTTTATCTAATAAAAAAAAGTAAATTTTCAATAACATGTTGAATAATTTTGATTATGATTTGAAAGTGCATAATTTTGAATATATACTACAAACACAAGAACTATATTTAATTTAAGTGGGGGAGAATATAATATCCTTCCAAATTTAGTTGTAAGTTTACTTCATTTGCAAAGATAAGATACTGCTAATCAATTTGTAATTGTAGAAGCAAGTAGGAGGAGCAAATTAAGAGAGTCAAATACCTTTTCCATATCGTAAAATAAGAGCATCAGCTAAAGGTAATATGGGGATATGATGAGCGATAGGGTATTTGTAGTTGTAAGGGATGAAAAGTCCTACTGGTCGTACACATGTTAAGCGGTCTATGTAGTTGCATCCATATAGTCACATCTAGAGATATTTTGCTTTTCTTTTGATCTATGTGTTATGAATTATCTGAGTATTTTTAGTTTAAAATATTAAATTAAAATTAAAAAAAAATATTAAAAGTAAAATATAAAATTAAGAGATTAACATGATTTTTTATTATTATAGTTTAACTACAAATGTAGCCACCCCCTAGAAAACAGGAAAAGACAAAACATTGTATGAAATAATACATCTGTTGATTGAATTACTAACTTGTTCATCTATATAATAGAAGGAGGGAAAAAAATGAGGTATACTTTTGTTTGGGTGGAACTAGGAGTACGGACTGCTAAAAAAATATATCGAGGGGTTTCTCTTACCAGGTCAGTTCTTCGTATTTGAATGTTGAGATTGTATTCTTGTGCATCTTCTTATAAGCTCTATTCTATATTTTAGCAACCCAAAGGAAGCATAAGAATAAAATCTCAACATTCAGATATAGAGAACTGACCTAGTAAGAGAAATGTTTAAATATTTTTTTAATATTCCATACTCCTAGTTCCATTGAAACAAAAGCATAACTCATTTTTTTCCTCCTCCCATTATATAGATGATCAAATTAGTAATTCAATCGACAAATGTATTATTTCATGTAATTTTCCATCTTTTTTTATTTGTTAGGTGGTGGCTACATTTGTAGTTATATAAGAATAAAACAAAACATGTTAATCTATTTATTTTAAATCTTACTTTTAATATATATTTTTAAAATTTTAATTTTAATTTAATATTTTAAACTAAAAAAACTCAGACAACATTTAACACATAGATCACAAGCAAAGCACAAAAATCCTAGATGCGACTATATAAATGCAACTACATTGACCACTTAACAAGTGTACAACTAGTATGAATTTTCATCCCTTGCAACTAAAAATACCCAGTCACTCACCATATACCCATATTACCTTTAGTTATTGCTCTTATTTTGTCATCTAAAGGAGGTGTCTGACTCTCTACAT
Source organism: Wollemia nobilis (assembly GCA_028583015.1). NCBI lineage: Eukaryota > Viridiplantae > Streptophyta > Pinopsida > Araucariales > Araucariaceae > Wollemia > Wollemia nobilis. Next base: position 69,840 of record JAQPPZ010003675.1, read on the forward strand.
CTACTCCTCCTATATTTTCCTACAGTCACAAGTTGATCAACAATATCTTGTCTTTGAAAATTACATAAGCAAACTGACAGCTAAATTTGAAGGGATATTAAATTATCTCCCAATAGAACTGGAAGCACGAGGATACGGAAACAAAAAAGGAAAAGCTCCAAGCACGATGCAAAAATGAAACTGAACTTAACGCTAAACCCTACGAATTAAAAATGCATGAAATGGAGAAAAACATGAATTGAAGCCCAAATGAAATAACAACCCTTCTCTTTTATTGATGTATTTCACATTTCGGTTACAATCCACATCCTCCCTTTTTAGGGGCGAGGAGCGTTAAACTCATCTCTTGGTCACATCCATGGATAACCATCCTTCTTCCGCGTGCCCACATGTAAGATGGGCGGACCAAAACGTCACCGCCGCTTGTGTCTACGAATGTTGATTCCTTGCTGCTCCTCCGATGTTCCGATCCTGCATTCAAAGGAACAAGAAATAGTTAGTAGCACCTGCGGATGAAACAAAACATGCAATCCCCAAGCCTACGATCAGTGAATGAGAAAAATGAATTAAACTATAACTAAAATGAATCCAAATGCTCTAAAAATTTGATAGGGGCATCGGGACATCACCAGGAGGGCACTGCAAAAAGAACAGTCAGGAAATTCCTCACCGATTTGAATTCGCTCCGGGGCGGGACGAATTTACCTGCAACAAAATGTCGAAAAGGTACTGTCCCAAATGTCCTACCTAGAGAGCTCCAAAAGACCTACAAACTTGGGGTTAGCTAATTGGGGGTATTTTGGGAAGACCCAGATGGTCATATTTTCCCAATTTGGCCTCCATTAACAGGAATTTGATGATGCTACCTGCAAGTTAGTAAAGACAAAAAGTGATAGAACATGATAAGATTTGCTCAAAACATTACGAAATCGAAATTGCAAACTACCTAAGCAGCATAAGATGAAATGCAAGATAAAAATGATAGAAAGAACAATCTACCATAGATTCCTAATCGTTCCTAAAAGGGACGATTAGACTCGCGATAGTGCGAGGGGCAGGCCGCCCACCGTTGGGACCTGATTTCGGCGCCAATCCACTTGGGATGGGTCCAAAATCTCTTGTAAGGTGTTGTCGGCAAATTGGGGTGGTATTCTATGGCCAAATGTCGGGTTTTGGGCTCAATATTCGACCTTCCAATGATCACCCAATGACCTCTTCTCCAAAAGAGATCACGGATGTGAAAGGCACAAATCGCACAAGGATGTATGGGGAAATAAAATGGCAGCACTTCGTTGCTCCAAATTGCTCTTACTCTATATATTTTGGGGTGAGAAAACCCACCAATTTATAGACCTGGAGGTCTCTTGGGATGAGCATGCAGAGGCGCCACTTGGCAGCCATGCCCTTCCAGGGGAGGGAAGATTCCTCCCTGAATAGGGACTCCATGACTGCCCTTGTAATAGCCTCTAACGCTCGAAAATGCTCACCTATACTCCCATGCAATGAAGGAAGCGTTAAGTGGCGGATCCGAGCTGCCATTTGCCAAGATTTGACTTTTTGCCCATCAAACCTGCAATTCGCCCCACCCTGGAGCGAATTGTGAATTCGTCCCTGGGAGGAGCGAATCCCAGTTTGAATTCGTCCCTGGGTGGAACGGATATTGAGCAAAGTGCCTGAAGGTGCCAAAATGATTTTTGACCTTCCAAAACTATTGTGAGAGTGGTTAGGACCATTGTTTAACCTCTAGGGGCTGCCCTTGGGGCTGTGTGTGCCAATGTGATCAGTGTTTGCAGTCACATAATCGGATTGGTGTTGTTTTGGTGTCTACAGATGCCCCTTTTTGGGATGCGTTGTGCAAGGCACAACGTCGAGCAAAAATAGATAACCAAAGCACTAATGATTAGGGTTTCTTAGTAACCTAACCAAATTTTGATGCCCCAAGTATGAAAAGGGCATGCATTCTTGAATCCTTGCTTCGACGAGCGAAGGAACTCAGTTCAAGTGTTAACCTTTTTCGGTGAGGTGTTACTTGAGCTTGGACATTGATCAGTCATGAATAGGCAAAGGGCGCAACCTTTTGTCTATGGGAACCTTGAGTTCATGATTCACGAATGCCAAGTGATTGATCAGCTTGTGATTATTGCTTGTTTACTACCCCAAGTAGGAGCGTGATTTGTCTTTGCCAATGATTCTTCGAATGCATGCCATTTCCATGATTGGGTGTGTATTTGTTGATTGGTGACTAAGTGTGACTACCCCCTCAAGCGACGAATCGATGAGGGAATGACCTACATGAGAAAAGCGACGAGTCGCTTGACCCAAGATGACTTAGGTAAGGGTGCCTTCAGAGATTTATCTTTGAATGTGTGTGCAATTTTTTGACATTTAGACCTATTTTTGGTGGGTGTTAACCCTTTTGGGGACGCCTTTCTGGAGCTGAAATTGTCAAAAATTCGTCTTCCCGTGGAGCGGTCCGGCCATGGTGGCCTTCTTAGGGAGTAGGATGGTGACGATTTATAACCCCGACGTCTATTTTGGATGCCAAGAAGGTCAGGCACGAAGGCGCCTTCGTTCGGCAACTCTATTGCTATTTTTGGGTGGGTTTTGACCCTTTTGGCGACGTCATTTGGGGATGAAATTCTCGAAGATCCGTCCTCCCGTGGAGCGGTCCGGCTATGGTAGCCTTCTTAGGGAGTAGGATAGTGAGGATTTGTGACCTCGACATCTATTTTGCATGCCCGGAATGTCAAGTGCAAAAGCACTCTCATTGGACAGGTTTATTGCTGTTTTTGGTGCATTTTTGTGCATTTTTGCTATTTTGTGAAATGTTTGCTCTATATTCATCCCTGGGTGGGACGAATTCCTATTGAGCATTCATTCTAGGGTGGGACGAGTGCTAACCAGAGTGCTCATCCTAGGGAGGAATGATTACAGGCTCAAAAAGCCTATTTAAAGGCCAAAACTAGGGTTTGGGCTCATTTGCACTTGTTTTCTAGCGATTTGGAGCTCTGAGGAGGAGGAGGTCAATTCTGCGAAGCGAAGCGCTACCAAATTTTTCTGCCACCATGAGTGCACGAACCGGATCGAGCGACAGAGCCGAAGCGAGACCAGTAAGTGAACTCCCTCTTTATTATTTTCTTGTATTATAGTTTTTTTTGTTCGAATTTATCAATTTGAGAGTATAAAACCCTAGGTTGACAAATTAAATTTTGTTATTTTTGAGTTTTTTTGTGTTTGTGTTAATTTATCAATTTCGAGAGTATAAAACCCTAGGTTGAAAAATTAAATTTTGTTATTTCTGAGTTTTTTTGTGTTTGTATTAATTTATCAATTTCGAGAGTATAAAACCCTAGGTTGACAAATTAAATTTTGTTTTGCATTTATGTTGTTTGTATCTATACACTATTTTTCATGATTCTAATGTGCTTATTTTGTTGTCTATTGCAGGTTGTGAAGAGCCGGTATCGCGTGTCGACTATTTTTGCTGAAGCACGGGAGGCGCTAGCTATGGCTGACTGGGAGTGGCTTGACGCCCTAGGGCTCAAGCAGGTGACTCGACTGGAGCCAGTGATTGGGGATCGGGCCTACCTGACGGCCCTGATCAACTTGTGGGATCCCTGGACTAATACTTTCCATCTCCCAATAGGGGAGATGATAGTCACTTTGGAGGATGTCTATCGGATTCTTAGGATTCCAATAGACGGGCCGATCGAGACGACGTCAGGGATCGAGCGAACAACGGTGCTGACATCGTTGCTTCGGGCACGGGGAGGAGTTGGGGGTGGATGGTCCAGTGGAGAGGGGAGAGATTGACTCCAGATGGGTGGGATTCTGGTTCGATGGTGGTTTGAGAGGGGGGTGTTGGGAGTGAGGCACGCATTGCTTATGGGCCTCATTTCCAACATGCTACTACCTGACTCGTCAGGTGCAAGGTTCCCATGGAACCTACTGGATGTGGTCTATCAGCTGGTGGAGTGTTCGACGTAGGAGCCTTTGGTCATGAGATGGGGACAGACGCTACTGGCGTAGCTTTATGGGGAGCTATATGAGGTCCGCTACCGGAGGTGAAAGGGGATCAGCTGTAGCTATCTTGTAGAGCTAGGGTTGGCAGCACATAGTGATGGAGAGACCAGGGGGTTACCATGGATGACGTGGGTAGAGATGGTAGATAAGGATATAGGTTACGTGGCTCTATGGCGGTGGTCGAAGGAGCAGGGACAGAGTCGATGGTGGGTAGGTGTCATAGGGCACTATGTCGATGCCTTTGCTTGGCTTGCTCCGGGGGAGGTGTTCTGGTGCCCTATCGGGACTGTCCAGCCTGGCCGGAGGCTAGAGAGTGGCTCCGATGGGTATGTAAGGAGTGATGGCTGATTGGGTGGCATGGGACCGAGCAGGAGTTCTTCCCATATAGCCGGGTGACATGATAGTTTGGGGTGTGCCAGGGGTTGCCTGGTGAGCCCATGGTCTATCGGCATTGAGGGGACGAGAGGACTCTGGATCGGCTGGTCATCGCACCATTGGGCGAGGATTCGGATGTGATGATCGACGTCCCGGATGTGGATGACATCGGGACTACTATAGAGTATGATCAGTGGTGGACTCTACGGTGATGGCGGGGAGAGGGGCCACTGGGAGGTGCGGAGGTAGCAGCAGTGGGCGGGGAGGGTGCCGAGGTGCCAGGAGATGATTGGGGAGCTCCGCTCGAGGAGGTGGACATGGTGGAGGTAGATGACTTGGGCATGGATTTTGGGGCTTCGGATCAGCCGGAGATGCAGGACGTCACGGAGTAGTGGGAGCCAGAGCAGGCTGCTATTCCAGATATGCCCATGCCTCAGGGAGATTCAGAGGACATGGAGTCAGGGGTGCACGCTGAGAATGCATGATTGGAGAGGCTACTGTGAAGGTGAGATGAGGAGTTGGGGGAGGCTCTGCAAGAGAGGGATCTCTTACGGGCTCAATTAGTGGAGTGGGAGAACGCATGGGCTACGCACCACTAGCAGGAGGGGGATACCGATGCTGCATGGGAGAGGGATCTCCTACGGGTGCAGCTGGTGCAACGTGATGATGTAGTCATGATGTACCATCGGTGGGAGGCGGAGTGGTGTCGGCACCGGATGGATTTGGAGGGAGAGATCATCCACCTCGAGGGGTGGGTACCTGAGCCCTCGGGAGGTGGGTCGTCACGCCGGACGAGGGGCAGTGATACTGAGTAGTCAGCATCATCTCATCGTAGGCGACTGGATGAGGGAGGGGGTAGTAGGCGTGATGCGGGGGCTAGCAGCAACCGCCCTGAGGGGTCCCATAGGACCCACACCACGGGGGTAGTTCCCGTCGCACCGATCCTACGTGATCATGGTGGCCGATGCCTTAGGCTTGGGGGTTTTGAGATTTTGGATTTGGTTGCGGGGTCACATGACCGGTTCTTTGTAGCCTACGGGCATTTTTGATGATATATATATATGACTTTATTTTGTTTATGCGCATGTGATGATTTGATTTTATGCATGATGATTGATGAATATGGATGTATGCATGTTAAGTTATAGTGATGGATGCATATGTGTTGATGAGTGCAAATGTTTCTAATTTATATGATATGCAAATGGAATGGATGAATTGAATTTGTGATGTTTGGTAGTCGCACCATAGACTATGTAGAACTTTATGGCTTTTTGTCCTAGGCGATGGCTGCGGTAAATAGCTTTTTATGTATACATGTTTTTTTGGTATTTTTTGATGGCGATGCAAGGATGAAAGATAGCAAGTTGGTTGAGAATGTATGTTAAGGTTTTCTGAGACTCAGATGTTTTAACTATCTAGCCAAAACTGTAGTTGTATCATACAAGACTTTTGACCAAGGTATGAATCGGACTTGTCTTGGACCAAGTTATTTCACATCCCTGTGTGTGCAATTGAGTTCATTTATGTGGTGTTGGTCAGGATACCGCCAGTGCCAGATAGGCTATCAACCAAACATGTACTGAGGATCACCTGATTAGCTCCACTAACTCCTTTGTTGTATTTAGTCAGATTAATCTGCGGTGCTATCGTAGGATACCATAAGCTAGCTCATCCACATGCAAACATTGATCTGCACACAAGTTAATGTGACAGATATATCGTCATGCGGGAGGTTTACCACCAGTGACCGATAGGCTATCAACCAAACCGATACTGAGGTTTGCCTCATGACCCGTCTGGATGCTGAGAGTTCCAGGGATTCAAGTTCGACTCCCTTCTTTTCTTCAATTGTATTGGGATACTTGCTCTTTTGTAGTGATAAAAATCATTGTTTATTTTTGTATTATATTTTTCTTTTGAGCAAGGGATTAGGATATGGAGTGATGAGAATCACTATTTTATGTGCTTTTCTTGATGTATGCACTTTGGTTGTGATGTCAAAATTTGGATTTTTGACGTTTGCAAATTGTTGATGTTTTGCAACTTTTGAGAACTTGGGATTCTTGGGGAATTGGGTAGGGAGGATGCTTGTCCTTTTGCCAACTCTCGAGCATTCTTGGGGTCATTCGCACAGGGGGATGAGCAAGATAACCGTTTCGCTTATGGTGACCTGGATTGCTTTGCAGGGTTCATCTTTCGTTCACACAACTTGGGAATTTTTTTATGTGTTCTAACTTGTGTCGGGATGCTACGTAACAAGGTGTGATCCAAGTAGAATTCTACCTGCGTAAAATCTGTCTGACTTGGTACAGTATGTGGCTAGAAAGCTAATGACGACTGAATGACGAAAACTCTCGATACATGAGAAAACAACTGACTATGATGTGGGAGAATAACGTGAATGGCGGTTATAGGCGATGAGCTATTGATAAAGCGGAAAAATGTAGAAGATGATGGTTTTGCCAAGTAATGACAATCTATGGCGCTTTGACCTTTATGACCACAAATATGCAATGTGTGGGTGCGATGCGTAATGCAGCTATATGTTTTTGTGTTTTTGATGGATTGATTTGTGTGAATATGAAGATGATATGCAAAATAGAGCTCTTTATTTTTGTGACGATTTTGAGCATGTATGGAAATGAGATGCAAATTTTGTTATTTTTGATGATTTTATTGTTTTTGAATTTTCTTGTTTTTGACCAAGCGATTGCGGGAATCCTTGGAGCATTTTGGGGATTGACCAAGCGATTGGTGAAATCCTTGGAGCATTTTGGGGATTGACCAAGCGATTACGAAAATCCTTGGAGCATTTTGGGGATTGACCAAGCGATTACGAAAATCCTTGGAGCATTTTGGGGATTGACCAAGCGATTACGAAAATCCTTGGAGCATTTTGTTTGGGCTATGGCTCTTCTAAACATGGAATGGCCGCAAATGACTGATGTTCAAGGGTTCTAGTTCCTTGATTCTATCAAGAGAGGCTAGCCGGTATGTTCTAGGTCCTATTTTGCTATCAATTACATAGGGACCTAACCAGTTTGCCATGAATTTGTCCCTTAAATGGGATGGCAGACTAGAGTTCTGTTGGTTTTCTTTCAAGACCAAGTCACCGACCTGAAAGTCCCTCAAGTGAACTTTCATGTTGTATGCTTTCTTAAGTCGCTCTTGATAGATACATAAATGCTCGAGGGCATTAACGCGTCATTCGTCAAGCAACGTAAGCTGGTCTAACCGGGCCTGCCACATAGTATCATCATCGATGAACTCTTGCATTGATATGCGCAGGGAAGGAATTTCCAACTCGAGAGGCATGACAGCCTCGGAGCCATACACGAGCAAAAATGGAGTTGCCCCAGTGGGTGTCCGAATGCTAGTGCGATAGGCCCACAGGGCAAGTGGGATCTGAATGTGCCAATCCTTATGATTATCTATGACTGTCTTTTTGAGGATGGTGACTAGCATTTTGTTTGACGCCTCTGCTTGCCCATTTTCCTGTGGATAATAGGGGGTCAAAAAACTATGCTGAATTTTGTACTTTGTGGTCAAAGCACGCACATCTTTGTTCTTGAATGACGTCCCATTATCCAAGATTATCTTGGATGGAATACCAAAATGACATATGATGTTATGCAAAATGAACTCCACAATGCGGGGTCCAGTCGTAGAGGTTAGCGAAACCGCTTCCACCCACTTGGTGAAGTACTCTGTGGCCGTGATGATAAACGTGTGATGACCTGACGATGCAGGGGAGATCTTTTCGATTAGATCTAGGCCCCACTACAAAAAAGGCCAAGCCGATTGGATCGGCTGCAAGGCTTGGGAAGGTACGTGTGTCAAATTAGCATGGTGTTGACACTTCACGCACTTCCTGACATATGCGCAACAATCTCGCTCTAAATATGGCCAATAATAGCCCATGCGAAGAATGCGCTTTGCGATGGCCATACCGCTGAAGTGGCCACCGCATGTACCATCGTGCGCTTGGGCGATCGCCCAAGTGGACTCTTGTTGGTCCAAGCATCGAAGGAGGATCCCTTCATAGCTACGACGGTACAAAATGTCTCCTAACAAGACATGCTTTGCCGCTTTCTGCTTGAATGCACGTTTTGCGGCATGCGTCAATCCAAGTGGGAGGTTACCTAACTTGAGGTAGTCCCTTATGGGTGAATACCAATCCTGCTGATCAGAAGCCTCGATGGTATGAACAACCAGTCCCTCTTGAAGTTCATCCCTAGCAAAAGCTGAGCGGGAGAGAACTTGCAAGAATAGCATTGTGTTGCTATTAAGGGGAGTAGGGGAGAACAAGGACCCCTAGTTGGCATGTTTCAGACGATCATGGATTCGAGAGAACCTATCCATGGATGGCTCAATCTGGATCAAGTGGATTCCTGGCGTTAAATCAGAGCTTGCTCGCTCCATCGCGGATTGCGATAGTGTTTTGACTTGAATGGTGGTCATATCACCAAAAATGTCTTGCGGGATTAGCGACCCCAAAGAGGCCATAGTGTCCGCAAAATGATTCGATGACCGAGGGAGTGCCTCGATGTCGTACCATTCAAGATTTGCCAAGAATTTGTCCACTAGGGCTTTGTAGGCTTGTAGAACTGGGCATTTGCATTGGAATACCCCTTTGACTTGGTTGACAATTAACAGCGAATCACCGAAGATATTCAATCATTTAATGTTCATGGTGATTGTTGTCTGAAGACCTATGAGCAAGGCTTCATACTCGCATTGTTGTTGGTGCATGGGAAATTTAATTTAAATGACAGGGGCATAGGAGCGCCCTGCGGTGTGAAGAATACTATTCCCGTGCCACCACCTTGCTCACATTTAGAACCATCAAAAAATAGGGTTATGTCGGCCTGTGACTCAGGCTCGTCAGAATCTGGTGATTCTGAGACATGGAAGACCCCATCATCGGGTAGTTCTATAGTCAGAGGCTGGTCGTCTTCGAGAGGAGCCTCTGCTAGTTGATCGGCTATGACCTGACCTTTTATGGATTTCTGTCCAATAAACTCTATGTCAAATTCTATCAACAACATGATCCATTTCGCCGTGCGACTACTATGATAAGTACGACTCATCATGTATCGCAATGGATTCTCCTTAGACACAACATACGTCTTGTTGCTCAGCATGTAATGGCATAGCTTTTTGGTAGCAAACACCACTGCCAAGCAGAGTTTCTCAACGTATGCATAGTTAAGTTCATAGCTGACCAGGGTGCGGCTAAGATAGTAAGTAGCCTGTTCCCTGTGAAGTTCGTTCTTCTAGGCTAACATGGCTCCCAGTGCCACCTCAGTAGCTGAGATGTATAAGTAGAATGACACTCCTGGTCTAGGTGGTGCCAATACTGGTGGTGAAGCCAAGTATTGTTTAATGTCATCGAAGGATGACTGGCACTCGTCATCCCAGTGAAATGCTACCCCCTTGTGCAACAACTTGTTCATTGGTCGGCACTTGTCAGATAGCTGCGCTATGAAGCGCTTGATCGACGTGACCTTTCCCTGTAGGCTTTTGAGCTGCTTGATGGTAGTTGGGGGACGCATTTCAAGGATTGCCTTGACTTTGTTTGGGTCCACCTCGATGCCCCATTTTGAGACTATGAAACCCAAGAGTTTTCCAGATGTGACGCCAAAAATGCACTTCTTGGGATTCATTTGACTCTATGCTCCATGAGGCGATCGAGGATCTTGCTTAAGTCACCGAGATGATCCGGGCACAAAAGAGATTTGGCCAACAAATCATCCATGTAATCTTCCAAAGTCTTGTGCATGTAATCATGGAAGATGTATGTCATGGCACGTTGGTAGGTGGCGCCAACATTTTTAAGGCCAAAAGGCATGACCTTATAACAAAATGTCCCCCAAGGCGTTGTGAACGCCATTTTTAGCTGGTCTTCGAGGCTGATACAAATTTGATTGTATCCCGAGAAACCATCCATGAGGGAAAGCATTTCGTGACCCATTGTAGCATCTACCAAGGCATCGATGCTCGACAAGGGGAAATCATCCTTAGGACTCGCTTTGTTTAGATCTCAAAAATCAGTGCATATGTGAATCCTCCCGTCGGGCTTCTTGATGGGCACCATGTTGGACAACCATGGTGGATAATCCACGTAGATGACAAACTATGCATCCAACAACTTTTGCAATTCATCTTTGACCATTAAGGCCACTATTGGGTGCATCTTGCATAGTTTTTGCTTAACTGGCTTGACTATCGGATCAAGCGTTAGATTATGCATGACTAGCTATGGGTCTAGTCCTGGCATGTCTTTGTATGACCATGCAAAAACCTCCTTCTTCTCTTTGAGAAGGGCAATGTAGTCGGCTTGCTCTTCGGGGGATAAACTTACCCCCAACTTGATGATCTATGGATTCATTGGATCTGAGCCGATGTCTACGTCAGTCATCTCCTCGATCGACATGTGGGATCCGTCTTCCAACTGATGTGGAGTTGGGATCAAGTGGATATCATTTGCTGAGTTTAGATCATCATTAGGAACCTCGGGTCCCTCTTCAGCATGGCAGATATCCTGAGTTGGCCTAGGGGTAAAATGGAGCATTTCATCGAAAGGCCAGTACTCGGATGGGGATGGAGGGGAATTGACGTGATCCCAGTCTATGGCATCTATGTCTAGAGATAATGACTGTGTTGGATCGGCCAGATTGTGGATGGGGGCGGTTAAGTCAATGGAGATCATGTTGATGAAATGATTTTGGTCTCCATTACCATGGGTGTGGTTACTCGGACATCCTGGATGCTCTCTATGCTCGGGATCTGGCTCTAGAGGGACGGGCACGAATGGATCGGCCCTATGTGTGGATAGGAAGATAGGGTCTACCCTCGACACTGATGTCACTATAGGGTCTCTGGGCGGAAGGTATGCTTCGTATGCCCAGAGTAGCGGATCCAACACTTGGTCCCACCGTGCTGGGTCTACGTACCACTCATGCCCTGGCACTATGTTTAATTGTTCGAATATGTCGTTAATCTCCAAGGGGTGTCGATGTTGCATCTACCGCATGTGATTAAGATATGCCATCTCAGTTTCATCTTCATAATCACTATCGGAGATCCAAAAGCCCTCGTTGGCTCTGACAACTATTTGAGGTATGACAGGCTCATCTTGCTCGAGCAAATTAATGTGGTCCCACCTAGGTTGTTCCGCTCTCTGCGGGGGGACTTGATTTCCTTGGAGCGGCGCTTGCTCGATGGGAGCATCCAGGGGGAACATTGTCAAGAGGCTTTCTTGATAATCATCCATGGGGATCACCTATGAGTGATCGCTATCTGATTCGAAGGGGTCATACGATGTTGGTTCATACTCTGACTCGTCCTCCGAGGACCCTTCTTGACATTGTCTAGACCCTCCTTGAAAATGAGCTCTCGAGCTTTCTCCTCTCTCGAGCGAAGGGAAGGGATTACTAGAGCCAACAAGGTTGATTGTCGTTAATGGGAGATAATCCCTCAATGTATATGTGGTGTTAGGGTTGGCATATGGATCCGATGCCAATCCCCCCTTGTTGCCTATCCCTAGGCCTTGCATGTTCTCCACCAAGATGTCCAAGGGGAGGGGGTGGTTGAACCCTACTCCTGACTTGTCATATGGCATTTGGTATCTTGGTTGGCAAAGAACACGTATCCCTTGCTCATATCGGCCTAACCCATATCCATGCCAATTGCATTGGCCAAGGTATCTCAGAGCAAAGTCTGGGTTAGACAAATAGTTGACATTTTCAGCAAAAGGCTCTTCGTCTTCGTCCTCTTGCGTGCATGGTGCAACGCCATGATCAAGGCCCCCATACACAAAGTTTGTCTGGTTCGGCGGGTAGCCTAGGGGAACAATAGTGCCAATGGGGAGTCGAGGTCTCCCCATGTCCTGCATGGATTCTAGTGCGGGTGTTGCTACAATATTCCACACCAGATACTCCCCCAGGCCCGTATTGGCCATTTCAACGGTGATCGTTGGTGGTTGAGGGGGAGGGAATGGAAGTTCTCCTTGAGTCCACTCCATGTTGGGTGGACTAGGAGCCTCGACTTCCATTCGGCTAGGCATCTCCTCAGTAGAGATAGTTGACACTGATGGCAGTGTCTCTTCCAAAGGTTTTGCCTCTTCCAGGGGTTCCTTCCCTTTGTCTTTCTGTTTGGCCCCCAGAGATGGTGTCGTTGGTGGAGGACCAGACGATGAAGATGAACCCGACTGGGATTTTGAAGAACTTGTTAATGGGGATGCCTACGGAATCGGACCCTATTTAGATGGATTTAACTAGAAATCCAAATGCGTTGATGGCAGGGTCGATTGCGGCATCAGCTGCACCGCATTACAATACTTGAAGGGTTCCAAGTCCACCGGGACTACATGCACCTCCCCTTCAAATGTATACTTTAAACATTGGTGAGCTATCGAAGGGACACACTTCATGTCCCTGATCCACGGTCGGCCCAACAAGATGTTGTAGGCCATCTCACCCTCCAATACGTGGCACAATGTGGGTATGGTCTTTTGTCCCACTTGGATTGGTAGGACTATTGTGCCGACTATCGAGCAGATTGCGTCATTGAATGCTCGCAGAGTGTAGGTGGAAGCTGTGATGTGAGATGCGAGCAACTTCAGATGTTTGAGAGCCGTAGTTGTGATGATGTTGCTGGACGAGCCAGTGTCTATCAACACCCTCTTGTATGGGATCCCGTTGACCCATGCGATAACGTGCAGGGGTGGATCTGCCATGTCATCAGTCACTGATCTCAATTCATCTTCCCGAAATGTGATGACCGGCTCAGTGCATCATTTTACATGCCCCATGAAGTTGTTGAAAGAATTTGTCTCATGGGGCTGCAACTCGATGGCTTTCAAAATCTCCATTAGAGCTTCTCGATGGGGCGTAGATTGTTGTATAAGCTCGTATATGGAGAGCCTAGCCGATGTGGTCCTCAAACTCTGGGTGAGTTTGGTCCGAAGTGTGGCCACCGGCTTAGGCAGAGGAGGTTGTGCAAGGTGCTATTGTGGTTGTGAAGTTGTTGGCACCTCTCCTGCCACTACCGCAGGAGCATTCATGCTCGGATACCTCCTATTCTGAGTCACTATACTGATCATCCCTACATATCCCTACATGGGGCAGTTCTGTGTGACCTCGTTAACTTGTAGGGTCTTTGCCTATGGAGCATGAGCAGGCAAGGGGTCTTTGAAGACCTCCATTTGTTGATTGCTTGGTGCGACGGGATTATCCACCGCTAGTGTCTTGTTATCAATTAGGTCTTGCACCAAGCCCTTAAATTTCCAATAGGCATTTAGGTCATGTCCCTGCCACCTATGGAACCTACAGTACAAGTTGTAGACACCAAAACAGCACCAATCCGATTATGTGACTACAAACACTGATCGCTTTGACACACACAGCCCCCAAGGTAGCCCTCAGAGGTTAAACAGTGGTCCTAACCACTTTTATAGCAATTTTGTAAGGTCAAAAGGCAATTTGGCATATTCAGGCACTTTGCTCAGTATTCGTCTCACCCAGGGACGAATACTAACTGGGATTCGTCTCACCCAGGGACAAATTCTAAATTCATCTTTGGTCATGATGAATTCTAGGTTTAACGGGCAAAAAGAAGAATGCCACCAAGTGGTAGCCGAGGACAGTCAATTATTGCCTCCTGTCGTGCATGCACGTGTAGGTGGGTAGGTTGGCAGTTAGAGGACTGTCACAAAGGTAGTCATGGAAGCCCAAGTCAGGGAGGAGTCTCCTCCCTCTTGGGAAGGCATGGCCGCCACATGGCATCCCTGCATGTCCCTCCAAAGAGACCCCCTGGGTCTATAAAATGGTGGACTTTCCCACCCAAAAGAGGACAGATTGGAGGCATTTTCAAGCAATGAAGTGCTGCCAAATCGAACACCCTATTGCATCCTTTTTCGATTCACCTTTTCACATCCATTAATCTCTTTTGCAAGAGAGGTTATTGGATGGCTTTTGGAAGCATGGATCCAAACCCAAACCCAACATTTGACCACCTTAATCCACCAATTTTCCGACAACACAATCCCAAGAGATTTTGGGCCCTTCCCTAGTGGATTGGCACCGAAATCAAGTTCCAACGGTGGGTGGCCCACTCGGGCACCCCACACCTTTTAAGTTTCATTCTAATTTGCTTTCTATCATTTATTCATTTCACATTACACTCTATGCTATTTAGATAGTTTACAATCTTGATTTCAGAAGACATTTATCAAATATTATCATGCTTTGTCGATTTTGTGGCCCTCACTAACTTGCAGGTGGCGACATTGAATTCTTGTGGATAGAAGCCAAATTGGGATAATCCGACCATCTGGGTCATCCCAAAATGGCCCCAGTTACTTAACCCCTTTTTCTGTAGGTGTTTTGGAGGTCCCTAGGTTTGACATTTGAGCGGCATCAACTCGGCTTTTTATCACAATAGAATTCGTCCCACCTGGGGACGAATAACAATAGAATTCGTCCTACCCAAGGATGAATTACAGTTGAAAGTAGATTGGCTAACTGTTTCAATGGCAGTGGCCCTCTGGTAATGTCTTTTGACCTCTATAATATTTGCAAGCCATTTAGGATCATTTCATGCATCATTTTAGTCAGTCTTAGGCATACATCTTTTATTAATTTCAAGGAACAAACTTCTCCTACTTGCAGCAGGTGCTACTAACTCTTTTTTTTGTTTCTTTGAATGCAGGAGGAGCATCAAAGATCGAAGACCTATCAACATCAACGAAGGAAATGCTTTGGCCTGCCCATTTTGCATGTGGGCACGCGGGATGAATATCACTATTCACTTTTGTAATGGAAACATGCTAACTCTCCTAGCCCCTAAAAAAGGGAGGAGATGTATTGTAACCGAGTTGGAATCACATTAATAAAAAGGGCTATGCTCCTGATTTCTCCTTTTACTTTTGGATTTGATTCGATTATATCCGATTTATTTCATGCATCAAGCTAGTTAGTTTACATTGCAACAATTAGTGTTTCTTTTTATTTTTGGAATCTCGTGCTTTCAGTGGCGATCACGGTGGGACCCAGTCCCCTGATTTTTAATATCACAAAAACTAATAAGATTTTTGTGTTTTGTGCTTGACAGGTACCTTTTTCAATTTCAGACTATTATTCGTCTTTGACTGCAATGAATACTTTACTGTAATTCGTCTGACCCTGAGACGAATTAAAATTCATCTAAGACCAGGACAAATTCTATTCTGTAATTCGTCTCTGATAGGGATGAATTTTTGTCTATAAATTTTTGGAGCCGAAGATCAGAAACAACAAGTCTGGGCAGAAAAGAGGTAAGGTTCCAAAACTGTCTATCATTTTTTGATTTTCTGCTTTCACTTTCTATGAATTCTTGTGTGCTTAGGGAAAGTAGTGGTTGCTTGCATGTTTCAATTTTAAGTAAAATAAACCACACACACATCACGCGACAGATTTTTAATCAAGGAAATGGTCGTAAGACCCCAGCCCTTGAGCAAGACCAACGGTGGGTTCATCACCACCTTGGCTTGACTTTGCATCCATTTCCCTTGATTGTCACTATTGTTAGGCGTAAATCCTGACGAAAGCTGACCGAGTGTCGCTGGGGTGATTCCCATGCACACGAGGATAAGTCTTCTATGGTAGGTGTCATTAACAGGACAATCCCCCTTCCGTACCACCTATGTTCCACGTACCATCTACTCTCACATACCTATAGTTTTCCTCTCATAATGGCGGGTATATAGAGAGGTTGGTATATCGGTCCGGCAATGGTATATTGAACGGGCGACCATTTATGGGAGTCATATGAGAGGAATCCAATCCCTCACACACATAAGACAAAACATTATGAGAGGCACAACCCCTGGGTGCGAGACAAGTCTCCGTGACCCTACCAAGCACCACCCCCGATGCCTCCTAGACATGAACAGGAGGCTACTCCTATAACCAATGACGGGAACCTTCCTTAGGAACCCACTCAGGTTTATGGGCCACCCTTAGAAATGCATAAAGAAGACTCTAAGGAATTAGAGTGAGAATAAGAGCAGAATGAACCGCCCTACCAAGGCATGGGGGGTGCTATCTGGCCACCCCTCCAGAGGCCCCAAGTTCCTCAACAAGAAACAACCAAAGAGGAGGAGCTCAACAAGTTCCCAAGTTCCTCAACAAGAACCAACCAAAGAGGAGGAGCTCAAATCCCCTGATACATGCAAAGTTCTAGAGCACTTCGAGTCGGTAGAGACCAAGATTTTAGAGCTCCCAAGGCCCAAATTACATGAGGCTCATTTCAAAGAGGATCAACCTTTGACCGTAAGGCTACTTGATAATGTAGTCCTCCATGTCATAGAATCTCCAGATTCTAATGAGATATACTTACTAGCCGAAGGTGAGGATAAAATAGAGATAGCCCACAACAATCACATGCAACAACATCGACATCCCATAAATATCAATGAAGAAATTCAACAGCTAAACATAATACTAGGGCATGAGTGGTGTGTTAACCCACCGCAGCGAGGCCAAGCATTACGTCTGCCACTTTGGCCATACAAAGATCAACTTCCGCCCAGAGACCTCATAGCAACATTAGTGTCGAGGGTAGACCCTGTCCTCCTATCCATGCATAGGGTCGATCCATTCGTGTCTATACCTCCAGAGCCAGTTCCAGAGCACAAAGACCATCAAGCTGGGGGTACCTCTATCCCCTAAAGAGCAAGCCAAAAGCTCCAAGGATTATCGCAATCGCTTGGTCAAAACCTAAAAGCTCCAAGGATTATCGCAATCACTTGGTCACCTCAAAAGCTCCAAGGATTATCGCAATCACTTGGTCACCCCAAAAGCTCCAAGGATTATCACAATCACTTGGTCACCCCAAAAGCTCCAAGGATTATCGCAATCGCTTGGTCAAAACCCAAAAGCTCCAAGGATTATCACAATCACTTGGTCACCCCAAAAGCTCCAAGGATTCTCACAATCGCTTGGTCAATCCCAAAATGCTCCAAGGATTCTCACAATCACTTGGTCAATCCCAAAATGCTCCAAGGATTCTCGCAATCGCTTGGTCAATCCCAAAATGCTCCAAGTATTCTCGTAATCGCTTGGTCAAAACCCAAAAGCTCCAAGGATTATCGCAATCACTTTGCCACCCCAAAAGCTCCAAGGATTATCGCAATCACTTGGTCAAAACCCAAAAGCTCTAAGGATTATCACAATCACTTGGTCACCCCAAAAGTTCCAAGGATTCTTGCAATCGCTTGGTCAATCCCAAAATGCTCCAAGGATCTCTAAAATCGCTTGGTCAAA
The DNA here is from genome assembly GCA_028583015.1 of Wollemia nobilis. Taxonomy (NCBI): domain Eukaryota; kingdom Viridiplantae; phylum Streptophyta; class Pinopsida; order Araucariales; family Araucariaceae; genus Wollemia; species Wollemia nobilis. The sequence continues at coordinate 87,548 of JAQPPZ010003675.1, forward strand.
TCCCAAAATGCTCCAAGGATCTCTAAAATCGCTTGGTCAAATCCCAAAATGCTCCAAGGATTTCCACAATCGCTTGGTCAAAAATAAGAAAAGTCAAAAATAAAAAATCATCAAAAATAACAAAAATTTGCATCTCATTTCTAGGCATGCTCAAATTCATCAATAGAGAGCTCTTCTCGCATCTCATATTCATATTCACAAAAATCAATCCATCAAAAACACAAAGAATATGTAGCTGCATTAAGCATCGCACCCATACATTGCATATTTGTGGTCGTAAAGGTCAAAGGCACCATAGACTGTAATTATTCTACTAGTCCATCTTGTTCCACACTTTTCCATTTTATAAAACAAATAAACAAACGCCATTTACCATTTTTTCACCACACTAAGAGTCAGTGGTCTTCTAATGTATCCAGAAGTTTTCGTAATGTATAGAGTCAAACAGATTTTACGAAGGTAGAGTTACACTTGAAATATGCCTTGTTATGTAACATCCCAACACAAATTAAAACACATAAAAATTCCCAATTTGTGTGAACGAAAGATGAAACTTGCATAGTAATCTAGGTCACCATAAGCGAAACAGTTATCTTGCTCATCCCCCTGTGTGAATGACCCCAAGAATGCTGAGAGTTGGCAAAAGGACAAGCATCCTCCCTACCCAATTCCCTAAGAATCCCAAGTTCTCAATAGTTGCAAAACATCAAAAAATTGCAAAAAATCAAAACACCAAAATTTGACATCCTACAGTGCACACATCAAAAGGCACAAACAATAGTGATTATCGTCACTCCATATCCCAATCCCTTGCTCAAAAAGAAAAACAAATAAAACAAAAATAAACAGTGATTTTATCACTACAAAGGAGCAAGTATCCCAATACAATTAAAGAAAAGAAGGGAGTTGAACTTAAATCCTTGAAACTCTCAGCATTCTAATAGGTCATGAGGCAAGCCTCAGTACCGGTTTGGTTGATAGCCTATCGGTCACTGGTGGTAAACTTCTTGCATGACGATATATCTGTCACATTAACTTGTGTACAGATCAATTTTTGCATGTGGATGAGCTAGCTTATGGTATCCTAGATAACACCGTAGATTACTCTGACTAAATACAATAAAGGAGTTAGTGGAGCTAATTAGGTGATCCTCAGTACAGGTTCGGTTGAAAGCCCATCTAGCACTAGCGGTATCCTGACAAATACCACATAAATGAACTCAATTGCACACACAAGGATGTGAAATAACTTGGTTAAAAACAAGTCCAATTCATACCTTGTTCAAAAGTCTTGTAAGATAAAGTACAGTCATGGCTAGTGAGTTAAAACCCTCTGAGTCTCAGAAACCTTAGCTACATTTCTAAACCACACTGCACTACTTTTCATCTTTGCCATACCATCAAAAAATACAAAAAAAGAAAAACCACATGTATACATACAAAGTCATTCATCACAGCAATCACCTAAAAACAAATAACAGAGTTCTAAACAGTCTATGGTGCCATAGCCAAACATCACAAATTCCATTCATCCATTTCATTTCTGCATATCACATATAAATCAAAAACATTTGCATTCATCATAACATATGCATCCATCAAAATAAATCAACATACAACAATCGCATTTATCATACCATATGCATACATCAATATAAAGTAGCATGCATCCATCAACATCAATCATTGTGCATAACATGAAATTATGACATATACACATAGCAAGAAAATCAAAACAACAAAGACAACAAATATCCACAAACAATAGCAATAAAAGTTCTGAACAAAGGCACCTTTGCGCCTGACATTCAATGGCATAGAAAAATTGATGTCGGGGTGCAAATTGTCACTATCCTACTCCCTAAGAAGGCTACCATAGCCGGACCGCTCCATGGGAAGACATATTTTTGACAATTTCACCCCCAAATGGCGTCACAAAAGGGTCAAAACCCACTCAAAAATAATAAAACAACAAACCACCAAAAATAACAAAAAAATGCAACACAAACAAACAACAATAAGCATTGCTGGACACAAGTGCTCTCGCACTTAACCTCTTGGCATAGAAAATCGATGTCGGGGCTTAAATTGTCACTCTCCTACTTCCCCAAGAAGGCTACCATAGCCGGACCGCTCCACGGGAAGACGAGTTTTTGATGATTTCACCCCATTATGACATTACCAAAAAAGGTTAACACCCACCAAAAATAGGTCTAAATGTTGGAAAAATTGCACATGCTTAACGATAAACCATCTAAAGGCACCCTTGCACAAGTCATCTTGGGTCAAGCGACTCGTCGCTTTTCTCATGACGATCATTCCCTCATCGATTCGTCGCTTGAGGGGGTAATCACACTTAGTCACCAATCAACAAGCACACACCCAATTAAGGCAATGACATGCATTCAAAGAATCATTGACAAAGACAATTACGCTCCGGCTTGGGGAAATAAATAAGCAATTATCACAAATTTATCAAACACTTGGCATTCCTGAATCATGAACACAAGGTTCCCCTGTGGACAAAAGGTTGCGCCCTTTGCCTAATCATGACTGATCAATGTCCAAGTTCAAGTCACACCTCACCAAAAAAGGTTAATACTTGAAATCAATTTCCTTCACTCGTCAGAATCAAGGATTCAAGAATGCATGTCCTTTCCATACTTGGGGCATCAAAAGTTGGTTAGGTTACCAAGAAACCCTAATCATTAGTGCTTTGGTTATCTATTTTTGCTCGGCACTGCGCCATGCACAACGCATCCCAAAAAGGGGCATATGTAGACACCAAAATAGCACCAATCCGATTATGTGACTGCAAACACTGATCGCTTTGACACACACAGCCCCCAGGGCAGCCCTCAGAGGTTAAACAATGGTCCTAACCACTTTTATAGCAATTTTGTAAGGTCAAAAGGCAATTTGGCACATTCAGGCACTTTGCTCAATATTCATCTCACCCAGGGATGAATACTAACTGGGATTCATCTCACCCAGGGACAAATTCTAAATTCGTCTTTGGTCATGACGAATTCTAGGTTTAACGGGCAAAAAGAAGAATGCCGCCAAGTGGCAGCTAAGGACAGTCAATTATTGCCTCCTACCGTGCATGGGCGTGTAGGTGGGTAGGTTGGCAGTTAGAGGACTGTCACAAAGGCAGTCATGGAAGCCCAAGTCAGGGAGGAGTCTCATCCCTCTTGGGAAGGCATGGCCGCCACATGGCATCCCTGCATGTCCCTCCAAAGAGACCCCCTGGGTCTATAAAATGGTGGACTTTCCCACCCAAAAGAGGATAGATTGGAGGCATTTTCAAGCAACGAAGTGCTACCAAATCGAACACCCTATTGCATCCTTTTTTGATTCACCTTTTCACATCCATTAATCTCTTTCGCAAGAGAGGTTATTGGGTGGCTTTTGGAAGCGTGGATCCGAACCCAAACCCAACATTTGACCACCTTAGTACACCAATTTGCCGACAACACAATCCCAAGATATTTTGGGCCCTTCCCTAGTGGATTAGCGCCGAAATTAAGTTCCAACGGTGGGTGGCCCACTTGGGCACCCCGCACCTTTTAAGTTTCATTCTAATTTACTTTCTGACATTTATTCACTTCACATTACACTCTATGCTATTTAGATAGTTTACAATCTTGATTTTAGAAGACATTTATCAAATATTATCATGCTTTGTCAATTTTGTGGCCCTCACTAACTTGCAGGTGGCGACATTGAATTCCCATGGATAGAGGCCAAATTGGGAGAATCCGACCATCTGGGTCATCCCAAAATGGCCCCAATTACTTAACCCCTTTGTCTGCAGGTGTTTTGGAGGTCCCTAGGTTCGACATTTGAGCGGCATCAACTCGGCTTTTCATCATAGTAGAATTCGTCCCACCCGGGGATGAATAACAGCAGAATTTGTCCTACCCAGGGATGAATTACAGTTGAAAGTAGATTGGCCGACTGTTTCAATGGCAGTGGCCCTCTGGTAATGTCTTCTGACCTCTGTAATATTTGCAAGTCATTTAGGATCATTTCAATCATCATTTTAGTCAGTCTTAAGCATACATCTTTTATTAATTTCAAGGAACAAACTTCTCCTACTTGCAGCAGATGCTACTAACTCTTTTTGTTGTTTCTTTGAACGTAGGAGGAGCAGCAAAGATCGGAGACCTATCAACATCAGTGGCGGCAACGCTTTGGCCTGCCCATTTTGCATGTGGGCACGTGGGAAGAAGATCACTATTCACTTTTGTAATGGAAACATGCTAACTCTCCTAGCCCCTAAAAAATGGAGGAGATGTATTGTAACCAAGTTGGAATCACATTAATAAAAAGGGCTGTGCTCCTGCTTTCTCCTTTTATGTTTGGATTTGATTCGATTATATCCGCTTTATTTCGTGCATCAAGCTAGTTAGTTTACATTGCAGCAATTTGTGTTTCTTTTTATTTTTGGAATCTCGTGCTTTCACAAGTCCTCTCTATACCACTTAGGCTTGGGCATGTTGGGATCTATAGTATGAACCTCTGGCAAGCTGATCAGGTTTGTCGCTAACAAGCAGTCAAAAAAGGAGTCCTTGGACTCTGTGTAGGGTGTGTATTGTCACCTAGGGCAACACTATTGACTCTATTCTTGCCTCTGATTTTCTATGTCATAGTTGTTAGGAGGCACTGCCTGATAGTTAGCCTTTTGAGGCTGTGTTGCTTGTGCAGGCTTAGGGACATTGATAGCAATTTGGTTAACCGCAATAGGTTTTTGTTGCGTGGTCCCAGCTTTAGTGTTTTTAGTCCACTCTTTTTTCTTAGGTTTGGCTATCTCGCCATCCTGTATTTTATCTCTTCAATGATCCTGGCTTGCGCCAGAGCTTCTTCTAACGTGGCATATTGCTGTAGCTACAATAGCATAGAGATCAATCTCAAAAAACTCTTGGAGAACATCTGAGTGAGGTCAAACATAGGAGGGAGGTAGGGCAGCTTCGAAAGTAATGTCCTCCATCGATTCCCATAGGCCGCCATGGTCTCCTCCTCATACTGCCTAAGGCTGGCTAAGTCACTCAGTGACACCTTCTTCTTGGTATTGAAGGCAAAGCATTCAAGGAACGCATCCACTAACTGATCTAAGTTGTTAATGCTATGCTTTGGTAACTGAGTAAACAAATTCGAGGCAAGGCCTACGAATGTGGTTATAAATGTTCTCAATAACAAAGCATCATTGTCCTAAATGCCGAAGCATTCACTCAGGAATCTTGTCATATGATCTTGAGCATCTTCCTCACATTTAAAGGTTGCCAACTAAGGCAACTTAAAGTGTTCAGGGTAAGGAGGTGCTGGCACTGACGGATGCACAGGATGACTGCGAAGCTGGCGTAAATTGGGATTTTGGGGCCTAGAAGTTTTGGTCTCCACAGACTCCAAATGCTCTAGCAGCGCTTTATATGCATCTGAGGATTTAATTTCTTCCTCTTTATTTTGCTCCCGTTGTGGGTTGTGGGAGACTTGAGGCCTCCGAAGGGGTGGCCGGATGGCAACTCCTTCACCTAGGTAGGGCATTTTGGCCGACTCATATTCTTGCTCGTACTCCTCGTAAGCTTCCTGAGGAATCTCTAGATGAGACCTATGACCTTGGGTGGGTCCCTGCAGAGGGTACCCATCGTTGTTTCGGGGAGTGGCCTCCCGCTCGGGTCTAGGAGGTCTCAGAGGTAGCACTTGGTAAGGTCATAGAGACCTATCTTGCACCAAGGGATTATGCCTCTCATATGGTTTCGCTCTTTGGGTGTGAGGGTTTGGGACCCTCTCAGGCACTGGGTTATGGAGCAGCTCATCTGTTTGGTTCCAAATGTGCTCTTTGCTAAGGCGATATAGATGCTCTAGCTATTGCTAGTCTTGCTCAAGCCGTGTGATCTACGCTTGGCGGGCGGCATGTCTGGTGACTTCCAGGTCAATTTGTTCTACCATCATGAGCCTAGGAGGCCTGGATGCCTCTCCTATGCACTTACCTCAATCGCGATGATCTGATATCTCAATAGGTCACTTCCCTCTGTCGAGGTTGGTAGAATTTACCCGAGGCTCTAGCCTTAGTGGGTGATCATGGTATCTAGCTGGTGTGGAAGCACATGGCCCCCGCACTGTATATTTCTCTTGAGGAATGTAATCATCTTCCTCGGGCTCCCTTTCATATGTGTGAAAGGGGTGGGCAGAGTTAGCTCACCCTACTTGAAGGGCCTTGCGCTCTAGATTTTTTCTATTGGTTCTAATAGTGATGGGGGGAAAATGGGGGATGCCATCATCATGTGGCCTCTCTTCATGGAAACTATGCCACTCTAGCGCTTCATCGTGTGGTGGCCACTCATATCGAGCTTCTAAGGGAGCCTTTTTATCTATGTTGAGTGCCACATGTAAGGACTCTTCCTAAAAGGGGCTATGATGAACGGGCATGTCCCTCAAAGGGGTGTCCCTATAATTCCATCTTGACATGGAATGATGCGGACTCTCTTGTGGGTCAGGCCGCCAAGGTGGTATGACTAAGTCCTTAGGGCTATAGCGGAGGTGACTTGTGCCCCCTTGTACACTTTTTGCAGCTTTCACCCTTGATTGGGCTTGGCTACGTGTGTACACCATGGTGGTGCTTTCCTACAAGCTATGTAGATTTTTATCTCTTTTTATGATTTTTATGCTACACTAAACAGAAATGATCATACACACACACAAGCAGTGATTATCTCATTTAAATATTGAAAGTGTGTCCTAGACCTGGTTTAGTGTGTTTTTGATTTTTGTTTTTGTTTTTTTTTTGGTTTTGAAGGTCTTTGTAAAGAATTTTTAAATGCAAAATGATGGATCTTATGGCTCCCAAAAATGGTTGCCCCTTCAATATACCATTGCCAGGACGATATACCAACCTCTCTATATACCCACCCTTACATGAGGGAAACTATAGGTAAGTGAGAGCAGATGGTATGCGGAACGTAGGCGGTACGAAAGGGGAATCGCCCTGTTTATGACACCTACCATATAAGACTTTTCCTCGTGCACTGGGAATCACCCCAGCTACACTTGGTCAGCTTTCATCAGGATTTATGTCTAGCAACAATTGCGATTGGGGTAATGGATGCAAAATTCAAGCCAAGGTGGTGATGAAATCCACCGTTGGTCTTGATCAAGGGTTGGGGTTTTACGACCAGTGCCTTGGTTTTTAAGTTGCCACATGGTGTGTGGGGTTATTTTTATTTTGCAAAATGGAAACAAGCAAGCGATAAAGGAAAACTAATTTCCCTAAGCAAGCAAGTACCCTAAAATAGAAAAACTGAAGACAAAAATAGACAAGAAAAGTTTAGAATCCTTACCTCTTCTTTGCCCAAATATGTCAGTTCTGAGTTTTTTCCCGAATACTACACAGATAGAAATTCATCTCAAGGGGAATGAATTACAAGACTGTATTCATCATAGGGTGGGGCGAATTCCCATTCATCCCTGGGTAAGACGAATTACAGCTCTGTATCCGCCTCCTGATGGAACGAACAACAGTCAGCATGTGAAACTCGGCACCTACAAGCAAAAAACAACCAAGTTTGGATCAGATATCTGATCTCAAAAATAGAGGACAAGGTCCCACCGTGATCTCCACTGAAAGCATGAGGATATGGAAACAAAAAAGGAAAAATTCCAAGTACGATGCAAAAACGAAACTAAACTCAACGCTAAACCCTACGAATTAAAAATGCATGAAATGGAGAAAAACATGGATTGATTGAAACCCAAATGAAACAAACAGCCCTTTTATTTTATTGATGTATTTCACAATTCGGTTACAATTTGCCTCCTCCCTTTTCAGGGGCGAGGAGCGTTAAACTCATCTCTTGGTCACATCCATGGATAACCATCCTTCTTCCATGTGCCCACATGTAAGATGGGCGGACCAAAATGTCACTACCGCTTGTGTCTACGAATATTGATTCCTTGTTGCTCCTTCGATGTTCTGATCCTACGTTCAAAGGAACAAGAAATAGTTAGTAGCACTTGCGGATGAAACAAAACATGCAATCCCCAAGCCTACGATCAGTGAATGAGAAAAATGAATTAAAATATAACTAAAATGAATCCAAATGCTCTAAAAATTTGACAAGGGCATCGAGACATCACCAAGAGGGCACTACAAAAAGAACAGTTAGGAAATTCCTCATCGATTTGAATTCACTTCGGGGCGGGATGAATTTACCTGCAACAAAATGCCAAAAAGGTACTGTCCCAAATGTCCTACCTAGAGAGCTCTAAAATACCTGCAAAATTGGTTTTAGCTAATTGGGGGTATTTTGGGAAGACCTAGATGGTCATATTTTCCCAATTTGGCCTCCATTAACATGAATTTGATGATGCTACCTGCACATTAGCAAAGACAAAAAGTGATAGAACATGATAAGATTTGCTCAAAACATTACAAAATAGAAATTGCAAACTACCTAAACAACATAAGATGAAATACAAGATAAATATAACAAAAATAACAATCTTCCACAACTTCCTAATCGTTCCTAAAAGGGACGATTAGACTCGCAGTAGTGTGGGGGCGCTTGGGCAGGCCGCACATCGTTGGGACCTTATTTCGGTGCCAATCCACTTGGGATGGGTCCAAAATATCTTGTAAGGTGTTTTCAGAAAATTGGGGTGGTATTCTATGGCCAAATGTCAAGTTTTGGGCTCAATATTCGACCTTCCAATGATCACCCAATGACCTCTTCTCCAAAAGAGATCACGGATGTGAAAGGCACAAATCACACAAGGATGTATGGGGAAATAAAATGGCAGCACTTCATTGCTCCAAACTACTTTTACTCTGTATATCTTGGGGTGAGAAAACCCACCAATTTATAGACTTGGAGGTCTCTTGGGATGAGCTTGCAGAGGTGCCACTTGGTAGCCATACCCTTCCAGGGGAGGGAAGATTCCTCCCTGAATAGGGACTCCATGACTGCCCTTGTAACAGCCTCTAACACTCAAAAATGCTCACCTATACTCCCATGCAATGAAGGAAGCATTAAGTGGTGGATCCGAGCTGCCATTTGCCAAGATTTGGTTTTTTGCCCGTCAAACCTGCAATTCGCCCCACCTTGGAGCGAATTATGAATTCGTCCCTGGGAGAAGTGAATCCTAGTTTGAATTCGTCCCTGGGTGGAACATATATTGAGAAAAGTGCCTGAAGGTGCCAAAATGATTTTTGACCTTCAAAAACTACTGTGAGAGTGGTTAGAACCACTGTTTAACCTCTGGGGGCTACCCTTGGGGCTGTGTGTGCCAATGTGATCAGTGTTTGCAATCACATAATCAGATTGGTGTTGTTTTGGTGTCTACAAGAACTAAACACAATCCCTATGTTTACAGTATATATTCAAAATTATGCATTTTCAAATCATAATCAAAACTTTATTGAAAATTCATTTGTTCTTATTAGATAAAAAAATATATCATGCCAAAAATATATCATTGCTTAGATAAAATAAAAATATATCTATGTTTGTGTAAATAGATATAGAAATTATCAACCGTATTCAACCGTATTCCCTTATATGGGATTATTAAAATTAGTTTCATTAGATCTTCTTTTCTAACTGTTTGAAAATTGATTTCATCAATGGTCTCATAGGGTTTCACAAACTTTTGGATTGAGCTTAGATTTGTTTAGCATATTTTATTCTTAAGAAAACTCTACCTCTCATAGACAATTTCCTCAGTGTCATCGATAGTTTAACATAGCTCTTTTTGGCACTTTGAATATTTCTCTCAATTATTCTACCCATATTTATGTCAACTATTCTACCATCATCTGGATAGTAGTTGATACAAGCATTTGTATTCCTCGATTATGGTAACTCTACCTTTATTAAAAGGATTTCCACGATGGTATTTATCTATATTTCACCCCTGCACAATGGTATTTGGTCTTTTTAAAGTATATTTTGACCAAATAAAATTCATTTAATAATCAAATTCAAATTTATATCAAAACAATTAACAAAAATATTTGTAATGTTTACTCAAACAAGTATGAAAAGTATTTTTGCATATCAATCACATTCTCTTATGTGGAATTCCTTTCAAATAAGATATAACTGTTGAATTCTAGATGAGTATCAAGATGATGGAATTCTGGCATCTTCAAAGTTGAATGGCGGCTTGCTCCTCTTGAATTTTAGATTTTGCAAATTTTACAAGGAGTTGCACCTTAGATGCTCCTTTGTGATCAAATTGTTGAGAGCATTTACTAGAAAAATGGGTCCCTCCACAAACGTAGCAACCTTGCTGATGAAATCTTTGAAGACTTTTACTGGCAAAATGGGACCCTCCACAAGTGTAGCATTTGTGTTCTGGTGCTTAGGTCTGCTTCTTATATCATTGAGTACTTGTAGATTCTAAATTATTTTTAGCCAAAATCCTTGGTTTTGTGCCTTTTTTGGTCTTCTTAATGTTTTTTATAAGCTATGGTCTCATCCCTAGATTACTCTTATTTATTATATTTCTTTGCTCAATAAGAATCTCAAGCTTTTCTCTTGAGATTCTAACTTTTCCATTTATATTTTAATCAAAATTGTAGATTGTTTCAACTGCACTTGGAACACTTTATTGCATCTACAATATCGTCCATCTGGTTATAAAAGAGCTATGTTAATTTTTTTCTAAAAATATGACACAAATAATCATATAACTTAAGGATTTTGATGGTATCAAAACCTAGGTTGTGAAACTCTAGGTAATTTTTATGAGAACTTATGTGAATTTCTAGCTCTTTATGCATCCAGAAAAAATGGTGAGATCTTCAAAAAAAAAAATTGCATTAGCTCAACAAAAGGTGTTTGTTGAGAGTCTAAGGAAAGAGGATCATAAGAAAATTAGAAAGAGAGGTTGGGGTAGAAGCACCATGTAGACTTGTTAGAAAGGAAAAATAACCCTTATTCAACAAAACCCCCAAAAGGAATATAATTTGGCTAAAATGGTGCAATTACTCCAAGAAAAAATGAAACAACAGAGAGAACACATGGAACAATAGAGGGCCTAATCACAAGAAAATTTGAACCAACAAAAATATCATATTGAACAACTGAGTGTTCAGCTAAATGAGCATATGGAACAATAGAATTCACAATTGGCTCAGCAACAAGAACTAATAAGTCAACAACAAAAGTTAATTGAAAATTTATCTAAAAGGAAGGAGCCAAAATATGGTCAAGATGATTTTCCTTAGGGTTCTAGTTGAAATAAAGTTAGTGTTAAACTTAATAAGGATTCGATAAATATTGACATATCTAAATTTGATGCTACTGGAAATGATGAGGCAACTAAAAATTGGATAAATGAGGTTGAGGCCTATTACTCAATGAAAAGGATGTCTTTGGAATCAAAGACTTCTTGGGCACTAGTTCATCTCGATGTCATAGCTCTAGATTGATGAACGACTTACAAAAAGACCAATCATGTTGAATTGACTAATGTTTCTTGGGAAACATTTTTGAAGGAATTTAAAAATAAAATTTAGACTCGAAAGTTCTATGTAGAAAAATTTGCAGACTTTATAAACTTACATCAAGAAAACTTGCATGTCTTAAACTATTATAAAAAATATGTATGGTTATTAAAGAATGTACTCGAATGCACTTGAATATGATGATCATGAAGAGATTAAGGTACAAAAATTCATTTTGAGGTTGCATTTGAGAATAAGATCTATGATCGGTTTATTTAAATCTAAGGATATTTCAGAAGCATATTATTTGGCCCATCATGAGGAAGTAAATTAGAAAAATAAGAAAGCCTACTATTAGAGAGCTATAGAAAAAGAAATAAATGATCCTTTAAAAATAAAAAATATTGATTTTAATAGATGATATAAAGATGAATACAAAAATCCTAAAGATGAGAACATATATAGAAACAATAGCAAAAAAGAGATAGTGGCAAGAGGAACTTTATGAATAGAAATGAATGGAAACCAATAACTCAATATCTAGGGAAAAAGACTACATCGTAGGCCAGGAATGAAAAGGGTAGGAAAAAAAAATCTCCCCTTGATGGTTTCTACATTTGCACTTGACCGCATTATGCTAATCAATGCCCACATCAAGCTTATAACAAGAAAGTAGCTGAGGAGGCTACACATAGAATATATGCAACAATAGGTAATTTTTCTCTCACCGGCCAAGCAACACCTTTCTTTTTAAAAGGAAGAATATATGATAAATATGTTCGTATTTTAATTTATAATGGTACTATTGATAACTTTATTTCTATTAGTTTGATAAAGGACATACCGAAAAGGCCTAGATTTATGAAAAATGGGTGGAAGGTTGAGTATGAGTCAAGATAGACCTATACAGTCAATCAATGTCTATTTGAACCCCAAATCACCTTACCTCAAGGAAAAACCAGATGACATTTATATGTAGCTCTCTTACACACATTTGAAATTGTTTTAGGTGTAGACTGGATTTAGATGCATAAGGCCTTACTAAATTTTAAAGAGAGGTGGTTAGATCTCAATTTTGTTAACTATGCAAGTTAAGAAGGTTATTGGAAAATAATGTAAACTCTACATCATCAAGAAAGAATTGACTCTAACTCAAGTTGAGTAAGGACCTAATAGAAACAAGAAATTTATAGTCAAGGATAACCTATTGTAGCATACATGCTACAAATGTATGGTATGGATCATTAGAGCAAACAAAAGGAATATCTCTATTTGGTGAGTTTACAAATAATGGTAGTTATCATGCCACGTTGGACATAGATTTATTTTAATATTTGTATGGGCAAAGGTGTAGAACACATTTATCTTCAGATAATCTAAAATATCTGGTAGTGAATGGTTTGGACACTGTAAAAAAAATGGAAGAGCAACTGAATAAAATCACCAAAGGCTTAAGGAAGCCTCAGATCACAAGAGGAGCTATGCTAACCTTAAAAGAATGCAAAGAGAATTCTCTAAAGTAAAACCACATAAAAGCTCAATCAAATCTATGAAACTCAACCCTAGGTTTGTGGCACCATTTGAGATTATTGATAAAATTAGTCCATTCGCCTATAGATTAGCCTTCTTCCCATGTATCTCTCCTTAGAAACTATGTGGTTCATCCCTCACATGGAATGTTTCCCATTTGCAGATGTCAAGAACACACCACATTGAAGTCTGCCCTGATAGGTACTTAGACATAGAACAAAATAACTCAAAAAAATATACTTGGATATAGATAAAAATAACTCAGAAAAAAAAAAATTATAAGTGCAAGGTCCAATAGGACCATTATTCTAATACAAATACCACACAAGAAGATGTGGCTATCATGAAAAACATTTTTTGTATTTGTTTGAATGAACACTATATATACATGTTTTTGGATTTTGCTTACGGATATATATATGTAAAATATACCATGTTAATGATTGGATGATTAAGTAATTATGTGAAAAAGAATTATTTTTGTATATACTTTGCAAATATAAGGACAATGTTTATTCTTATTATGGATGAATGTAACATCCCATCCATTTTGGTATTTGTCTGCTTGTTATTATTTTTAGTATGAGAAACTACTGATAAATTTTGTGAGTGCAAGAATAGGTGTTTTTCTTCAAACTAGCATAATAGAGAAACCTGGTACCCACCTTCAGGTAGAAATATTGAGATGTCCACAAAAGGTAAGGTGGGATATTATGCACACAACGGCCTATGAGTACATGAAATCTTAGAAAAAAAATTCATGTAGGAGCATTCTGCTTGCTGATTGCAAAATGTTAATGAACGCCTGATTGTATTGATTGCATTATTCATTTGTTTGACAATTTATTTTGCTGCCTGAATGTTTTATTTAAACATAAATAAATAAATAAAGATATTTTCCATAGTTTTATAAATTTTAAATATAAATATTAAAATTAAATTAAAACTCAAAATAAAATAAAAATTAAATTAAAACTTAAAAAACTCTTTTATGTGGCAATCTGCAGGACAAAAGCCATTGACAGAAACTAAGCATGTAAATTTTTCTTATGTGGCATCAATTACATGAACTTAATCTTCTATATATGGAATAGTGATGAATGTTTGGAATGTGGAGTAATAATATGAAAATTTTGCCAAAATTCTAGTATATTTTGACTATGGATGATACACTATTAAATATTTCAATGGGTGTTGTATGTATTTTTTTTAAAGATTGCATATTTCATCTAGATGCATTCATACTTAAGGGTCGAGCTGACCCAAACGAAAGTCTCACCCTCTATATTCCTTCGACAACATCAAAAGGATATCCTAGAAGTAAGCATTATCGAGGAGAAATGTAAATCTGGTCATTGATGTCTCTGTAAGAAGGTTGTTGAAGCGGCCAATGAGACTCCCTTCACAAGCATAGCTGAATTCTCTCAAACTTATTTAATTAAATTTCTACTCATTGGGGTTTGATGAGTGACACGAGAGTGAAGTTTATGTCTAAAACATATGAATATAAATGTAACTACTCAGCCTTATTTATAAATAGAGGTAATATATTTCATTATCACAATTATAATTGTTCACAGCGTTGTTATTATTTAGTATTTTTATGTATTTAATTCTCAGTATTAAATTTTTTTGATGTTTTGGGATAAGAAGATTAATAGGTACACGAGGCCTGAAATGTGATTTAAATATAGTTTAATAGTGATATACATTAATTTCAAACGATCATGTAAAATATTGAAAGGTTATATTAGATATGCTGAGCTAAATTGAATTATCTTCTCCCAGTGTAGATGCTATTGTAGTAGTAGAGAAACATGAGCAGAGAATACTCTGTAGAGAACATACAACCTTAATATAACAAATCTCCTAAAATGTTTTGTTAAATCTGTGTTTTCTAGCAAACGTCAGAGATAGAAATTTGATGTGTAGGAGATAGGGAATCTTGCAGCGAAGCTTTGGTTTGTAATGTCTTTATAAGCAGGTTTTCTATGGTATTGTATTATTATATTCAACTTCCCTTGATAGGCTTTGGTTTTTGCAAATTTTCAAATTATGCTCCTTGGAAATTATGATAACCTTGATTAGTTTTTATAAATGATAAAATTATTAGGGTAGTCGTTTAAGTACTGTAAGATATTACCTTTTTTGAATAAAGAGGAATGAAAAATTTGTGTTAGTTGTAAACTTTTGCTTTCTCCAAAAAATGACGCACAAAATCGTCTTATTCAAAATCATGTTCGTGTTTTTTTTTTTTGGTAAGTAAGAGAATATTTATGATTAACACCGGGTTTTAACTGGTTGACCCAAAACCATTTTACAAAATAGGGTCCACTGACCAACTGGACAAAGGCCAAGCCCTAAAAGTTTAAACTGACAACAAAAAGGGCCAAGACCTACTCTTCCAACAGAATACAACCAAACTAAACTATGGAAGCCTAATATTATGGCCATCAGAAAATAAAGACACAAAATAGAACTAACAAAGACAAAATCCACTTTGAGCCTTCCAATCTAAAATTTTTCATTATCTATCACCATTGAGACTGCATGAGGAATATTTTCAGTCCACGTGATCAAATTTGCTGCTACAATGCCTTCATTTGCCGACCTATCAGCTGCCATGTTTGCTTCCCGAAAGGTATGCAAAATTATTGCCTCAGGTCGATCATGAATTAGAGCCCTTGCTTCGTGGATGTAGTCATCAAATCTCCAAGGAGCTCTCTTAGTGTTCTTTAGAAGATTTATAATAATAAGAGAATCACCTTCCACCAACAGTTTCCCTGGATAATTCTCTGCCACCTTGAGGCTCCTCCAAACTACCCTCGCTTCAACCCACATTGTTAGTTTGAGCTCCAAGATGTTCAACAAAAGCTACAAGCACCTCACCCTTGTGGTCTCTAAGTAAGCCACCAGCCTCGACTTCACTCGGGTTGCCCCTAGATGCCCCATCAAAATTTAACTTAATCCACCCTAGGGGGGGTGGGGTCCATGTGATCATGGTTCTAGGACAGACTTGAGGATGATTGAGGCCATCAATGAGAGGTAAGTTTAATGATTGGCCTAATGAAGCTTCAAAAGGATTTGGAGGTCTAGATGCTGCAGGCACTAAACAAGCATTCTCATTAGCATATACTAAAATTTTTGACAGACGAGAGGATGACCGAGAAACCTTATCCAAGAAGGCCCGACGATTCCTTTCCAACCATATCTCCCACAAGTAGTGATGAAGGCGGATCTTCCACATATACCTAAGACGCCTATTCAAAAAGGGAGAAGGCCACCTGGACAAATAAGTCAAAGATGGACTGAGGATGGACCCAATAAATATGAAACACTTGTAATAGACCTAACAAGATTGAGACAGAAAAATTACAATACAGAAACAAATGATCAATAGACTCCCACTCAGACATACAAAGATAACACCTATTAACAATAGTCACACCTCTTTTTATTAAGTTATCCATGGTGAGGATCTTATTTTGGATGGCCAGCCATGCAAAAAACCCAACCTTCGTGTTTTGCTTTGCATATCTCATTTGTAAAAAATAATGAACCTTTTCATAGATTACTTGACTCTAGTAAAAATTTAAACTATCATATTAATAAATACCTCTGAGTTTATTAAAGCATAGTAATAATAAAAAACTGTAATAGTCTTTTCACTTTAAAATTATGTGAATTATCTTGAAAATTAAAAAAAGAAAAACCTTACCTACGTCAAGATCAACAAATGCAAACTAATTCAATCAAATATAATAACCCTTTTAAAATATATGTAATGATGTTTAAATTGCTTTTATAAAATGATAATAATATATAATAATTAACTTTTATATCAATTAATATTATTTATACATATTTTTTAGAATAAAAAATAAATTAATATATAATAATTGAATTTTATACCAATTAATATCATTTAAAGATATTTTTAGAATAAAAAATAAGTTAGTTTAGAAATGTATTTATTAAAATACGAACATAGTATTTAGTTTTTAAAATATTTTAGAAACAAGACTTTTAAGTTAGTTAAACTATTTTAACAAAAAAAAAATATGTCATTTAATATTACAAACATGATATTTAGTTTTTAAAATATTTTAGAAACTAAAACATTTTAGAAACTATAATACAAACATGTTATTTAGTTTTTTTAATTTTTTTAATTTTATTTTTTGAATTTACATGCAATGGCCACTACTGTATTTTGTGTTGTCTACCCTAGAAGCTGTCACACAGATTTTTGCATAGCCCACCTCTATAACCACCATGCCACAATCATTTTAAACCTTTTACGCTGCTGAAAGCACCAGGAAAGGGACAAGCGTTCAGTCTAGTGAGGCCCAAGATTTGAACCTTGGACCTCCGCCCCTTTACAGGGTTTGGTCGAACCAATTGGTCTACACCTCGGACCTGTTTTTAAAATATTTTAGAAACTAGAATAAGATACCTTTATTTATTGAGTTATTTTATAGGTGTATTAGATTTATGAGTTACTTAATAGAAGGGAAATTGTAAATAGAGATATTGTGTGTTTTATGTATTTTACAAGGTTGTGTTTAATTTAGTTTAGCAAAGCTTAATAAGTAGTTTAGTAAAGCCTAGTGTGCTTTATATGAGTAAATTAGCATTTTTTGTTGTTATAAATTTGAACAAAGGACCTCTTTATTTTACCCTAAACCTTGTCTATTCCAAATGGTAACTAATCATCAAAATATGATGGATGTTTAACAACTAACCACAAGAGGTTGGAGTAGGGTCTAAATTTTAGATATTTTTTATAATAGATAAAATAAAAATATTAAAGTAATTAGGGTCTAAATTTTAGATATTGTTTATAATAGATAAAATCAAAATATTAAAGTAATTAAAGTGTATGAATAAGAATCCAACTTATGTGGCCCTACTAGACCATATCCTTAAGTGGTTTTATCATGAAGAATTATCCATCAAAGGGTATCGGTGATTGTAGAAAGTAAATTCATCACAATTTCTATACTCAATATCGATAATTGCAAGAAGGGAAATCACTATGAATCATATAACACCCAAAACCAATAATTGAGAGAAGGCTATTGTAATTCGATTAACTACTACTTTTTGACAAACTAGACTGAGAAAAGTGGTCATTTTGCCATGAACAAGTAACAAGGGATGATATACAATGTCACTCTAGATTGTTAGACAAGTTGTACCATGAGGGGTATCACGCTAAACATCATCTATTCCAAATGGTAGCTAATAATCAAAATATGGTGGATGCTTAACAACTAACACAAGAGGTTGGAGTAGGGTCTAAATTTTAGATACTGTTTATAATAGATAAAATCAAAATATTAAAGTAATTAAATTTTATGAATAAGAGTTCAGCTTATGAGGCCCTACTAGACCATATCCTTAAATGGTTTTATCATGAAGAATTATCCATAAAAGGGTATCGGTGATTTTAGAAAGAAAAATCATCACAATTTCTATACTCAATATCGATGATTGCAAAAAGGGAAATCACTATGAATCATATAACACCCAACACCAGTAATTGAGAGAAGGATATTGTCATTCGATTAACTGCTAATTTTTGACAAACTAGTTTGAGAAAAGTGGTCCTTTTGCCATGAACAAGTAACAAGGAATGATATACAACGTCACTCTAGGCTGTTACACAAGTTGTACCATGAGGGGTATCATGCTCATCGTTCGATTGGGGAATTCTTAACAAAATATCAGAATTAGGAGTAATTAGTTACCGTTGTTAGAATGTTCAACGATGAATTGGAATGGGACAACTCCTCATCAATTGTAACATGAAAAAAGATACCTGGTCCTGATCTAGAATAATAGTGGACCCTAATTAAATCCTTAGAATCTTGGACTCTCAATTAAAAACTAGGCATATTTACACTATACCTTAGCATTGATTATAAAAAATAATTATAAGCTAAGGACAATATTTATAATTGTGATGATATGCAAAGGATAGTATTTAGGCCAAAGGAACTTAAGTCCTCCATGCTATGGAGCGGGAAATTATGCGTCCACCCTTTTAGGTGATATAACCCCATACCATGAACATAAACCTCTAGTAAAGGAGAATAGTGTGTTCACAAGATGGCACCTTTTGCGTTATTTGACCAATATCGACCACTTGAGAGACCATATGCAATGGTTAGTAATATCAGAGCGAGTAACTCTATGCCTATGTACTAATTAAATTTTAGGTGATGATTAAAATTTTTATGATATTAAATATATATTTTGTCAAAATTTCTACTTTGAGATTTTGTGCATGTTGCAAGGGGTTTCTCATTAGATGATTCTTTGCAATCAACTAATTGAGATCATTTATTGATAAAATGGTCCTCCCACAAATGTAGCAACCTTACGAATCAGATATTTAGATATATACATTTAAAACAATGCTAGGGTATAGTGTAAATATGCCTAGTTCCTAATTAAGAATAAACCATTCGATTGGAGTCAATTAGGGCCCACCATTACTCTATCTCAAGACCAGGTATCTCAGGTCATGTTTCAATTGATGATGAGATGTATCATTCCATATTATTACCCCATTCCATCTTGTTGTTGAACCTTCTATAACTAATAATTGTCTACTCCCAAGTTCAGTATTCTACTAGCAATATCCCTATCAAACAATAAACATAATACCCCTTACTGTACTACTCATTTGATAGTCTAATATTGACATCCTATACCACCCTCTACCTTATCCTCTTGACCCTTCTCGTTAAGAGTACAGTTGCCCCCAAATCATAGTAATTATCCTTCCCACAATTACTGGTATTAGGTGTTATATATTACACCATCCTCCCTAATGGTGCTTAAGGTTTCTTCACCTAGTTCTTCTTTCTCAATGTTTAAGGTTTCAAGTTAGCATTATTTCACTTAATATTAAAATTTTATTCACCAAAAGTTAAAAAATATATATTAATCTAACTTAAGCAAGAAAATCTATTTTGAGCACGTAAATATTATTATATTTCCATATCACACTACTAAACTAAATAAACTTCAAATGATATAAACTTTCATAAATACCATTTTTCTAGCAAGTGATACACAAAATATATACAATATTTTAAAACATAGATTTGTTTAGTTACCCATCTAGTAATGATTTCTCCAATGACTTTCTATAAATATATATTAATAAAAAATATTAAACAAATCATTTTCAATCCTTTTTTATCTAACTACCTTTATATAAACAAACTAAACCAAGATATATTTCTAGATAACTTTATTCATTCTTATTTTAAAAGAGATTATCAATGTATACATTCCTTTAGTATTAAATTTTAATAAAGTACAAGGAATTTTAATTCTTAAGACTAATTCAAATCTAAATATACTCTCCTTCGAGTAAAATAAAAATATACTTTATTCAAATTTATCTATACCTACTTTATCTCTATAAAGTAGACTAAAATCTTAGTCTAAAAGCTAATATCATATGAGAGAATTATTTAAAGTTATATATATACCAAAAGGAATATAATTTCCAAACTCTTATTATAAAAATAAACCATTATCCATAACACAATATACTTATTAACACAATGATGAGCTACGTAAGCTTTTCATATATTACTAAAGTAAACTATAACAACTTGAAATCTAACTGAAACCCATAATTATTTTAATAATTAGCATTTTTGAAAAATTAGTAACTTGCATCCTTTTATAATTTGATTGAAAATATCAAAGGGACCACCAATGAAAATAAGTGACATTTAATTTATAATCTCCATTACGTATATTTTCATTCAAGTCAACTACATTTAGATGTCTGTATAGACTATTAAACACTTTCAATAGGTCATGATTATCATTGGATGAAAATATAAATTATGATCTTATGTGTAAGGAGGAATAGAACTTTCCTAGGTTATTCATAGGACACATAGCTATAAATTATAGAGTACATATCTTACATTTTCACTATATTTTATTAAGTGAAAAAAGATGTTGGTCTTAGTATGTTGGTACTCAAAATTAGAGCTTGAACTCTATATCAACTAGTGCAAATCAATTGAGTTATCTTATGATTTTGTCTTTGGACCTTACTGTAGCTTCTCATATTAATCTATTTAATTATATTTTAAAACTAGAAAAGAAAGAAACCTTGTTCTTTTGCATTAGAAGCCCTCTATATACTTTAGGGAGATAGTGTCTTATATGTTTCATTAAAAGGTAAGAGTATCCATCCATACTTTTGTTTGTAACCCATGGAGCATTAATGGTCATATAGAAGTAAATAAAAGAAGAGTTTAAAAAATACCAATAAAAGGTTTCAAGACCACTAGGCTATTGATGTTTCTCTACAACAAACCAAACCAAATTAAAATAAAATGGAAAAACACCATGAGCAAAAAATAAAATCAAATAAAAGAGAAACCCATAGAGCATTATTGGTCATATAGAGGAAAATAAAAGAGTTTAAAAAATGCCCATAAAAGGTTTCAAGGCCACTAGGCTATTGATGTTTCCCTACAAAAAACCAAACAAAATGAAAAGCAAAGGGGAAAACACCATTAGCAAAAAATAAAATAAAATCAAATAGAAAAAAAACATTAGCAAAAAAATCAAATGAAAGCAAAAGGAAAAACACCATTAGCAAAAAAATTCTCAATGATAAGATGAGTTGCTAAATGCTTTTTGTGCATTAATATCATTATATGCTAGATTAAATAAAAAACTAGTAGCTACACTTAGCTACACCAATTGGAACTATAAAAAAATAGAACAATAGAAAAAAAGAACATAAAAGTACATGAGAACATAAAAGTACATGTGCTAGCTTATAAAGGTACAACCTTAAAACACATATGAGTAGTAGGCGTCAGGCATGAAAGTTAAGTAGGAAAAAAATATCCTACAATGAGCTTGTGTGGCCTACAAAGGAGCAGAACATGAAGAACGTAACATAAAAATACATGTGCTAGCTTACAAAGGTACAAAATTAGGTGAAAGGCATCAAAGTTAAGTTGAAAAAAAAAGTGGATTGTTGGTCTTATCGAATGAATATAAGAGAAGAGTTAAAAAATGCTCATGAAAGGTTGCAATTGTTGCAAGGCTTGCCTAAACCTAACAAAAAAAATCAAAACAAAACAAAATAAAGGAGGAAAAATCATTATCAAATCAAAACAAAACAAAGGGGAAAAACTCATTAGCAAAATATCAAAACAAAAGGGAAAAAACCAATTAGAAAAATATTAACATTCTGTAAATAGTTTTGAAAACTTTGGACAACTATAATATTCACCTAGGATTAGAGAAGAGGAGAGGTTTTATGATTTTTTGGCAACATTTTTGAAAGAAATAGCTACACTATTAATGATTATATGCTAGATTTAAAAACTAGTAGCTACACCAAATGGAGGTCTATAGAAACTACAAAATATTGAACAAAAGCTACAACTATTTGTAGGGAGTATCTTGTAAAAGAATCCATTGTATCATTTGAAAGAAAAAATTAGAGTTCTATGAAAAAGAAGAGAAGCACATGAAGAAAATAAAAGGACACATACTAACTTACAAAGGTACAGAGGAGAGGGTTTGTTGTTTGATGGCAGCATTTTAGGAGGTGAAGAAGTATTCCCTTTGTGTGAAGTGTTGTGTGTAGGCTTTGGAGTGGCCTATGAGTTATAATGAGGGCCCTTATAGACCCCAACTTGTCCCCCTCCCTTAAGAAATCATTTGAAAATATAGTTAAAAGGAAACAAGACATGGAGGACATCTTGTTTAGAGACTCAAATATTCATTCTATTTTTTATAGAGCGGACAAGAATACAAAGAAACAATCATACCATGTAAGGGTTAATGGTTGCCTCCCAAAGGAAAAACTTCATATTAAACTAGTGATAGATCAAGCTGATGGGCTACTAACAATGAAGTTGAAGGGTTGGATATCAAGCAAGGTTCTCTTAATGCTTGGGAGAATGGAGTTAAAAAGATCATTGTCGATTTGGACTCACAAATTATGGTGGGGCAAGGCTTCTAGATATTATAATAAGTTTTAAACTAAGGCTTGAAGGATAAGAAACATTATGATCCAAATTAATTTCATATATTAGCAATTTGAGGATGTCATCCCAGTATATGTTGATAGACAAAATAATGCAACGATTGGTAGTGAATGTCAGGTTGGATACATGCTAAATTCTAATAAATATAGGGACACTTATAAATGGCCAAAGATCAACCAAATGGTTCTTAGTTTGACCAAGAAATACTTATGTAAGGAGGAGGATCAATGGAGGATGAACAATTATTTGTCAAAGTCTAGAGTCCATTAAGGCATATGGATCAATGGAGGATGAACAATTGTTTGTTGGGTTTTTTTTTACCTCTTGCAACACTCTTTGGGTCCTTTTTGGATAGGGCCTATCAAACCTGTTAGGTTACTTAGGATCGACATAAAGCAAAAAAATAGGATCAAGCTAAGAGTATCCACTCCTTAGATGATACTCATTTTTTTGTTATTTTTGGGACTATCAAACCTGTTAGGATACTTGGGATCAACATAAAGTAAAAATAGGATCAAGTCATTTTTTTTTGTTATTTTTGGAGATGTTATTCCAAATTTTATTCGGATTTTAGTGCTTGCCAAAAGTAGCATAATTTTATTCTTTCTCTATTAATAAAGACTTTTACCTTTTCAAAAAAACTAGTAGCTATACCAAATGGAGGTGTAGAGGAACTACAAAATATGAACATAAGCTATAACTATTCGTAGGAAGCATTGTGTAAAAGAATCTATTATCATTTAAAAATTTGTTGTAGTATTTGCAAGAAAATATTAGATTTCAGTGAAAAAGGATAAAAACACATCAAGAACCTAGGAACACTAAGTAGTCCAAAGAAAGTCCTTGATTGATCCACTTCAAAACACATACAACCAAAGAAAGGATAAAAACACATAAAGAACCTAAGAACACTAAGTAGTCCAAATAAAGTCCTTGATTGATCCACTTCAAAACACATAAAACCAAATAAAGTCCTTGATTGATCCACTTCAAAACACATATGAGTTGTAGTAGATGGTAGTGGCAAGCATGAAAGTTAGATTGTGTATTTTTCTCAAAGAATTCAAGATGGTTTTAGAATACCATGAGAATATCATGGGGGCACAACTCTAATATATTTTACTTGTTCAATTGATTACGAGTGATATTGGTCTATTCTCTCTATATATAATATCTACTAGCATTGTTTTACATCTTAGCTATACACCAAGAATTTCCCTAGCCAATGGTATGGTATCACGACCTATTTCCCTAAAATTTTGGGATTTACACCACAATATTAGCATCGTATAAAAATAATGAGAAGTTAATACTTTGAACTTGATGTTAAAACTTGTTAAAACTCTTAGGTCAAAATGAACTCAAGGAGAGATATAGTAAAATCATGTAATGTATTATTTGATTTTATTATGAAAGCTTTTGGATGTAAATTTTGATTTTATTATGAAACTTGTCAGAATCAAAATGTTTGAAATTGAGAAGGTAAATTCACGATGCAGAAGAAACTGGAAAGATGTGCTCAAATATAAATTTTGGAGGTATATAAAGATAAAATTAACAATGCATTGTGATGGTACAAAGGCAAAATCAGCAACCTTTGCTAACATCTTGCAAGCATTCTCACATTGTGTCATCAAAAAAATTCCTTGACTAGTCTAGCTCATATGTAGCAAGTGGCAGGTGTTAAATTGTGTCTTTTCCTCAAATAATTCAAGATGGTCTTAAAAGACCATGACAATATCATGGGGCACAAGAAATATATATAATGTATTTCACTTGTTCAATTTATTGAAAGTGACACTGATCTATTCTCTATATATACTAGTATTTTTTATGCCTTAGCTATACACCAAGCATGTCCCTAGCCACTGATCGATTCTCTATTATAATATATACCAGAATTTTTTTACACCTTAGCTATAAATCAAGAATATCCCTAGCTAATGGTATGGTATTAGGATCTAGTCCCTATATTATTAAAACTCTTAGGTATCTTATTAAAAGTCTTAGCTGAAAATGAACTCAAGGAAAAACTAAAAGATATAGTAAAATCATGCAATGTATATTCTAATTTTATTTCTTGGATGCATATTTTGATTTTATTATGAAATATTTTGGATGTATATTTTTATTTTATTATGAAATCTGTCAAAACCAGACTATTTGGAATTGAGAAGGTAAATTCACAATCCAAAAGAAGTTGGAAAAAATGCACTCAAATATGCATTTTGAAAGGTATATAAAGCCAAACTTAGCAATGCATTTTGATGGTACAAAGAAAAAATTAGAAACCTTTGCTAACATCTTGCAGAAAGACTAAATGCAGACAAAAATCAACCCAAAATCCAACAATCTTGGATAAATAAAATAATTTAGTTATAAAAACGAGTTGTCTTCAATAACATCCAAGAAATAAATAAATAAAAAAGGAGAAATTTTTTTTATTCTATTCTTCATCAAAAGAAAGTCGGAAAAAAGAACATGCTTGAAAAAAATATTATAAATATTATAAAGGAATTTTCATTTCCATTACACTCCCTCGTAGAGCTCCCTCTTTTGTAAATGTAAAGTTAGTTTTGTATAATATAGAGATCTAATATCTCCACATCCACATCAAACAATATGAGAATCACATTTTTAGAGAATATATGTATCTCTTCAAAATTAGAAGGTTAAAGTTTGATTTTTTCTATTCTCAAGGTGAGAACATCATAGTTGTTAGCTATTTTATTTTCTCTATTTTAAGGTGAGATCTCAGTGACACTATGCAATTACAAGTCTAATTCCCTGTATTCTTTTAAATGAATACACTGATAAGGTGATATATCAATATCACTATGCAATTACAAGTCTAATTACCTATATTCTTGGGAATTACTAGACTAAGAAAATCCTACTAACAAGTTATTGTTCCCCAAGTAAAGAATAGGATACAAGTTTATGAGTTTAATGAATTAATATATAATTTTTAATATGAAGCCTAATTGAATTACTAGATATTCAAAATATTTTGGTTAAGAATGGGATACAAGTTTATGAGTTTGATGAATTAATATATAATTTCTAATATGAAGACTAATTGAATTGCGAGGTATTAAAAAAACATGCCCTTTTCTCTATAAATGTTAATCTATAATTTTTGCCAAACATAAAGAATGACCCCTAATGAGTATCTGCCAGACTAGAAAAATGACTAAAAAGTCTTGTGACAAGATATGAATTAATGATTAGGAAAAATAAATCATGCTAGAATTTTGAATTTTTTAGAGTACAACTTGAGAAAACTAGGCTATTACTAAAATAAATAAATATATCATAAAATAAAAATTTTCCAAAAATTGCAGAGCTAATTTTGTATTAGATATTCATTGCAATGAATACAAATTTTACTCTACCATCTAGAGAACATGAACTTACATAAAAATAAGACTCATAATACTTTGGTCATTAATTTTTCTAGAGAGCATTAAATAGGCATTAAAGCTATTGCATAAGGGCAGACAATAATTAAAGCACCTCATAAGCCCCTAGTTTGAAGGTCTATGAAAATTGTGCACCAAAAGAGATCAAGAACCTCCAATTTTTTCATAGGAGGCAGTTTTTTGCAGATTCCTACAACCTTTGAGATGGAGTTTAGTAAGACTATTTGAAAAATGAAAGTTTACTAGATTGTAACTGATGTTGAAGTTCAATGAGACTTTGAAAAATGAAAATTTACTAGATTGTAACTGATGTTAACTTTCAACTTTGTAACACTGGCAATTAGAAATGATAGTGCACTTTGAATGAAAAATCCTCCAATTTTCTTAGAGGAGAAATATTGGGTAGTGTTTATAGACCACTACAACCTTTGAACTAGATTGGAAATCTAGGAAGAATGATAGTTCACTTTGAATCAACAAGTACTCAAATGTCACAACCCAGGTATACTCACCTAGTTGTAAAAAACACAATTACAAAATTTTGATTTATCAATACACCCAAATTTATATTAGTACTCAGGCATAGATGTTTACACTTCAAGATATATATTACCACTATAGTAAGAATCTTGAGTGCTCGAGAATGGCCAACTTCCCATAAATAACTATCACTTATGAGACCCACCTTTTCCTACTCAATTTTTGGGTTATCAGCAAGGGGTTGCCCTTCCAAAGCCCATATCACCAGGAATAATGGATGCATTAATCTCCCCATATCATAGCATGGAGGACTAGATCTATAATATTATTCTTATCATAATGGTACATTGAACCAATTTTTAATTCATTGTAAATATTTTAGGCCCATGCTAAAGGTAGTGTAGCTATGTCAGTGCCTGATTATTGACCTTCATCTAAGGTGTTATTAGGGTACTCCAATACTCTAATAACATATTACTCTAGTAGGCCACTCTAAAATCCCATTAGTCATTAAAAAGATAATTTATAACATATAATTATTGCTATGAAATAGATAAAAATTCATTATAACAACATAAAATAATTTTTCTCTTTGGCCGTGATGAGGAAAAAGTGTCGCGATATCGCGACACTTTTTCTCTTTGGCCGCGCTAATGCAACATGTCGCGATATCGTGACACTTTTTCTCTTTATCCGTGATAATGCAACATGTCGTGATATCGCGACACTTTTTCTATTTGGCTGTGATAGTGCAACTTGTCATGATATCACGACACTTTTTCTCTTTGGCCGCGATAATGCAACATGTCGCGATATCGTGAAACTTTTTCCTCATCTGGCCATGATAATGCAACTTGTCACGATATCGCGACACTTTTTCTCCTTCAACCACATCGTTGTAACATGTCGTGATATCGCGGCATCTTTTCTCTTTGGCCATGATGTTGCAACTTGTCGTGATATCGCGACACTTTTTCTCTTGGGCCGCGATGCTGCATCTTGTCACGATATCGTGACACCTTTTCCTTCTTTGGCCGCGACAATGCAACATACCGCGATATCGTGACATATTTTTTCCTTTTGCCGAGATGATGCAACTTGTCACGATTTCACGACACTTTTTCTCCTCTGGCCACAATGCTGCAACTTGTCGCGATATCGCGACACTTTTTTTCCTCTGGCCGTGATGATGCAACATGTCATGATTTTGTGACACTTTTTCTCTTGGGCTGCGATGATGCAACATGTCACGATATCACGAAACATTTTCCTTATTTGGCCGTGGCATTGCAACAAGTCATGATATTGCGACATTTTTTACCCTTTTGCGGAGACGATGCATCACGTCACGATTTCACGACATTTTTTCTCCTTAGGCCGCGATGATACATCATGTCGTGATATCGCGACACTTTTTCTCTTCTGGCCGTGACATTGCAACATGTCGCGATATCGTGACACTTTTCCTCCTTTGGCCACAACAATACAACATGTCACGATATCGCGACACCTTTTCTCTTATAGCCGTGATGGTGCAGCATGTCGTGATATCATGACACTTTTTCTCCTGTGGTCGTGACAATGCAACATGTCACGATATCGCGACATATTTTCTTCTTGGGCCTCGACGATACAACTTGTCGTGATATCGTGACACCTTTCCTCCTCTGGCCGAGACATCGCAACTTATCACTTCTTCTATTCTGGCAGCAACGTTGCAACAGGTCATGATTTCACGACACTTTCTCTCCTTTGTCCGCGATGCTGCATATTGTTGCGATATCACGACATCTTTTCCTCCCTTGGTCGCAATGACACAACATGTCGCAATATCATGACACCTTTTCCTCCTTGCTTTTTCTTTATGCTTGGGACCGCAAAAATGCAACATGTCACGATATCGCGACAACTTTCTTCTTGTGGTGTTTGGTTGTGTCTCTGATATTTAGCTCTTGGGCCTCTTCGGTCGGTTTGAATAACATGTAAAAACTACTTGTACAAGGTTCAAGGACCTTTCAACACCCTTTCAACTAATCAAAAAAAAAACATAACATAAATTTTACAATTTTACATATTTTCATCTTAATGCAGGTCTATTAAAAGGAAACGTTTACAAGGAAGAATATAAAGCATGGTAGCCTCATTTAGTTTTCCCTAATTTTAACTTAATAAATCTCCAAGATGCATCACATATCGTCCCATTGAGCTTGTACATTTTGTGAAATTCTCTAAACACCACCCATGATGGCATGAGATAATTGGGTGAAGGTAATGGGTCAGAATGGCTCATGATATCTAATGCAAGAAAAATTCACACTCTAAATGCAATCGCTAGACTCGCAGTCAAGAAGTAGATACTGTATATATTTTTTAAAATTTACTTGTCTGCTCATTAGTATGCCAAATGATTTCATACACACCCAATTCAAATAATACCAGATATACCATATTTTTTTATGTACAACATCACATACCCTTCTTGAAGAAGAAAATAAAGCACACAAGTAATAATCATTCATGAAAATTTTATTTAAAAGAAAACAAAATACCAACTAAATCGAACCTACTTAACTCGATAACAGAATAATAATTTTCCTTGATCGATCTCCTATTTTCTAAGATAGATAAACACACTCACTTCTACACTTGTTGAGAAAAGGATCTACACAATTCCAAGGCATATCCCAAATTAGCTCGATATATCATTTTTAAAGGAATTGGAAGTTTGTTTTATGTGACACGTAAGGCTTCTCATGCAAGAACCCAAAATTTTTTGTGGCGTCATATTTTTTCAATACATAAATATTATTGCCACTTATTAACTTATTTTGTATGTATTTAATTTATTACTAATGTTTTTTCTTCTCTATTTTTATAATTATATATATATAAAGAAAATATTAGTATAAAATATAAACCTACACACTCAACATGCTAGACCAACTATGCACATAATGCAATTATAAAAATGCATAATCATACAACATGCATTCACAAGAAGGATGCTCCTAAATGCTTTTCATTTTGGTGGCTTCCATGTACCCACGAGCCATGGTGCATTAAGAACGACATCATATCCCACATTACCTGACGTTTTCAACCACTATCTCCCCTAGAGTGGGTGTTCTTATGGTCTAGTTCACTTGATACGGATTGGTAACCTATACCTACATTTACAAACACTTTTAGTAATATTAGATTATTCCATAAAAATGATAAAAAAATAGTAAGGATATTACATTATTCACCACCAAAATTTAACATAGTCCTTGTGTTAGTTGACATAATTTGCAATATTCAAAATATACTTTATACATACAACCAACCATAATTTATGCATTAAATCAAAAGTTGCATTTATTATAATCATCAATATATCATAACATAAATCATAAATCCAAAATATATAAGTATTAAGATATCAAATATTCAAATTTTTATTTGAATGTTAAATTTAAAAAAAAAATGGAAACTATCTTTTCATTTCTACCACATCTTCCAATGTGGTGTTCCTCTCTAATTACATATCCCACTAGACTCTACACTGGTCAACGGTTATTTTTTTAACTAATTAGTCCTATATCCCATAATTTTGATAAGTTGAACCTCAATGAGTTGCGGGTTCAATGTTTGTAAATGAAAAACATGTAGTATATGAGATGGGTGAGCTACATATTTAGAAAAATGGAAGACACTGTGGATATTAGACAAATTAGGTGGTAGAGAAATCTTATAGCACAAAAATTTGCTTGAGAAATCATGAGGTTGCATGGTTTCCATTCATCTCTGATAGAGATTCATGATTTACCTCTAAATTTTGGTAAGCGTTGCACTAAGCATGGGACATAAAGCTTAATATCATCACAACCTATCATCTTGAGATGAAAAGGTAGACCAAGAGGGTCAATCAAGTGTTGGAGGATATGTTACGTATGTAATGTATGGACCATAAGAATAAGTGGGAGGATTATCTTATCCTGGTGGAATTTTCATATAATAATAGCTATCATACCACATTGGGCATGGCACCTTTTGAAGACTTGTATAGGTGCAAGTGTAGAAAATTTTAACATGGGATAATCTCGATGTTCAAGAAATGATCGGTCCTTATGCTGTAAAGAGAATGGAGGTCCAATTAAATAAAATATGCTAGCAAATTCAAGAATCCAAGAGATATTCTAACCTAAAAAGAACTCCTAGAGAGTTTGCTATTGGCGATAACGAATTTCTAAGAATCAAACCAACCAAAAGCTCCATAATGTATACCAAAAATAGCCTCATATTCATTGCTCCATTTGAGATCACTACCAAAATTAATCCTATTGTATATAAGGTTGCCATGCCATATAATTTGTCTAAGATTCATAGTGTCATCAATGTGTTTCTCCTTTGTAAATATGCAGCTAACCCATATCATATACTAGATTTTTCTCATTTACAAACATCGAATCTGCAGCTCATTGAGGTTTGACCTTTCAAAATTGGAATATAGGACTAAGCAGTTAATAAAAATAACCGTTGACCAGTGTAGAGTCTAGTGATATCTCTACTCAAAGAGGAATGCCATATGGGAAGATGTGGCAGAAATGAAAATACAATTTCCATTTTTGTTTGAAAACTAACATTCAAATGAACATTTAAATATTTGGTATGTTAATACGTATATTTTTGATTTATGATTTATGTTATGATATGTTGATGATTATAATGAATGCAAATTTAAATTTAATACATAACTTACGTATGTTCAAGTATTTTGAATACTGCAAATTATGTTTACTAACACCGGGAATGTGTTAAATTACGGTGGGGAAGAATGTAATATCCCCACTATTTTTATACCATTTTATGGAAGAATGTGATACTATTGAAAGTGTTTGTGAATATAGGTATAGATTACAAATCTGTAGCAAGTGAATTGGACCAAAATAACACCCATCCCTGATGGAGATAGTGGTTGAAAATGTTAGGTAAGGTGGGATATGATGTCGTGCTTAATGCACCATGGCTCGTGGGTAAATGGAAGCCCACCAAAATGAAAAGCATATAGGAGCATCCTACCTATGAATGCATGTTGTCTGTTGTTGCATTTCGATAATTGCATTATGTTCATATTTGGTCTAGCACGTTGAATGTGTGTAGGTTTATATTTTATATTAATATTTTATTTAATATATATATATATATATATATATATATATATATATATATATATATATATAAAATTATAAATATAGAGAATATAAAATATTAGTAATAAATTAAATACATACAAAATGAGTTAATAAGTGGCAATAATATCTATTTATTGAAAAAAAATATGGTGCCACAACAAGTCTTGGGTGCTTGCATGAGAACCCTTACATGTCACATAAAACAAGTTTTCAATTCCTTTAAAAATGATATATCGAGCTAAGTTGGGATATCTTTTGGAATTGCGTAGATCCTTTTCTCTGCAAGTGTAGAAGTGAGTGTATTTTCTATCCTAGAAAAGAGGATATTGAGCGAGGAAAATTCTACTATACAAACAAAATACGTTATATCTAGTAATATTTGAATTGGGTGTGTATGGTCATTTGGTATAATGATGAGTAGACAAGTAAATTTTAAAATATATATAGTATCTACTTTTTCAGTATGATTCTAGCGATTGCATTTAGAGTGTGAAGTTTTTTCAGACCCAATACATTGCACCTAATTGTCTCACACCATCATGGGGTGTCTAGAGAATTTCACAAATGGTACAAAATCAATGGGATGATATGCAATGCATATTGGAGATTTATTAATTTAAAATTTAGAAAAAATAAATGAGGCAGTCGTACTTTACATTCTGCCTTTTAAACATTTCCTTTTAACAGTCCTCCGTTAAGCCGAAAATATGTAAAAATGCAAAATTTATGTTATGTTGTTATACTGAATTTTTATTTATTTCATAGCAAGAATTATATATTATAAATTATCTTTTTAATGAATGATAGGATTTTATAGAGGCCTACTGGAGTAAGAATGATTGGATTAAATTTTAATATTTTTCCTTATGTTGTCAAATATGTGATGAATATTATGTTTGGTTTCTTTACTTTCGCTATAGTTGAGATTTATTTTTCGTCCATGGTATGTATTTTTAAGTTGGCATCCCTGCTAACAACTTTATTTTCCATAGGAAACCAAAATCTATTGATGTAATCGTTATTTTCTTAGAGGAAGCTCTTTGAAAATTAGAATACATTTGTTGTGGATTTTATTTTATAATAGAATGGTTCAATGGCTTGTTCAACTTTGAATCATTGGTGATAAACTTGTTTAACAAGTCAATTAAATTTTTTAGTGATATAACAAAAGCAAGATTGTTTTGTGGATAGAGGACTTTGTGAAACTTTTTTTGTGAAATTCATTCTAGGCCTTGTTTAGCGACAAGTAAACTGGATCTTCATATAACTTTTTTTCCTAATAAATTTTTTTCTTCGTGGAACAATAGATGGGTTTGTCATATTTGTGTTACGTTGCAATGTAAATCAAATCGAAGCCTTTAACAATTTTATAGGAAAAAAATAAATCAAATCAAAGCCTTTAACAATTTTATAGGAAAAAAATAAATCAAATTGAAGCCTTTAACAATTTTATAGGAAAAAAATAGAGATGAGTAGTCATCCTTATTGAAATCAAATAATATCACCAAGTTCCACGATGTCTTAGAACATTTAATATATGAATGTCGGATGTTCGGTGTCTATAGCTTAGCATTGGAATTACTAAGTTGGAGTTTGCTATATCATTTGTTTATGGGCATAGTGTTAATAGCCATGTTTAATTAAAAAGAAGATTTTAATAAACATAAGATAGGGCAGTTCATAGATATCAAATCTAAATGTAATTTCCCTTGAGTTTTTTTGAAGGAAGTCATGATGTGCTCGAACATTAAGGCTTTATGTAAACATTATTTTTTTTATAGCTTATTTCAAAGATAATACATATCAATTTTTAAGTTTAGAAATTTCGGTAATGGATAAAGCTTTATATAATTTTTTATAATGTTTTAGTTGATTTTTAATTGACATAAGACTACTCTTTTCTTTATATATGAAATTCATACTTTTCATAGATTAATTTAAAGTATTTAAAGATTTTTTTTTTTAGATGGCAGTTTACTAGTTTCATAGGCAAATGTACATATAGATAATGGTAGGGTTCAGCTCGTGTAGCAATAATGATTTGAAAGTTGCCATATTCTATTTTAAAATATAGCTCTAGTTGAGTAGTCTTCCATTTTAAAATGTATCTCTAGTCGAGTAGCCTAAAAATTGAATAAGTGACCCTTTTAAAAAATTTGTACTTATTCCAAAATTAGAGTTTACCAATAGTATGAACCATAATTAATAAAACTAGATATTATAGTTTAATATCCAAATGTTGTAACAAGTTTTCTTGTTATAAGATATGGTAGGACTAATAATATCTGAGTTTTTATAGTATTATTTACGTACTAAAGATTATTATTTTTACAATAAAGGATGTTTACATACGAATATATTTGAGACCTTTTCATATATTTTTAAATAAATTAGTGATCTTCAAGTAAAAGAGCAAGGTTTACTTAAGAAATTTAATTGTAGATTGTATATTATTCAAAAATCAAAATCTGCTATAAAAAAGTTTCAGCTATTTTTATTAATATGTCCTGAATCATAAATTTGTAATCCTAGTATTCATAAGTATATGACCAATGCTCCAAACAAAAGCTATTATAATCCTTTGAGAAGTAAAAAATAAAACATCAAGAAGGATGTCAACACCATAGAGAAGGATGATATCTCCACAAATATTCAAAAAAATAATATACCTAGATGCTCTTCGAGAAGGATTAGAATCCACCTAAATATAATAGTTCGTAGTGGTGGCTATTGTGAATCGGGGACAATCATTCTCTAGCATTACAAGAAGCATCAGTGGATCTCATGCTATTGAGAGTAACGAATGATGAAATGAGACATTTTTCTAGGTTTTTTGAGTAGGAAGGTTAGCATAGAATTGAAGAAAGAGATTAAGAAACTAGATATTTCCAAGTTTGATGGAAAGGGAGATGGTGAAGTCCAAGTGAATTTGAGGGGTATTTACCTATGGAACCAGTAAACTACCATCTAAAAAAACTGATTCTTTTAATACTCTAAATTAATCTATGAAAAATGTGAATTTCAGCTATAAAGAAAATAGTAGTCTTATGTGAACTAAAACATTATAAAACATTATATAAAGCTTTCTCCATCATCTAAATTCCTCATTTGGATTTTTGATCAAACTTACAAACTAGTTTGTATTATCTTTGAAATAAGCTTTAAAATAAACAATGTTTACATAAAACCTTAATGTTCGAGCACATTATGAATTCCTTCAAAGCAACTGAAGAGTAATTATAATTATATTTCATATATACAAACTGCCCTATCTTATGTTGATTAAAATATCCTTTTGAATTAAACATGGTTATTAACGTTTTGCCCACAAAAAAATGATACCACAAACCCCAACTTAGTAATTCTGATGTTACATGATAGGCACCCTACAACTGAGAATTAAATATTAAAGGTTATAAGACATCGTAGAGCTTGGTAATGTTATTTGATTTCAATAAGGATGACTACTCAAAACTAATGTTTTTTCTATAAAAATGGTAAAGACTTCAGCTTTATTTACATTGCAACACAACACAAATACGATGACCCCATCTATTGGTCCAAGAAAACTAGAGGATAAAATCTTTATCCACACAAAAGATTTTTTTTTTCTCGAAAAATAAGGTTGGTCATAAATTTATATTAAGTAAATATGAAATTACATTCTTAAAATACATCTTTGACATTTTTCAAAATATCAATAGTAAGACCATAAAATCCAACAATAGGATTTTATTAAAATCTAGAACGATCAAAAATTCAAAGATAAATTAAATATAAATAGTAGAGCATTCAACAAGACCATAAAATCCAACCAGAAGATTTCATTAAACTCTAGAATGATCAGGAAATTCAAAGATAAATTAAAGATAAATAAATATATACAGATGTGTTGGTGTAATTTAGAGCGTTCAACAAGACAATAAAATCCAACAAGAAGATTTCATTAAACTCTAGAATGATAAAAAAATTCAAAGATAAATAAATATTTAAACACAGGTGGTGTAAAGTAGTGTTCAACTATTTACTTAATATTATGTGATTGGTGGAATTCTAGCTCTATCAATACAATAAAATACAAGAAGCGATGTAGTTATCTTAGAACACTGTCATTTGTCTCTGTATTTAAAAAGAGATAAAAATAAAATAACATGTATATATGTTATGAAATTATATAAATTCATATATCTGCTGAAACCAACCATTCTATAAGCAAAACCAATAAATTTAGGTTTTAACAACACCAAAAAAAAACTATATATGCATATTTAAAGCTAATAAATCTGCACAATTCATAGTCAGATTGTGTGAAAAAAGAAACTAATTTCATATATGGGGTTAGAAAATCAATGAAAACCAATTAATCCACGGAAATCATGTAGAATGCACACTCCATTTTCTCATCATCTTCAATAAGATACCACTGATAGTATTTGTAAAAATCAAATTACAAAACATGCGAGGGTAAAATATTTTTTTCGCGCCATGTTAATGGAACCCTTGGAATTTGCAAACAAAGAAGCATATGGTAGTAAAAACCAAGAAGTGTGTCAAAAGATGCTTGTAATAAGTGGATCATTACTAGTTAAAACTGACAAGTATGTCTAAAGGTTCTAATAATATTCTTTACTCGACACTTAGAAAAAATAATTCTCATAATAAGTAGATCATTAGCGGTTTAAACTGGCAAACATGTCTAAAGAATAAAGACTTAATGAAAATAATCTAGTGGTTCCGACAATGGCCAATATGGTCAAGATTTTACAGAAGGAAAAGTTGAACTAAAGTATGAAAAAAAAAATAAAAAAGCCCAAGCAATGGCCAAGCTAGTCAAGATTTTCCTAGTGATTTCGACAATGGCCAAGCTGGTCAATATTTTCCTAGTGGTTTCGACAATGGCCAGGCTGGTCAAGATTTTACATAAGGAAAAGCTGAATTAAAGTATGAAAAAAAAAATAAAAAAACCCAGGCAATGGCCAATCTAGTCAAGATTTTATAGAAGGAAAAGCTAAACTAAAGTATGAAAAACAAAAAAGAAAAAACCCAAGAAAACCCTGGTTTGGACTCGAGAATTCAAAAAATACCTGGAAACATTCATAGAAACCACATGAAATATCTTGCATTGGTGTTACTCTTATATTTGATGTTCACCACCACTGGCCAAGCTGGTCAAGCTTTTAATTCTGTAAAAGCTGAACTAAAGTATGAAAAAAATTAGAAAAACCCAAGCAATGGCCAAGCTGGTCAAGATTTTACAGAAGGAAAAGTTAAACTAAAGTATGAACCCAAGCAAACCCTGGTTTGGACTTGAGAATTTGAAAAATACTTGAAAACAAAAACCACATGAAATCTCTTGCATTGGTGTTACTTTTAGATCTGATGTTCACCGCCATATCACTGCCATTCATAACTATTCATGATGATGGAACTTAATAAAATAGCTAATTAACTTTCCACATAAGGTTATGGTCATGGTAAGTTGGTGTTACTCTTTGATCTGGTGTCGAAATTATCTGTAAACGCTAAAGTAAAATATGAAAAAAATTAGAAAAAACCTAAGCAATGGCCAAGCTGCTCAACCTTTTACAGAACAAAAAGTTAAATTAAATTATGAAAAAAAATTAGAAAAAACCGAAGCAAACACTAGTTTGGACTTAAGAATTCAAAAAAATACTTGAAAACATTTATAGAAACCACATGAAATCTCTTCCAATATCTGATGTCCAAATTATCACCGTCATTATCACCATCATTTATAGAAACCACATGAAATATCCTCTTTCAAAAATCATCACCGTCGTTATCACCATCATTCATAATTATCCATTATGTGATGGAAGTCAATAAAACAGCTAATTAACTTTTGATATAGGGTTAGGGTAAAAGTATCTGCAAATGTTGGTGTTACTCTTCTATCTGATGTCAATTATCATTGTCATTATCACCATCATTAATAACATCATAATATAATGGAATAAAATTAAAGAGCCAATATAGGGTTAGGATAAAAGTACCTCAAAAAAGTTAGGCTCATCTTATCAATGTTCAAGAACTCCTGAAGACTCCTTCAAGACTCCTTCAAGGAAATTTATTCATTTATGGTGATGAAATAAAATATATATATATATATATATATATATATATATATATATATATATATGTTAAGCTCATCTTGTGAATGTTTAAGAACTCCTTCAAGGTATGTATTTTCATTTCTTCATTTATGGTGAATGAAATTAACCAACATGGACTTACTAAATTTAAAATTCAAGATATATATATTAACTTAATTTACACCTGGGTTACCCGAAAGAAAGCTCAAATCCCTAGCTAAGGTGTCCTACGATGGTATGTGATGGGACGTGTGTACATGAACTTGTGTATAAGAAAAAAATGTCAACTATTTAGTTCATTAGAATTTTTGTTGTCATGAATCTTGAAAACTCCATAGTCATTTTCCTAGATTAATTTGTTTCAGGTTATTGTCAATTCCTAATTCATTTAATTTTATTAAGGGAAAGAGTTTGAGATCATAAATTCATGATAAAGAAACCCAAGAGTCCAAGGGATGGGTGGATTGGTAAGTTCTAGGTGCTTACCAAGAAGAGAGTATGGTTGACAATTTCTATATCTATTTACAAAAACATAGATATATTTTTGTTTTATCTAAGCAATGATATATTTTTGTCTTTTATGTAAGCAATGATATATTTTTGTTTTATATAATAAAAACAAATGAATTTTCAATAACATGTTGAATTAGTTTTGATTATGATTTGAAAATGCATAATTTTGAATATATATTGCACACACAGGAACTATGTTTAATTCTAATATAGGAGAATGTATTATCCCTCCAAATTTGACTAGCTTACTTCATTTGAGAGGACAAGATACTGCTGATCAATTTGTGACTGTAGGAATAGGTAGGAGGAGCAAATCAAGAGAGTCAAACACCTCTATATGGAAAAAAAATGAGCAATAGCTAAAGGTAAGATGGGGATATGATGAGCAACGAGGTATTTGTAGTTGTAAGATATGAAAAACCAACTAGTTTTATACCTATCAAGCATTCCATGTAGTTGCATCTATATAGTTGCATTTAAGGATTTTTTGCTTTGCTTTTGATCTATGTGTTATATGTTGTCTGAGTATTTTTAGTTTAAAATATTAAATTAAAAAAAAAAATTATTAAAATTAAAATATAAAATAAAGGGATTAAGATGTTTTGTTTTATTATAGTTTAACTACAAATGTAGCCACCACCTAGCAAACAAAAAAAGACAAAAAATTGCATGAAATAATAAATTTGTTGATTGAATTACTAATTTGCTCATCTATATAATTGAACGAGAAAAAAAAAATGTGGTATACTTTTGTTTGGGTGGAACTAGGAGTACAACTGCTAAAAAAAATATTGAGAGGTTTCTCTTACCATATCTGAATGTTGATATTGTATTCTTGTGCATATTCTTACAAGCTCTATTCTATATTTTAGCAACCCAAAAAATGCACAAGAATAAGAGAAACCTGGTGAACTGACCTGATAAGAGAAACCTCTCTCTCCTTTTTTTTTTAAGAGTTTGTACTCCTAGTTCCACCCAAACAATAGCATATCTTGTTTGTTTTGTTTTCCTCCTTCCATTATATAGATGAAAAAATTAGTAATTCAATCGAAAATGTATTATTTCATGCAATTTTTTATCTTCTGTTGTTTGTCAGGTGGTCGCTACATTTGTATTAAATAATGAGTAAACAAAAAATGTTAATCCCTTTATTTTAAATTTTACTTTTAATAATTTTTTAATTTTAATTTTAGTTTAATAGTTTTAACTAAAAAAATTTAGACCACATAGCTCACAAGCAAAGCACAAAAACCCTAGATGCAACTACATGGATATGACTACATGGACCGCTTGATGGGTGTACTACCAATAGGAATTTTCATCCTTTACAACTTCAAATACCTTGCCGCTCATCATATCCCCATATTACCTTTAGCCATTGCTCTTCATCAACCATCTAGAGGTGTTCGAATCTCTCAATCTTCTCCTCCTACATATTCTTGTAGTAACAAATTAATCAACAGTATCTTCTCCTTGCAAATGAAATAAAAAAATGATAGCTAAATTTGGAGGAATTTTAAATTTTCTCCCACTACAATTAAACATAGTCCCTATGTTTGCAGTATATTTTCAAAATTATGCATTTTCAAATCATAATCAAACTTATTCAACATTTATTGAAAATTCACTTATTTTTATTAGATAAAACAAAAATATATCATGACAAAAATATATCATTGCTTAGATAAAATAAAAATATATCTATGTTTGTGTAAATAGATATAGAAATTTTCAACCGTATTCCCTTATGTGGGATTCTTAAAATTTGTTTCATTGGACCTTTTATTTTAACTGTTTGAAAGTAGATTTTATCAATGGTATCATAGGGTTTCACAAATTTTTGGGTTGAGATTAGATTTGTTTAACATATTTTATTCTTAAGCAAACTCTCTCGTAGAGAATTTCCTTGGTATAGCTCTTTTGGGTGCTTTGAATATTTTTCTCAATTATTCTACCATCATCTAGATAGTAGTTGATCCAAGCATTTGTATTCCACCCTTATGGTAACTCTTTCTTCAAAGAATTTTCACAGTGGTATTTATCTTTATTCAAACGAGTATGAAAAGTGTTTTTGCATATCAACCACATTCTTTTATGTGGAATTCCTTTTAAAGAAGATATAACTGTTGAATTCTAGATGATTATTCGGATGATGGAATTCTAGCATCTTCAAAGCTAGGTGGAATATTCAAAGCATCATTCAAGAGATCCAATCCATCCTGAGGCAGTGCCCTCTCAACATAGTTTAACATGTTTTTAGAGAGGCCAATGTGGTGGTAGATTTATTGGCTAACAGAGCATCCAATCAAAACTATTTCATGGTATGAGAAGACTCATTCCCTCAAGACATCATAAATGTTGCTATAAATGATGTTGAGCACAATTTAAAATAAAATCAACTGTCATTTCAAAGGTATTTTTATCAACACTAAGGGTGTTCACATTGACACCATAGTTATTTGTTCCTCTTCCCATTTAATCATTGTCTTCCAAACTATCGGTTATACCTCTTTCCATTCAAGTCAACTAGATATTGTAAAAGCTTTTGAACCCCTTTGGCATCCTACCATCACCCCGTGCCTCCACTTATTTCTCCTTATTTTCTCACATCTCACTGCTCTTCCATCTCCATCACTCGTCCATCTTCTACACCATTTGATCCACCTTGTTAGCTGGCCCCTTCTACCCTATCATTCTTCCTTTCCTCTTACTTTGTCATTTTGTTTCCCTTTCATGTGCAGTTGTTGATGTGGTCTAGTGTTGTTACCCTATGGTTGAAGTTCCAACATGCATTGGAAAGTGCCTTCTATCTTGTAATCCCTTTTGATTCAAACCTTGGCACTCCTTATTATACCACCTTTTGGGATGAATTCATTTGTTGCTTAGCATCATTGCTTCTTGATTATGTCTTGGTTCTTTTATTGTTGTCGTCTGTTCAAAATTATGGTCATTCTTGATCCATCTATGTTGCAACTCGAACTTGTCAATGAAGCTTTTCCTGGAGCTAAGGGATTCATTCCCTTCTTCAAGATATTTGATGGCGTGGATGAGGGTGTCACCAGTGAGTTCATAAGTTCATGTAATAATGGTGTGGTTTAGGTTTGAGGGATCCAAATTGAGGTAAACATTCATATTTTAGCTAAAATTTCTAGGTTGTCTCCCAAGGGCATGGCAATAAAACAGGAAATACATAATTTCAAAAAAGAAACTTAAAACTTTCCTGATAAAGGCAAGGAGACTCCTCGTCCCTGGGACTCTATCATTATTCCCATAATTCAGTATATCACAGTGGATAATATTAGCATTCCCCTCCGTTCCTTCCACGTCACCTTTGTTAAC
The DNA here is from genome assembly GCA_028583015.1 of Wollemia nobilis. Taxonomy (NCBI): domain Eukaryota; kingdom Viridiplantae; phylum Streptophyta; class Pinopsida; order Araucariales; family Araucariaceae; genus Wollemia; species Wollemia nobilis. The sequence continues at coordinate 129,623 of JAQPPZ010003675.1, forward strand.
CATATGTGTGACATCAAGCTGATTAAGATTCCTGACTTTTTGATTTGGTCCATAAGCCTTACCATAGAAAACTACAAGGATAAGAAATTTTCCAAGTACCTTTCACACCAGGGCTTATTACTCATTATTCACAAAAATGCACCCTTATCCCAACCTACTATCAGACCTTTTGTTTCTCATTCTATAATTGTGCCCTCTCCTAAGCCAACTCCTGGTCCTGAGTCTCATGATCCAAATCCCCTGATTGAATCCTCTAGCACTATTTCCCTCCCCCACACCCCCTCTTATGAAGTGCCCCTATAGTCCTTTTTTGAAGTGCCCCTGCAGTCCTTTACCCCTTCTGATGGTCTCCCAAAAGTTGTCAATCCCATTCAGTCCAGTAGCAAATATGAGGAAAGTCCACCACCCAAACCAAATAATTCAGCCCTAGTGGAGTCCCAAGATATTGAAGATAGAAGTAGAACCTTGAGGAGAAAAATGAAGGTTGTTTGACCCTCTCCGAGTAGAATTTCATGGTTCCTAAAAAGGAAGGGTGTTGACGCATTGTGACCAATGCCTGACATAATTTTAAACGATGAGGAAGATGTCAAGTATGATTTTGACGATGTGCTTTGAACCAACACCATCAATCACTTATCCAGAGTGGTGGAGAAAATCAAGGCAGAAGCTAACATGGTCAGGGAGGCATGCACCATATTTTCCCACACCATTAAGGAGCTCCAAGAACTCTTGATTATCCTCAATGTACTCCTTGTAAAGGATCAGAACACTGGCATCAAACAGGGGGATAAAGATGATTTCTTGTATGACTAGGAGTGGGGTAGTTTGTATATGGCTTGCCAATGGTTTTTTGAATTACGTAATGGTTTTGTTTCCCCTATTCAGGATATCTAGTCTATGGGTTTGTTTTAATATTCCTATCTAGTTCTCAAAGATAGTTTGTTTTAGACTTTACAGACTATTGGTTGTCCTCATGTCCATCCCTATGACAATTGGGATGCTTAAAATTTTGTACCATTGGCATTCTTAATGCCCTATGTAATAGGGATTGGGTCCCTTCAACCCGGCAATTAATTAAAATATTTTACCTACCAAAAAATAAAGCCCACTATAGATGTTAGCAATATAGTGTCTTCTATATTTCATTAAAATGTAAGAGTATACATCCATAACTTCATTTGTAACCCATGGAAGATTATTTATCATTTAGAAGAAAATAAAAGAAGAGTTTAAAAAATGCCCATAAAAGGCCACTAGGCTATAACTAAACCAAACAAAAAGCAAAGGAGAAAACACCATTAGCGAAAAATCAAATCAAATCAAAGAGAAAAAAACCATTAGCAAAAAAACAAATGAAAGCAAAAGGAAAAACACCATTAACAAAAAAAAAATTCTCAATGAGCGAATGAGTTGCTAAATTCATTTTGTGCATTAATTTCTCTGATAATTAGAGAAGATGAGTGGGTTTATTGTTTGATGGTAGCTACACCATTGGTCGTTATATGATAGATTAAATAAAAAAACTAGTAGCTACACGTAACTACAACAAGTGGAACTATAAAGAAACTACAAAAAAATTAGAAGAAAATAACATAAAAGTACATGTGCTAGCTTATAAAGGTACAACCTTGAAACACATATGAGTAGTATGTGTCAAGCATGAAAGTTAAGTTGGAAAACAATATCCTACAATGAGATTGTGTGGCCTATAAAGGAGCAGCACAATGTACCATAAAAATTCATGTGCTAGCTTACAAAGGTGCAACCTTAGGTGAAAGGCATCAAAGTTAAGTTAAAACAAAGTGGATTGTTGGTCTTATAGAACGAATATAAGAAAGAGATAAAAAAAATATCATGAAAGGTTGTAATTGTTGCAAGGCCTGCAAGGCAAGTTAGGCTAATCAAAACAAAACAAAGGGGAAAATCCCATTAGCAAAAGATCAAAAAAAAAGGAAAAAAACCAATTAGCAAAAAAAATTCTTGTTAAGTGCATTCTATAAATAGTTTTGAAAAGAACTTACTCTTTGGACTGCTATAATCTTATCCTAGGATTAGAGAAGAGGAGAGGTTTTATGGTTTGTTGGCAGAATTTTGGAAAGAAGTAGATACACTATTAGTCATTATATGCTAGATTTAAAAACTAGTAGCTACACCAAATGGAGGTGTAGATAAAGTACAAAATATTGAACAAAAGCTATAACTATTTGTAGGGAGCATCATGTAAAAGAATCTATTGTAGTATTTGCAAGAAAAAATAGAGTTTGGTGAAAAATAAGAGAAGCACATGAAGAACATAAAATGACACGTACTAGCTTAAAAAGGTACATAAGAGAGGGTATTTTGTTTGATGGCAACATTTTAGGAGGTGAAGAAGTATTCCCTTTGTGTGAAGTGTTGTGAGTAGGCTGTGGAGTGGCTGATGGGTTCTAATAAGGGCCCTTCTAGGTCCCCTCCTTGGTCTCCCTCCCTTAGGAAATCATTTGTAGATACAGTTAAAAGGAAACAAGACATGGAGGACATCTTTTTTAAAGACTCAAATATTCATGCTATGTTTAATAGAGCAGCCAAGAATCCAAAGCAACAATCGTACTAGGCAAGGGTTAATGGTTGCCTCCCCCAAGCAACACTTCATCCTAAAATAGTGATAGATCAAGTTGAAGGGATACTAACAATGGAGTTGAAGGGTTGGTTATCAAGCAAGGTTCTCTCAATGCTTGTGAGAAAGGAGTTAAAAATATCATTGTTGATTTGGAATCACAAATTATGGTGGGGCTTATAGATATTATAATAAATTTCAAACCTAAGGCTTTAACAATAAGAAACATTATGATCCAAATTATGTCCATATGTTAGTAATTTGAGGATGTCATCCCAGTCTATGTTGATAGATAAAATAAAGCAAGGATTGACTTTATGTCTAAATAAGGTAGTGAAATTCGGGTTGGATACATACTAAATTCTAATCAAGATAGGGACACTTCTGAATGGCTGAAGATCAACCAAATGGTTCTTAGTTTGACCAAGAAATACTTATGTAAGGATGAGGTCAAGTCTAGAGTCCATTGAGGCTTGTGGATCAATGAAGGATGAACAATTAGTGGTTGGGTTTTTTTGTTACCTCTTGCAAAACTCTTTGGGCCCTTTTTGGATAGGGCAGGTAGTTCTTTTTTTTGTAGGACTATAAATTTTGTTAGATTAATTAGGATCAAAATAAAGCAAAAATAATTTTTTTGTAGGACTATAAAACTTTTTAGATTAATTAGGATCAACATAAAGTAAAAATATGATCAAGTAAGAGTCTCTACTCTTTAGATGGTACTCATTTTTTTGTTATTTTTGGAGATATTATTCCAAATTTTATTCAGATTTTAGCGCTTGCCTGGAATAATTTGATTCTTACTCTATCAATAAAAATGTTTATAGCTACACCAAATGGAGGTGTAGAGGAACTACAAAAGATGAATAAAAGCTACAACTATTCGTAGGGAGCATTGTGTACAAAATATTGAATGGAAGCTACAACTATTTGTAGGGAGCATCGTGTAAAATAATTTATTGTAGTATTTGCAAGAAAATATTAAAGTTTAGTGAAAAAGGAGAGAAGCACATGAAGAACCTAAAAGGAAACTAAGCAATCCAAAGAAAGTCCTTCACTGGTCCACCTCAAAACACATATGAGTAGTAGTATATGGTAGTGACAAGCATGAAAGTTAGATTGTTTATTTTCCTAAAATAATTCAATATGGTTTTATAAGACCATGAGAATATCATGGAGATATAAGAATTATGTCTAATATATTTTACTCGTTCAATTGATTACGAGTGAGACTGATCTATTCTCTCTCTATATAATATCTACTAGCATTGTTTTACACCTTATCTATACACCAAGAATGCCCCTAGCCAATGGTATGGTACTAAGACCTATTCCCCTAAAATTTTTTGACTTTGAACTTGATTTTAAAACTTGTTAAAACTCATAGGTGAAAATGAACTCAAGGAGATATAGTAAAATCATGAATGTATATTTTGATTTAATTTTTAACTGTATATTTTAATTTTAAAATTTTGGATGTATATTTTGATTTTATTATGAAACTTGTAGGAACTGGACTATTTCAAATTGAGAAGGAAAATTCACAATCCAAAAGAAACTGGAAATATGTGCTCAACTATGCATTTTGGAGGTATATAAAGCCAAACTTAACAATGCATTTTGATGGTACAAAGCCAAAATCAGCAACCTTTGCTAACATATTGCAAGAATTCTAACATTGTGTCATCAAAAAAAGTACTTGACTGCTCCAAATAAAAACACATTTGAGTAGTAGGTGGCACACATTAAATTGTGTATTTTCCTCAAATAATTCAATATGGTTTTAGAAGACCATAACAATATAATGGGACACAAGAAATATGTATAATGTATTTCACTCGTTCAATTGATTGCAAGTGAGACCGATCTATTCTCTATATATACTAGCATTGTTTATGCCTTAGCTATACACCAAGAATGTCCCTAGCCATTGATCTATTCTCTATATATAATATCTTTTAGCATTTTTTTACACCTTAGCTATATACCAATAATTTCCCTAGCTAACGGTATGGTATTAGGATCTAGTCCCTAACGAATGGTATGGTATTAGGATCTAGTCCCTAACCAATGGTATGGTATTAGGATCAACTCCCTAACCAATGGTATGGTATTAAGATCTATTCCCCTAAAATTTTGGGATTTGTGCCTCAATATTAGCCTCGCATAAAATAAAAAAAGTTTTATAAAAAAAATTATGACTTTGAACTTGATGTTAAAACTTGTTTAAAATATCTTATTAAAACTCTTAGGTAAAACTCAAAGATACAAACAAATATACAATAAAATCATGCAATGTATATTTTAAATTTAATTTTATTTTTTTGATGTATATTTTGATTTATAAAAGCTTCTTTTTATTATCAAAGTTGTCAAAACCAGACTATTTGGAATTGAGAACGTAACTTCAATTCATGATCCAGAAGAAGTTGGAAAAAATGCACTCAAATATGCATTTTGAAGGTATGTAAAGCCAAACTTAGAAATGCATTTTGATGGTACAAAGCCAAAATCAGCAACCTTTGCTAAAAATATTGCAAGCATTCTTACAACTTCTTCGATTCGGCTTTAGAACAAGGTAAAACTTTAGAAATACTAAATGCAGACAATAATCAACCCAAAATCCAAAAAACCTAGATAAAGAAAATAATTTGCTTATAAAAAAAAGTTGTCTTCAATAGCATCTGAGAAGAAAAAAGGGAGAATTTTTTTAATAGAAAGTCAGAAAAAATAACATGCTTGAAAAAATATTATAAATATTATAAAGTAATTCTCATTTCCATTAGACTCCCTCTTAGAGCTCCCTCTTTGGTTAAAGTAAAGTTAGTTTTGTATAATATATAGATCCAATATATCCATATCCACACCAAACAATATGAGAATCACATTTTCAGAGAATTTATGTATCTCTTCAAAATTAGAAGGTTAAAGTTTAATTTTTTCTATTCTCAAGGTGAGAACATCATAGTTGTTAGTTGTTTGATTTTATCTATTTTAAAGGTGGGATCTCAGTGTTACTACACAATTATGTGTTCGATTGCCTTTATTCTTGGGAATTACTAGACTAAGAAAGGCCTACTAACAAGCTATTGTGCCCCATTTATGTATCTCTTCTAAATTAGAAGGTTAAAGTTTGATTTTTTTTATTCTTAAGGTGAGAACATCATAGTTGTTAGCTATTTTATTTTCTCTATTTTCAAGGTGAGATCTCAATGTCACTATGCAATTACAAGTTTGATTCCCTATATTCTTGGTAATGCCCACACTGAGAAGGTGATATCTCAATATCATTACATAGTCACAAGTCTAATTCCCTATATTCTTTGGAATGACTAGACTGAGAAAATCCTACTAACAAGTTATTGTACCTTAAGTTAAGAATGTGATACAAGTTTACAAGTTTAATGAATTAATATATAATTTTTAATATGAATCCTAATTGAATTACTAGGTATTCAAATTTTTTTGGTTAATAATGGGGTACAATTTTATGAGCTTGATGAATTAATATAAATTTTGTAATATGAAACCTAATTGAATTACTAGTTATTACAAAATATGCCATTTTCTATAAATGTTTATCTATAATTTTTGCCAAACTAGAAGAATGACCCCTAAAAAGTATCTGCCATACTAGAACAATGACTAAAAAGTCTTGTGACAAGCTATGAATTACTGATTAGGAAGAATAAATAATAAAATAATTTTGAAAAACTTGAGAAAAGTAGTCAACAACTAAAATAAATAAATAAATAATAAAATAAAAAATTTCCAACAATTGGAGAGCCAATTTTGTATTAGATATTCATTGCAATGAATACAAATTTTACTCTACCATCTAGAGAACATGAACTTACATAAAAACATGACTCAATACTTTGGTCATTAATTTTTCTATAGAGCATTAAATAGGCATTAAAGTTACTTCAGAAAGGTAGGCAATAATTAAAGCTCCTCACAAGCCCTTAGTTTGAAGTTCTGTGAAACTTGTGCACCAAAAAGAGATCAAGGACCTCCAATTTTTTCATAGGAGAAATATTGGGTAGTTTCTGCAGATTGCTACAACCTTTGATATGGAATTCAGTAAGACTATTTGGAAAATGAAAATTTACTATATTGAAACTGATGTTAACTTTCAACTTTGTAACATTGGCAAGTAGAAATGATAGTGCACTTTGAATGAATAAATCCTCCAATTTTTTCATAGGATAAATGTTGGGTAGTGTTTGCAGACCACTACAACCTTTGAACTTGATTGGAAATCTAAGAAGAATGATAGTGCACTTTGAATGAAAAAATACTCAAATTTTTTCATAGTAGAAATGTTGGGCACTTTCTCTGCACACTGCTACAACCTTTGAGATGGAAATCAGTGAGACTATTTAGAATATAAAAATTTGCTAGAAAATTGTTTATATGATTGTAACTAATGTTAAGAACTTTCAACTTGATAATATTGGCAAGTAGAAATGATAGTGCACTTTTAATAAAAGTATACTTTCCCTACTTTACAGAAGCACACTCACCACTTCTAGTTTTTCCACAATTTTTTTTATTTTGAATCCCACTAGCATTGCTTTCAAACATTGTTTTTCCTTATCTCGGAAAGAAGTCTCAAGGTTTTCCTAGTTTTTCAGTATACGGTTTGTGGTTTTTATAAATATTTCTCATACACCAAATGCTAAACTACTTTTCAAGACTCCATTTTAAGATATTATGAAGTTTTTGGTATTTTCTTGGTTTTCTAGAAGGACAACAAAGACGTAAATATGATGCATAAAATAAATAAAACTACCATTCTACATTTGTTGGCTTAACCTAGATTCAAGGTAACAAGGCTTTTAGCTCCTCCAAGCTAATACATAAGCTAGTATGTCAAACCCATGCCAAATTTTCCTTTTTTTTTATGTATGGAAGATAATGTTGTTGATTTTATTAAACAAAATGTACATAACTTCAAATATCTAATGCACAACCACTATTTAGTAAAACTAGCATAACTACATGCTAAGCTTGTTTAAGTTACAATATCTAAATTTTATTCATGAATGAAAATGAAATAAACTTATACTTTCTTGTTCAATTTAAAAAATATAAATTAAAAACAAAAACAATACACAAGGAAATGTGGGGTATGAGGTATGGGGTATGGAATATACAATTTGTATAATAGGACAAAATCCTTCCCCTCTTTCATGCGGGAGAGTAGAATAGGATGTTTCAAAAGCAACCCATGTTTCCAAAACCTTTGCTTGCTTGGATGACTCCTCTAGAAAACAATATGGCAAGCCTCCCTTCCTTGGGATTTGCAAAAAGAAATTAGTGGAAATAATCTTGATCCACACAAAAGATATTACAAAGGTAATGAAGACCATAAATTCGAACAACCCTTTTTGGCATTTGCAGGAGTTGTTTAATTTTAAAAATATAAATAAAAAAATCAATACACAAGGAAATGTGGGGTATGGGGTATGGAATATACAATTTTCATAATAGGCCAAAATCCTTGCCTTTTTTCATGTTGGAAAGAAGAAGAGCATGTTTCCAAAGCCTTTGCTTGCTTGGATGACTCCCCTAGACAACAACATGGCAAACCTCCCTCCCTTCTTGGGATTTGTATAAAATTAGTGAATGAAATATGTATCCACTAATGAAGACCATAAAATCGAACAACCCTTATTGGCATTTGCAAAATAAAATTAGTGGATAAAATATCTATCCACACAAAAGATATTACAAAGATAATGAAGACCATAAAATAAAATGTCAGAATTTGCAGAAGAAAATTAGTGGAAAAAATATGTGTCCACACAAAAGATATTACAAAGTAATAAAGACCATAAAATGGAACAACCCTTATTGGAATTTGCTAAAGAAAATTAGTGGATATAATCTCTACCCACACAAAATATATTACAAATGTAATGAAGACCATAAAATCCAATGTTCGGATTGGAAGAAAAAAATTAGTGGAATCTAGATCCACAGAAAAGATATTACAAAGGTAATGAAGACCATAAAATTGAACAACCTTTATTGGCATTTGCATAAGAAAATTAGTGGATAAACTCTTTTTCCACACAAAAGATATTTTTTTTCTCGAAAAAAAATCATAATTTTATATTAAATAAATATGAGATGGGTGGCCATTCTAGCTCTCTCAATACAAGAAAATACAAGAAGCGATGCAGTTATTTTATAACACTCTCATCTCAATACAAGAAAATACAAGAAGCGATGCAGTTATTTTAGAACACTGTCATCATCATTTGTCTCTGTATTTGAAATATGTTGGAATATTTAAAGCAACACTCACGCCCGAAAGTGCTTCGGTGCAAAGTTCTTCCGAAACACCTTCATAGAACGATTCAGCGCGAAGCACTTTCGAAACACATTTGGAAGTTGCTTCGGTGCGAAGGTCATTTCGGCAGCCCCCAAAATAGATTTCGTCGTGAAGCAAAATTATCTCAGCCGTTGAAAACACTTCGTAGTGAAGTAACTTCTGTCTGCCCTCCAAAGCAGAGAATAGCCGAAGCCAAAATCAAGCATGGGAATCGACGCATTAATTATCCATGTGTGCAAGTAGCTAGGGCTGTCTGGTAGTTGGTCGAAAAGCCATTTCGGCATTTAATGTTTGTCAGCGGGTTGGTGAGTTTATCCCGCCCTTTGTCCTCATTCCCCGCCTATAAATACCAAGGCCATTTTGTCATTTGGTATATGAGGGAGAGCATAGAGAAGAAGAGGAGCGTAAGCTGAAGAGGAGAAGAGAGAGGAGAAGGTTGAAGAAGCAGTTGGAGCAGCAGCCTCCAGGAGACGGTTTTTATGTTTATCCTGCCAAGTTCTACTTGCAGAAGATAGTAATCGCTTCAGTAGGAAGCTCTTTGTAATCCGGCGTTAAAGATATATAAATAAATATTTATTCTGCCATTTGAGTCTGCGTATTTTTCTATCTCTATGCATTATTTTTATCCGTAGATATTCCAGAGCTACGGTTTGGGCCGAAGTGGGAAATTACCCGTTCAATCCAGAAAGGAGTCAGGTTAGGTGTTAGTGCTGAAGCACATTGTAGCATTTGGGTTTTCCAAAGTAGCCGTGGGCTGCCGAACTTCGTAGCCTTCCCGAAGTATTTTTACTTCGACTGTTTTTCCCTCGAAGTACCAACTTCGGGAGTACTTTACCCGAAGTAGATTTACTTCGAAAGTCTCCTCCCCCGAAACTCCCTCTCGCTGAAAATTTCCCCGAACCTTTCTCTCTCGCCAAAATTTCTCCCTCGCTGGAAACTTCCCCGAAGTTCCTCGCCGAAGTTAAAATTGCCGAAGCTCCTCCCGACGTGATTTATTTTGTGAAGCGCTACAGCCACGACGCGATTTAAATTGCGATTTAAATTTGGTTAATTCCTTCAAATTGGTATCAGAGCTGTGTTGTCATGATGCGAAGATAGAAGATGGATTCTAGAAAGAGTTCCCTATAGTTGTAGATCTCGCGATTTAATGGCAAGACCTATGATTACTGGAGCATCCAAATGAAGATCCTCTTCGGGTCTCAGGATTTCTAGGACTTCGTTGAGAATGGATACCTAGAACTGGTAGATGCAGCAGCACAGGCCGCCCTCTCCGAAGTCGACAAAGATCTTCTAAAGGAGAATCAAAAGAAAGATTAGAAGGCCTTGTTCTATATCATGCAAGCGGTTGAGGAGACCATCTTCCCGCGGATTGCATCAGCCATCAAGGCCAAGCAGGCTTGGGAAATTTTGGCAAGTTCGTACCAGGGCACCAACAAAGTCAAGCTGATAAAATTGCAGATGCTCAAAAGGTAGTTCAAGAACCTATAGATGAGCGATTCAGAGTCAATGAGCGACTTCTTCACTCGAATGACAGATGTCATCAACCAGATGTAGTTGAAAGGTGAAATTGTGCAGAATCAAAGGATCGTGGAGAAAATTTTGTGAAGTCTGCCAAAAAAGTTTGACTCTGTGGTAATCACAATTGAGGAGTCAAGGGATTTGAAAATCCTCTCAGTGGATGAACTCATGGGTTCCCTGCAGACACATGAGCAGAGGCTGAGCCGCTCAACTTAGTCCTCTTTGGAGCAAGCTTTCAAAGCAAAAGTCTTAGTCCGAGATAGCGACAAACAAGACTCCCACCACAACGCTTCTAGTTCTCAAGGAGGAAGAGGCAAAAGCAGGCATGGGAGAAGTCACAAGCAAGGAGGGATGTCAAACCCTCATGATAGCGAGCCCAGTTGCAACTTTCATCAGCATGGAGGAAGAGGCACTGGCAGAAATCAGCAAGGAAGCTCTCAGTAGAAGGACATGTCAAAGGTCCAATGCTACTATTACAATAAGTTTGGCCATTATGCCTCATAGTGCAAGAAGAAAATGGCGAACAAGAATCAGCAGCAAGCCCATTATACAGAGGAAACTGAAAATGCAGTAGGAGGAAATATGCTGCTGACTTGTGGTGTTGAGGAAGAGAGCAAGAAGAACATTTGGTATCTTCATAGTGGGTGCAGCAACCACATGACTAGGAACAGGGAGATGTTCTCATAGTTGGATGAAACTGTCCAATATGAAGTCAATATGGGAAACAACAGCAAAGTTCCCATGATGGGGAAAGGTAAAATCTCCATCCACACCCGAAATGGTGAAAGAAAAACAATTCAGAATGTTTATTATGTGCTTGGGTTGAAGCACAATCTACTGAGTGTTGGACAGCTTGTGCAGAATGGACACACTGTTCAGTTCAAAGACAGTGTCTATTCAATCAGAGACAAAGTGCATGGACAAATCGCAACTATGTCCATGATGAAAAACAAAATTTTTTCGCTACAGATTCAGAATGAATCTTTGATGTCTCTGAGTGCAATTGTGAAGGATGCTACCTGGATGTGGCATCTCAGATTCGATCACCTGAGTTTTAGTGGCCTAAAATTGCTACATAGGAAGCATATGGTGAAGGGTTTACCCCTCATTGAGCAACCGAACCAAGTTTGTGAAGGTTGCCTGGTCGGAAAGCAACACAAGGATGCATTCCCTATAGGACAGTCTTGGAGAGCATCACAGCCATTGGAGTTGGTGCACTCAGACATTTGTGGTCCCATGCAGACCACCACATATGTCAACAAAAAGTTCTTCCTGACCTTCATTGATGACTTTAGCCAAAAGATAGATTTATCCCATCAAGCTGAAGTTAGAGGCATTTGGGAAGTTTAAGGAGTTCAAGGCTCTGGTTGAGAAACAAAGCGGATATTATGTGAAGACTCTCAGAACTGATGGAGGTGGAGAATACATCTCCAATGAATTCCACAACTTCTGCAAGCAGCATGAAATTTGTAGGCAGTTCACTGCCAGATACACATCATAGCAGAATGGTGTAGCTGAGAGGAAGAACAGAACAATCATGGGGATGGCACGGAGCATGCTAAAGGAAAAAAATTTGCCACATGAGTTCTGGGCAGAAGTTGTGTCATGTGCAGTTTATCTGTTGAACCGATGTCCCACCAAGAGTGTGAGAGACAAAATTTTGGAGGAATCCTGGAGCAATCTGAAGCCAAGTGTGGCTCATTTGCGAGTTTTTGGGTGCATTGCATATGCACATGTTCCAGATGAGAAAAGGCAGAAGCTGGATGACAAATTTGAAAGATGCATCTTCATAGGATACAACAAACCAGCTAAGGCATATAGGCTATACAATCCTGTGATAGAGAAACTTGTCATCAGTCGAGATGTGAAGTTCCTGGAGGATGAAGCCTGGAACTCGAAATCAAAGACTGGTCAGCCTGAACCAATAGTTGCTAAACCTATAAACTTGGAGGAAGATAGTGTGCAGCCACCTATACCTTCAAGTAGCATCAGTGGTGCTAGTAGTATCACAGCCTCATCATCCCGGTCACATTCAATTGCAAGCAAAATTAAAAATTTGAGAACACCTGTGAAGACTCGGAGCTTGCAAGATATTTATGAGGTAACTCGTAATCAGATGGATGAAGAATATTCTGAATTTGCACTATTTATGGAGTGTGATCCAGTGGAGTTTGAAGAGGCAAGTTAGAATCGCACATGGGTGAAAGCAATGGATGAGGAGATAGCAACCATTGAAAAGAATGAGACATGGCAGCTGACAGATCTTCCAGTAGGAAAGAAGACCATTGGGGTCAAGTGGGTGTATAAAACGAAGTTTAATGCCCAAGGAGAAGTTGACAGGCATAAAGCCATATTAGTGGCGAAAGGCTACAAGCAGAAGTCAGGAGTTGACTATCATGAGGTGTACACACCTGTAGCCCGACTTGACACAGTCATGATGATTCTAGGACTAGCAGCTCAAAAGGGATGGAGCATGTACCAGATGGATGTCAAGTCTACCTTCCTGAATGGAGTGTTGGAAGAAGAGGTCTACATAGACCAGCCACTCGATTATGAAGTACAAGGACAAGAGGACAAGTTCCTGAAGCTGAAGAAGGCCCTGTATTGGTTGAAGCAAGCACCCCGGGCATGGTACAGCCATATTGACGACTATTTTTAGGAGAATGGGTTTCAAAAATGCCCATATGAGAACTCCCTGTACCTGAAAATAAATGAAGTAGGGGAGTTGATAATCGTCTGTCTATATGTGGACGATCTGATTTATACTGGCAATAGCAGCAGCCTATTCACGCAGTTCAGGACAACCATGAAGTCCGAGTTTGAAATGACATACATGGTGTTGATGAAATATTTTCTTGGCATTGAAGTTGTCCAATTTGCAGATGGCATCTTCATTTCTTAGGGCAAGTATGCAAAGGATGTCCTGAAGCGGTTTAATATGGAGGATAGCAAGCCTGCCATCACTCCGACAGCCACTGGCATCAAGCTGAGCAAGACTGACAACAGCAGAAGTGTTGACCCAACTCTCTATAAAAGTTTAGTTGGAAGCCTGATGTACTTGACTACAACTAGGCCAGATTTGATGTACACCATGATTTTAATCAGTCGATTCATGGAGTCACCCAAAGAAACTCACTGGCAAGCAGGCAAGAGAATCTTGTGATATGTCAATGGCACAAAGAACCATGGACTCCACTATGCCAGAAAGGACCAACTAGAGTTAATTGGCTACATAGACAACGATTGGGCTGGTAGCATAGATGATAGGAAGAGCACTTCGAGGAATGCCTTCCATTTTGGATTTGGAGTCGTATCTTGGTCCTCGAAGAAATAGCCAATTGTGGCCTTATCTACAGCAGAGCGAGTATGTTGTCGCCACCTCAGCGACTTGCCAGCGATCCGGTCGAGAAGAGTTCTGAGTGAACTACAGCATATGTCGAAAGCAGCAACAACAATATTTTGTGACAATAACTCTGCCATCGCACTATCGAAGGACCCAGTTTTCCATGGCCAGACAAAGCACATAGACATCCGATACCATTTCATCAGAGAGCTAGTGAAATTTGATGAAGTATAGTTACAGTTCTGCAGATCCAAGGAGTAGCTAGCTGACATCTTCACAAAGCCCTTGAAGGAGGAATACTTCGCTAGATTGCAAGAAATGTTGGGCATCAGAGAATGTGTGAAGTTTGGTTTAAAGGAGGGTGTTGGAATATTTAAACCAACACTCACGCCCGAAAGTGCTTCGGCGCAAAGTTCTTCCGAAACACCTTCGGAGAACGATTCGACACGAAGCACTTTCTAAACACATTCGAAAGTTGCTTCGATGTAAAGGTCATTTTGACAGCCCCCAAAACAGATTTCATCGTGAAGCAAAATTATCTCGGCCGTTGAAAACACTTCGTCGCGAAGTAACTTATGTCTGCCCTCTGAAGCAAAAAACAACCGAAGCCAAAATCAAGCACAGGAATCTACGCATTAATTATCCATTTGTGCGAGTAGCTGGGGTTGTCCGGCAGTTGGTCGGAAAGCCATTTCGGCATTTAATGTTTGTCAACGGGTTGGTGAGTTTATCCCACCCTTTGTCCTCATTCCCCGCCTATAAATACCGGGGCCATTTTGTCATTTGGTAGATGAGGGAGAGCATAGAGAAGAAGAGGATAGTAAGCTGAAGAGGAGAAGAGAGAGGAGAAGGTTGAAGAAGCAGTTGGAGCAGCAGCCTCTAGGAGAAGGTTTTTATGTTTATCCTGCCAAGTTCTACTTGTAGAAGATAGTAATCGCTTCAGTAGGAAGCTCTTTGTAATCCGACGTTAAAGATATATAAATAAATATTTATTCTGCCATTTGAGTCTCTACGTATTTGTCTGTCTCTATGCATTATTTTTATCCGTAGATATTCCAGAGCTAGGGTTTGGGCCGAAGTGGGAAATCACCCGTTCAATCCAGAAAGGAGTCGGGTTAGGTGTTAGTGCCGAAGCACATTGCGGCATTTGGGTTTGCCGAAGTAGCCGCGGGCTGCCGAACTTCGCAGCCTTCCCGAAGTATTTTTACTTCGGCTGTTTTTCCCCGAAGTACCAACTTCGGGAGTACTTTACCCGAAGTAGATTTACTTCGGA
The DNA here is from genome assembly GCA_028583015.1 of Wollemia nobilis. Lineage (NCBI taxonomy): Eukaryota > Viridiplantae > Streptophyta > Pinopsida > Araucariales > Araucariaceae > Wollemia > Wollemia nobilis. The sequence goes on from JAQPPZ010003675.1 coordinate 144,696, forward strand.
AGTCTCCTCCCCCGAAACTCCCTCTCGCTGAAAATTTCCCCGAAAATCTCTCTCGCCGAAATTTCTCCCTCGCTGGAAACTTCCTCGAAGTTCCTCGCCAAAGTTTTTATTTTGTGACGCCGCGATTTAAATTGTGATTTAGATTTGGTTAATTCCTTCAAAATATACATCAAAATAAAATAATATATATACATGTTATGGAATTATATAACGTCATATTTCTGCTGAAACCAACCATTCTATAAGCAAAACCAATAAATAGTAGGTTTTAACAGCAAAAATTTTACTGTAAAGCTACATTTGCATATTTAAAGCTAAGAAATCTACATAGTTCACAGCCAGATTGTGAGAAAAAATAAATTAATCTCATGTATGAAGGGTTAATGGCGATTTTATTTCGTCGAAGACCGTCAATAGCGGACTGCGCTGGGCGGACGATCAACCGAGATGCCGACAACGCACTGATTTCGGTCGAAGTGCGTACCTCGCACTTCTTCTGGCCGAAGTGTGGCTGTCACGCAATGTTCGGCCAAAGTGCGAACTTCGCACTTCATTCTGGCCGAAGTGCGGCTGTCGCGCGAAGTGCACACAGTGCACTACTTTCGGCCGAAGTGCAAACTTCACACTTCGTTCTGGCTGAAGTGCGACTGTCACGCGAAGTGCGCATAGAGCACTGTTTTCAGTCGAACTGCAGTTGTTGAGCGAAGTGCGAACTTCGCTTGGCAACTGTCGAAGTTTGTCACTCACACGCAGTGTGGACTTCGCTTGCCCGAACTGCCGAATTCAATCACTCACATGCAGTAGGACTTTGCCGGGCAACAAACTTCGTCGGGCTCGTCGACCAACTTTGCACGGCAACGGTTTGCAGGCTTCAGACTTGGCCAACTCTGGCCATCAAGTTCTTCGTCTTGCGCGGCTGTTGCTGGGTTTTCCTAGCTTGGCAAGACCCGAGAGATAGGAGAGAAACGTCGGAACAGAGAAAAAATAGGTTAACACCTAAACAACTGCAAACCCTAAATATGCCACAGACAAAAGCAAACTTTATTCATATGAACAACTAGGGTTACAGAATTCCTCAACCGAGGAAGTAACAACATCTGCAGGCTACGCTGCAGGATAAACTAGACAAGGGAAATGTCGAGTCTGCTACTCGGACATTTATCAACTAAGCCTCACTGCTCATTGAAACAGTCGCCCTTCTTTCTCTGCTCACTTTCACGAACTTCTCTCACACTCGCTCTGATTCCTTCTTCTACGCACTCTCTCGTATTTTTTTGTAGACTCGAACTGTCCTTTTATAGCCACGGGGAGAGGAGGATAAGTGTTATCCTCTGACAGCTTCGGATAAGGGTTATCCTCGAACTGACCCTCGTCTAGGGTTTCTGACAAACGTCGACTGGGCATTAACTCCTACGGATATCGGATCTACCAGGTGTCATATCTGTCAGAAGATAAGTGCGACGTCATGTCACACTTGTCGGGATCCCGTATTGCGGTAGCGCAGTTGGGCACAGGCGTGAAATCTGGGTTTATTTTTTTAACACCCTCATTTAAACCTTATTTCACAAGCACTTTGACTCTAAGCTGCTCTCGCAATCTGTTGAAGTCTTCCTCCTTCAAAGGCTTCGTGAAAATATCTACCAACTACTCCTTGGATCTGCAAAACTGTAGATGAATTTCTCCGGACTTCACCAACTCTCTGATGAAGTGATAACGAATATCAATGTGCTTTGTCCGACCATGGAACACGGGATCCTTTGACAGTGCAATGGCTGAATTGTTGTCACAAAAAATTATTGTCGCACCTTTTGGAGGATTAAACAGTTCACTCAGAACTCTTCGCAGCCATACTGCCTGGCATGCGGATGTCGTGGCGGCCACATATTCTGCTTCGGTTGTGGACAACGCAACAATGGGTTGCTTCTTGGATGCCCATGAGACTGCCCTCGATCCGAGATGGAAAGCATACCCGGAGGTGCTCTTCCGATCATCGGTACTGCCAGCCCAGTCATTGTCTGTGTAGCCGACTAGCTCCAACTGGTCTTGTCTGGCATAAAATAGGCCATGGTTTTGCGTCCCGCTGACATAGCGCAAGATCCTCTTGCTTGCTTTCCAGTGCATGTCCTTCGGAGTCTCCATGAAACGGATGATCAGAATGACTTCGAACATCAGATCTGGCCGAGTTGCAGTCAAGTACATTAGACTGCCAACTAGCCTCTTGAACAAGGTTGGATCTATAGACCTCCGTGTATCCAACTTGCTCAACTTCAAACCTGTGGCTACAGGTGTGATGGCAGGTTTGCTGTCGTTCATCTTGAAGCGCTTTAGGACATCCTTCATGTACTTGCCCTGAGAAATGAAGATGCCATCTGCTGATTGGTCAACTTCAATGCCGAGAAAATATTTCATCAGCCCCATGTCAGTCATTTCAAACTCGGACTTCATGGTTGTTCTAAACTATGCAAATAGGCTGCTGCTATTGCCAGTAAATATCAGATCGTCTACGTACAGGCAGACGATGATGATCTCACCTACTGCATTTGTCTTTATGTACAGGGAGTGCTCATAAGGGCATTTCTAAAACCCATTCTCCTGAAAATATCCATCAATACGGCTGTACCATGCCCTGGGTGCTTGCTTCAACCCATACAAGGCCTTCTTCAGTTTCAGGACTTTGCCTTCTTGCCCTGATATTTCATAATCGGGCGGCTGGTCTATGTAGACCTCTTCTTCCAACACTCCGTTGAGGAAGGCAGACTTGACATCCATCTGGTACACACTCCATCCTTTCTGAGCTGCGAGTGCCAGAATCATTCTGACTATGTCAAATCGGGCTATAGGTGCATACACCTCATGATAGTCAACTCCTGACTTCTGCTTGTAGCCTTTCACCACTAATCTGGCCTTATGCCTGTCAACTTCTCCTTGGGCATTAAACTTCGTTTTGTATACCCACTTGACCCCAATGGTCTTCTTTCGTGCTGGAAGATCTGTTAGCTGCCATGTCGCATTCTTCTCAATGGCTGCTATCTCCTCATCCATCGCATTCACCCATTTGTGATTCTGACTTGCCTCTTCAAACTCCACTGGATCACATTCAGTAAAGAGAGAAAAATCAAAATAATCTTCATCTAATTGATTACGGGTTACCTCATAGATGTCTTGCAAGCTTCGAGTCTTTGCAGTAGTCCTCAGGTTCTGAATTCTGCTTGCAAGTGGAGATGACCGGGATGATGAGGGTGTGCTACTACTGGCACCACTGTTGATGCTTGAAGGCACAGGTGGTTGGACTCTGTCTTCCTCCAAGTCTACAGATTCAATAGTTGCTGGTTCAGACTGACCAGTCTTTGACTTCCCGTTCCAGACTTCATCCTCCAAGAACTTCACATCTCGGCTGATGACAAGTTTCTTTGTCACAGGGTTGTACAGCCTGTATGCCTTTTATGGTTCACTGTACCCTGTGAAGATGCACTTTTTAGCTTTGTCATCCAGCTTTTGCTGCTTCTCTTCTGGAACATGTGCATATGCTATGCACCCAAAAACTCACAAATGAGCCACACTTGGCTTCAACTTGCTCTAGGATTCCTCTGGAATTTTGTCCCTCACACTCTTGGTGGGACACCGGTTTAGCAGATAAACTACACAACTTACAGCTTCTGCCCAGAACTCATGTGGCAAACTCTTTGCCTTTAGCATGCTCTGTGCCATCTCCATGATTGTTCTGTTCTTCCTCTCAGCTACGCCATTCTGCTGTGGCGTGTATCTGGCAGTGAACTGCCTCCGAATTCCATGTTGCTTGTAGAAGTTGTGGAATTTGTTGGAGATGTACTCTCCACCTCCATCAGTTCTGAGAGTCTTCACATAATGACCGCTCTGTTTCTCAACCAGAGCCTTGAACTCCCTAAACCTTGCAAACGCTTCTGACTTCAACTTGATTGGATAAATCCAAGTCTTTCGACTGAAGTCATCAATGAAGGTCAGGAAATACTTGTTGCCGACATATGAGGTGGTCTGCATGAGACCACAGATGTCTGAGTGCACCAGCTCCAAAGGCCGTGATGCTCTCCAAGACTGCACTACAGGGAATGCATCCCTGTGCTGCTTGACGACCAGGCAACCTTCACAAACTTGGTTCGGTTGCTCTATAAGGGGTAAACCCTTCACCATCTCGCATCTTGTGCAGCAGATTCAGAGCCACCGAAACTCAGGTGACCGAATATGAGATGCCACAGCCAGGTAGCATCCTTCTCAACTGCACTCAGAGACAACAAAGATTCATTCTGAATCTGTAGTGGAAACATCTTGTTTTTCGTCATGGACACAGTTGCAATTTGTCCATGGACTTTGTCTCTGATGGAACAGACTCCATATTTGAATAGTACAGTGTGCCCCTTCTGCACAAGCTGTCCAACACTTAGCAGATTGTGTTTCAACCCAGGCACATAAAAGACATCTTGAATTATTTTTCTATCTCTGTGCCGGGTGCGGATAAGGATCTTTCATTTCCCCATCACAGGAACTTTGATGTTGTTCCCCATCTTGACTTCGGACTGGACTGATTCATCCAGTTGTGAGAACATCTCCCTGTTCCCATTCATGTGGTTGCTGCAACCACTATCAAGATACCAGATGTTTTTCTTGCTCTCCTCTTCAATACTGCAAGTCAGCAGCACATTTCCTCCTATCGCATTTTCGGGTTCCTCCGAATAATGGGCTTGCTGCTGATTCTCGTTCGCCATATTCTTTCTGCACTGAGTGGCATAATGGCCGAACTTGCTGCAGTAGTAGCATTGGACCTTTGACATGTCCTTCTGCTGAGAGCTTCCTTGCTGATGAAAGTTGCAACTTGGCTCAGCGTCTTGAGGGTTTGAGTTCCCTCCTTGCTTGTTCCTTCTCCCACGTCTGCTTCTGCCTCTTCCTCCTTGAGAACTAGAAGCGCTGTGCCGGGAGTCTTGTCTGCCACTGTCTTAGACTGAGACTTGCGCTTTGAAGGCTTGCTCCAAAGAAGACTGAGTTGAGTGGCTCAGCCTCTGTTCATGAGTCTACAGGGAACCCATGAGTTCGTCTGTCGAGAGGGTTGTCAAATCCCTTGACTCTTCGATTGCTATCACAACCAAGTCGAACTTCGCAGGCAGACTTCTGAGAATATTCTCCATGATTCTCTGGCTCTAGACATTTTCTCCGTTCAATCGCATCTGGTTGATGATGTCTGTCATCCGGGTGAAGAAGTCACTCATCGACTCAGACTCGCTCATCTGCAGGTTCTCGAACTCTCTCCTGAGCATCTGTAGCTTCACCAACTTCACTTTGTCGGTACCCTGATACGAACTCGCCAGGGTTTCCCAGGACTACTTGGCCTTGGTGGCTGATGCAATCCGCGGGAAGATGGTCTCCTCAACCGCTTGCATGATGTAGAAGAGGGCCTTCTGGTCCTTCTTCTTGTGCTCTTTCAATAGATCCTTGTCTGCCTGAGAGAGGGCGGCCAGTGCTGCTGCATCTGCTAGTTCTGGGTAGCCATTCTGGACTAACTCCCATAGCTCCTGAGATTCGAATAGGATCCTCATCTGGATGCTCCAGTAATCGTAGTTCTTACCGTTAAATCATGGGATCTGCAACTGCAACGAGTTTCTCTCGGAAGCCATGCTTTTATCTCTGTGTCACGGTACTATCAGCTCTGATACCAATTTGAAGGGTTAATGGCGATTTTATTTCGTCGAAGACCGTCAGTAGCAGACTGCACTGGGCGGACGATCTACCGAGATGCGGGTAGCGCACTGATTTCGATCGAAGTGCGTACTTCGCACTTCCTTCTGGCCGAAGTGCGGCTGTCGCGCGATGTTCGGCCGAAGTGCGAACTTTGCACTTTGTTCTGGCCGAAGTGCGGCTGTCACGCAAAGTGCGCATAGCGCACTGCTTTCGGTCGAAGTGCAAACTTCGCACTTCGTTCTGGCCGAAGTGCGGCTGTCGCGTGAAGTGCGCATAGCGCACTGTTTTCAGTCGAACTGCAGTTGTTGAGCGAAGTGCGAACTTCGCTTGGCCACTGCCGAAGTTCGTCACTCACACGTAGTGCGGACTTCGCTTGCCCGAACTGTCGAAGTCAATCACTCACACGCAGTCGGACTTCGCTGGGCAACAAACTTCGTCGGGCTCGTCGACCAACTTCGCACGGCAACGGTTTGCAGGCTTCAGACTTGGCCAACTCTGGCCATCAAGTTCTTCGTCTTGCACGGCTGCTGCTGGGTTTGCCTGGCTTGGCAAGACCCGAGAGATAGGAGAGAAACGTCGGAACAGAGAACAAATAGGTTAACACCTAAACAACTGCAAACCCTAAATATGCCACAGACAAAAGCAAACTTTATTCATATGAACAACTAGGGTTACAAAATTCCTCAACCGAGGAAGTAACAACATCTGCAGCTACGCTCGCAGATAAACTGGACAAGGGAAATGTCGAGTCTGCTGCTCGGAAATTTATCAGCTGAGCCTCACTGCTCACTGAAACACTGGCCCTTCTTTCTCTGCTCGCTTTCACGAACTTCTCTCACACCCGCTCTGCTTCCTTCTTCTACGCACTCTCTCGTCTTTTTCTGTAGACTCGAACCGTCCTTTTATAGCCACGGGGAGAGGAGGATAAGTGTTATCCTCTGACAGCTCCGGATAAGGGTTATCCTCGGACTGACCCTCGTCTAGGGTTTCTGACAAACGCCGACTGGGCATTAACTCCTGCGGAGATCGGATCTGCCAGGTGTCATATCTGTCAGAAGATAAGTGCGACGTCATGTCACACTTGTCGGGATCCCGGATTGCGGTAGCGCAGTTGGGCACAGGCGTGAAATCTGGGTTTATTTTTCTAACAATATATGGGGTTAGAAAATCAATTAACCCGCGGAAATCATGCGGAATGCATACTCCATTTCCTTGTCGTCTTCAGCAAGATATTTGTAAAAATCAAATTACAAAACATGCGAGGGTAAAATCTGTTTTTCGTGCCATGTTAATTAATGGAACCCTTGGATTTTACAACAAAACAAGCATATGGTAGTAAATGTGTCAAAAGATGCTTATAATAAGTGGATCATTACCGGTTAAAACCCACAAGCATATTCTTTACTCGATGCTAAACGAAAATATTGCTCATAATAAGTAGATCATTGACAGTTAAAACTGACAAACATGTTTAAAGGTGCTAATAGTATTCCTTGATGCTTAATGGAAATAATCTAGTGGTCCCGACAATGGCCAAGCTGGTCAAGCTTGGACAGAACGAAAAGCTGAACTAAAGTATGAAAAAAAAAAACTTATAAAAACCCAAGCAATGGCCAAGCTGGTCAAGATTTTACAGAAGGAAAAGCTAAACTAAAGTATGAAAAAAAAAAAGAAAAAACCCAAGCAAAACCTGGTTTGGACTTGAGAAATCGAAAAATACCTGGAAACATTCACAGAAGCCACATGAAATCTCTTGCGTTGGTGTCACTCTTAGATCTGATGTTCACCGCCATTGACCAAGCTGGTCAAGCTTTTACGGAAGGAAAATCTGAACTGAAGTATGAAAAAAAATTAGAAAAAACCAAGCAATGGTCAAGCAGGTCAAGATTTTACAGAAGGAAAAGCTAAACTAAAGTATGAAAAAAAGAAAAGCAAACCCTGGTTTGGACTTGAGAATTCGAAAAATACCATGAAATCTCTTGCGTTGGTGTTACTTTTAGATCTGATGTTCACCGCCATTATCACCATCATTCAATAAAACAGCTTAACTTTCCACATAGGGTTATGGTCACGGTAAGTTGGTGTTACTCTTTGGATCTGATGTCAAAATTATCTGTAAACGCTAAACTAAAATATGAAAAAAAATTAGAAAAAACCTAAGCAATGGCGAAGCTGGTCAAGCTTTTACAGAACGAAAAGCGTGAAGCTAAATTAAACTATCTAAAAAAAATTGAAAAAACCCAACCAAACACTAGTTTGGACTTGAGAATTCAAAAAATACCTGAAAACATTTAGAGAAACATCCAAGATCTGATGTCGAAATTATCACCATCATTTACAGAAACCATATGAAATCTCTTGTAAAAATCATCACCGTAGTTATCACCATCATTCATAACTATCCATGATGTGATGGAAGTCAATAAAACGGCTAATTAACTTTCGATATAGGGTTAGGGTAAAAGTACCAAATGTGATGTGATGGAAGTCAATAAACGGCTAAATAACTTTCGATATAGGGTTAGGGTAAAAGTACCAAATGGTGTTACTCTTCTATCTGATGTCGTCAAAATTATCACTGTCATTATCAGCATCATTCATAACATCATAATGTAACGGAACAAAATAAAACAGCCAATATAGGGTTAGGGTAAAAGTACCTGTAAATGCAAAGAAAAAAAAGTTAGGCTCATCTTGTAAATGTTCAAGAACTCCTAAAGACTCCTTCAAGGAAAGTATCTTCATTTTTCATTTATGGTGCATGAAATAAAAAAAATTGTTAAGCTCATCTTTTGAATGTTTAAGAACTCCTTCCAGGCAGGTATTTTTATTTCTTCATTTATGGTGAATGAAGTTAAATAAAAGATTAATAAACCAACATGGACTTACTAAATTTCAAACTCAACACATGAATATTAATTTAATTTGAACCTGGGTTACAACAAAGAAAGCTCAAAGCCCTAGCTAGGGTGTCCCAGTGTGGGAGTGTGTATGTGAACTTGTGTATAAGAAAAAAAACTCAACTATCTAGTTCATTAGAATTTTTGTTGTCATGAATGAATCTTGAAAACTTCATAATCATTTTCCTAATTTAATTTGTTTTAGGTTATTGTTGATTCCTAATTCATTTAAGTTTGAAAGAGTTTATCATTTTCCTAATTTAATTTGTTTCAGGTTATTGTCAATTCCTAATTCATTTAGGTTTGGAAAGAGTTTAAGATTATAAATTCATGATAAATAAACCCAAGAGTCCAAGGGATGGGTAGATTGGTAATTTTTAGGCGCTTACCAAGAAGAGACTTGAAAGTTAGCTTGTTGAGGCAAAGGTAGTAGTCTGACCCATTGAGTGCATGACTAATGATGGTGGTACAAATCCCGAATCAATGGTGGATCCCTCATGCCCCTCGTTAACAATAAGGTGCCATGTAACCTATTCCCCATGTATCAAAAATAAAGTAGTAGTCTGACCCACTGAGTGCACGACCAATGATGGTGGTACAAATCCTGAATCAATTGTGGATCCCTCATGCCCCTCATTAACAACAAGGTGGCATGCAACCTATTCACCATGTATCAAATATATATATATATATTCGCATATAAAGTGTAGCATCTCCACAGTAAAAAAATAAATTTGCATATAAAATGTAGCATCTCTACAATTTCCTATGATCAATGGTGGTGGTACAAATCCTTAATCAATTGTGGATCCCTCATGCCCCTCATTAACAACAAGGTGGCATGTAACCTATTCCTCATGTATCAAAAATAAAAAAGATAAATTTGCATATAAAGTGTAGCATCTCCACAGTAAAAATAAAAAATAAATTCGCATATAAAGTGTAGCATCTCCACAGTAAAAAAATAAAAATAAATTCGCATATAAAGTGTAGCATCTCCACACTTTCGTCTGCAATATTTTTTTCATTTGTTATGCAATATTTTTTCATTTAGATTTTTTTATGCACAATCAAACACACATTCACTCAGGTGTTGTAGGTGAGTTGGAGAGGAGAGGCCAATCCTCCAAGGGAGGTCCCAGGTTCAAATTTCCACCCTACCAAAAAACTGAATTGGATATTCAAAATCTAATTGATAATTTTGGTGCGCGCAGGGTCAGGTGTGACTCCCGGGTGACTTTGATGGTGTAGAACCCCCTGCTTGTGGTCTCTCAAATCAAGGCGGCCCCATAAGAGGTTTTTTGCTTAAAAAAAAAAATCAAACACACATTATCAAACACACATTCACCCACGTTGTAGTTTGAATATTGAACTTTTTATATTAAAAGAATGATGATTTTAGATTAAAACGATGGTGATACAATTGAATCTTGAAATTTTTATATTAAAAGAATGATGATTTTAGATTAAAACGATGGTCATACAAATCCCAAACCACTAATGTTTCCCCACTCCGGTATTTAACAAGTAGATATATAACCAATTCCCCATGTATCAAAAAAAAAAAAAAAATTCACCATCAAGTGTAACCACGCTGCTCAATTCCCCATGTATCAAAAATAAAAAAGTAAATTCACCATAAAGAGTAATCACACCGGGGCATTAACAGGTGGCATGTAACCAATTCCCCATGTATCATAAATAAAAATGTAAATTCAAGTGTGGCATCTACACAATTTGCTATGCAAATTTTTTTATTTGGCTATGCAGTATTTTTTCATTTAGATTGAAACGTGTCCACCTGTATGTATTACCTCATGACCCTGATTGCATGTAATCGATTCCCCATGTATCATAAATAAAAAAGTAAATTCACCGTAAAGTGTAGCATCTACACAATTTGCTATGCAGTAATTTTTATTTTTGTTATTTGGCTATGTAGTATTTTTTCCATGGACACCTGTATTACCTCATGACCCGTGATCCCATGATTTACTACAGACTACAACTAATCAATGATTTGGTAACTCAAGTATAGTTGAAGAACGATAAAACAATATCCTCCATGAATATTATATCATATGATCAATATCCTTCCTATTAAAGATAGGACAATATCTTCATAAAGATTATCTTATATGGTCATATCCTCCATATAAAAGATAAAACAATATATCTATCCTCCATATAAAAGATAAAACAATATATCTATGAAGATTATCCCATATGACCAATATCCTCCATATAAAAGATAAAAACAATGTCCATGGGATGAGGAGGTTAAAAATTACCTTTGGTAATTATACATGTCAACCCCTGTGCGTCCGGCGGTCCCCATCTCACGCCGGGTTACCATGTACCGAGACGGTGGAAGTCCCGGGAGCCTTCATAGATAATTTGAACCCTACCAACTGTGTTGGTAGTTACTAAAAATCGTGATTGTAACCATTGCTTCTATATACCAAAAAAATAAAAAAAAAAAAAAAAAAAAAATATATATATATATATATATATATATCAACTAAGTCTCACCGCTGCCATGTCGTTCCTTTGATGAAATATAATCATAGTGGTCATTATTATCTCATATTATTCATTCAACTATGTCTCACTATGATATGTCTTTCCCTTAACGCAATATGAAGGGAACCATAGTGATCATTCTTATATTGTCGATCCAATCCACTTTGAGTAATTTAATTCACTCTAAATATTTTAATTGGTATCTCATATTATCCATCCAACTACGTCTCACTATGTTATGTCTTCCCCTTGATGCAATATGAACATAACCATAGTGGTAATTCTCATCTTATTCATCCAAACCAACTAGGTCTCATTTGCAATCCTCTTTAAGTATCTTTTTTCATCTTATCCATCCAAGCCAATTAGGTCTCACTATGCAATATTATTTCGGTCTCTTCTCTTATCGGAATAATTTAATTGGTTGAACTAATGCTAATAAAATTAAAATTAGGTGTGCGGCATAGAAAAAATATATAATACATTCGTACACCACAACTAGGTCTCATCCCTGCTATGTCTTTTCCTTGATGAATTATAACCATAATGGTCATTCTCATCTTATCCATCCAACTATGTCTCATCCTTGCTATGCCTTTCCCCTGATGAAATATAACCATAGTGGTCATTCTCATCTTATCCATCCAACTATGTCTCACACCTACTATGTCTTTCCCTTGATGAAATATGAAAAGAACCATAGTGGTGATTCTCATCTTAGCCATCTATGTCTTTCACTTCATGAAATATGAAGGAAACCATAGTGGTCATTCGCATCTAGGTATCACTTTGCTATGCCTTTCCATTCCATTGATGGAATATGAACATAACCATAATGGTTATCCTCATCACATCCATCCAATATATGTTTGTTGGACTACAAAGGCAAGGAAGGAATTTATTGGATGAGAGATTCTCACACTATAATTTATAAATGTTTCTAATTTTAATTCTGCACCATGAATAATCTATGCATAGCACAACCAAAAACCACGTTTGGTTTTTGTTCATGTCATTTCAACTAAGAAACAATGGTAAATGAGATACAATCTAAGCCCGATTAATTAAATGATGTAAAACCCTTGTGGTAACTCTCAATTTGTTATAAGATAGATAAGGGAGATAGAAGGCTTAGGCTTTTAAAGTTTTATTTTTGTTCAAGCCATTTCAATTAAGAAACAATGATAAATAAGATACAATCTAAGCCGGATTAACTAAATGATGTATATGATAACTTTCAATTTATTATAATATAGATAAGGGAGATAGAAGGCCTAGGCATTTAAAGTCTTATTATAATATAGATAAGGGAGATAGAAGGCCTAGGCATTTAAAGTCTGTGAGACCAAACAATATAGAAGATATGTTAAGGAACAGTGGAAACGGAGAACCATTTCATGATGGTTCAAAATTTGAGCAAAACTTATAAGGATATCCAAGAGTTATTGATTTGTTTTATTATATCTAAACCAAGAATAAAAGAACTAAGGAAATATGTTTTCATAATAAACAAAATTTTAAAGTTTTTAAAATTTAAAAAAATAGCATAGCACTTCAACTTCAAACTTTGTAACTTTGTAGTTTCACAACCTCACTTTTCTAAAGATATATGTTAATTGGCACTCACTCATGTACGTGCAAACTTCAAAGCCTGCAAAGCCTTCTATTCTATTCACTTGCTCCTTTAGTAAGGGTAAGAAAAAAGTAAAAGTTTAAGAGGGTAAAATAAGGAGAAGTCTATTATGGCAGCTGTCTGGAGGGCACGGGCAGGTGTTTTTAAAAAAAAATTGAAGAACTAAAATTGAGGTGTTTTATCAAGAAATTTAAGTAAAATGAAAGACATTAATTATGATAGCAAGATTCAATTAGTACAGTTATTCAAATACTTAACTTTTTTTTATTTTACTGTTTTTAATTTAGCAACTCCCAACTTTTTTTAACCATTTTTTATTCTACTGTTTTGAAAAATAACTCTATCATACAGCCTTAAGTTTTTCTTTATATTTGCCACCGATGTCCGAAAAACTCAAATTGAAATCTCCATATTCTGTGGAGAACAATTTCAAATTTTATGGACGCATGTTGGGGCTTACCAAAGTGAAGATTATCTTTAGCAGACTGACCTGTCAGCTACTCACCCTTGACAAATGCCAGGAAGAGAGTCCATTTACTTCTGTAAGCCGGCCAACATAAAATCTTATCAAATCGTATGTAAACTTTCAACAGCTATACAATCTTCATGGATGCGGTGGTTCTTCTCAACAGCCAACTTTAATCACTCACAGAATGCTTCATCTTCATATATGAAAAAAGGCCAACCCTATGGTTCAATGGTCACATGTTTGAGATTTTCTTCGGATTGGCGAGATCTGCTCTTGCTCTACTATCTGCAATATTTATGTATCGTAGAGATGTAAGCTCTCCAAATGATTCAGGACGACCCTCCACAGCCTTGCAGTAGGACAAATCGAAATACTTCAGAGCTTTGAGTTCCCAAAGTAATTCTGGAAGATGTTCCATAACCTCAAAGCAATAAATATCTAAATAGCAAATCTAAATACATTAGGGCTTTGAGTTCCATTGAGTTCCATTGAGTTCCCTGAATGATTCTGGAAGACACTGCAAAGCTTTCCAATTGCTTAACCTTAATATTTCTACAGCTGCGAGTTGTCCAAATGATTTTGACAGAAGATTCAAAACTTTGGAGACAAATCTAAATACTCCATAGCTTTGAGTTCCCCAAATGATTCCGGAAGACACTCCAAAACCTCGGAAGCAATCCGGCATATGGCGGCATCATTGGCCAATGAACATACTATACGACATATTGTGGCATCATTGACGAATGAACATAATATAGCTTGTATGTTTATTCATAGATAAGGTCAGAATTGAAATTTAAATGCTTGTAACCAGGATTTCATATGGCAATTCGATGTTGGAATAGACACATAGTATCTTAAATATTTTTTTAAAGAAATTTTTCACATCTAAATGCAAGCAAGGTAGAAGTATTAGTTAGGGTGCAATATGTCGCGATTTCGCGACACTAAGGGAAAAGTATTTCGAAAGCTTTGAAATGACGCGATATTGCGACAAACGATTTTCCGTCAATTTTGAGGTAAACTTTAGACAAAGGCGTTAGGGTTGTGAAAGTGCCCCGATATCGCGACTCACGAAAATGTGACAATTTCGGAGTCCAAGCTTGGTCAAATAATATTTTAATAAAAGGGGCACGAAAACCAATGTCAAGCTTTCGGAGGAATGAAATGACAAAGGCATAGGGATTTAGGAAAGAAACACAATTTATCCTTTACAAATCAGAATCCACGCATTTATAAATAAAACACGGGAATATTTAAACCGAGATGATGAAAGGATAAATAAGACTATAATATAATCTCACTTTGTTAATCAATAGGAAACACTCGTAGTGCTCTCATATTCAAAATATATTTTATATATTCATTAAAATGAACCAGACTGCTATTGCAGTATTACAAAGCCAAACAAGATTAATACCCGTGTGCTTCTGCTCTAGAAGCTTACATATATCTGCAAATGATATTGCAGGATAAACACACATACAGGACTGTTGAAGACTGCGGCTTCAGCTCCTGATTTCCTTCTCCTCTACTCTTCTCAGCTTCTGCCCTCTGCTCTCTTTTTCTTTGCTTTGTCTCCCACTATACAAAATAGAACCCCGAAAGAAATATATATCTAGGGATTCATGCAAGAGGCGGGAAAGCACCACCAACTACTCTGACATGCATTTAAGACAAAATTTGAGTTTCCATCCAATCGTCGAACTGACTGTCAGTCTCAACTGCCAGTAATTAATATGCATGCAGTTGGATCCGATGAATATTGCAGTAGGTGGATTTGCTAGAGGTGTCAAATCTGGTTTAATTTTCTAACACCCTCCTTTAAACCAGATTTCATAAAAGCATTGACACCAAGCATCTCCCTCATCCTGTTGAAGTCTTCCTCCTTCAAAGGTTTTGTGAATATATCTGCTATCTGTTCTTTAGACCTACAAAAAAGTAGTTCAATCTCATTAAATTTCACCAACTCCCTGATGAAATGATAGTGGATGTCTATGTGCTTCATTCTACCATGAAACACAAGGTCCTTGGACAGTGCTATGGCAAAATTATTATCACAAAACACAATTTTTGCTACTTCTGACAGATGATTTAGTTCACTCATAACTCTTAGCCAAACTTCTTGGCAGGAGGCTAAGGTGGCAGCAACAAACTCTACCTCAGTAGTTGATAATGCAACAATTGGTTGTTTCTTTGAGGACCATGAGACTACTCCAGATCCAAGATGGAAGGCATATCCATAAGTGCTCTTTCGATCATCAATGCTACCAACCCAATCGCTATTTGTGTAGCCAATCAATTCAAGTTGGTCTTTCTTGGCATAGTGGATTCAATGGTTCCTTGTGCCATTAACATACCGTAAAATTCTTTTGCCTGCTTGCTAGTGAGTCTCCTTGTGTGATTCCATGAACCTACTGATTAAAATCACTGTAAACATCAAATATGGCCTAGTTATAGCCAAATACATCAGACTTCCAACTAACCTTTTATAAAGAGTTGGATCAACAGTTTTGTTGTTATCAGTTTTACTTCATGGCTGTTGCAACCGAAGTGATGGCAGGTTTACTGTCCTCCATCTTAAACCTCTTCAGGACATCCTTTGCATACTTGCATTGAGAAATGAAGATGCCATCTGCAGATTGGTCAACTTCAATACCAAGAAAATAATTCATCAGCCCCAAGTATGTCATTTCAAATTCCTTCTTCATGGTTATTCTGAACTATTCAAATAACATGTTGCTATTACCAGTATAAATCATATCATCTACATACAAGC
The DNA here is from genome assembly GCA_028583015.1 of Wollemia nobilis. Lineage (NCBI taxonomy): Eukaryota > Viridiplantae > Streptophyta > Pinopsida > Araucariales > Araucariaceae > Wollemia > Wollemia nobilis. The sequence continues at coordinate 160,706 of JAQPPZ010003675.1, forward strand.
ATACAATTATCATATCCCCTTTTGCATTTGTATTCATATACAGAGTGTGCTCATATGGGCATTTAATAAACCCATTGTCTTGAAAGTAAACATCAATTCTGTTGTACCAAGCTCTGGGTGCTTGCTTCAACCCATACAGAGCTTTATTTAGTTTCAGGACTTTGCCTTCTTGCCCCTCCAACTCATAGTCAGGTGGCTGGTCTATGTAGACCTCTTCTTCCAACACTCCATTCAAGAATGCAAATTTAACATCCATCTGATAAACATTCCAGCCTTTCTGGGCTTCCATTGCTAGAATCATTCTGACTATGTCAAGTTGGGCTACAGGTGCATAAACATCATGATAGTCAATCCCTAACTTCTACTTGTACCCTTTTGCTACTAGTTTGGCCTTGTACTTGTCTACTTCACCTTGGGCATTAAACTTTGTTTTATACACCCATTTGACCCCAATGGTCTTCTTACCAGCTGGAAGATCCATTAACTCCCAGGTCTAATTTTTTTTATTTCAGATATCTCATCATCCATAGCATTTACCCATTTCTTATTTTGAATTGCTTCTTCAAAAGTAATTGGATCACACTCAAAAAAAGCAAAATCAGAATGTTCTTCATCAGTTTCATTTCTTGTTACCTCATAAATATCTTGCAAGCTTCGTGTCTTTGACGGTGTTTTCAAGTTGGAGATCCTTGTTGCAAGTGGAGGTGATCGGGATGATGAGGTTGTGCTACTATTGGCACCATTGTTATTGCTTGAAGTTACAGGTGGTTGTACTCTATTTTCATCCAAATCCACAGATTCAATAATTGTTGGCTCTGACTGGCCAGTCTTTGACTTCTAGTTCCATGCTTCGTCCTCTAGGAACTTCACATCACGGCTTATAACCATTTTCTTAGTTACAGGATTATACAACCTGTAAGCTTTTGCTTGCTCACTATAACCAATAAAAATACATTTCTCAGCTTTATCATCAAGCTTCTTTATATTCTCATCTGGAATGTGGGCATATGCAATGCATCCTTCACACTTTTGGTGGGACATCTGTTTAACAGATAAATCGCACAGCATACATCTTCTGCTCAAAACTCATGTGGCAAATTCTTTGCCTTTAGCATATTCTATGCCATTCCATTATTGTTTTGTTCTTCCTCTCTACAACACCATTATGCTATGGTGTATATATGGCTGTAAACTATCTTCTAATTCCATTTTCTTTATAGAAATTGTGAAATTCATTTGAGATGTACTCACCTCCTCCATCTGTTCTAAGAGTCTTCACATAATAGTTGCTTTGTTTTTCAGCTAGAGATTTGAACTCTTTAAATTTGCTGAAAGATTCTAATTTTTGGTTAATGAGATAAATCCACGTCCTCCGACTGAAGTTATCTATGAAAGTCAAAAAATATTTATTTCCAACAAATGTGTTGGTCTGCATAGGACCGCAAATGTTTGAATGTACTAGCTCCAATGGCTATGAAGCTCTCCAAGACGGTACTAAGGGGATTGTGTACCTATGCTGCTTATCGACTAAGCAACCTTCACAAACTTGATTGGGTTGCTCTATGAGGGGTAAACCCTTCACCATTTGTTTCTTGTGCAGGAGGTTCAGGCCACTGAAACTTAGGTGACCGAATCTAAGATGCCACAACTAGGTAGCATATTTTACAACTGCACTAAATGACATCAACAATTCATTTTGAATTTGTAGGGAAAATTTTTGTTCTTTGTCATGGAAACTGTTGCCACGAGCCCATTCTCTTTATCCCAAATAATACAGGCTCTATTTTTAAGCCCATTCTGTACAAGCTGTCCAACACTTAACAGATTATGCTTCAATCCAGGCATATAGTACACATAAAAAATATTCTTTCTTTCACCATGCTTGGTATGGATAATGATATTTCCTTTGCCCATAATATGTACCTGAAGAAAATGACGAAGCAATTTGAACATTCTAATTTATATGAATATAAAGGTTACAATGCGGTTATGAGTTGGTTTATCTAACCAACTTGGTGGTTAATAAACCAACCTAGAGAGCACCTACGAGCACTACCATTTTGCCAAAATGTATTACAATGACATATATGCTAACATCCCCCCTTATTACATTATTGGGAAATTACAATAGTATCTCGAAACTTTTCATATTTGATACGCCCAAGGGCTTTGGTAAAAATATCTGCAACTTGCGCATCAGTAGGAATGTATTGAATTTGTATATGGTGCTTGGGAACTTCATCTCGAATGAAATGACATCTGGTATCAACATGTTTGGTACGTTCATGAAAAATTGGATTTTTGACAAGATTCAAAACACCTTGATTGTTGCAAAACAAATGAAGAGGAAGATTCTTTGGAAGACCCATGTTTATAAGAATACGACTTAACCACATTATATCGTAGACTACTTCACTGGCTGTGCGATATTCTTCTTCTGTAGAAGATAAAGCAACCACTTGTTGTTTCTTACTGTGCCATGAAACAGGTCTAGATCCTAGATGAAAAACATATCCAGAAGTAGATTTACGATCATCAAGGGATCCAGCATAATCCAAGTCTATGTAACCTAGTAAGAAAAACTTATTATTCTTTTTGTATTCCAAACCATAATTTGTACTACCACGAACATAATGAAGAACTCTTTTTGTTGCTTTCTAGTGACTCATCTTAGGCTCTTGCATGAACCTTGAAAGATATCCCATAGTAAAACTGAGATCTGGCCTGGTATTTGTCAGATATAGGAGACTCCCAATCTACTGGTGATAGAGAGTACCATCTACCTAAGGTGATTCATCATATCGGGATAACTTAAGTTCTTGCTCCATTGGAGTTGCTTTTGACTTACAGTTAGTCATCCGATATTTTTCTACTAAAGTCTTGGCATATTTCTTTTGTGTTACTCTGATATGAAATATTTGCTGACTAAATTCTAAACCAAGACAATAGTGCAGAAGTCCTAGATTTGTCATTTCAAATGATTGCTTCAAATCATTTTTCACTAAGTCAATCATTCTTTCCGAGCTTCCCGTTATGATCAAATCATCTACATAAAGTACAAGGATCACTATATCAAAACCATTTTTATTAATATAAAGATTTGCATCAGGACTTATTTTGAATCCATGCTGCACAAGGTGACTGTGTATCTTGATATACCAAGCTCGAGGAGCTTGTTTTAGCCCATACAAGGATTTGATCAACTTGCATACTTTTTTTTCTTGCCCCTCGACCATGAATCCTTCTGGTTGAGTCATGTATACTTCTTCCTATAAGTCACCATTCAATAAGGCACTTTTAACATCCATCTGATGCAACTTCCACCCAAATTGAGCTCCCATGGCACAAAGTACTCAAATGGTAGTCATTTTTGCAGTAGGGGAAAACATCTCTTCATAGTCTATACCTTATTTCTGAGCATATCCCTTTGCAACAAGTCGGTCTTTATGCTTATCAATAGATCCATCTACCTTATACTTCACTTTGAACACCCATTTGTAGCCTATGGGTTTCTTTCCTGTTGGCAGATCGACTAACTTCCAAGTATTATTTTTTATGAGAGACTTATGTTGTACATCCATGGCCTTTTTCCATTGTGGTTTATCAAGTGCAGATTGAACCATTGTGGGTTCATTTTCATTAAATGTAGACATATATATATTTTCATCATCCTCATCTTCTTCTCTATCATTTTTTGTACCCACTGACAAATCATCAAAGTGTTGACAAAGTTTGTCAACCTCTGAAGTAGATTCCTCTACTCTCATTTTTTGAGTCATATTGCAAGTACATGGCCTATCTAGAGATAGATCTAGAAGGAAATTCAACTTAGCATCTCTCAAAGTGCTAGTGTACCATTTTGAAAATTTTTGTTGTTGTTGTGGAAGTTGAACCTCCTTCTTAGGTTCTTCTTCATCTAGATATACAGTTGTGGATGCGTCTTTTGATGTGAAAGATTCATCAAATATAACATATCTACTTACGTGTGTCTTCTTGGTCTTAGTATCAATCAATCGATACCCTTTTGAATACTCATCATAGCCAATAAAGATACACTGCAGGGTTTTCTCATCCAATTTCCTCATTTTCTATTTTGGAATATGCATGAATGTTTTACATCCAAACACCCTTAGATGAGAAATGGAAGGTTTCTTACAACTCCAAGCTTCTTGTGGTGTTTTCCCTTGCAGATCATTAGTGGGTGCTCTGTTTAGGAGGTATAATGTTGTGTTTACTAATTCTGCCCAATATTGATCCTCAAGATGTGCTCCCTTTAGCATACATCAAACCATTTCCATAATGGAACGATTTCTCCTTTCTGCAACTCCATTCTACTGAGGTGTATAGGCTGTGGTTAGTTGTCTTTTGATCTCATGTTTCTTAAGAAACTCTGAAAACTCTTCAAAGGTCTATTCCCCCCCTTGATATGAGCGGAGGGTTGTTATCAAACAACCCAACTCCTTCTCAACAAGTTACTTGAACTTTTGAAAGTAGAGGAATGCTTCTGATTTCAACTGAAGAAAGAAAACCCACATCTTCCGTGAGTAATCGTCAACAAATAGTTGAAAATACTTCTTCCCACCATAGTTGGATGGTATAGGACCACACAGATCAATATGTACCAGCTCTAAAGGTTTTGTAGCTCGAGAGGAGCTAGCTTCAAAAGGTACTTTATGTTGCTTTCCTGCTAAGCAATCCGAGCAAATTGGTAAGATATACAAGAGTGTGGGTAGACCTGTCACCATCCCATATTTGTATAATTCAAGCAAATATCTAGAACTAAGGTGCCCATAACATCTATGCCAGAGAGAGGTGGCCTCCTTTGTAGTTGCAACCAGAGCAACATGAGGAGTTGAAAGGGCATCTAGAATGAACAAACCATGTTTGTAGGATCCGGTTGCAACATGTTTACCACTGTGGGTGATAAAACATCTCTTCTTGCCTTTGACAACTTGAAACACGACATCCATATTTCTATCCAACATTTGTGTGACTGAAAGTAGATTATTGGCTAAACCTGGAACATAGAGTACTTTCTCAATTTGACAATCACCATCAGGAAGAGACACAGAAATATCCCCTTATCCCTTTACTTGATAGACTTGATTGTCAACAATTGTGACTCACTTACCCTCATTCTCCACAAAAGTATCAAACCATGATTTGTCCCCAGTCATATGTTTGCTAGCTCCTGAATCAATATACCATACAACATCTATCTGGGAAGACGAAGTATGGGTCATGAGCACCTTGTGTGCTCTTTTAGAGTCAGAATTTGAATCGAACCCAGGAGAATCTGAGTCTGAATTGGAGTTAGCATAAGCAACATGGCCTTTAGGTTGGTTATGTTTGTTGTATTTTTGTTTGTTTTTTCCCTTCTTCTGAGGACCTCTATAATTTTATTGCTTGTTTTTGAACCAACACCTATTGGTGTCATGGTTATTCATATCACAAATCTTGCAATATTTTGTATCCTTCTACTAATTTTGCTTCCCTTTGACTTTGCCTGAAGGACCCCCTTTTTGAAACTGTCCTTGTTTTTTACCACTTTGTTGTGTGGAAAGAGAATTATCTGGCACATCATCTTTCTGGATCTGAGTTGCCTCCTCAGTCTAAAGAAAATTTACCAGCTCCACAAATGATACTTGTCTACCAGAAACATTGAGAGATGTAATCAACATCTTGTAGGAATTTGGTAATGCTCTCAAGATGACAAAGTTCAAGACATCATCCACTGGTTTTCCCATAGCATTCAATTTGGATTTCAAGTCAGACACTCTACAAAGGAATATATCAACTGTTTCCCCATAATTCATATTGAGATTATGTAGTTATGTTTGAAGATGTATAATAGTGTATTGATTCTTTTCTTCATATACTATGATCAAGGCATCCCAAGCTATCTTACTAGTTTTTGCATCACAAATATGAGGCTGCACCTCATCTGTAGTAGCAAGCAAGATAAACACAAGACTCTTCTTATCTTTCTTATCCCAAGCATATTGATCTATTCCTATTGTCTGAGGGCATTTTGCAGTGCCAGTCACTACATCCCATAGATCTTCCAACTGAAGAATAGCTTTCATCTTTGTATTCCATGGAACAAAATTAGGACCTTTCAACAACTGTGAATCTGAAAGATACTTATGAATTGTGGCCATTATGAAGGTTCTTTATATCACCAATTGGTCTCCCTTTCTTTATACCTACCAGATCTTTATAGCGTAACCATTCAATATATACCTGCCCTTACGTGAGGGAGACTATAGGTATATAGGAACAATATACTACTTAATATGTACCTGCCCTTACGTGAGGGAGACTATAAGTACATATGATAAGCACAATATATTGAACATAGGCGACACTGAAAGGGCATTGTGTTGTTAATGACACCTACCATAGAAATTTTTATTCCTCATGCATGGGGCGTAACTTCCCCTAAACACTTTGGAAAAAAATTTCATCAGGATTTACGCCTAACAACAATCACGATGTGGGTATGAAATGGGAAAAAAAATTGGTTTGCCTTATTTCTCCTCGACGATTAATAGAGAACAAGCTCAGATGTCGTTGTTGTAGCTATATTAGGCAGTGAATACAGTAGTCCAAAGCATGACAACATTACCTGTAAGTGTGGACCAGAGGTATCTCAAATACCAAACGTTGCTGTGCAATAAATTGCACAAATAGGGTATAAATTTGGGGTCTTATAGTTTTTGAATTTATGATTTTTAATGCAAGAAAAAAAAGATATTTAAATGCAAAATAAACAATCACAAATGCCCACAAATTTAAACACCTATTACAAATTTAGCAATTATTCTACCAAATGATTGGATTTCCCCCCTTTATCTTACAATTTTGCAAATGAATCATGTGAAGACCTGAGATCTCTCCCCTGTCAATTTGCAAAATAGAAAAGGAGTGAAAAAAAATGGTACCTGAACACCCAATTTTTTTTTTTTTGGAGCCGTCAAGGCATCATTGGACTGTGCAGGCATCAAATGACCACGTCCGGGCGTCAATTGTGCATTTTGGGTGTCAATAATGCACTGTTGAGCATCAAAATAGGCAACCCACCATCAAAACATGTGACCCGCCATCAAAACATGCGACCCATCGTCAAAACATGCAACCCGTCATCAAAAAACATGTGCAGGGCATCAAAAAATTTCACCCGTCATCACAGCGCACGTAGAGGGACTGGAAACCGTGACCTACCGCCAAACAACCACCGCACTTACCACGGGAGCCAGAGGGCCCGATGTGAACAAGGAAGAACTAGGCTAGTGTTAGCAGCATCGGGGCTGGAGAAGAGGGAAAAAAAATAATCCCACATGGCCTATGCTACCACTATGGGGATCTTTAAAGTGGCGAAAAGCTATTATAGCTTTCGGTTACCTTCAGGCAACCACCCTGCCCTTTTGCCTCTGCAACCGTCCATCGTCAAGCCACGTGCCTGATCCACCCTATCAGGATTTCCTTTGTCTGTGTGCCTCATGTGTCCTCTGTTTATGTGCCTCTATGTGCCTCACGTATCCTTTGTCTATGTGCCTTAAATCTTGTTGGCAGGGTTAGTCTATCCTCTATCTACGTTCGTCAGTCTCACATCCGTCAGGGTCCGTAGTCTGTCCTCTATTTGTGTTCGTCAGTCTCCCATCCGTTAGGGTCCTCCAGTCTCATTGGCTGGTAGTCTTATCTGTGTTCGGATTGCGTCCGTCAGGATCCGTAGTATGTCCTCTATCTGCATCCGTAGCTCTAATGCCATGAAGAAAATGACTAAGCAATTTGAACATTCTGATTGATATCAATATAAAGGTTACAATGTGGTTATGATTTGGTTTAACTAACCAACTTGGTGGTTAATAAACCAACCTAGAGAGCGCCTACGAGTGCTACAATTTTGCCAAAAGGTATTACAATGACATATATGCTAACAATACCTTACTGTTGTTCCCCATTTTCACTTTAGATTTAATGGATTCATCAAGCTGTGAAAACATATCTCTATTTCCAAACATGTGGTTACTACACCCACTATCAAGATACCAGGTGTTCTTCTGGCTTTCTTAATTAGTACTGCAAGTTAACATCATAGTCCCACATACATCTCTACTATCTACATTTTCATTTTTATTTGTGTAGTGGGCTTGTTGTTTATTATCCTTGGCCAATTTCTTTCTACATTCATAACTATAATGATCTAATTTCTTACAGTAATAACATTGAATTTTTTATTTATCATACCTCTAAATTGATCCTCCTTGCTAATTTCTATCATTGGCTCTTCCTCCAGCTTGATGAAAATTGCAGCTGGTTTCTCCATCATTGGAGTTTGACCTTCCTCCTCTCTTATGGCCTCTACCATGCTTTCCTTTGTTACTCTGTCCTCTTCCTCCTTGAGAACTTGAAGTGCCTTGGTGAGATTCATCTCTTTTGCTATTGTCTCAAAATGAGACCTCCAATTTAAAGGCTTGCTCCAATGAGTATTGAGATGACTGACTCAGCCTCTACTCATGTGTTTGTAGAGAACCCATGAGCTCATATATAGAGAGGTTTGTCAAATCCATAGACTCTTCAATCACTATCACAACTAAACCAAACCTTATTGGCAAACTTCTTAGAATTTTCTCCATAATTCTCTGATTATTCTTAATTTCCTCATTCAACCGCATTTGGTTGATGACATCCATGGTCCAGGTGAAGAAGCCACTCATGGACTCTGATTCACTCATTTGCAGATTTTCAAACTCTCTTCTCAACATCTACAATTTGACCAAGTTTACTTTGTTGGTGCCCTGATAAGAGCTGGCAAGTATTTCCCAAGTCTACTTTGATTTTTTTGTTGATGCAATTCTTGGGAAATTATCTCCTCAACTACCTACATTATATAAAATAATGTCTTCTGATCTTTCCTTTGATTCTCCTTCAACAAATCTAAATCTTCTTGGGAGAGAGCGGCTAATGTTGCTGCATCCATTGGTTCTGGATAACCACTCCACCAAGTCCCATAGCTCCTGAGACCAAAAAAAATCTTCATTTGAATGCTCCATTAATCATAATTTTTGCCACTAAATCATGGGATATACAACTACAATGAGTTTTTTTTGGAAGCCATTGCTTCTTCCATGGGAAGGCTCAAGCTTTGATACCAATTTGAAGTTCAAACGCAACAACGATAATGCTGCAGAATCGTGTTCGACATAGGTGGTGTAGTGGAACCACTTGGTGGCTTGTCGCAATATCGTGACAAGCAAGGGAGAAGTATTAGTTAGGTTGCAATGCGTCATGATTTCACGACACTAATGGAGAAGTATTTCGAAAGCCTTGAAATGATGCAAAATCACAACAAGCGATTTTGCGTCAATTTCATGGTAAACTTTAGACAAAGGCGCTAGGGTTGTGAAAGTGCCCCGATATCGCGACTCACAAAAATGTGACAATTTCGGAGTCCAAGCTTGGTCAAATAATATTTTAATAAAAGGGGCATGAAAACCAATGTCAAGCTTTCGAAGGAATGAAATGACAAAGGCATAGGGACTTAGGGAAGAAACACAATTTATCCTTTACAAATCTGAATTCAAGCATTTATAAATAAAATACGAGAATATTTAAATAGAGACAATGAAAGGATAAATAAGACTATAATATAATCTCACTTTGTTAATCAATAGGAAACAGTCACAATGCTCTCATATGCAGAATATATTCCATATATTGATTAAAATGAACCAAACTGCTATTTTAGTATTACAAAGCCAAACAAGATTAATACCTATGTGCTTCTGCACTAGAAGCTTACATATATCTATAAATGATATTGCAGGATAAACACATATACAGGACTGTTGAAGACTGCAGCTTCAACTCCTGATTTCCTTCTCCTCTGCTCTGTCTCCCACTATACAAAATAGAAGCCCGAAGGAAATATATATCTAGGGATTCATGCAAGAGGAGGGAAAGCACCACCAATTGCTCTGACATGCATTTAAAACAAATTTTGAATTTCCATCCAATCATCAAATTGACTGTCAATCTCAACTGTTAGTAATTAATATGCATGCAACTGGATCCGACGAATATTGCAGTAGGTGTATTTGCCAGAGGTGTCAAATCTGGTTTAATTTTATAACAAAGGCTACGAAATTGTCAATATTTTGTATGTTTGTGTATCAAGGAGAGGAAACCACACTTTTTAAAATTATGGAATGCCATTCAAATTGCAAAATACAATTACATATAGCTAGTCAAGGTGAGCAAATTATTTGTAATTTAATTTGTTTTAAATAATTTAAAATATATATAGAACTCAAAGAAGGAAATTTGAATTTTTTGTAGCCACATTTTTAAGATTTTTTGTTTTGTTTGTGTATCATAGGAAGCCACACTTTTGCCATAATCGTCCTTGTTTTTTTAGAATTTTTTTCAAATTGCGAAATAAAATTATTTGTAATTTAATTTGTTTTTAAAAATTAAAAAAATAATAATTATATTTAAAAAAAAAAAAGTTTTTGTTTTCTTAAAAACCCTACTACTTAGATAAAATAGATTTAAATTTTTTTAAAAGAATTGGAGTTATCAATTTGATTTTTTTTTTTAAACCCGAACTTCTTTTCTTAAAAACCCTAACTACAATTTGAATTTTTTTTAAAAGAATTGGAGTATCCAATTTGAAATTTTTTAGTTTTTTTTTCTTAAAAAAAACTAGATAAAAGAGATTTGATTTTCAAGAATAGTGGATGAATTTTAAAGAATGGTAGATGAAGTTTAGATCTCTATATATTTTGGTAAACATTTCTCATCAACTTGAGGAAGCTTATGTTTGGTATGATATTGATATGATATTGATGCTCGAGAATGGTGGATGAAGTTTAGATATCTATATTTTAGTAAACATTTATGGTCAAATTATGAAAATTTTAAGAGACAAAGCTTATGTTTGCTGTGACATTGATGCTCGAGAATGGTGGATGAAGTTTAGATCCCTATATTTTGGTGAACATTTTTGGTTAGATTATGAAAATTTTGAGAGATAAAGGAATAGAATTATAATGAGGCTTTAATTACGTTTGAGAGGAAATGGAGGAAATGGAGCATATAACATGCATTCTTGAGTTAGTGGGACCATATAAAAAGATAGCTAACATGCATTCTTGAGTTAGTGGGACCATATAAAAAGATAGCTAACATGCATTCTTGAGTTAGTGGGATTCATATAAAAAGATAGCTAATTTGATGGTCACCATAAAAGGATATAAAAAATTTGATTTGAGGATATAATAAAAGGAAAAAATACATATGACAATGTGTAAATTCAAGAATGCATTTAGAAAGAAAATCTTAAGAAAGAAGGATCTAAGGAGAAGCAAAAAATAATAGTTAATGACAGAGGAACAAGTTGAAAAATACTCAAAAGTTGAATTCATGGTAGCAAAAATAATAGAGCCCATGCTATCAAGTGACATTAGCTCAACTACTTAAATTCTTCAATATTTAAAAAGGACACCAAGTTTCAAATCTTATATGGATAATATCCAAACTTTATTGTAATACCACTATGTGGTAATAATGTAATATGGATGGGGTCATTTCAATACCATAATAGAGTTCATGGAAGCAAAATAAAATCCAAAGAAGTTTTATTAAAAATGCAAAAGAAAGCATGAAAATAAGGACATGAGAAAAAAGATTATAAAGAAAATTTTGAAATAAAGAAACAAATTGTTGAAAAATCAAAGAAAATAGAATGTTAGGTTAAGGTTATAGCATATCAACACCCACACACCACCCACACCATTCTAAGTGATAACAATCTTAAAGGCATGGCGTAACACAACTCCATTATAGATCCTATAATAGAGTTAGAAAGACTAAGAATGACAATGTTTGGCACTTAAAGGATCAAATATAAAGAGGTGCAACAACATCATAGAACAATAAGACCAACTCTAAGACCAACTGTTTGAATTCTCAAAGCAGGCCAACAAAAGCATGGAGCCAAAAGAATAATTATTCAAAGTGACACAATTGCTATGTTCATTGTAGGTGTACCATATCAAAAACATATTCGGTGCTAAAAAACACAGCAAGACGACCAATATCTTATGATACATTACCTGCGTAATTACCAATCATGACCTTGGTTGCATTTGCATTGGGACCAATAATAGCCAAAGACGTAAACTTTGAAGCTGACAGCGGAAATGACCCTGTCATTCTTCAACAAAACGATGCCCTGTGACAGAGGAAATGACCCATCATTCTTCAATGAAACGATGCCCTGCTTGGCTGCATCCAAAGCTAGTTGTTGATTCTTAGCATTGCAAACATCCTTGGAGATGGAGGGAGACTTTTAAAAATAAAACATCCTTGGAGATGGAGGGTGACTTTTAAAAATAAAAAGTTAAAGTAAATGGAGGGAGACTTGTAAAAATAAAAAGTTCAAGTAGATAGAGGAGACTTTTAAAAATAAAAAACAATAATATATTATATTAGTAGGATTTCCCAAATAAAATCAAAACGTTCAGCAGAACAGAGTAAAAAAATAAAAGCTTCAAATTAGCTTCAAAATTTTATTTTTCCCATTCAACCTTCAAGTAGATGTAGGAGGAGACTTTTAAAAATAAAAAGTTGAAATAGATAGAGGAGACTTTTAAAAATAAAAAACAATAATATATTATATTAGTAGGATTTCCCAAATATATTATATTATATTATATTAGTAGGATTTCCCAAAAAATTAAACGTGCCAACGATATACAATCTATCATCGTGTATTCCATTGCCAATTGCACCTTATGTTCCAACATTAATCACTCTAAGACGGGTAGCATCGGTTACTGCTATTAATCTCCTCCCCATAGTTTTCAAATTCGAGTTGATGCTAGCTACCATGAAATTAATATTTTGGGCAGAAGTGAGGTTCTGCTGCGCTGACAAGGCTGACATTGGAACACGAAAATAGACAATGCTTCACAGCAGTTTCGTCGGGACAAAGTGCCAATTCATCGGAGGTCGTCCTGAATAAAAGTTTTCTTTATTTATAAGCATCAGAGGATTAGTTGCCAACTAATTTCAAAGGTAAGACTTGGAGTTCTTTTGTTCCTTAAAAACCAGATTTCTTTGAGTTTTTTTTGCTTTTTTTTCAAAGCAGAATGAGTTTTTTTTTCCCTTAAAACCCAGCTTTGTCTAAAAATCCATGAAAAAGCAAATCATCTAGCTGTTTCAAAAGGTGGCTGCAAGTCCTCCATAAAAAAAACTCCAACTGCTTTTTAGTTGGCTCTTGGCAGCTAGCCAAACCTAGAAAAGCAAACTTATAAGGCTCTTTATGCTCATGCTTTTCCTAAGTGGCCAAAGGCTGTATTAGAAGAGGGTACGATGAAACGAAACAAGTGGATGAATAAATGTAATTAATTTGGATGATAAAGAAAAAATGGCTTTTCCTATATGGAAAAAAAATAAGTTAAGAACATATTGTTTTCGAATTTGAGCGTTTATTGTATCCCTCTCAAAAAGCCTATGTTGAGAAAAATAACAATTGGACTTTGACGAATTTTACACTCTTACTACTTTTTATGCCGGTTATGAAAAGAATAGGATATCTTGCATTTGGCAGATATAGTGACATTCAAAACTTTCGAGTGACTGGCCTACAATTGCTGTAAAGGCATGCAGTACTTGCATCATCATCTGTTCTTGGATTCAGCATCTTTGTTTCTTTGGTGGAGATCTCAGCTTGTACATTGCTTACATTTGTTTTTCCAAGGTTTAAATTCTTTATGTCACATATAGAACATGTCCTAAAGTCTTTATTAATCGATCTGCATTGCCAAGTTTTGACACGTAAATAAAAAAATGAGTTTCATCTTGTTGCAAAGAAAGGAAGGCAGTATTAATATTTCTTGCAAGCTGTATTTCTCAAGCCTCACAGGTTTTGATATTCAATTGATCAGTGCATTCTTGCACAGCCAGTATTGATATTTCTTGTAAGCTGTATTTCTCAGGCCTGACAGGTTTTGATATTCAATTGATCAGTGCATTCTTGCACAGACACACCTGAACAAGCACTGGTTTATTAAGTAATTGTGAAGTCTTTGCACAGTCTAAGAATGTTAAAACAAAAGAAAAAAAAAAAAAAAAAAACAAAGAAATTGGGATCAGATTAAACATATTTGATACAGCTAGATCAGGTAAATGGAAGAGAACAAAAGAGTAATGTGATGAGAGGATAGGATATATATCTTTTGCACATTAAGAGCATAGAACAGTTCAGAAAGTAAACATTTTGTTGAAATGAGGCCCATAACTTTTTGTTGAAAAATCTAAATACTCTCTTCCTTATCCAAGGAAAAAGAGAAAACGTTTTAATGGTGAAAATATTCTTTGCCCAAGTAAGGACTGGAAAATATCCTTACCTCCACAGCCTTACACAGTCGTCTTCTTTAATATCAGCGTATAATCTAATGAAACTTAAAGCGTCTCTGATGAAAGAAGGGGAAGAATATGCCATGAATAATAATCTCAGCCCTGTTGGAAGTTGAAACTAGAAACCAAAACCAAAACAAATGCGGATCTTTGAAGACATGCCCTGTTACAGGCAAACACACGTAGGCGGAGGCAAAACTAAACATGGTTTATATTAAAAATAGGGGAGGGCACCCAAAACAGGGAAATGGCTCTACGGAGCCTTACATCTGCGGCATTGCCGCCTGCGGAATAAACCGCCCAAATCCCAACTGGATTACACAGGGGGTTCTGCGCTAAGGAGCAGCAGGAACCCCCGAAGCTCACACTGAGCAATCAACTGCGGCAAGGCTTGCCGCCGAATCCTCTGCACTGCTGGTGTGCAGGGAATAGCCTGCACAGCTGGTGTGCAGGGAAACTGGGGCTGCTGCCCAGAATGCCGAATGCGTGCCCGAGGCTTCCATTTATACTTGCAGGGGATCTGAGGCTGGCTTGGTGCGAATCTCGAGGCCAGCCTGGAGGCATACGGAGTTCACCTACTCCCTTAACTCACCCATGCTTCCTCTACCAGACGGGACATTCCAGCGGCGAAGGCGAGTATAGAATTTGGATTAAATAATATTTCCAACAGCCTCCCTTAATCCAAATTCTTCTAACAAAAAATGAGCTTCGACACTCTCCAATGCAGGATATTCTACTTCGACGATTTTCTCTCCGAAGTAACTACTTCGCTGCTCAAACTCCCGAAGTAGATTCACTTTGGCCCAAACTCTCGCGAAGTGGCTCAATTCTGCCGAAGCAATTTCACTTCGGCCAAAAGCTTTCGAAGTAATTTTACTTCGACCAAAATATTTCCAAAGGATTTTCCGAACCACATTTACTTAGGCCAAAGAAACATGTGAATCTGCTGAGGCCCCCGAAACAGTTTTACTTCAGCCAAAAATTTTGAAGCAACTTCAAATTGCCGAAGCATTTCCACTTAGGAAAAACTTTTTGTGAAGCTCCTGCTTTGCTAAACAGAACTTCGAAGGACGCATATGTCCATGAACCTTCATGCAGACTGTCGAAACATGCCAAGTCTTTCCCAAACTCTCGAGAACAGATCCAGAGCTCGCCAAACTGCGCTTGACTTGGCCCACTTCTTCTTTTCCTCCTTCTGCCTCGCCCTATCCTCGAAGTTGGAGCCCTTGTGACTGATCTTTATGTCCGACGTCCGGGTCTGCTTCGGCTGCGTTCTCTTTCTGCCAGACACTTTTTTAGCCAATCACCCAATAATATCTCCTTCGGCATCTCCACCGTCATCTCTAAACCATCGTCGGAGGCGAACACGATGCCGCATTTCTTTTCCTTCTCTAGCACCCTGCCGGAAATTCTGCTCTCCCAATTTTCACGGTCAGCATTCACAGTGCCCGGGCGACCCCTGTTTTCAACTCGAATTTGACGACGAGATTCTCCTCCTTGCGCTCCCGCTGGAGCACTACTGCATCTCAAAGAAAAACTTGGGATTCACCATCTAGGGTTTGAATCCATCACGAAAAAGCTTTGCTATCTCTTTTTATCGAACAGAGCAAACACCAAACCCTTGCAGTTCTCCAAAAACTTTTCATGGCTACTCTCCACACAACTTCTCCACAACCTCGTCTGCTGTCTTTGTCTCCTCGCTCTGATACCATGTTGGAAGTTAAAACTAGAAACCAAAACCAAAACAAATGTGGATCTTTGAAGACATGCCCTGTTACAGGCAAACACACGCAGGCGGAGGCAAAACTGAATAGGGTTTATATTAAAAATAGGGGAGGGCACCCAAAATAGGGAAATGGCTCTACAGAGCCTTACATCTGCGGCATTGCTGCTTGCGGAATAAACCGCCCAAATCTGAACTGGATTACATAGGGGGTTCTGCACTAAGGAGCAGCAGGAACCCCCGAAGCTCACACTAAGCAATCAAATGCGGTAAGGCTTGCCACTGAATCCTCTACACTGCTGGTGTGCAGGGAATAGCCTGCACAGCTAGTGTGTAGAGAAACTAGGGCTGCTACCCGAATGCCTGATGCGAGCTCGAGGCTTCCATTTATGCTTGCAGGGGATCTGAGGCTGGCTTGGCACAAATCTCAAGGCCAGCCTGGAGGCATACGGAGTTCACCTACTCCCTTAACTCGCCCATGCTTCCTCTGCCATACAGGACATTCCAATGGTGAAGGCGAGTACAAAATTTGGATTAAATAATATTTCCAACAAGTCCATGATCCCGTAAAAAAAAAATCAAATCTTAATAGCAATCGACTATAATCAAGTTCCATAATCCCACAGGAAAGAGCAACCAGATTTAAATGCTTGCAGAATTAAAAATTTGCATGAGGTGAGGGCAGAGTGCCACGCGAAATGGATAACATGGCAAATAAAAACATAACCACGTAGAGTACATAGATATTCATTGTGAAGGCCACAGATTTAAAATCTTGCAGTATTAAAAATTTGCATGAGGTGAAGACAAAACGCCATGAAAAATGGATAACGTGGCAAATAAAAACATAACCACGTATAGTACATGGATATCCTGTGTGAAGGCCACTTACCGCTGTCTAAAGTCCCCAATTCTTGTGGTTTAAGGTTCTGTCTTCTATAAGGTACAGTTTTTTAAAAATTGTGAATCATTTCCATGCAAATTTTTAGTTAATGATAAGATCGTAATTTATATTTTTAAATTTCGTAGAGCTTGTTATATAACATTTTTCTTCAAGCAATTTTTAAATTATTAATGATTTATTTGTTAGAATATATTTCAATATTTCTTCTTTCTAATTAATTCGATCCTAACAATTTTATATTGTTGGATTTGATTAATTTTAGGCTAGTTGTTATTTGTTGCAACCGTGCCTATTTTGGTCTCGGGTGGTTCCACAACCTTCGGACTAATCTTGGCTCACATTAATGAAATCTTGTCCTGCTTCTCACATGGTATCAGAGCCACTTCTCCACTCTCTCTGCCACTCTCATTTTTAATGATTTTGTAGTAGTGGTTCTGAGAGCGAATCTTTGGAGGCAATTTGATTTTGGAGGCTTTTTTTTTTTAATGTGGGAGATTATTCCAATTTTTTTGAACTCATGCCCTTATAATTCCAAAAATTAGGCTTCGACCAACAACCAGTCGATGAGAAGGTCAAAAAGTGAAAGGTTGAAGAGAAGATCGAAGGTCGACAAGCCAAAGGATCGACCAACAACCGTTCGAAATCAAAATCAGGGTCGAATGATAGAAGCAAAGACAGTGACAACGAGGCATGAGTGGCGGCAATCACAGCAGCCAACTCGACATGGGAGGAGAGCCTACGCCCTCTCGGGGGAGCATCTCCCCGAGAGGAGATACTCCTCATTGGAGGCTAAGGTTATTTAAAAACCTTAGTGCCTCGATATCCCATCCATATGGGATATATGGTTTATTTTTTTTTAAAACTCTGCAACTTGTCACCAGCATCGTGGGCGTCACAACAAGTAACCGTTTTGAATTTTTTGTTATCATCACAGATGGTGCATGTGAAACCCATTGCGTTTGAAGACATCTGAATGCAATTTTGTTTAATTTCACTATTTAACTTTATGAATTTGGCCTCATTTCTTCCCTGTTTGACCTCGTTTTTGTCCTGGCAGGCATCATAGTCAACCATTGCGAACATTTTTTTTTGGGCCAACTGATTTTTTCAAGGTCTGAAGGGTTGCAAACTTGGTTGTGTTGAAAAATCTATGTAGAGTGCTTAGTTTTTTTGTGGAAAAGCACCTCAGATTGCTGTTGGAAGTGACATTTTTTTGGTGGAAAACCACCTGGTATTCCAGAACTGTCGCCCCTTGCTGCCGCCCCAAGCACCGCGCGCCACCTTGTTGCCACCCCGAACCATCGCCCGAGCCGTAGTCGAGGTGGAAGAACCGTCGTGAGCTATCTTTTGGATCGTGGCTAAGCTTCTTGTAAGAGGGTGTCAAGATTAAGTCTCGGATAAGCCCACTGGCTCACTGGTTGTGAGCCGAGTGGTAAGGGCTCTGGGAGCCCTGAGGTCGCGGCTTCAAATCTTGACGACCCCCCCTAAGCTAAGGTATACATTTTTTTTATTTTTCAAGATTTTTTTTAATAATATTTTTTTTCTATAGTTAAAAATTATATAATTTTCACATTATTTTTTATTGTTTAAAGTTATTTTTTTTAAAAATAATAATTTTCTACTATATGAAATATTTTTTTTTTCAAACTTTAGTTATAAAAAAATGTTTAAAAACGATAAATTTTATGGTTTGAAGGCTTTCTAAGGTCGGTGCCATCAACAATGTGATTCCATTTCAGTACCGCCTAAGTACCACGTATCGTATAATCATTAAAATTACCTACAGTCTCCCTCACGTAAGGGAGGGTAATTTTTCTGGTTTTTCAAAATACCTATAGTCTCCATCACGTAAGGGTGGGTATTTTGTATGGTATAACGGCCTGGCATTAAGGTATATCAATGGGGGGACCATTTGGTGTTATAAGGAACCTTCACAGTGTCTGCAAAACTAACACTGATGCTCATTAGTTGTTGAAAGGTCCAAACTATACACCATGGAAAAACAAAATGAAGGCAATCCTAGAGATGGATGATCTTTGGGATGTTGTTTATGGAGCAACAATAAGACCTTCATCTACAGTTGGAGCCACAACTCTCACTGCTAATCAAAAAAACTTTGATAAGATAGATAGCAAGGCAAAAGTGCTCATTTTTCTTGCTATCTTTGATGAAGTTCAACCCCATATTGTTGGTTGTCAAAATAGTAAAGAGGCATGGAATGCACTTAAAAATATATATGAAGGAAAGAATGATTCCACCATTCTATTTCTTCAATCTCAATTACACAGTCTAAGCATGAAATAGGGAGAGACATTTGAACTCTTTCTTTGCACAGTGTCTAATTTGAAAGGAAAATTGAATTCCTTGGCAACACCAGTTGATGATAAACTTCTTACCTCTATGGTAATGAGAGCATTACCTGATTCTTTTAGAGTGTTGATCACCTCACTTCATGTGTCACAGAGACAAGTTACCTTTGTTGAGTTGGTAAATTTGCTTCAAGAGGAGGAGGCATGCCAACTACAACGAGATGATTCTTCTAATAATGATTCTTCTAACACTGCCCTCTACACAAAATAGAAGGTCCAGAACAAGAATAAGGGTGATTTTTAGAAGGGAGGGAGTTCTCAAAAGGATTCAAAATGGAAACAAAATCAACAAACACAACAGACTAAGCGATATTGAAATATTTGTGACAAGGAAGGTCATGATATAAACAAATTTTGGCATAAGAATATGATACAACTGTTACAAATTTTGGGTGCCCAAGTATCAAATCCTTCAAGAGATTCGGGTGCACATCCAATGTCTTTCCTCGTACCCACAATCGAGGTGTGCGGCCCAAGGCTACCATTGCTTGTGTATTTGATCTTTGATGTCCTATGACCCTTCCTAATGCACTATATAGCCTACACCTACACACAAGGGAAGAAGAAATGTCACATAGCCAGCGTATATGATGGAAAACATGCAATCCCCATAGACACCAAAAATCTAGTAATGATAATATGCATCAAATCAAATATAAAATTGTAGAGGGATGTAAAATAAAAGGTGTTGGATAGACCTCACCATAAATATAGCAAAAATTGTGTCCTATGGTGTGTCATAATTACGATGATTGTCCTCCACCTACAAAACCCAAAGCAAACAATTACCAAACCAAAACACCTCCAAATCCAATGAAACTTGGTAATAATACATAAAGGGATATTATAAGACAACCCATATGGTTATATTTGCAATATAAATAATAGTTCCAGTTATTTAACCAAATTACCACCATAGGCCTATGTGGGACCCTTAAAAAAACTAAAAATATGATATCTCCTTCAATATAGATCCAAATTGCATGAAATTTTGACAGAATCATTATATGAAAATATAGAATATTAAAAAATGAATAGAAGAAAAAACATGCACATATTTTCCACCATCCTAGGGTGGGATGGTCGGGACTATCACAGGTTGGGGGCCATCCTGGGTGGGATGGCCTGCACTTATTTTACCCCCAATTCCTCCAATAACTGGCTAAGAACCTCCTAGGTAGTGTTGTCATCGAATTTTGTGTGAAAACGCACTCATATGATTCATTTTTGTGATCAACATGCACCTCTTAGTTCACTTGCAAACCTCCTTCATTGGATAGAGATTCCAAGGGAAAATAAAGCACAAAAGGTTCGAAGGAAATATTAGTAGCACTCTGTTGCTTTGTCCTAAAACTCCATATATATTTTTTGGAAAACAGATCCACTTTATAGCCAAAGGAGGCCTTTGGGAAAATAGGCATGCAGGGCACTAGATGCCACTTGGCCACCGGGGTGGTATGCATTGGAGGGGGAAGAGGATCTCCCAATTTGAACTCCTTTATGAGGCATGTCATAGAATTATGTTCCCTCATACTTTGCATGGTCAAAATGTAGGGCAAATGGTATTTTTGGGTGCCATTTATCCAACGTTTGAATTTTTTGGGGTCAAAGCTCATGGTCGTCCCACCCAGGGATGGCCACACACGACCATACCTGGGTGGGACGACCATGAATTATCGTCATCCCTGGGTGGTACAGCCATGCCTATAGGCCCCAAAACTTCCCAAAAGTGGTGAAAAATCTCCAAAAAGTGGTTAGGACCATTTTCAAACCTTTGAGGCTTACCCAAGGGGGCCATTAGGTGTCAATTGAACCTTGTCTTGGTCGCTTAATCGAATTGACCAGATTTTGGTTTCTACACTTCTTATTGGCTCAATGCAGACACTAATTAGCATAATGCACTCGAGTACATATATAGCAACCATCAAGGGGAGATATTTTTTTCCTACACTCTTCATTCCTGACCTATAGTGTAGTCTCTTTCCTTGGATCCTGAGTTATAGGTTTATATTCATTTATGTTCATAAAGTTTCTTTTGCCACTATCTATTTTCCTTTTTTTTTTTCTATATTTGTTCTCATATTTAGTATTATTGTATCGATATTTATCCCATCTGTCATCAGAATCAATATTTTTTCTTTTTTGAGGATAATTTATTTCCTTTTATATAGCTCTCTAATAGTAAGCCTTCTTATTTTTCTGATTTATTTCCTCATGATGGGCCAAATCATATGCTTTTGAAAGATCCTTTAGTTTAAATAAATTTATCATAGACCCTATTATTGGATGCAACCTTAAAATTATTTTTTTTACCTTAAGTATTTTATGATAATCATATTCAGGTACATACTTTAACAACCACACATATTTTTTATAATAGTTGGCGGCACGAGGATACGGAAACAAAAAGGAATATGCCAAGCACGATGCGTGTAAAACCAAACTTAACGCTAAAAGCCTATATATTGAAAATGCATGAAAGGAAAGAACATAGACGAATTGACACAAGATAAAAGCAATATGAAATATGGCCCTCTTTATTGATATGCTTTCAAAGTCGTGTTACAATACGTCTCCTTCCTTTTTAGGGGATAGGAGCGTCAAATATGTTTCTCATCACATCCATGGATAGCAATCCTTCTTCCGCGTGCCCACATGTAAGATGGGCGGACCAAAACGTCGCCGCCGCTTGTGTATATGATTGTTGACTCCTTCCTGCTCCTCTGATGTCGGAAACCTACGTTCAAAGAAACAGAAAATATTAGTAGCACCTGCAGATAGAATAAAACATGTATTTCCCAAGGCCTACTGTTAGTGTATGCATGAAAATATTAAAAGATAACCAAAATAACCCGGATCGACCTAAAAATTTAACAAAAGCATAAATATGTTACCAAGACCACTACAAAAGGAACAGTCTAGAAATTCCTCACAGATTTGTATTCGCTCCAGGGTGGGACGAATAGACCTACAATAACTTGTCAGAAAGCACCCTCTTCAATGTCCTATCCAGGAAGCTCCAAATGACCTACAAAGTTGGGGTTAGCTAATTGGGGGTGTTTTGGGAAGACCCAGAAGGTCAGATTTCTCCAATTTGGCCTCTATCACCCAGATTTTTATGGTGCCATCTACAAGTTAGTAAAGGCGAGAAATGATAAAAACCTGGTCAAAATTGCTCAGAATGAAGTGAAATTTAAACTACAACCTATTTAACAGACCTAGAATAAGATGCAAAAGAAAAATCAGAGAAATCTATCACAGATTTCTAATCATCCCGGGGTGGGGCGATTAGGGGCTATGACAGCTTGGGGAGCGCCGGGGGCAGGACGCCCACCGTTTGGGACTCTGTTTTGGCACCAATCCACTTGGGATGGGTCCAAAACTTCTTATGGGGTGTTGTCGACAAATTTTGTGGAATATTGTGGCCAAAAATCGGGTTTTGGGTCCGGATTCATGCTTCCAATAATCACCCAATAACCTCCCTTTCGAATGAGAGATTAAGGATGTGAAAGGCACAAATCGCAAGTAGGTATGTAAATTGGCAGCACTTCGTTGCTCAAATGCTCCTTCTCTGTATATCTTTTGGGTGAGAAAACTCACCAATTTATAGACCTAGGGTCTCTCTGTTTGAATTGCGCATGCGAGGGCGCCACTTGAGTTGTTTGTCCTATTTTGAGAGAAAAGATAATTCCCTGATTTAGAATCTCCTTGCATGAGGTCTCTAAAATAAAGACATGCATGACAGAAGTCTCTCTCCTTGATTTAAAGCTATTCCTCGCAATTGCATGGCCTGAAGCCTCAGTTAACTGGCGGACTTGTCGAGGTTTGAATTTTTGCCAGTCAAACTTGCTATTCGCCTCACCCTGGGGCGAATGCTGATATTCGTCCCTGGGTGGGACGAATGCCAGTTTGTATTCGTCCCTGGGTGGGACGAGCAGAGAGCAAGGTGCCAAAAAGGTGCCAAATTGACCTCGACCTCTAAAACTACTTTTGGGAGTGGTTAGGACCACTGTTTAACCTCTGGGGGCTGCCCTAGGGGTTGTGTGTCAATGCGATCAGCGCTTGTTGTCACATAATCGGATTGGTGCTGTTTTGGTGTCTACAGATGCCCCTTTTTGGGAAGCGTTGTGCAAGGCGCAACGTCGAGCAAAAATAGATAACCAAAGCACTAATGATTAGGGTTTCTCAGTAACCTAACCAACTCTTGATGCCCCAAGTA
The DNA here is from genome assembly GCA_028583015.1 of Wollemia nobilis. Taxonomy (NCBI): domain Eukaryota; kingdom Viridiplantae; phylum Streptophyta; class Pinopsida; order Araucariales; family Araucariaceae; genus Wollemia; species Wollemia nobilis. Next base: position 184,348 of record JAQPPZ010003675.1, read on the forward strand.
TGGAAAGGGCACGCATTCTTGAATCCTTGCTTCTGACGAGCTAAGGAACTTAATTCAAGTGTTAACCTTGTTCGGTGAGGTGTTACTTGAACTTGGACATTGATCAGTCATGAATAGGCAAAGGGCGCAACCTTTTGTCTATGGGAACCTTGAGTTCATGATTCATGAATGCCAAGTGTTTGATCAGCTTGTGATTATTGCTTGTTTGCTGCCCCAAGTAGGGGCGTGATTGTCTTTGTCAATGATCCTTTGAATGCGTGTCATTTCCTTGATTGGGTATATTTTTGTTGATTGGTGACTAAGTGTGACTACCCCCTCAAGCGACGAATCGATGAGGGAATGACCGACATGAGAAAAGTGATGAGTCACTTGACCCAAGATGACTTAGGTAAGGGTGCCTTCAATTGTTTACCATTGAATGCGAAAGCAGTTTCTGAACATTCTGACCTATTTTTGGTGGGTGTGAACCCTTTTTGTGACGCATTTTGGAGCTAAAATTGTCAAAAATCCATCCTCCCATGGAGCGGTCCAGCTATGATAGCCTTCTTAGGGAGTAGGATAGGGACAATTTGTAACCCCAACATCTATTTTGGATGCCAAGAATGTCAGGCACAAAAGCGCCTTCGTTCGACAATGTTATTGCTATTTTTGGATGGGTTTTGACCCTTTTGTGACGCCGTTTGGGGATGAAATTCTCAAAAATCCATCTTCCCGTGGAGCGGTCCGGCTATGGTAGCCTTCTTAGGGAATAGGATAGTGAGGATTTGTGACCCCGACATCTATTTTGCATGCCCAAAATGTCAAGTGCAAAGCACTCTCATTGGACACTTTTATTGCTTGTTTTTGGTGCATTTTGTGCAGTTTTTGTTATTTTTGAAATTTTTGCTCTGTATTCATCCCTGGGTGGGACGAATTCCTATTTAGTATTCATCCCAAGGAGGGACGAGTGCTAACCAGAGTGCTCATCCCAAGGGGAACGAGTACAGGCTCAAAAGCCTATTTAAAGGCCAAAACTAAGTTTTGGGCTCATTTGCATTTGTTTTTCTTGGCGATTTGGAGCTCTGAGGAGGAGGAGGTCAATTCTGTGAAGCGAAGCGCTGCAAATTTTTCTACGACCATGAGTGCACGAACCGGATCGAGCGGCGAAGCCGAAGCGAGACCAGTAAGTGCCCTTCCTCTTTATTGTTTGTTTGCTTTACAGTTTTAAAACCGCAATTTTTTTTTTTTTTGTTTTTTTGTTTATTTTGTTTTTCAAATTTAAAAATGAAACCCTAGTCTATCAAAATTAACACTTAGCTTAAAACTTAGTGTAACCCTAGTTAAACAAAGATCAAAAGTTAGTTTAAAACTTAGCTGAAAAACTTAGTTTAGAACATAACTTAAAACTTCGCTTAACCCGAATTTAACAAAGATCAAAACTTAGGTTAGAAACGTAGGGTAAAACTGAGCATAAAAACGTAGCTTTAACCCTAGTTATTTGTTGTTTTTGTTTTTGTGTTTTTAATTTACCAGTTTAGAGTTAAAAACCCTAGGTCTGAGAAATTATTTTGTGAATTTTTTGTTTGTTTTTAATTAGTTAGAGTTAAAAACCCTAGAACAAACAATTATGTTGTTTTAATTTTTTTTAATTTATCAGTTAGAGTTAAAAACCCTAGAACTGACAAATTAGTTTTTTGAATTTTTGTTATGTTTTTGTTTAATTTATCCATTAGAGTTAAAAACCCTAGAACTGACAAATTATTTTTTTTAATTTTTTTTTTTTTAATTTATCAGTTAGAGTTAAAAACCCTAGATCTGACAAATTATTTTTTGAATTTTGTTATGTTTTTGGCTGTACATTTTGATGCATTGTTGTATATTCATGTTATTGTTGTACAATTTTTCATTGTTTTAATGTTTTTATGTTGTTTTCTTTTGCAGGTTGTGAAGAGCCGATATCGGGTGCCTACTATTTTCACTGAAGCATGTGCAGCACTGACTTTGGCTGACTAGGATTGGCTTGACGCCCTTGGGCTCAAGCAGGTGACTCGATTGGAGCCGATGGTTGGGGATCGAGCCTATCTGACGGCCCTGATCAACTTGTGGGATCCCTAGACCAACACCTTCCATATCCCAATAGGGGAGATGATGGTGACCTTAGAGGATGTCTATCGGATCCTTCGAATTCCAATAGATGGACTGTCGATCCGGACGACGCCAGGGATCGGAGGGATAGAGGTGTTGATACGCTACTTTGGGCATGGAGAGGAGATGGGGGTGGATAGCCCAGTGGAGAGGGCAGAGGGTGACTACCAGATTGGTGGCATACTAGTTCGATGGTGGCTAGAGAAGGGTGTGTTGGGAGTGAGGCACGCATTACTTATGGGCCTCATTTCCAACATGCTGCTCCCCGACTCTTTGGGTGTGAGGTTCCCATGGAACCTGCTAGAGGTGGTGTTTCGGTTGGTGGAGTGTCCTACAGATGCACCGATGATCATGAGATGGGGACAGACTCTGCTAGCATAGCTCTATGATGAGTTGTACGAGGTCCCTGCTAGAGGTGAAAGGGGATTAGTTGTAGCTACTTGTTGTAGTGTTGGGCTTGGCAGCACATAGCAGTGGAGAGGCCGATGGGGCTGCCTGGATGACTCGAGTAGAGATGGTAGACCGAGAGATCGGTTACGGGGCATTATGGTGGAGGTCGGAGGAGCAGGGTCAGAGTCGATGATGGGCAGGTGTCGTAGGGCACTATGTCGATGCCTTCGCTCGGCTTGCTCCAGGGGAGGTGTTCTGGCACCCCTATCGGGATCTGTCCAGGCTGGAGAGTGGCTCCGATGGGTACGAAGGGGGCGGTGGCTGATTGGGCATCATGGGACTGAGCAAGAGTTCTTCCCATATGGTCGGGTTACACGATAGTTCGAGGTGCACCAGGGGTTGCCTGGTGAGCCCGTGGTCTATCGACGTCGAGGGGATGAGAGGACTCTAGACCGGCCAGTCATTGCGCCACTTGGTGAGGATGCAGATACAATGATTGACATCCCAGATGTGGATGACATCGAGGTTACCGTTGAGTATGAGCAGTGGTGGACTTTACGGTGATGGCGAGGTGAGGGGCCTCTAGGGGGTGCAGTAGGGGATGAGGGTGCAGAGGCACCAGGAGAGGGCTAGGGAGTTCCGTTGGATGATGCGGACATGGTGGAGGTTGAGGATGTTGGAGGGGAGTTTGGGGTGCCAGATCAGCCGGAGATGCAGGACGTCCCGGAGTAGTGGGAGCCAGAGTAGGCTACAGTCTTGGATTCACCGAGGCCTCAGGCAGGTTTAGAGGATGTGGAGGTAGGGCATTGCGCTAAGATAGCACGATTGGAGGACCTGCTACGAAGATGAGATGAGGAGCTGGGGGAGGATCTATAGGAGAGGAATATTTTGCAAACTTAGCTAGCTGAGCGGGAGAATGCATGGGCTGCATCCCATCGACAGGAGGGGGATACCAATGCTACACATGAGAGGGATCTCCTACGGGTGTAGCTAGCATAGCATGATGATGTAGTAGCTTATTACCATCAATGGGAGGCAAAGTGGGTTTATAATCGGATGGATATGGAGGGAGAGATTATCCACCTCGATGGGCGGTTACTGAGCCCCCTAGAGGTGGCTCTTCACGTCGAATGAGAGACAATGATACTGAGCAATCAACATCATCTCATCATAGGCGGCTAGATGAGGGGGGCACTAGTGGGCATGATGCAGGGGTGAGCAACAGTCACCCTGAGAGGTCCCATAGGACCCACACCACGGGGGTAGTTCCCGTCACACCGATCCTACGTGATCATGGTGGCCGATGCCCTAGGCTTAGGGGTTTTTGAGCTTTTGGCTTTTGTTGCGAGGTCAGAGGACCGGTTCATTGTAGCCTATGGGCATTTTTGATGATATATATACAGATGACTCTTTTTTGGTGTTTATGCACTTTTCATGGTTTGTTTTTATGTACATGTATTTACATTGATGTATGCATATGCTATTATGAATGCGATGTTTCTAATTTATATGATGTATGCATATGGAATGAATGAAATGAGTTGTTGATAACTTGTCGATGGCACCATAGACTATGCAAGATTTGACTAGCTTGTTGTACTTATGGGATGACTTTGTGGAATGACTTTGCATGTGAAAACTTTGTTTTTGTATTTTGCATATTTTTTGATGGTGATGTACGGAATGAAATGTACCAGTTGTTTTAAAATGTAGTTAAGCTTTTCTGAGATTCAGATATTTTAACTAACTAGCCAAGACTGTACATTTATCTCGCAAGACTTTTGAACAAGGTATAAATCTGACTTGAATTTAACCAAGTTATTTCACATCCCTGTGTGTGCAATTGAGTTCATTTATGTGGTATTTGTCAGGATACCGCCAGTGCCAGATAGGCTATCAACCAAACCTGTACTGAGGATCACCTAATTAGCTCCACTAACTCCATTGTTGTATTTAGTAAGATTAATCCATGAGACAATCTAAGGTACCATAAGCTAGCTCATCCACATGCAAACATTGGTCTGCGCACATGCAAAGCTAATGTGACAGACATATCGTCATGCGGTTAGGATACCGCCATTGCCAGGTAGGTTGTCCACCAAACCCGTAATGAGGATCACCTAGATGGTTTTCGAATGCTGAGAATTCTAGGGATTCAAGTTCAGGTTGTGTGTTTGCTCAATGGTTTAGGATACTTGCTCGTATACATAGTGATGAAAATCACTATTTATTTTTCTCTTTGTTTTTCTTTTTGAGCAAGGATTTTGAATAGTGGTGATAACCACTGTTATTTGATTTTGTATTTTGAGCTTTGTAAGGTTGAGCTTGTAGGTTTGTGGCTTATGAATGGCATTGATCCTTTTGGCCTTGGGGATGACTACCCATCCTGTTCAGGGACGTGTAGTACGAATCCTTACGACTTTGGGAACCAAAGGGGATGATGGAGATTATGAAGTAAGGGCATTGATCTTTTAGGCCTTGGGGATGACTACCCATCCTGTTCAGGGACGTGTAGTATGAATCCTTACAACTTTGAGACCAAAGGTGATTGGAGATGGTCGTGATGATGGTTTGTGGGAATTTTTTTTTGAATGGCATCGATCCTTTTAGGTCTTGGGGATGACTACCCATCCTTGGCAGGGACGTGTAGTACGAATCCTTACAACTTTGGGGACCAACGATGATTGGGATTTTTGGTAGTGGTGAAAACCACTATTTATTAGGGGGAATTGATGGGGAAGAGCTCGTCCTTTTGTCAATTCTTAGCACTCTTGAACCATTCGCACAGGGGGATGAACAGACTAATCTTTCACCTATGGTACCCTAGACTGCTTTGTAGGTTTCTCTTGCATTCACACAACTTAGGAATTATTTTATGTGTTTTAACTTGTGTAGGGATGTTACGTAACGAGGCGTGATCCAAGTAAAACTTTCCCATGTAAAATCTGTTTAACTTTGTACAGTTTTTGGCTAGAAATTTAAAGACAGCTGAATGACGAAAACCCTATATACATTAGGAGACAACTGACTATGCTAAAAATGGCGATGGTGTTATTCTAGATGTATGCGTTTATAAAATGGATTTGATGTGGAAAATGATGGAATTGCCAAGTAATGACAGTCTATGGTGCTGTTGACTTGTATGACCTAGCAAATATGCAATGTATGGATGTGATGCCTAATGCAACCTATATTTTTGTATTTTTGATTTTTACGAGTATGCATGGAATTGAAATGCAATTTTTTTTGTTATTTTTGATGATTTTATTGTTTTTGTTTGTTTTTGAATATTTATTTTGACCAAGCGGTTATGGTAACCCTTGGAGCTTTTGGTTTGACCAAAGGGTTTATGGATACCTTTGGAGCATTTTTGGGGTTGACCAAGCGATTGTGAGAATCCTTGGAGCTTTTGGTTTGACCAAAGGGTTTATGGATACCTTTGGGGCATTTTGGGTTGACCAAGCGATTATGAAAATCCTTGGAGCTTTTGGTTGGACTATGGCTCTCTAGATGTGGAATGGCCTCAAATGACTGATGTTCAAGGGTTCTAGTTCCTTGATTCCTTCAAGAGAGGTGAGCCGGTATGTTCCAGGTCCTATTCTACTATCAATCACATAAGGACCTAACCAGTTTGCCATGAACTTGTCCCTTAGATGGGATGACAAATTAGAATTCTGTTGGTTCTCTTTTAAGACCAAGTCACCAACCTAAAATTCCCTTAGGTGGACCTTCATGTTGTATGCTTTCTTAAGTCGCTCTTGATAGATACGCAAATGCTCGAGAGCATTGATGCGTCATTCATCGAGCAACGTCAGTTGGTCTAACCGGGCCTACCATGCAATGTCATCATCGATGAACTCTTGCATTGAAATGCGTAGGGAAGGGATTTCCAACTCAAGAGGCATGACTGCCTCGGAGCCATACACCAACGAAAATGGAGTTGCCCTAGTGGGCGTCCGAATGCTAGTGCGATAAGCCCATAGGGCAAGCGGGATTTGAATGTGCCAATCCTTATGACTATCTACGATGGTCTTTTTGAGGATGGCGACTAGCATTTTGTTTGACGCCTCTGCTTGCCCATTTGCTTGTGGATAATAGGGTGTTGAAAAACTATGCTGAATTTTGTACTTTGTGGTCAAAGCACGCACATATTTATTCTTGAATGACGTCCCATTATCCGAAAGGATCTTGGATGGAATACCAAAATGACATATGATGTTATGCAAAATAAACTCCGCAATGCGGGTTCCAGTCGTAGAGGTTAGCGGAATTGCTTCCACCCACTTGGTGAAGTACTCTGTGGCCGTTATGATGAACGTGTGATGACCCGACGATGCAGGGGAGATCTTTTCGATTAGATCGAAGCCCCACTACGAAAAAGGCCAAGCCGATTGGATCGGTTGCAAGGCCTGAGAAGGTACGTGTGTCAAATTAGCATGGTGTTGACACTTCACGCACTTCTTTACATATGCGCAACAATCTCGCTCTAAATATGGCCAATAATAGCCCATGCAAAGAATGCGCTTTGCGATGGCCATACCGCTGAAGTGGCCACCACATGTACCATCGTGTGCTTGGGTGATCGCCCAAGCGGACTCTTGCTGGTCCAAGCAACGGAGGAGGATTCCTTCATAGCTTCGACGATACAAAATGTCTCCTAACAAGACATGTTTTGCCACTTTCTATTTAAATGATCTTTTTGTGGCTTGTGTCAATCCAAGTGGGAGGTTACCTAACTTGAGGTAATCCCTTATGGGTGTGTACCAATCCTGCTGATCAGAAACCTCGATGGTATGAACGGCCAATCCCTCTTGAAGTTCATCCCTAGCAAAAGCTGAGCGGGAAAGAACTTGTAAAAATAGCATTGTGTTGCTATTAAGAGGGGTCGGGGAGAACAAGGACCCCCAGTTGGCTCGAGTCAGACAATCATGGATTCGAGAGAACCTATCCTGAGATGGTTCAATCTGGATCAGGTGGATTCCTGGTGTTAGGTCAGAGCTTGCATGCTCCATCATGGATTGTGATAATGTTTTGACCTGAATGGTTGTCATCTCACCGGAAGGGTCTTGCGGGATTAGTGACCCCAAGGAGGCCATAGTATCCGCAAAATGATTCGATGATCGAGGGAGTGCCTCGATGTCATACCATTCAAGTTGTGCCAGGAATTTGTCCACAAGGGCTTTGTAGGCCTACAGAACTGGACATTTACATTGGAATATCCCCTTTACTTGATTGACAATTAACAATGAATCACCAAAGATGTTTAAACATTTAATGTTCATGGTGATTGTTGTCTCGAAGACCTATGAGCAAGGCTTCATATTCTCGCATTGTTGTTGGTGCACGAGAAGTCTAATTTAAATGACAGAGGCATTGGAGCCCCTTGTGGAGTGAAGAATACAATTCCCGTGCCACCTCCTTGCTCACATTTAGAACCATCGAAGAATAAGGTCATGTCAGCCTGTGACTCAGGCTCATAGAATCTGGTGATTCTGAAACATGAAAAACCCCATCATCAGGTAGTTCTACGGTCAGAGGCTGATCGTCTTCAAGAGGAGCCTCTGCCAGTTGATCGGCGATGACTTGACCTTTTATGGATTTCTGTCCAATGAATTCTATGTCAAACTCCATCAACAACATGATCCATTTTACCATGTGGCTACTATGATAAGTATGACTCATCATGTATCGCAATGGATTCTCCTTAGACACAACATACGTCGTATTGTTGAGCATGTAGTGGCATAGCTTTTTGGTAGCAAACACCACTGCCAAGCAGAGCTTCTCAACGTATGCATAGTTAAGTTCATAACTGACCAGGGTGCGGCTAAGATAGTAAGTAGCCTGTTCTTTGTGTAGTTCATTTTTTTGGGACAGCATGGCACCCAGTGCCACCTCAGTAGCTGAGATGTATAAATAGAATGACACTCCTGGTCTAGGTGGTGCCAATACTGGCGGTGAAGCCAAGTATTGTTTAATGTCATCAAAGGCTGACTGGCACTCGTCATCCCAGTGAAATGTTACCCCCTTGTGCAATAATTTATTCATGGGTCGGCACTTGTCAGATAGCTGCGCTATGAAGCGCTTGATTGACGCGACCTTTCCCTGTAGACTTTTGAGCTGCTTGATGGTAGTTGGGGGAAGCATTTCAAGGATTGCCTTGACTTTGTGTGGGTCTACCTCAATTCCTCATTTAGAGACTATGTAACCCAAGAGCTTTCCAGATGTGATGCCAAATACGCACTTCTTGGGGTTTAGTCTGACTTTATGTTCCATGAGGCGATCGAGGATCTTGCTTAAGTCATCGAGATGATCTGGGCGCAAAAGAGATTTGGCCAACAAATCATCCATGTAATCTTCCAAAGTTTTGTGCATGTAATCATGGAAGATGTACGTCATGGCACGTTGGTAGGTGGCGCCAACATTTTTAAGGCCAAAAGGCATGACCTTATAACAAAATGTCCCCCAAGGCATTGTGAACGCCATTTTTAGTTGGTCCTCGAGATTGATACGAATTTGATTGTATCCCGAGAAACCATCCATGAGGGAAAGCATTTCATGGCCCACTGTAGCATCTACCAATGCGTCGATGCTCGGCAAGGGAAAATCATCCTTAGGACTCGCTTTGTTTAGATCTCAAAAATCGATGCATATGCGAATCCTCCCATCGAGATTTTTGATGGGAACCATGTTAGACAACCATGGCGGGTAATCCATGCAGATGACAAACTGTGCATCCAACAACTTTTGTAGCTCATCTTTGACCATTAAGGCCACTATTGGGTGCATCTTACATAGTTTTTGCTTTACTGGCTTGACTGTCGGATCAAGCGTTAGATTATGCATGACTAGCTATGGGTCTAGCCCCGACATGTCTTTGTATGACCATGCAAAAACCTCCTTCTTCTCTTTGAGAAGGGCAATGTAGTCGGCTTGCTCTTCGGGGGATAGACTTACCCCCAGCTTGATGATTTGCAAATTCACTGGATCTGAGCCGATGTCTACGTCAGTCGTCTCCTCGACCGACATGTGGGACCCGTCCTCCAACTGGTGTGGAGTTGGGATCAAGTGGATATCATTTGCTGAATTTAGATCATCGTTCGGAACATCAGGTTCCTCTTCAGCATGGAAGACATCCTGAGTCTATCCTGGGGTGAAATGGAACATCCCACCACAAGGCCAGTACTCTGATGGGGATGGCGGTGTGTCAGCATGATCCCAGTCTATAGCATCTAGGTCTAGATGCAATGACCGTGTCGGGTCGGCTGGATCATGGATGGGGGCGGTTAAATCAATGGAGATCATGTTGATGAAATGATTGTGGTCTCCATTACCATGGGTGTGACTGCTCGGACATCCTAGATGATCTTTGTGCTCCGGATCTGGCTCTGTGGGTACTGGCACAAATGGATCAGCCCTATGCATGGATACGAAGATAGGGTCCGCCCTAGGCACTGATGGTTTTATAGGGTCTCCAGGTGGAAGATGCTCTCTGTATACCTAGAGTGGTGGGTGCAGTAATTGCTATAACTACATCGGGTTGAGGTGCCACCTATGCCTTGGCCCTATGTGTAACTGTTCAAACATGTCATCTATGTCCAAGGGATATTGTTGTTGTCGCATATGATTGAGATAAGCCATCTCAGTTTCATCTTCGTAATCACTGTCAGAGATCCAAAGGCCTTCGTTGGCTCCAACAACTGTTTGCGACATATGAGGCTCATCTTGCTCGAGCAAATTAATGTGGTCCCATCGAGGTTGTTCCGCTCTCTATGGGGGGACCTGATTCTCTTGAGGTGGCATATGCTCAATTGGAGCATCCAAAGGGAACATTGTCAGGAAGCTCTCCTGATAATCATCCATGGGATATACTTGTGAATGATTGCTATCAGACTCGAAAGGATCCCAAGGTGCTACCTCATATTCCGACTCATCTTCTGAAGACCCTTCTTGGTCTTGTCCATATCCCTCTTGTAGGTGAGTCCTCAAATTTTCTCCCTGTTCGGCCGAAGGGAAAGGGTTGTTATGGTCAACAAGGTTGGTTGTTAGCAATGGGAGATAATCTCCCAATGTATATGTTGTGTTAGGATTGGCATATGGATCTGATGCCAACCCATCCTTGTTGCCTATCCCTAGGCCTTGCATGTTCTCTACCAAGATGTCTAGGGGCAAGGGGTGGTTGAACCCTACTCCTGACTTGTCATACGACATTTGATATCTCGGTTGGCAAAGAACACGCACTCCTTGCTCATACCTGCCCAACCCATATCCATGCCAATTGCATTGGCCAAGATATCTCAAAGCGAAGTCAGGGTTGGACAGATAGTTGACATCCTCAACAAAGGGCTCTTCATCTTCGTCTTCTTGCATACAAGTTTCAATGCCATTATCCAGGCCCCCATAAACAAAGTTTGTCTGATTGGGTGGGTAGCCTAAAGGAACCACAGAGCCGATGGGGAGTCGAGGTCTCCCCATGTCCTGCATGGACTCAAGTGTGGGTGTTGCTACAATGTTCCTCACTAGATACTCCCCAGGCCCATGTTGGCCATCTCAACGGTGACCGTTGGTGGTTGAGGGGGAGCGAATGGGAGTCCTTCCTGAGTCCACTCCATGTGGGGTGAACTAGGCGTCTCGACTTCCATTCGGCTAGGCATCTCTTCGGTAGAGATGGTTGAGACTAGGGGTGGTTCCTCTTCTAGGGGTTTCTTTCCCTTGTCCTTTGGTGTGGCCACCGTAGGTGGCATCATTGTTGAAGGACCAGATGAGGAAGATGGACCCTGCTGAGGATTCGATGGACTAGGCAATGGGGATGCCTATGGAATCGGACCCTGGTTAGATGGATTCAACTAAAAATCCAAATGTGTTGATGGAAGGGTCGATTGCGGCATGAATTGCATCGTATTGCAGTACTTGAAGGGCTCTAAGTCTATCGGGACTACATGCACCTATCCTTCAAATGTATACTTTAGGCATTGATGAGCTATTGAAGGGACACACTTCATGTCCCTGATCCAAGGCCGGCCCAGTAAGATATTATAAGCCATCTCACCTTCCAAGATGTGGCACAATGTATGAATAGTCTTTTGTCCCACTTGGATAGGTAGGACAATTGTGCCAACCATCGAGCATATTGCATCATTGAATGCTCACAGTGTATAAGTGGAGGCCACGATGTGAGATGCCGGCAACTTCAGATGTTTCAATGTTGTTGTTGTGATGATATTACTGGACGAGCCAGTGTCCACCAACACCCTCTTATACGGAATCCCGTTGACCCATGCAATAACGTGCAGGGGTGGATCCGCCACATCACCAGTCACTGATTTCAATTCATCTTCTCTAAAGGTGATGACTAGTTCTGTACATTGTTTTACATGTCCCACGAAGTTGTTGAAAGAGTTTGCTTCATGGGGCTGCAGCTCGATGGCTTTTAAAATCTCCATTAGAGCCTCCCGATGGGGCGCTGATTGTTGAATGAGCTCGTATATGGAGAGCCTAGCCGACGTGGTCCTTAGACTTTGGGTAAGTCTAGTCCGAATCGTGGCCACTGGTCTAGGCGGGGGAAGTTGCGTAGGGTGTTGTTGAGGTTGTGACGTCGATGGAACCTCTCTAGTGGCTACCGTAGGGGCAGCTCCTTGATACCTCTTGTTCCTAGTCACTATGCTTATCATCCCTACATACCCCTGCATGGGGCAATTCTATTGCACCTCATTGACTTGAAGGGGTTTTTCCTGTGCATCATGGGTAGGCAAGGGGTCTCTGAAGACTCCCATATGTTGGTTGTTTGGCGCTACGGGGTTGTCCACCGCCAATGTCTTATTGTCGATTAGGTCTTGTACCAAACCTTTGAACTTCCAACATGCATTAAGATCATGTCCCTTCCATCTATGGAACCTACAGTACAAGTCCTCTCGGTACCCCTTAGGCTTGGGTGCATTGGGGTCTATAGTTTGAATCTCTGGAAGGTTGATCAAGTTCACCACTGACAAGCGGTCAAACAGAGAGTCCCTGGACTCTGTGTAAGGTGTAAATTGTCGCCTAGGGTGACGCTACTGATTTTGTTCCTACCTTTGGTTTTCTCTATCATAATTGTTAGGAGGCACCGCTTGATAGTTAGCCTTTTGAGGCTGTGTTGCTTGTGCAGGCTTAGGGACATTGATAGCAACCTGATTGACCGCAATGGGTTTCGATTGCATGGTCCCTATTTTAGTGTTCTTGGTCCATTCTTTCTTCTTAGGTTTGGTGATCTCGCCATCCTGTATCTTGATCTCCTCAATGATTCTGGCTTGCACCAGAGCTTCCTCTAAAGTGGCATATTGTTGCAGCTACAATAGCATGGAGATCGATCTCAAACAGCTCTTTGAGAACATCTGAGTCAGGTCAGACATGGGAGGGAGGTAGGGCAGCTTTGAAAGCAACGTCCTCCATCGGTTCCCATATGCCACCATGGTCTCTTCCTCATACTTCCTGAGGCTAGCTAGGTCACTTAATGACACCTTTTTCTTGGTGTTGAAGGTGAAGCATTCGAGGAACGCGTCCACTAGCTGATCCAAGTTACTGATGCTATGTTTGGGTAATTGAGTGAACCAATCCGAGGTAGGGCCTACGAATGTGGTTATAAATGTTCTTAGTAACAAAGCATCATTGTCCTGAATGCCAAAGCACTGGCTCAGGAATCTAGTCACATGCTCTTGGGCATCCTCCTCCCCTCTAAAGAGTGCCAACTAGGGCAGTTTAAAGTGTTCAGGGTATGGAGGTGTCGACACTGATGGATGCATAGGATGACTACGGAGTTGGCGTAAAGTGGGCTTTTGGGGCCCAGAAGTCTTGATCTCCATAGATTCTAAGTGCTCTAGCAGCGCTTTATATGCATCGGAGGATTTGATTTCTTCCTCCTTGGTTTGCTCCCATTGTGGGTTGCGGGGAACTTGAGGCCTATGGAGGGGTAGCTGGGTAGCACCCCCTCTGCCTTGGTAGGGCATTTCAGCCCGCTCTTCTTCTTGTTCATACTCCTCATAGGCTTCTTGAGGAGTGCCTGGCCGAGACCTATAAGCATAGGTGGGTGCCCGTGGAGGGTGCCCATCATTGTTTTTGGGAGTGGCCTCCCGCTCAGGTCTAGGAGGTCTTGGAGGCAGTACTTGATGAGGTCGCAGAGACCTGTCTCGCACCAAGGGGTTATGCCTCTCATACACTTCTACTTTATGTGCACGAGGAGTTGGGACCTTCTCAGGCACATTGTTCAGGAGCAATTCGGTTATCTGACGCTGAATGCGCTCTTTGTTAAGGTGACACAGATGTTCTAACTATTGTTGATCTTGCCTGAGCTGCATAATTTGCGCTTGGTGGGTGGCATGTTTGGCAAATGCCAAGTCAATTTGTTCCATCGTCTCATGTTTAGGAAGCCTAGATGCCTCTCCTACATGTCTATCTCGGTCGTGGTGATCCGAGACCCCTATGGGTTGCTTCCCTCTATCGAGGTTAGCGGCATTTACCTGAGGCTCTAGCCTCAATGGGTGATCCTGATACATAGCAGGTGTGGAGGTGCATCATTCCCATGCTGTGTACTACTCTTGAGGAACATAGTGGTCTTCCTCGTCCTCTCTTTCATATGCATAAAAGGTGCGGGCAGAATTGTCTTGCCCTATCTAGAGAGCCTGATACTCTAGATATTGTCTAGTGTTTCTAACAATAATGCGGGGTAGAGGAGGGATGACGAAATCATGTGGCCCCTCCTTCTGGACCCTCTATTGCTCTAGCACTTCATCACTAGGCCACCCATAACGAGCTTCTAAGGGAGGTCTCCTGTCTATGTTGAGTGCTACGTGTAGGTTCTCCTCTTGAAAGGACCTATGCTGAGTGGGGGTGCCTCTCAAAGAGGTGCCTCTATAGTCCTATTCTGTTATGGCATGATGTGGACTATCTTGGGTGCCATGCCACCAAGGTGGGATGACTAAGTCCTCAGGACTATATCGGAGGTGACTTGTCCCCCTTGTGCACTTTCTGCAGTGCTTGCCCATGATTGGGCTCGGCTACGAGTGTACACCATGGTGATGTTTACCTAAAGATGAGTAGATTTTTATCTTCTTTTAGGATTTTTTATGCTACACTTAAACAGAAAGGAAACACACAATCAATGCAATGGTTATCTCGTTTAAAGATTAAAAGTGTGCCCTAAAATCTGGTTTAGTGTGTTTTGATGTTGTTTTGAAAGCTTGTGGAAAGAACATTTAAATGCAAAATGATGGCTCTTATGACTCCCAAAAAATGGTCGCCCCTTCGATATACCATTGCCAGACCGATATACCAACCTCTCTATATACCCGCCCTTACGTGAGGGAAACTATTGGTACGTGAGAGCAGATGGTACGTGGAACATAGGCGGTACGGAAGGGGAATCGCTCTGTTTATGACACCTACCATAGAAGACTTATCCTCATGCACTGGGAATCACCCCCACTACACTTGGTCAGCTTTCATCAGGATTTACGTCTAGCAATAGTCACGATCGGGGTAATGTATGCAATATCTCAAGCCAAGGTGGTGATGAAATCCACCGTTGGTCTTGCTCAAGGGTTGGGGTTTTACGACCAACTCCTTGTTGTTTCAAATTACCACGTGGTGTGTGGGGTTCTTTTTAAGTTGCATAAATGAAGCAAACAAGCATTCAAACTCTCCTATGCAAGAAAATAACTAGAGAACAAACAACAAAATTTTGATAGAAGGTGTTTAAGACCTCTACCTCTTCTCTGCCCAAATCGGATGTCTCTGAATTTCTGCTCTGAAATAGTCCAACATTTGAAAACTTGGTACCTGTAAGCAAAAAACAAGCAACTTTAATCAAAAATTTAATCTTAAAAATCAAGGGACAGAGGTCCCACCATGATCACCACTGAAAGCACGAGGATACAGAAACAAAAAGGAATATGCCAAGCACGATGCATGTAAAACCAAACTTAACGCTAAAAGCCTATATATTAAAAATGCATAAAGGAAAGAACATAGACGAATTGACACAAGATAAAAGCAATATGAAATATAGCCTTATTTATTGATATGCTTTCAAATTCATGTTACAATACGTCTCCTTCCTTTTTAGGGGATAGGAGCGTCAAATATGTTTCTTATCACATCCATGGATAGCAATCCTTCTTCCGCATGCCCACATGTAAGATGGGCGGACCAAAACATCACCACCACTTGTGTATATGATTATTGACTCCTTCCTACTCCTCTAATGTCGAAAACCTACATTCAAAGAAACAGAAAATATTAGTAGCACCTACAGATAGAATAAAACATGTATTTCCCAAGGCCTACTGTTAGTGTATGCATGAAAATATTAAAACGATAACCAAATGACCTCAGATCGAC
This sequence comes from Wollemia nobilis, assembly GCA_028583015.1. NCBI lineage: Eukaryota > Viridiplantae > Streptophyta > Pinopsida > Araucariales > Araucariaceae > Wollemia > Wollemia nobilis. The sequence goes on from JAQPPZ010003675.1 coordinate 200,233, forward strand.
CTAAAATTTTAATAGAAGCATAAATATGTTACCAGGAGGCCACTGCAAAAAGAACAGTCTAGAAATTCCTCACATATTTGTATTCGCTCCAGGGTGGGACGAATAGACCTGCAATAACTTGTCAGAAAGCACCCTCTTCAATGTCCTACCTAGGAAGCTCCAAATGACCTACAAAGTTGGGGTTAGCTAATTGGGGGTGTTTTGGGAAGACCCAGAAGGTCATATTTCTCCAATTTGGCCTCTATCACCCAGATTTTTTTGGTGCCATCTGCAAGTTAGTAAAGGCGGGAAATGATAAAAACCTGGTCAAAATTGCTCAGAATGAAGTGAAATTTAAACTACAGCCTATTTAATAGACCTAGAATAAGATGCAAAAGAAAAATCAGAGAAATATATCACATATTTCTAATCATCCCGGGGTGGGGCGATTAGGGTTGTGACAGCTTGGGGGGCGCCCGGGGGCAGGACGCCCACCGTTTGGGACTCTGTTTCGGCACCAATCCACTTGGGATGGGTCCAAAACTTCTTATGGGGTGTTTTCGACAAATTTTGTGGAATATTGTGGCCAAAAATCGGGTTTTGGGTCCGGATTCGTGCTTCCAATAATCACCCAATAACCTCCCTTTCGAATGAGAGATTAAGGATGTGAAAGGCACAAATCGCAAGTAGGTATGTAAATTGGCAGCACTTCATTGCTCAAATGCTCCTTCTCTGTATATATTTTGGGTGAGAAAACTCACCAATTTATAGACCTAGGGTCTCTCTGTTTGAATTGCGCATGCGAGGGCGCCACTTGAGTTGTTTGTCCTATTTTGAGAGAAAAGATAATTCCCTGATTTAGAATCTCCTTGCATGAGGTCTCTAAAATAAAGACATGCATGACTGAAGTCTCTCTCCTTGATTTGAAGCTATTCCTCGCAATTGCATGGCCTGAAGCCTCAGTTAACTGGCGGACTTGTCGAGGTTTGACTTTTTGCCAGTCAAACTTGCTATTCGCCTCACCCTGGGGCGAATGCCGATATTCGTCCCTGGGTGGGACGAATGCCAATTTGTATTCGTCCCCGGGTGGGACGAGCAGAGAGCAAGGTGCCAAAAAGGTGCCAAATTGACCTCTGACCTCCAAAACTACTTTTGGGAGTGGTTAGGACCACTGTTTAACCTCTAGGGGCTGCCCTAGGGGTTGTGTGTGTCAATGCGATCAGCGCTTGTTGTCACATAATCGGATTGGTGCTGTTTTGGTGTCTAAAATAGTTAAGGACATGCATATTTTCTTGATTTAAGTTGATAAATTCTACAAATTTTTCTACATAGAACTTTCAAGTCAGAAATATATTTCTAAATTCCTTCAAAAATTATTCCAATGAAACATCACCTCCTTGTTTCCACTATCATCAAATTTAGATATGTCAATATTTCTCAAATACTTATTAAGTTCAAACCTAACTTTATTTCAACTAGAACCCTCAAGAAAATCATCTTGACCACCTTCTAGCTCCTTTATTTTAGATAAATTTTCAACCAACTTCTGTTGTTGAGTTATCAGTTCTTGTTGTTGAGCCAATTAAGCCTTATATTGTTCCACATGCTCAGTCAACTAAACCCTCTATTGTTCCATATGATATATTTGTTGGTTCATTTGTTCTTGCAATTAGACCCTCTGTTGTTCCATATGTTCTCTTTGTTGGTTTATTTTTTCATGGAGTAATTGCAGCATTTTAGCCAAGTTATCTTCCTTTTGGGGGGTTTTGTCGACTAAGGGTTATTTTTCCTCTACAAAAAGTCTATGAGGTGCTTCTACCACAAATTATCTTGCTAATTCTCTTATGATCCTTCTTAGTCCCTTGGACTCTCAGCAAGCACCTCTTTCTAAGATAATGTAGTTTGTTTGGAATATCTCACCACTTTGCCTAGATGCAAAAAGAGCTATGTTAATTGGAAGTCACATAAGTTCTCATAAAAATAGTCTATAGTTTCGTAGCCTAGGCTTTTATACCATAAAAATACTTAATTTATAATATTATATGTGTCATCTTTGTAAAAAAAATAACATAGTTTATAACCAAATGAAGGATCTTGCAATAGTAATCAAGTTATTCCAAGTATAGTTGGAACAATCTACAATTTTGATTAAACTATTAATGAAAAATTTAGAATCTCAAAATAAAAAGATTGAGATTCTCATCGAGCAAGGACGTAAAGAAATAAAAGTAAGTTATGGATGATACCAAGGCTTATGAAAAGCATGAAGAATACCTAAAAAGGAACAAAACCAAAGGAAGTTGGCTAAAAAAAAATAGAATCTACAAGTGCTCAAGGAGATAAGAAGTAAACCCAAGCACCAAAACACATATACTACATTTTTGGAGGGTCTCATTTCACTAGCAAATGCCCTTAAATATTTGATCAGCAAGGTTGCTACATTTATGGAGGGACCCATTTTTCTAGTAAATTCTCTCAACAATTTGATCGCAAAGGAGCATCTAAGGAGCAACCCTTGTAACATTTGAAAAACCTAAAGGTTAAGAGGAGCAAGCCACCCTTCAGCTCTGAAGATGCCATAATTCCATCATACTGATACTCATCCAGAATTCAATAGGTATATCTTCTCTGAAAGGATAAGAGAATGTGGTTGATATTCAAAAACATATTTTATACATGTTTGAATAAACATTACTAACATTTTTATTAATTGTTTTGATATGAATATGAATTTGATTTGGTTGAAACATACTTTAAAAAGACCAAATACCATTGTGTAGGGGTGAAATGTAGGACAAGACCACCATGGGAATCCTTTGAAGAAAGGTAGAGTTACCATAAGGTGGAATACAAATGCTTGGATTAGCTACTATCTAGATGATGGTAGAATAAATGAGAGAAATATTGAAATCACCAAAAAAAGTTATGTTAATCTAAAGATGACACTAACAAAATTATCTATGAGAGACAATTTTCTTAACAATAAAAAATGCTAAAAAACTCTAAGCTCAACCCAAAAAATTGTGAAACCCTATGAGACCATTTAAAAAATCCACTTTCAAACAGTTAAAAAAAAAAGGTCCAATGAAACAAATTTTAAAAATCTCACATAAAAGAATACGGTTGAAAATTTTCATATCTATTTACACAAACATAGATATATTTTTGTTTTATCTAAACAATGATATATTTTTGTCTTTTATCTAAGTAATGATATATATTTTTTAATCTAATAAAAAAAAGTAAATTTTCAATAACATGTTGAATAATTTTGATTATGATTTGAAAGTGCATAATTTTGAATATATATTGCAAACACAAGAACTATATTTAATTTTAGTGGGGGAGAATGTAATATCCTTCCAAATTTAGTTGTAAGTTTACTTACTTCATTTGCAAAGACAAGATATTGTTGATCAATTTGTAATTGTAGAAACAAGTAGGAGGAGCAAATTGAGAGAGTCAAATACCTTGTCCATATGGTAAAAGAAGAGCAACAACTAAAGGTAATATGGGGATATGATGAGCAATAGGGTATTTGTAGTTGTAAGGGATGAAAAGTCCTACTGGTCATACACCTGTTAAGCGGTCTATGTAGTTGCATTCATATAGTCACATCTAGAGATATTTTGCTTTTCTTTGATCTATGTATTATGAATTATCTAAGTATTTTTAGTTTAAAACATTAAATTAAAATAAAAAAAAAAATATTAAAAGTAAAATATAAAATTCAGAGATTAACATGTTTTGTTTTATTATAGTTTAACTACAAATGTAGCCACCATCTAGAAAATAGGAAAATACAAAACATTGTATGAAATAATACATTTTTTGATTGAATTACTAACTTGTTCATCTATATAATAGAATGAGGGAAAAAAATGAGGTATATTTTTGTTTGGGTGGAACTAAGAGTATGGACTTCTAAAAAAATATATCGAGGGGTTTCTCTTACCAAGTCAGTTCTTTGTATTTGAATGTTGAGATTGTATTCTTGTGCATCTTCTTATAAGCACCGTTATATATTTTAGCAACCCAAAATATGCACAAGAATACAATCTCAACATTCAGATATAAAGAACTAACCTGGTAAGAGAAATGTTTAAATATTTTTTAATAGTCTGTACTCCTAGTTCCACTGAAACAAAAGCATACCTCATTTTTTTCCTCCTCCCATTATATAGATGAGCAAATTAGTAATTCAATTGACAAATGTATTATTTCATTTAATTTTCCATCTTTTTTTTTTGTTAGGTGGTGGCTACATTAAGAATAAAACAAAACATGTTAATCTCTTTATTTTAAATTTTACTTTTAATATATATATTTTTTAATTTTAATTTTAATTTAATATTTTAAAATAAAAAAATTCAGACAACATTTAACACATAGATCACAAGCAAAGCACAAAAACCCTAGATGCGACTATATAAATGCAACTACATTGAGCACTTAACAAGTGTACAACCAGTATGAATTTGCATCCCTTGCAACTACAAATACCCCGTCACTCATCATATACCCATATTACCTTTAGTTATTGCTCTTGTTTTGTCATTTAAAGGAGCTGTCTGACTCTCTACATCTAATCCTCTTATATTTTCCTATAGTCACAAGTTGATCAACAGTATCAATATTTGAAAATTAAGTAAGCAAACTGACAGCTAAATTTGAAGGGATATTAAATTCGCTCCCACTAGAACTAAACACAGTCCCTGTGTTTATAGTATATATTCAAAATTATGCATTTTCAAATCATAATCAAAACTTTATTGAAAATTCACTTGTTTTTATTAAATAAAAATATATATTATGCCAAAAATATATCATTGCTTAGATAAAATAAAAATATATCTATGTTTGTGTAAATATATATGGAAATTATCAACTGTATTAAACCGTATTCCCTTATATGGGATTCTTAAAAAAAATTTCACTTGATCTTCTTTTCTAACTGTTTGAAAGTGGTTTTCATCAATGGTCTCATAGGGTTTCACAAATTTTTGGATTGAGCTTAGAATTGTTTAGCATATTTTATTCTTAAGAAAAATCTACCTCTCATAGATAATTTCCTCGATGTCATCGATAGATTAACATAGCTCTTTTTGGCACTTTGAATATTTCTCTCAATTATTCTACCAATATTTATGTCAATTATTCTACCATCATCTGGATAGTAGCTGATACAAGCATTTGTATTCCTCGATTATGGTAACTCTACCTTTCTTAAAAGGATTTCCACGGTGGTATTTATCTATATTTCACCCCTGCACAATGGTATTTGGTCTTTTTAAAGTATATTCTGACCAAATAAAATTCACATAATAATCAAATTCACATTTATATCAAAATAATTAACAAAAAGGTTTGTAATGTTTATTCAAACAAGTATGAAAAGTATTTATGCATATCAATCACATTCTCTTATGTGGAATTCCTTTCAAAGAAGATATAACTATTGAATTCTAGATGAGTATCAAGATGATGGAATTCTGGCATCTTCAGAGCTGAAGGGCGGCTTGCTCCTCTTGACTTTCAGATTTTGCAAATGTTACAAGGGGTTGCACCTTAGATGCTCCTTTGCGATCAAATTGTTGAGAGCATTTACTAGAAAAATGGGTCCCTCCACAAACGTAGCAACCTTGCTGATCAAATATTTGAGGACTTATACTGGCAAAATGGGACCCTCCGCAAGTGTAGCATTTGTGTTCTAGTGCTTAGGTCTGCTTCATATCTCATTGAGTACTTGTAGATTCTAAATTATTTTTAGCCAAACTCTTTGGTTTTGTGCCTTGTTTGGTCTTCTTAATGCTTTTTATAAGCCTTGGTCTCATCCCTAGATTACTCTTATTTATTATATGTCTTTGCTCGATAAGAAACTCAAGCTTCTTCTCTTGAGATTCTAACTTTTCCATGAATAGTTTAATCAAAATTGTAGATTGTTTCAACTTCACTTGGAACTCTTGATTGCATCTACAATATCATCCATCTGGTTATAAAAGAGGTATGTTAATTTTTTTCTAAAAATATGACACAAATAATCATATAACTTAAGTATTTTGATGGTATCAAAGCCTAGGTTGTGAAACTCTAGGCAATTTTTATGAGAACTTATGTGACTTTCAATTAATATAGCTCTTTATGCATCCAGAAAAAATGGTGAGACATTCCAAAAAAAATTGCATTAGCTCAACAAAAGATGCTTGTTGACAGTCTGAGGAAGGGACTAAATAGGATCATAAGAAAATTAGAAAGAGAGGTTGGTGTAGAAGCACCCTGTAGACTTGTTAGAAAGTACAAAGAACCCTTATTCAACAAAACCCCCAAAATGAAGATAACTTGGCTAAAATGGTACAATTACTCCATGAAAAAATGAAACAACAGAGAGAACACATGGAACAATAGAGGGCCTAATCACAAGAAAAATTGAATCAACAAAAATATCATATTGAACAACTGAGGGTTCATATAACTGAGCATATGGAACAATAGAAGTCACAATTGGCTCAGCAGAAAGAACTGATAACTCAACAACAAAAGTTAATTGAAAATTTATCTAAAAGAAAGAAGCCAAAATATGGTCAAGATAATTTTCCTTAGGGTTCTAGTTGAAATAAAGTTAGTGTTAAAGTTAATAAGGATTCAAGAAATATTGACATATCTAAATTTGATGGTACTGGAAATGATGAGGCAACTGAAAACTGGATAAATGAGGTTGAGGCCTATTACTCAATGAAAAGGATATCTTTGGAATCAAAGACTTTTTGGGCACTAATTCATCTCGATGTCATAGCTCTAGATTGATGGACGACTTACAAAAAGACCAATCATGTTGAATCAACTAATGTTTCTTGGGAAACATTTTTGAAGGAATTTAAAAATAATATTTTGACTCGAAATTTCTATGTAGAAAAATTTACAGAATTTATAAACTTACATCAATAAAACATGCATGTCCTAAACTATTATAAAAAATATGTATGGTTGTTAAAGTATGTACTCGAATGTACCTGAATATGATGATCATGAAGAGCTTAAGGTACAAAAATTACACCCAACACCAATAATTACGATAAGGCTATTGTCATTCGATTAACTACTACATTTTGACAAACTAGTTTGAGAAAAGTGGTCATTTTGCCATGAACAAGTAACAAGGGATGATATACAACGTCACTCTAGGTTGTTACACAAGTTATACCATGAGGGGTATCATGCTAAACCTTGTCTATTCCAAATGGTAGCTAATCATCAAAATATGGTGTATGCTTAACAACTAACATAAGAGGTTGGAGTAGGGTCTAAATTTTAAATAATTTTTATAATAGATAAAATCAAAATATTAAAGTAATTTAATTGTATGAATAAGAATCCAGCTTATGAGGCCCTACTGGACCATATCCTTAAATGGTTTTATCATGAATAATTATCCATCAAAGGGTATCAGTGATTGTAGAAAGAAAATTCATCACAATTTCTATACTCAATATTGATGATTCCAAAAACGGAAATCACTATGAATCATATAACACCCAACATCAGTAACTCAGAGAAGGCTATTGTCATTCTATTAACTACTACTTTTTGACAAAATAGTTTGAGAAAAGTGGTCATTTTGCCATGAACAAGTAACAAGGGATGATAAACAACGTCACTCTAGGTTGTTACACAAGTTGTACCATGAGGGCTATCATGTTAAACCTCATCTATTCCAAATGGTAGCTAATCATCAAAATATGGTGTATGCTTAACAACTAAAACAAGAGATTGGAGTAGGGTCTAAATTTTAGATACTGTTTATAATAGATAAAATCAAAATATTAAAGTAATTAAATTGTATGAATAAGAATCCAGCTTATGAGGCCCTACTGGACCATATCCTTAAATGGTTTTATCATGAAGAATTATCCATCAAAGGGTATCGGTGATTGTAGAAATAAAATTCATCACAATTTCTATACTCAATATCGATGATTCCAAAAATAGAAATCACTATGAATCATATAACACCCAACACCAGTAATTGAGAGAAGGCTATTGTCATTTGATTAACTACTACTTTTTGACAAAATAGTCTGAGAAAAGTGGTCCTTTTACCATGAACAAGTAAGAAGGGATGATATACGATGTCACTCTAAGCTATTACACAAGTTGTACCATGACGGGTATCATGCTCATCCTTCGATTGGGGAATTGCTAAGAAAATATCAGAATTGGGAGTAACTAGTTACTGATGTTAGAAGGTTCAACAAAGAGTTGGAATGGGATAACTTCTCATCAATCATAACATGAATTAAGATACCTGGTCTCGAGCTAGAGTAATAGTGGACCCTAATTAACTCCTTAGAATATTGGACTCTCAATTAAAAACTAGGCATATTTATGCTATACCTTAGCATTGATTATAAAATATAATTATCAGCTAAAGACAATACTTATAATGGTGATGATATGGTAAGGATAGTATTTAGGCCAAAGGAACCTAAGTCCTCCATGTTATGGAGCGGTAAATTATGCGTCCACCCTTTTAGGTGATATAACCCCATACCATGAACATAAACCACTAGTAAAGGAGAATAATGTGTTCACAATATGGCACCTTTTGCGTGATTTGGCCAATCTCAACCACTTGAGAGACCATATGCAATGGTTAGTAATCTAAGAGCGAGTAACTCTATGCCTATCTACTAATTAAATTTTGGGTGATGATTAAAATTTTGATGATATTAAATATATATTTTGTTAAAATTTCTACTTTGATATTTTGTGCATGTTGCAAGGGGTTTCTCATTATATGCTTCTTTGCAATCAACTCATTGATATAATTTACTGATAAAATGGTCCTCCCACAAATGTAGCAACCTTACGGATTAGATCTTTAGATATATACATTTAAAACCATGCTAGGGTATAGAGTAAATATTCCTAGTTCCTAATTAAAAATCAACCATTCGATTGGAGTCAATTAGGGCCCACCATTACTCTATCTCAGGACCAGGTATCTCAGGTCATGTTTCAATTGATGAGGAGATGTATCATTCCATCTTATCACCCCATTCCATCTTGTTGTGGAACCTTCTAGCACTAATAATTGTCTACTCCCAAGTTTAGTATTCTACTAGCAATTCCCCTATCAAACAATAAACATAATACCCCTCACTGTACTACTCATATGATAGTCTAATATTGACATCGTATACCACCCTCTACCTTCTCGTCCTGACCCTTCTCGTTAAGAGTACAGTTACCCCCAAATCGCAGTAATTATCCATACCACAATTATTGGTATTGGGTGTTATATATTACACCATCCTCCCTGATGGTGCTTAAGGTTTCTTCACCCTACATGATAGTTCTTATTTCTCAATGTTTCAGGTTTCAAGTTAGCATTATTTCACTTAATATTAAAATTTTATTCACCAAAAGTTAAAAAATATATATTAATCTAACTTAGGCAAGAAAAACTATTTTGAGCACGTAAATATTATTATATTTCCATATTACAATACTAAACTAAATTAACTTAAAATGATATAAACTTTCATAAATACCCTTTTTCTAGCTAGTGATACACTAAATATATACAATATTTTACAACATAGATTTGTTTAGTTACCCATCTAGTAATGATTTCTCCAATGACTTTCTATAAATATATATTAATAAAAAATATTAAAAAAATCATTTTCAATCCCTTTTTTATCTAACTACCTTTATATGAACAAGCTAAACCAAGATATATTTCTAGATAACTGTATTCATTCTTCTTTTAAAAGATATTAGCAATGTATACATTCCTTTAGTATTAAATTTTAATAAGGTAAAAGGAATTTTAATTCTTAAGACTAATTCAAATATAAATATACTCTCCTTCGAGTAAAATAAAAATATACTTTATTCAAATTTATCTATACTTACCTTATCTCTATAAAGTAGACTAAAATCTTAGTCTAAAAGGTAATATCATATGAGCAAATTATTTAAAGGTATATATATAGCAAAAGGAATATAATTTCCAAACTCTTATTATAAAGAGAAACCATTATCCATAACACAATATACTTATTAACACAATGATGAGATACGTAAGATTTTCATGTATTACTAAGGTAAACTATAACAACCTGAAATCTAACTGAAACCCATAATTATTTTAATAATTAGCATTTTTGAAAAATTAGTAACTTGCATCCTTTTATAATTTGATTGAAAATATCAAAGGGACCACCAACGAAAATAAGTGACATTTCATTTATATCTCCATTATGTATATTTTCATTCATGTCAACTACATTTAGATGTCTGTATAGACTATTAAACAATTTCAATAGGTCATGATTATCGTTGGATGAAAATATAAATTATGATCTTATGTGTAAGGAGGAATAGAACTTTCCTCGGTTATTCATAGGACACATAGCTATAAATTATAGAGTACATCTCTTACATTTTCACTATATTTTATTAAGTGAAAAAAGAGGTTGGTCTTAGTATGTTGGTACTCAAAATTAGAGCTTGAACTTTATATCGACTAGTGCAAATAAATTGAGTTATCTTATGATTTTGTCTTTGGACCTTACTGTAGCTTCTCATATTAATCTATTTAATTATATTTTAAAACTAGAAAAGAAATAAACCTTGTTATTTTGCATTATAAGCCCTCTATATACTTTAGGGAGATAGTGTCTTATATATTTCATTAAAAGGTAAGAGTATCCATCCATACTTTTGTTTGTAACCCATGGAGCATTAATGGTCATATAAAAGTAAATTAAAGAAGAGTTTAAAAAATACCGATAAAAGGTTTCAAGGCCACTAGGCTATTGATGTTTCCCTACAACAAACCAAACCAAATTAAAAGCAAATGGAAAAACACCATTAGCAAAAAATAAAATCAAATAAAAGAGAAACCCATAGAGCATTATTGGTCATATACAGGAAAATAAAAGAGTTTAAAAAATGCCCATAAAAGGTTTCAAGGCCACTAGGCTATTGAATTTTCCCTACAAAAAACCAAACCAAATTAAAAGCAAAGGGAAAAACACCATTAGAAAAAAATAAAATAAAATCAAATAGAAAAAAACCATTAGAAAAAAAATCAAATGAAAGCAAAAGGAAAAACACCATTAGAAAAAAAATTCTCAACGAGAAGATGAGTTTCTAAATGCTTTTTATGCATTAATATCATTATATGCTAGATTAAATAAAAAACCATTAGCTACACTTAGCTACACCAATTGGAACTATAAAGGAACTATAAAAAAAATAGAACAAAAGAACATAAAAGTACTTGATAACATAAAAGTATATGTGCTAGCTTATAAAGTTACAACCTTAAAACACATATGAGTAGTAGGCGTCAGCCATGAAAGTTAAGTAGGAAAAAAATATCCAACAATGAGCTTGTGTGGCCTACAAAGGAGTAGATCATGAAGAACATAACATAAAAATACATGTGCTAGCCTACAAAGGTACAAAATTAGGTGAAAGGCATCAAAGTTAAGTTGAAAAAAAAAGTGGATTGTTGGTCTTATCGAACGAATATAAGAGAAGAGTTAAAAAATGCTCATGAAAGGTGACAAGGGGATGAGCGGCGGATGAACTAGGGTTTCTGGAGCTAAGGAAAAACTAGGGCATCAGTTGGGTAGCCGAAGAGATTTCTGGTTACTGTGGATTTGAAGACAAGATTGCTGCCCCAGGAGGGTCCAATGGGGACACCTCCGGATCCTCTTCTAGAGAGACATAGTTCTTTTGCAGATTTGTTAAAGGATAAATCTCCATCAAAGACTGAAGAAGCACAAAAAACTGCATTAAAAATGCTCTTTACGGCTACTGGAAATAGATCAACATCTCAACGAGTTAATGGATGCTTGCCACAGTCAGAATCAAGGCCAAAGATTGTCATTGAGCAAAGGATGGTTGAAGAAATAGTTTTATATAGAGCCAATCATGATTTGATCTGTAAATTCATGGGTATTCGCCCTACCCTAAATTTTTTGCATTCCTGGGTCCAAAAAAACTGGGAGCCTCTTGGTGAGTATTCTTTATGGTTTATTAGCAATGGATATTTTATTGTTAGTTTTTCTTCACTGGCCGATAGAAATAGGGCTTTTGAATCAGAAAAGAGGAATCATGGTCCGGCAGGATTATTTGTTCAACCCTGGAGAGTGGGATTTGATCCTCGAATTGAACCCACTGTTGTCCCGGTTTGGATCCATTTGTATGCACTTCCAATGGAGTTTTGGAGTGAGCAGGTATTGGAAATTATCGGTAATTCCCTTGGAAGACATTTGGGTGTATCCAAAGACACAATAGAAGGAAACACAATTGTTTATGCAAGATTATGTGTGGAAATGGATCTTAGCCAACCTCTACCGATAGAGGTGGAACTTGAACTTGCAGGACTATCTTGGATTCAACAGCTGGATTATGAGGCTTTGCCCTTCAGATGCAGAGTTTGCCACAAATATGGGCATTTGGCCCGATCTTGCCCAAATAATATGAACACAAAAATGGAGGCTCCTCTAGGAATGTCAAATCTTCCTAAGGAGGGTAAGTCAACAATAAACAAAGAACCAACCAATATTTCTCAGGGTAAAGAAGCACAGAGAGATGGTTTTGAACAGCCCAAAAGAAGGAGAAGGCAAAAGAAAAAAGATGGTAAAGAGCAAACCCAACTCAAGCCCTCCAATAGGTATGAGATATTTAAGACACTAATGGACCAAGAAGATCAATTCATGGAAGGAGTGGATGGGAATAATGAAAATAATAACATCCATGTTCAAGCTCCTCTTTCATCTCCCCCGTCATAGAGCAGGTAATTGAGTACAGTGAGTTACCGTAGTCAGAGAGTGCAGGGGCATTGATAGTGCATAACCAAGAGCAGCCAATAATTAAGGATGTCAGCATGGGAATAGCAAAAAAGAACAGAGAAAGGCCAACTTTAGGGATAACTCAGGTGGAAAAGAGAGCAAAAAATAGCAACTCTCAAGGAGTGGGTAGAAAATCAAATAAGGAATTGATAGCAGTTCAAGGAGACAAACTGATCACTGGAGGATCGGTGAGGCCAATAGATTCTTACTGCTCTCAAGGTAACCAATGATTATACAATCATGGAATGTTAGGGGTTTAAACAGTAGAACCCATCAATCTGCTGTTCGAAGACTCTTAGAAAAATGTAAAACAAATTTTTTGCTTATCCAGGAGACAAAAATGTCGTTAGATCTTATGTGCAAAATAGTTAACAGAATTTGGAGGGGTGCTGGTCATATGGAAGTGGCTGCCCAAGGTGCCTCGGGGGGGATAGTTACTCTTTGGAACTCTCTTGAATGGACTGCAATAGAACATATAGCTTGGAGGGGTGTTCTCACATCACATTTTAGAAATAATGTCACAGCTGAACATGTTTTAATCACAAATTTTTATGGGGCTCAAAACCTAGATGGTCAGATGCATCAATGGAAAGTTGTGCATAACATGAGAGTCTCAAGGGAAGATTTAGACTGGATTATTGTTGGGGACTTTAATGCTAAATTATCCTCTAGAGATCAGGAAGGGGGAACCCCAATTTTGGACCCAGGGGATCGACTTATGATTGCCCAAGTCCAGGCATTACACTTGGTGGATATTAAATGCCCTGGAACCAACTATACTTGGACTAATAAGAGGAGGGAGCCACATAGCAGGAAGGTGAAGTTAGACCATTTTTTGGTTTCAGAGGAGGCATTTGTAAAATGGAATATAAAATTTCAGATTTTGGAGGGTCCAGTTTCAGATCATTTCCCCATTTTGTTGGAAGGAGGGATCAAGACAGTGCAGCATCACAAACCATTTAAATTTGAAAACTTTTGGTTACAAAAAGAGGAACTTCGAAAGAAAATTCCACAGTGGTGGGAAGAAGGTCGCCCAACATATGGGACAACAATGTTTAGATTCCACAAACAACTTCATTATGTCAAAGATCAACTGAAACAATGGAGGCGAGCTAACAAGACAGACTTCCAGGTCCAAAGAGCTCCATTGGTGGCCAGATGGGATGAGGTTCAAAAACACTTTAGGGAAGGAACAATTATAGAGCAGCTCAAAGAAGAGGATGATGCATTGCGTAAAGCGGTTGAGGACATTGACAACCAAGAGGAGACCTACTGGAAACAGAGAGCAAGAACCACTTGGTTATTAGAAGGTGATAAAAATACCAAATTTTTCCATCGGACTGCCTGTGCTAGGAGACAGATGAACAACATGGAAGCTCTTCAAGATGAGAACGGACACTCCTTTGATACACTTCCAGGTATACATTTCCATTCAATGGATTATTTTTCTAAACTATTTAAGGAAAGTATGGTGCAAGATGAAGAGGCTCAAAGAGACGTTATTGTTGTCATACCCTCTGTTATCTCTGAAGAAGAAAATCAGACCCTACTTAAACCCATTGATAGAGAGGAACTGAAGAATGTAGTCTTTGGAATGAGCACCGAAAAAACTCCAGGTCCAGATGGCTTTCCAATTGAGTTTTTTCAGGCCTTTTGGGATAACTTGGAGGAGGATGTAATGGTTGTTATAGAGGAGTCCAAAGGTAGTAAAAGAATGCTTAAAGCATTAAATCATACTTTCATTACCTTAATTCCAAAAGGGGAGGAGGGGGTACACATTTCAGATTATAGACCTATTGCCTTATGCAATGTCATATATAAAATAATCACAAAGGTAATGGCTGAGCGGCTAAAACCTCTTCTACATAACATTATCTCCTCGGAGCAAGGGGGTTTTGTAGAGGGTAGGCAGATCTTGGATGGTGTGGTTCTAGCTCGGGAGGCAATCCATTCAATGCAAACATCTGGTAATAGAGGAATGTTCATAAAATTAGATATGTCAAAGGCTTATGATAGGGTGGAGTGGAGCTTCTTGTCAAAGATGATGGCAGCCTTTGGTTTCTCTCGAGATTGGATAGAATGGGTCATGAGTTGTGTTTCTACTCCGACATACTCAGTGTTAATCAAGGGTCTTCCCTCGCAACCGTTTGGAGCTTCTCGAGGCCTTCATCAAGGAGATCCTTGCTCTCCCTATATTTTTCTCATTTTGGCTGAAGGATTGGGTAGACTTATCTTGAGGAGAAGACAACAAGGTTTGTTAACAGGTATCAAGGTGGGTGAGGAAGTTTTGACTCACCTACAGTTTGTGGATGACACAAGATTGGTGGGAGTGGCCAGTTTCAGGGAAGCAAGAATGATTAGAGATACACTTAATGTCTACCTTAGGGCTACAAACCAAGTCATCAATGATAAAAAATCCAAAGTGGTCTTTTTCAATCTTGATCAAAGGCTTCAGGACAGAGTTTTAGAGATCTTGGGATTCACAAGGACTTATCTCCCAGTGGTATACTTGGGGGTCCCTTTGCATTTTAAAAAACTAAAAATAGATATCTGGAGGAATATTTTGGATTGTATCAAGGATAGAATTAATCATTGGTCTCACAAATGGTTAACCTATGGGGGTAGATTAACTTTTTTATAGTCAGTCATTCAGGCCATGCCAATTTATAAATTTTCTATCCTTGCTGCCCCACATACTATATGGAAAGAGTTGGACAAGATGGCTAGAAAATTTTTATGGGAAGGAGTAAAAGGAGAGAGGAAATGGGCCTTAGTAGGTTGGGACAAAGTAAGCCAGCCCAAGGTAAAAGGAGGTTTGGGACTGAGAAGATCAAAGTTAAATAATAAAGCTTTGGCTGGAAAGCTTTACTGGAGGTGGATTTCCCAACCAACTTCTTTATTCAGTAGAATCTTAACTAGTAAATATTTGGGACAAGTGAACCCAAATGAGGTGGGTCGTTTCCCTTTGGATGGTAATGGATCCTTAGTGTGGCAGGCTCTCAAGTTAGGATCTCAGGTAGTAAAAGATAGATTATTTTGGAAAGTGGGGAGAGGGGAGAAGGCACGATTTTGGACAGATTCATGGGATCAATACCCACCTATCATTGTTGAATTTCCTGAATTGCAACCAATAAAAATAGCCATAGAAACCAAGGGATGGGTCCAAATTGAAAGTTATTTCAACACTAGTCAGCTGGGGGATTATAAGTTTAAGCAGTTTAAGAAGTTGGATGAGTGGCCAATTTCAATCCCTCCGGATTTGACACCCATCATGACTAAAATCTTGGCAGAAATATTTCTCATAGGTAGAGACGAGGAGGATGAATTAGCTTGGGGCTATGGGAGCCTTGGTGTCTACACAGTGAAGGACGGATATGATAAGATCCTTCCAGAGCCCCCTCCTCATACTTATCAGGTGGAGGATTGGAGAAAGATTTGGCAGTCCAAGGGTTGGCCGAAAGTAAACTTTTTTGCCTGGCAGTTCATGCATAATGGAATTCTTACTTTTGATAAACTCAGATGTAAGGGAATCATCGGTCCATCTCAATGTGTTTTATGCTACAAGAGTGAGGAAACAGCTGATCACTTGATGTTTGAGTGCCCATTCACGTGCCAGATATGGGAGAGATGGTTTTTATATTATAAAATTCAAGTTAATGGTGATTTGAATCGGATTAATATTTGGGAAATATGGAAGAGGGGTAGATTTAAATCTAAAGCTCTTTGTATTGGTTGGGAGCTTGGATTAAACTTTATCTGGTGGCAAGTGTGGTTGGAGAGAAATGCTAGAATTTTTAGAGAAACTTTTTCTTCTTTAGATGGAGTTTGGCAGGTCATTTGGAGCAAAGTCACAGAAACTGTGGCAGTCTATGCTAAAGAGGAAACTCAGGTTGTTAATGGGGCAATGGAAAAGGAAGTTGAAGTGCAAGAGGGACAGGATAGAGCTAGTTGGAAACCACCCCAGAAGGTTGGATTAAAATTAATACGGATGGAGCTGCAAAAGGCAATCCGGGTAGAGCTGGAATTGGAGTGGTTTGCCGGAATCATGTTGGAACAATGCTCTATTGGGAACTGCAAGGCTTGGGAAGAGCCACAAACAATGAAGCAGAAGCCTTAGCTATCAAATCTGCTTCTATTTGGGCAGTAAAACAAGGCCACAGGAGGATAATACTAGAATCAGATTCTCAAATAATGGTTGGAGCTCTAGATTGCATGAGGAACTTTGCTTTGAAAACATGGAGGCTGAGGATTCTTGTCACTCAAATTAAGGAATTATGGAGGGAATTAGATGATGTGATTCCAGTTTATGTGAGTAGAGATCTAAATAAAGTGGCAGACTTCCTAGCTAAGATGGGTGTTGAGAAGGAGGTAGGGGTTCAGTGGCACAGTGACATGGCTGTTGAGGATGAAGTGATTAGGCAGGGTGTTGAAAGGGCAACAGATCGAGACAGTATAAAGACAGCAAGAAGGTGTCACAATTTCGTGACATGTTGCAACGTCGGCAGAGAAGAAAAAGTGTCATGATATCATGACATGTTGCATTATCACGGCCAAAGGAGGAAAGGTGTCACGATATCATGACATGTTGCATTGTCGAGGCCAAAGGAGAAAAAGTGTCACGATATCGTGACATGTTGCATTATCACGGCCAAAGGAGAAAAAGTGTCACGATATCGCGACATGTTGCATTATCGCAGCCAAAAGAGAAAAAGTGTCGTGATATCGTGACATGTTGCATTGTCACGGCCAAAAGAGAAAAAGTGTCACGATATCGTGACATGTTGCATTGTCGCGGCCAAAAGAGAAAAGTGTCGCGATATCGTGACATGTTGCATTGTCATGACCAAAGGAGAAAAGGTGTCACGATATCATGACATGTTGCATTGTCACGGCCAAAGGAGAAAAGGTGTCATGATATCGTGACATGTTGCATCGTCACGGCCAAAGGAGAAAAGGTGTCACGATATCGCGACATGTTGCATCGTCGTGGCCAAAGGAGAAAAGGTGTCGTGATATCGTGACATGTTGCATCGTCACGGCCAAAGGAGAAAAGGTGTCGCGATATCGCGACATGTTGCATCGTCGCGGCCAAAGGAGAAAAAGTGTCATGATATCGTGACATGTTGCATCGTCATGGCCAAAGGAGAAAAAGTGTCACGATATCGTGACATGTTGCATCGTCATGGCCAAAAGAGAAAAAGTGTCGCGATATCGTGACATGTTGCATCGTCACGGCCAAAGGAGAAAAAGTGTCGCGATATCGCGACATGTTGCATCGTCACGGCCAAAGGAGAAAAAGTGTCGCGATATCGCGACATGTTGCATCGTCGCGGCCAAAGGAGAAAAGTGTCGCGATATCGCGACATGTTGCATCGTCGCGGCCAAAGGAGAAAAAGTGTCACGATATCGCGACATGTTGCATCGTCATGGCCAAAGGAGAAAAAGTGTCGCGATATCGCGACATGTTGCATCATCGCGGCCAAAAGAGAAAAAGTGTCGCGATATCGCGACATGTTGCATCGTCGCGGCCAAAAGAGAAAAAGTGTCGCGATATCGCGACATGTTGCATCGTCGCGGCCAAAGGAGAAAAAGTGTCGCGATATCGCGACATGTTGCAACGTCGCGGCCAAAGGAGAAAAAGTGTCGCGATATCGCGACATGTTGCATCGTCGTGGCCAAAGGAGGAAAAAGTGTCACGATATCGCGACATGTTGCATCGTCGCGGCCAAAGAGAAAAAGTGTCGCGATATCGCGACATGTTGCATCATCGCGGCCAAAGGAGAAAAAGTGTCACGATATCGCGACATGTTGCATCGTCACGGCCAAAGGAGGAAAAAGTGTCGCGATATCGTGACATGTTGCATCGTCGCGGCCAAAAGAGGAAAAAGTGTCGCGATATCGCGACATGTTGCATTTTCATGGCCAAAAGAGAAAAGTGTCGCGATATCGCGACATGTTGCATTTTCGTGGCCAAAGGAGAAGAAGGAAAAAGTGTCGCGACATCGCGACAAGTTGCATCAACAGACCAAACCGATCCCCCTGGCAACATCTCACATTGTGCAAACATTGAAACTTGTTGGATCGTGCCTTAGGCCAATGGGGAAGGAGTCTCTCCACGCTTGAATCTCGGATTCACCGACTCCCCTGTTAGCTAGGTTTTGGTTTAAGAGATTTGGCTCCAATGCAAATCTTCTTTTACTGTTGTAATCTTGTGTTCTCTCTGTCTATGGCTGGGAAAAGTCTCATCCCAACTTGTAACTGATCTTTGTTTTAATACAAGTTTTTTCAAATTTTTCAAAAAAAAAAAAATGCTTATGAAAGATTGCAATTGTTGCAAGGCCTGCCTAAACCTAATAAAAAAAAATTAAAACAAAACAAAATAAATGAGGAAAAATCATTATCAAATCAAAACAAAACAAAGGGTAAAAACTCATTCACAAAATATCAAAACAAAAGGGGAAAAACCAATTAGAAAAATATTAACATTCTGTAAATAGTTTTGAAAACTTTGGACTACTATAATCTTCACCTAGGATTAGAGAAGAGGAGAGGTTTTATGATTTTTTGGCAACATTTTGGAAAGAAGTAGTTACACTATTAATGATTATATGCTAGATTTAAAAACTGGTAGCTACACCAAATGGAGGTCTATAGAAACTACAAAATATTGAACAAAAGCTACAACTATTTGTAGGGATTATCATGTAAAATAATCCATTGTATCATTTGAAAGAAAAAATTAGAGTTCTATGAAAAAGGAGAGAAGCACATGAAGAACATAAAAAGACACATACTAACTTACAAAGGTACAGAGGAGAGGGTTTGTTTTTTGATGGCAGAATTTTAGGAGGTGAAGAAGTATTCCCTTCATGTGACGTGTTGTGTGTAGGCTTTGGAGTGGCCTATGGGTTATCATGAGGTCCCTTTTAGACCCCCATTGTCCCCATCCCTTAATAAATCATTTGCAAATATAGTTAAAAAGAAACAAGACATGGAGGACATCTTGTTTAGAGACTCAAATCTTCATTCTATTTTTTATAAAGCGGCCAAGAATACAAAGAAACAATCATACCAGTCAAGGGTTAATGGTTGCCTCCCATAGGAAACACTTCATATTAAACTAGTGATAGATCAATTTGAAGGGCTACTAACAATGAAGTTGAAGGGTTGGCTATCAAGCAAGGTTCTCTTAATGCTTGGGAGAATGGAGTTAAAAATATCATTGTCAATTTGAACTCACAAATTATGGTGGGGCAGGGCTTCTAGATATTATAATAAGTTTCAAACAAAGGCTTGAAGGATAAGAAACATTATGATCCAAATTAATTTCATATATTAGCAATTTGAGGATGTCATCCCCAGTCTATGTTGATAGATAAAATAATGCAACGATTGGTAGTGAATGTCAGTTTGGATACATGCTAAACTCTAATCAAGATAGGGACACTTATAAATGGCTAAAGATCAACCAAATGGTTCTTATTTTGACCAAGAAAGACTTATGTAAGGAGGAGGATCAATGGAGGATGAACAATTGTTTGTTGGGTTTTTGTTACCTCTTGCAATACTCTTTGGGCCATTTTTGGATAGGGCCTATCAAACCTGTTAGGTTAATTAGGATCAACATAAAACAAAAAATAGGATCAAGCTAAGAGTATCCACTCCTTATATGATACTCATTTTTTTTTTTTTTTTGGGACTATCAAACCTGTTAGGATACTTGGGATCAACATAAAGTAAAAATAGGATCAAGTCATTTTTTTTTTGTTATTTTTGGAGATGTTATTCCAAATTTTATTTGGATTTTAGTGCTTTCCAAAAGTATCATAATTTTATTCTTTCTATATTAATAAAAACTTTTACCTTTTCAAAAAAAATAGTAGCTACACCAAATGGAGGTGTAGAGGAACTAAAAAATATGAACATAAGCTATAACTATTCGTAGGGAGCATTGTGTACAAAATATTGAATAGAAGCTCAACTATTTGTAGGAAGCATCGTGTAAAATAATCTATTGTAGTTTAAAAATTTGTTGTAGTATTTGCAAGAAAATATTAGAGTTCAGTGAAAAATGAGAGAAACACATAAAGAACCTAAGAACACTAAGTAGTCCAAAGAAAGTCCTTGATTGATCCACTTCAAAACACATACAACCAAAGAAAGTCCTTGATTGATCCACTTCAAAACACACGAGTTGTAGTAGATGGTAGTGGCAAGCATGAAAGATAGATTGTGTATTTTTCTCTAAGAATTCAAGATGGTTTTAGAATACCATGAGAATATCATGGGGGCACAAGTCTAATATATTTTACTCGTTCAATTGATTACGAGTGAGACTGGTCTATTCTCTCTATATATAATATCTACTAGCATTTTTTTACACCTTAGCTATACACCAAGAATTTCCTTAGCCAATGGTATGGTATCAAGACCTATTCCCCTAAATTTTTTGGATTTACACCACAATATTAGCATCGTATAAAAATAATGATAAGTTAAGACTTTGAACTTGATGTTAAAACTTGTTAAAAATCTTAGGTGAAAATGAACTCAAGGAGAGATATAGTAAAATTATGTAATGTATTATTTTATTTTATTATGGAAGCTTTTGGATGTATATTTTGATTTTATTATGAAACTTGTCAGAATCAAAATGTTTGAAATTGAGAAGGTAAATTCATGATCCTAAAGAAACTGGAAATATGTGCTCAAATATAAATTTTGGAGGTATATAAAGATAAAATTAACAATGCATTGTGATGGTACAAAGGCAAAATCAGCAACCTTGCAAGCATTCTCACATTGTGTCATCAAAAATATTCCTTGACTGGTCTAGCTCATATGTAGCAAGTTGCAGGTGTTAAATTGTGTCTTTTCCTCAAATAATTCAAGATGGTATTAAAAGACCATGACAATATCATGAGGCACAAGAAATATATAATGTATTTCACTTGTTCAATTGATTGAAAGTGACACTAATCTATTATTTATATATACTAGTATTTTTTATGCCTTAGCTATACACCAAGAATGTCCCTAGCCACTGATCTATTCTCTATTATAATATCTACTAGAATGTTTTTACACCTTAGCTATAAACCAAGAATATCCCTAGCTAATGGTACGGTATTAGGATCTAGTCCCTATATTATTAAAAATCATAGGTATCTTATTAAAACTCTTAGCTGAAAATGAACTCAAGGAAAAACTAAAAGATACAGTAAAATCATGCAATGTATATTCTAATTTTATTTCTTGGATTCATATTTTTATTTTATTATGAAAGTTGTCAAAACCAGACTATTTGGAATTGAGAAGGTAAATTCACAATAAGAAGAAGTTGGAAAAAACGCACTCAAATATGCATTTTGAAGGTATATAAAGCCAAACTTAGCAATGCATTTTGATGGTACAAAGAAAAAATCAGAAACCTTTGCTAACATCTTGCAGAAAGACTAAATGCAGACAAAAATCAACCCAAAATCAACAAGCTTGGATAAATAAAAGAATTTAGTTATAAAAATGAGTTGTCTTCAATAACATCCAAGAATTAAATAAATAAATAAGGAGAAATTTTTTTTATTCTATTCTTCATCAAAATACAGTCGGAGAAAAGAACATGCTTGAAAAAATATTATAAATATTATAAAGGAATTCTCATTTTCATTACACTCCCTTGGAGAGCTCCCTCTTTTGTAAAAGTAAAGTTAGTTTTGTATAATATAGAGATCTAATATCTGCACATCCACATCAAACAATATGAGAATCACATTTTTAGAGAATATATGTATCTCTTCAAAATTAGAATGTTAAAGTTTGATTTTTTCTATTGTCAAGGTGAGAACATCATAGTTGTTAGTTGTTTGATTTTCTCTATTTTCAAGGTGAGATCTCAGTGTCACTACACAGTTATGAGTTCGATTAGCTTTATTCATAGGAATGACTAGATTGAGAAAAGCCTACTAACAAGCTATTGTGCCCCAATTTTTTTAGATTATTTATGTATCTCTTCTAAATAAGAAGGTTAAATTTTGATTTTTTCTATTCTCAAGGTGAGAACATCATAGTTGTTAGCTATTTTATTTTCTTTATTTTAAGGTGAGATATCAGTGACACTACATAATTACAATTCTAATTCCCTATATTATTTTAAATGACTACACTGATAAGGTGAGATATCAATATCACTCCACAATTACGAGTCTAATTCCCTATATTTTTGGGAATTACTAGACTAAGAAAATCCTACTAACAAGTTATTGTGCCCCAAGTTAAGAATGGGATACAAGTTTATGAGTTTAATGAATTAATATATATTTTTTAATATGAATCCTAATTGAATTACTAGATATTCAAAATATTTTGGTTAAGAATGGGGTACAAGTTTATGAGTTTGATGAATTAATATATAATTTCTAATATGAAGCCTAATTGAATTACAAGGTATTAAAATAACATGCCCTTTTCTCTATAAATGTTAATCTATTATTTTTGCCAAACATAAAGAATGACCCCTAATGAGTATCTGCCAGACTATAAAAATGACTAAAAAGTCTTGTGACAAGCTATGAATTAATGATTAGGAAAAATAAATCATTTAAACATTTCCTTTTAACAGTCCTCTGTTAAGCCAAAAATATGTAAAAATGCAAAATTTATGTTATGTTGTTATACTGAAATTTTGTTTATTTAATAGCAAGAATCATATATTATAAATTATCTTTTTAACGACTGATAGGATTTTAGAGAGGCCTACTAGAGTAAGAATGATTGGATTAAATATGTGATGAATATTATGTTTGGTTTCTTTACTTTTGCTATGGATGAGATTTCTTTTTCGTCCATGGTATGTATTTTTAAGCTAACAACTTCCTTTTCCATAGGAAACCAAAATATATTGACGTAACCGTTATTTTTTTAGAGGAAGCTCTTTGGAAATTAGAATACATTTGTTGTGGATTTTATTTTATAATAGAATGGTTCAATGGCTTGTTAAAATTTGAATCGTTGGTGATAAACTTGTTTAACAAGTCAATTAAATTTTTTAGTGATATAACAGAAACAAGATTGTTTCATTGATAGAGGACTTTGCGAAACCTTTTTTCATGAAATTCATACTAGACCTCGTTTAGTGAAAAGTAAACTGGATGTTCATATAAATTTTTCCCGATAAATGTTTTTCTTCATGGACAAATATATGGGTTCGTAATATTTGTGTTATGTTGCAACGTAAATCAAGTCGAAGCCTTTAACAATTTTATAAAAAAAAATAGAGATGAGTAGTCATCCTTATTGAAATCAAATAATATCACCAAGTTCCACGATGTCTTAGAACCTTTAATATATGAATGTCATATGTTGGGTGTCTATCGCTCAACATTGGAGTTACTAAGTTGGAATTATTTCTTGGATGCATATTTTGATTTTATTATGAAATATTTTGGATGTATTTTTTTATTTTATTATGAAAGCTGTCAAAACCAGACTATTTGGAATTGAGAAGGTAAATTCACAATCTAGAAGAAGTTGGAAAAAATGCACTCAAATATGCATTTTGAAGGTATATAAAGCCAAACTTAGAAATGCATTTTGATGGTACAAAGAAAAAATCAGAAACCTTTGCTAACATCTTGCAGAAAGACTAAATGCAGACAAAAATCAAACCAAAATCCAACAAGCCTGGATAAATAAAAGAATTTATTTATAAAAACGTGTTGTCTTCAATAACATCCAAGAAAAAAATAAATATAAAAGGAGAATAAAAAATTATTCTATTCTTAATAAAAACACAGTTGGAAAAAGAACATGCTTGAAAAAATATTATAAATATTATAAAGGAATTCTCATTTCCATTACACTCCCTCATAGAGCTCCCTCTTTTGTAAAAGTAAAGTTAGTTTTTTATAATATAGAGATCTAATATCTCCACATCCACACCACATCATACAATATGAGAATCACATTTTTAGAGAATATATGTATCTCTTCAAAATTAGAAGGTTAAAGTTTAATTTTTTCTATTCTGAAGGTGAGAACATCATAGTTGTTAGTTGTTTGATTTTCTCTATTTTCAAGGTGAGATCTCAGTGTCACTACATAGTTATGAGTTCTATTACCTTTATTCATAGGAATGACTAGATTGAGAAAAGCCTACTAACAAGCTATTGTGCCCCAATTTTTTTAGATTATTTATGTATCTCTTCTAAATAAGAAGGTTAAAGTTTAATTTTTTCTATTATCAAGGTGAGAACATCATAGTTGTTAGCTATTTTATTTTCTCTATTTTAAGGTGAGATCTCAGTGACACTACGCAATTACAATTCTAATTCCCTATATTCTTTTAAATGACTACACTGATAAGGTGAGATATCAATATCACTACACAATTACGAGTCTAATTCCCTATATTCTTGTGAATTACTAGACTAAGAAAATCCTACTAACAAGTTATTGTGCCCCAAGTTAAGAATGGGATACAAGTTTATGAGTTTAATGAATTAATATATAATTTTTAATATGAATCCTAATTGAATTACTAGATATTCAAAATATTTTGGTTAATAATGGAATACAAGTTTATGAGTTTGATGAATTAATATATAATTTCTAATATGAAGCCTAATTGAATTACAAGGTATTAAAATAACATGCCCTTTTCTCTATAAATGTTAATCTATAATTTTTGCCAAACATAAAGAATGAACCCTAATGAGTATCTGCCAGACTATAAAAATGACTAAAAAGTCTTGTGAAAAGCTATGAATTAATAATTAGGAAATATAAATCATACTAGAATTTTGAATTTTTTAGAGTACAACTTGAGAAAACTAGGCTATTACTGAAATAAATAAATATATCATAAAATAAAAAATTTCCAAAAATTGCAGAGCTAATTTTGTATTAGATATTCATTGCAATGAATACAAATTTTACTCTACCATCTAGAGAACATGAACTTACATAAAAATAAGACTCATAATACTTTGGTCATTAATTTTTCTAGAGAGCATTAAATAGTCATTAAAGCTATTGCATAAGGGAAGACAATAATTAAAGTGCCTCATAAGCCCCTAGTTTGAAGTTCTATGAAAATTGTGCACCAAAAGAGATCAAGAACCTCCAATGTTTTCATAGGAGGTAGTTTTTGTAGATTCCTACAACCTTTGAGATGGAGTTTAGTGAGACTATTTGAAAAATGAAAGTTTACTAGATTGTAACTGATGTTGGAGTTTAGTGAGACTTAAAAAATGAAAATTTACTATATTGTAACTGATGTTAACTTTCAACTTTGTAACATTGGAAATTAGAAATGATAGCGCACTTTGAATGAAAAAATCCTCTAATTTTTTCATAGGAGAAATTTTGGGTAGTGTTTAAAGACGACTACAATCTTTGAAATAGATTAGCAATCTAGGAAGAATGATAGTGCACTTTGAATGAACAAGTACTCAACTGTAACAACCCAGGTATACTCACCTAGTTTTAAAAAACACAATTACAAAATTTTGATTTATCAATACACCCAAATTTATATTAGTACTCAGGCATAGATGTTTACACTTCAAGATATATATTACCACTATAGTAAGAATCTTGAGTGCTCGATAATGGTCAACTTCCCACAAATAACTGTCACTTATGAGACCCACATTTTCCTACTCGAGTTTTGGGTTATCGGCAAGGGGTCGCCCTTCTAGAGCCCATATCACCAGGAATAATGGATGCATTAATCTCCCCATATCGTAGCATTGAGGACTAGATCTATAATATTATTCTTATCATAATGGTACATTGACCCAATTTTTAATTCATTGTTAAGCTTTTAGGCCCATGCTAAAGGTAGTGTAGCTATGTTAGTGCCTGATTATTGACCTTCATCTAAGGTGTTATTAGGGTATGCCAATACTCTAATCACATCCTATTCTAGTAGGCCACTCTAAAATCCCATCAGTCGTTAAAATATAATTTATAACATATAATTATTGTTATGTAATAGATCAAAATTCATTATAACAACATAACATAAATTTTACAATTTTACATATTTTTATCTTAATACAGGTCTGTTAAAAGGAAACGTTTACAAGGCAAAATATAAAAGCATGGTAGCCTCATTCAGTTTTCCCTAATTTTAACTTAATAAATATCCAAGATGCATCACATATCGTCCCATATTTTGTGAAATTCTCCAAACACCACCAATGATGGCGTGAGATATTTGGGTGAAGGTAATGGGTCAGCATGGCTCATGATATCTAATGCAAGAAAACTTCACACTCGAAATGCAATCGCTAGACTCGCAGTCAAGAAGTAGATACTGTATATATATTTTTAAAAATTTACTTGTCTACAAATTAGTATACCAAATGATTTCATACACACCCAATTCAAATAATACCAGATATACCATATCTTGTTTATGTACAACATCACAGACCCTTTTTGAAGAAAAAAATAAAGCACACCAGTAATAATCATTCATGAAAATTTTATTTAAAAGAAAACAAAAGACCAACTAAATTGAACCTGCTTAACTCGATAACAGAATAATAATTTTCCTCGCTCGATCTCCTCTTTTCTAAGATAGATACACACACTCACTTCTACACTTGTTCAGAAAAGGATCTACACAATTCCAAGGCATATCCCAACTTAGCTTGATATATCCTTTTTAAATGAATTGGAAGCTTGTTTTATGTGACACGTAAGGCTTCTCATGCAAGAACCCAAATTTTTTTGTGGCGTCATATTTTTTCAATACATAAATACTATTACCACTTATTAAATTATTTTGTATGTATTTAATTTATTACTAATATTTTCTCTTCTCTATTTTTATAATTATATATATATATATATATATATATATATAAATATTAGTATAAAATATAAACCTACACACTCAACATGCTAGAGCAACTATGCACATAATGCAATTATCAAAATGCAAAATCATACAACATACATTCACAAGCAGGATGCTCCTATATGCTTTGTATTTTTGTGGCTTCAATGTTCCCACGAGCCATGGTGCATTAAACATGACATCATATCCCACATTACCTAACGTTTTCAACCACTATCTCCCCTAGATTGGGTGTTCTTCTGGTCTAGTTCACTTGCTACAGATTGGTAACCTGTACCTACATTCACAAACACTTTTAGTAATATTAGATTCTTCCATAAAAATGGTAAACAAATAGTAAGGATATTACATTATTCACCACCAAAATTTAACATAGTCCTTGTGTTAGTCGACATAATTTGCAATATTTAAAATATACTTTATACATACAACCAACCATAATTTATGTATTAAATGAAAATTTACATTCATTATAATCATAAACATATCATAACATAAATCATAAATCCAAAATATATAAGTATTAAGATATCAAATATTCAAATTTTTATTTGAATGTTAAATTTCAAACAAAAATAGAAATTGTCTTTTCATTTCTACCACATCTTCCCATGTGGCGTTCCTCTCCGATTAGAGATCCAACTAGACTCTACAATGGTCAACGGTTCTTTTTTTTAACTAATTAGTCCTATATCCCATAATTTTGAGAAGTTGAACCTCAATGAGTTGTGGGTTCAATGTTTCTAAATGAAAAACATCTAGTATATGAGATGGGTGAGCTACATATTTACAAGCATGGAAGACACTGTGGATATTAGACAAATTAGGTGGCAGAGTGAGCTTATAGCACACAAATTTGCTCGAGAAATCATGAGGTTGCATGGTTTCCATTCATCTCTGATAGAGATTCATGATTTACCTCTAAATTTTGGTAAGCTTTGCACTAAGCATGGGACACAAAGCTTAATATCATCACAACCTATCATCTTGAGATGAAAAGGTAGACCAAGAGGGTCAATCAAGTGCTAGAGGATATGTTACGTATGTAATGTATGTACCATCAAAATAAGTGGGAGGATTATCTTATCCTGGTGGAATTTGAATATAATAATAGCTATCATACCACGTTGGGCATGGCACCTTTTGAAGCCTTGTATGGGCGCAAGTGTAGAACATTTTAACATGGGACAATCTGGATGATCAAGAAATGATTGGTCCTAATGCTGTAAAGAGAATGGAGGTCCAATTAAATGAAATATGCTAGCAACTTCAAGAAGCCAAGAGATATTCTAACCTAAAAAGAACTCCTAGAGAGTTTGTTATTGGCGATAAGGACTTTCTAAGAGTCAAACCAACCAAAAGCTCCATAAAGTATACCAAACTTAGCCTCATATTCATTGGTCCATTTGAGATCACTGCCAAAATTAATCCTATTGTATATAAGCTTGCCATGCCATCTAATTTGTCTAAGATTCATAGTGTCTTCCATGTGTTTCTCCTTTGTAAATATGCAGCTGACCCATATCATATACTGGATTTTTCTCATTTACAGACATCGGACCCGCAACTCATTGAGGTTTGACCTATCAAAATTCTAGAATATAGGACTAAGTAGTTAATAAAAATAACCGTTGACCAATGTATAGTCCAGTGAGATCTCTACTCAAAGAGGAATGCCACATGGGAATATGTGGCAAAAATGAAAAGACAATTTCCATTTTTGTTTGAAAACTAACATTCAAATGAACATTTAAATACGTATATTTTGGATTTATGATTCATGTTATGATATGTTGATGATTATAATGAATGCAAATTTAAATTTAATACATACCTTACGTATGTTCAAGTATTTTGAATACTGCAAATTATGTTGACTAAAACCGGGAATGTGTTAAATTACGATAGGGAAGAATGTAATAACCTCACTATTTTAATACCATTTTTATGGAAAAATGTGATACTATTGAAATTTTTTGTGAACATAGGTATAGGTTACCAATATGTAGCAAGTGAACTGGACCAAAATAACACCCACCCCTGATGGAGACAGTGGTTAAAAATTTCAGGTAAGGTGGGATATGATGTCGTGCTTAATGCACCATGGCTCATGGGTACATGGAAGCCCACCAAAATGAAAAGCATATAGGAGCATCCTACCTATGAAAGCATGTTGTCAGTTGTTGCATTTCGATAATTGCATTATGTGCATATTTGGTCTAGCATGTTGAATGTGTGTAGGTTTATATTTTAAATTAATATTTTCTTTAATATATATATAATTATAAATATAGAGAAGAGAAAATATTAGTAATAAATTAAATACATACAAAATAAGTTAATAAGTGACAATAATATTTATGTATTGGAATAAAATATGGTGCCACGAAAAGTCTTGGGTGCTTGCATGAGAAGCCTTACATGTCACATAAAACAAGTTTTCAATTCCTTTTAATTTCATAGCAAGAATTATATATTATAAATTATCTTTCTAACGACTGATAGGATTTTAGAGAGGCCTACTGGAGTAAGAATGATTGGATTAAATTTTAATATTTTTCCTTATGTTGTCAAATATGTGATGAATATTATGTTTGGTTTCTTTACTTTCGTTATAGATGACATTTCTATTTCGTCCATGGTATGTATTTTTAAGTTGGCATCCCTACTAACAACTTCCTTTTCCATAGGAAACCAAAATCTATTGACGTAACCGTTATTTTTTTAGAGGAAGCTCTTTGAAAATTAGAATACATTTGTTGTGGATTTTATTTTATAATAGAATGGTTCAATGGCTTGTTAAACTTTGAATCGTTGGTGATAAACTTGTTTAACAATTCAATTAAATTTTTTAGTGATATAACAAAAACAAGATTGTTTCGTGGATAGAGGACTTTACGAAACCTTCTTTGTGAAATTCATACTAGACCTCGTTTAGTAGCAAGTAAACTAGATCTTCATATAACTTTTTCCCGATAAATGTTTTTCTTCATGGACCAATAGATGGGTTCGTCATATTTGTGTTATGTTGCAATGTAAATAAAGTCAAAGCCTTTAACAATTTTATAGGAAAAAAATAGAGATGAGTAGTCATCCTTATTGAAATCAAATAATATCACCAAGTTCCACGATGTCTTAGAACCTTTAATATAGAAATTTCGGATGTTGGGTGTCTATCGCTCAACATTGGAATTACTAAGTTGAAGTTTGCTATATCATTTGTTTATTGGCATAGTGTTAATAGTCATGTTTAATTCAAAAGAATATTTTAATCAACATAAGATAGGGCTATTCGTAGATATCAAATCTAAATGTAATTTCTCTTGAGTTTCTTTGAAGGAAGTCATGATGTGCTCGAACATTAAGGATTTATGTAAACATTGGTTTTTTTATAGCTTATTTCAAAGATAATACATATCAATTTTTAAGTTTAGAAATTTCGGTAATGGATAAAGATTTATATAATGTTTTAGTTGATTTTTAATTGACATAAGACTACTCTTTTCTTTATATATGAAATTCATACTTTTCATAGATTAATTTAGAGTATTT
This sequence comes from Wollemia nobilis, assembly GCA_028583015.1. Lineage (NCBI taxonomy): Eukaryota > Viridiplantae > Streptophyta > Pinopsida > Araucariales > Araucariaceae > Wollemia > Wollemia nobilis. Next base: position 231,502 of record JAQPPZ010003675.1, read on the forward strand.
AAAGAAAACTTTATTTTAGATGGCGGTTTACTGGTTTCATAGGTAAATGTACATAGAGATAATGGTAGGGTTCAACTCGTGTAGCAATAAAGATTTGAAATTTGCCATATTCCATTTTAAAATGTAGCTCTAGTTGAGTAGTCTTCCATTTTAAAATGTATCTCTAGTCGAGTAGCCTAAAAATCGAATAAGTGACCCTTTTAAAAAAATGTGTACTTATTCCAAAATTAGAGTTTACCAATAGTATGAACCATAATTAATAAAACTAGATATTATAGTTTAATATCCAAATGTTGCAACAAATTTTATTGTTATAAGATAGGGTAGGACTAATAATATTTGAGTTTTTATAGTATTATTTACGTGCTAAAGATTTTTCTTTTTGCAATAAAGGATATTTACATACGAATATATTTGAGACCTTTTCGTATATATTTAAATAAATTAGTGATCTTCAAATAAAAGAGAAAGGTTTAATTAGGAAATTTAATTGTAGATTGTATACTATTCAAAAAGCAAAATCTGCTATAAAAAAGTTTTAAGATATCCTCAATTAGAAATTCGTAATCTAATATTCATAAGTATATGACCAATGCTCCAAAAAAAGCTATTATAATCCTTTGAGAAGGAAAAAATAAAACATAGATAAGGATGTCAACACCATCGAGAAGGATGGTATCTCCACAAATCTTCAAAAAAATAATATACCTAGATGCTCTTCGAGATGGACTAGAATCCACCCAAATCTGGTAGTTCGTAGTGGTGGCTATTGTGAATCGGGGAAAATAATTCTCTAGAATTACGAGAAGCATCAGTGGATCTCATGCTATTTACAGTAACGAATGATGAAATGGGAAATTTTTCTAGGTTTTCATACAAAGTAGCACATGAGGGTTCTCATGAATCATTAACCAGTTGTAGAATTGCCACCAAGAACTCAAGACTAAAGAGATGATCCTTGGGGTTGGAAGGTCCAGTGGTAGATGGTATGGGTAGCATTACCGTCAACTGATACATGGTCTGAGAAACCTCATTCGAAAGCTAGAATATTGGTGGACCTTGATAACACCTTAGATGAAGGTCAATAATCAGGCATTGGCATAGCTATGCTAACTCTAGCATGATACTAATGGCTTAACCATGAATTAAAAATTAGGTTAGTGGACCATTAGGACAATAATAGGATCATAAATCTAGTCCTTCATGCTATGATACTGGAAGATTAATGCATCCACTCTTCCAGGGGCTCTATAAGGGCAATTCCTTTTCAAGAACCCAAAACTCGAGTAGGAAAATGTGGGTCTCATAAATGGTAGTTAGTTACATGAAGTTGGCTATTCTCAAGCACTCAAGATTTTGACTGTAGTGGTAATATATCTTGGAGTGTAAACATCTATGCCTAAGTAGTAATATAAATTTGGGTATGCTTATGTCAATATATGTCATTTGTGTATTGATAAATCAAACTTTTGTAATTGTGTTTTTGAAAACCAGGTGAGTAGACCTGGGTTTTTACAAATGTTATCAGAGCCTACAAAAATCCTAGGTTATAAAATTGAACTATTGAATCACTATGTGTGGTAGGGACCTCAAAAATAGCAAGTGCTAATATGCAAGAGGAGATTGCAAAAGTCCCAAGGAATGGACTATGATGAATCACGAGGGAGTTGGAATGAGTATAAATAGCTGAAGTACCTCGATATGTTATAATACAAGAGAAGGAGCCAATAGCTGCAAGAGAATTATGAGAACATGATAAGATTGATTCAGCTAATGCAAGAACAAGTGAATCAAGAGAGGGAACAAATGGAGATGCAAAGGGATAAAATGAGTGAACATATGGAACAAAAGAGGGGTTAGATGTCCCAACAATAGGAAATTATTGCACAACAATAGAAGGTAATTGAAAATATGACTAAAAGTAAGGAGTCAAAAAGGATAAGTGATTTTACTGAAGGATCTTTGAGTAGGAAGGTTAGCATAGAATTGAAGAAAGAGATTAAGAAACTAGATATTTCCAAGTTTGATGGAAAGGGATATGGTGAAGTCCAAGTGAATTTGAGAGGTATTTCTCTATTCAACCCCTTTGTGTAGAATCCAAAACTACATGGGTAGTGGCTCACTTAACAGGTCCTGCCAGAGATTGGTGGACGACTTACAAGAAAACGAGTTAGAAACAAGTTACTGAAATACCTTGGGATGTATTTGAGAGATAATTTAAGGATTAATTCCTTACACCACAATTCTACATTGAGAAGTACATTGAATTCACCAACTTTCACCAATAGAATATGTCTATAATTGAAAATTACATTGAATTCACCAACTTGCACCAACAAAATATGTCTATAATTGAATATTATTAAATATTTGTCCAACTTTTGAAATATTCAACAGAGTATGATAAGTGAGAAGAGTTAAAAACTCATAAATTTTTAATGGGATTCATACCGAAATTGGAACTCCTGTTGGCAAAATAAAACCCAAAAATTTTACACATGCTTGAAAAATTAGCCAAAAAAATACAAAAGTTTATTACCAAAAATTTGAGAAGGAAGAACCTAAGAAAAGAAAATACCTAGATAATAAATATAGGGATGGTGGTCATTATAGAGGATATAATAGGAACAAAGGAAAATTTTAGGGTAATAAGGCATAGTCAGACAGAAGGAATTAAAAAAAAAATTGCACAGGCCTACATACCAGGAAAAATGAAAGAAATAACTACCATCTATGAGACCCACATTTTCCTAATCAAGTTTTGGGTTCTCATAAAGGGGTTGCCCTTCCAAAGCCCATATCACCTAGTAGATTGGATGCATTATTCTCCTCGTCTCATAGCATGGAGGACTAGATCTATGATCATATTCTTGTCCTAATGGTCCACTGACCCAATTTTTAATTCATGGTTAAGCCTTTAGGCCCATGCTAGAGATAGTGTAGCTATGTTAGTCCTTGATTATTGACCTTCATCTAAGGTGTTATCATGGTCCGCCAATACTTTGGCTTCAAAACCATGTATCTCACACCTTGGTTGATGGTAATGCTACCCATACCATCTACTACTAGACCTTCCAACCCCAAATACTAGCTCTCTAGTCTTGATTTCTTGTTGGCAACTCCATAACTGGTTAACGATTCACGAGAACCCTCACGTACTACTTCATACGAAAACCTAGAATGATGTACCATTCCATAATTCGTTATTCTCAATAGCATGAGATCCACTAATCCTTCTGGTAATGCTAGAGAACAATTGTCCCTGATTCACAATAGTCTCCATTGCAAACTATCAGTGTTGGGTGGATGCTAGTCCTTCTCGAAGAGCATCTAGGTATATTATTTTTTTGAAGATGTGTGGAGATACCATCTTTCTCAATGGTGTTTTATTCCATCCTTCTTGATGGTGTTGACATACTTCTCAATGTTTTATTCTATCATTCTCAACGGATTATAATAGCCTTTGTTGTGAGCATTGGTTGAGGACACATTAATAAAAAGATCTGAAACTTCTTCATAACAGATTTTGCTTTTTGAATAGTATACAATCTATAATTAAATTTTCTTAAGTAAACCTTGTCATATTCATATTTCTTACTATTTTATTTGAAATAATATAAATATATATGAAAAGGTCTCAAATATATTCGTATTAATTTTTAAAAATTCTAGACCATGTAACCATCCTTTATTGTAAAAAGAATAATCTTTAGAAAAAAAAAGTTTACAACATAAATAATATTATAACAACTCAGATATTATGAGTCCTACCCTATCTTATAACAATTAAACTTCCTACAATATACAAATCTCTTCAGTTTAGATAATAATCTATAATTTGTAGTTTATACTATTGGTAAACTCTAATTTTGGAATAGAGATTTTCTAAAAGGGTTACTTATTTGATTTTCAGACTACTCGACTAAAGCTACATTTTAAAATAGAATATAGCAACATGGTAATGCTTTCAAATGTTTATTGCTATATGAGCTAACCCCTACCAATATGTACATTACCTATGGAACCAATAAACTACCATCTAAAAAAAATTGGTTCTTTTAATACTCTAAATTAATCTATGAAAAATAAGAACTTCAGCTATAAAGAAAATAGTAGTCTTATGTGAACTAAAACATTATAAAACATTATATAAAGCTTTCTCCATTATCTAAATTCCTCATTTGGCTTTTTGATCAAACTTAAAAACTAGTTTGTATTATCTTTGAAATAAGCTATAAAATAAACAATGTTTACGTAAAACATTAATGTTCGAGCACATTATGACTTCCTTCAAAGCAACTCAAGAGTAATTATAATTATATTTCATATATACAAACTGCCCTATCTTATGTTGATTAAATTTTCCTTTTGAATTAAACATGGCTATTAACTCTTTGCCCACAAACAAATGATACCACAAACCCCAACTTAGTAATTCTGATGTTACACGATAGGCACCCTACAACTGAGAATTAAATATTAAAGGTTATAAGACATCGTAGATATTGGTCATATTATTTGATTTCAATAAGGATGACTACTCAACTCTAATGTTTTTTCTATAAAATCGGTAAAGACTTTGGCTTGATTTACATTGCAACACAACACAAATAGGATGTTACCTTGATTTACATTGCAACACAACACAAATAGGATGAACCCATCTATTGGTCCAAAAAAACTAGAGGATAAAATCTTTATCCACACAAAAGATATATTTTTTTTTCGAAAACTAAAGTTGGTCATAATTTTATATTAAGTAAATATGAGATTACATTCTTAAAATGCATCTCTGACATTTTTCAAAATATCAATAATAAGACCATAAAATCCAACAAAGGATTTTATTAAAATCTAGAACGATCAAAAAGTCAAAGATAAATTAAAAATAAATAGTAAAGCATTCAACAAGACCATAAAATCCAACTAGAGGATTTCATTAAACTCTAGAACGATCAGGAAAGTCAAAGATAAATTAAAGATAAATAAATATATAAAGATGTGTTGGTGTAAAGTAGAGCGTTCAACAAGACCATAAAATCCAACAAGAAGATTTCATTAAACTCTAGAATGATCAAAAAAAAAAGTCAAAGATAAATAAATATTTAAACATAGGTGGTGTAAAGTAGTGTTCAACTATTTACTTAATATTAAGTGATTGGTGGAATTCTAGCTCTATCAATACAAGAAAATACAAGAAGCAATGCAGTTATCTTAGAACACTGTCATTTGTCTCTGTATTTAAAAAGAGACATAAAAATAAAATAACATGTATACATGTTATGAAATTATATAAAGTCATATTTCTGCTGAAACCAACCATTCTATAAGAAAAACCAATAAATTTAGGTTTTAATAACACCAAATGTTTTTTTTACTACAAAGCTATATTTGCATATTTAAAGCTAATAAATCTGCACAATTCATAGCTAGATTGTGTGAAAAAAGAAACTAATTTCATATGGGGTTAGAAAATCAATGAAAACAAATTAATCCACAGAATGCACACTCAATTTTCTCGTCATCTTCAATAAGATGCCACTGATAGTATTTGTAGAAATCAAATTGCAAAACATGCGAGGGTAAAATATTTTTTTTCGCGCCATGTTAATGGAACCCTTGGATTTTGCAAACAAACAAGCATATGGTAGTAAAAACCAAGAAGTGTGTCAAAATATGCTTATAATAAGTGGATCATTACCAGTTAAAACTGGCAAGTATGCCTAAAGGTTCTAATAATATTCTTTACTCGACGCTTAGAAAAAATAATTCTCATAATAAGTAGATCATTGGTGGTTAAAACAAAGGCTTAATGAAAATAATCTAGTGGTTTCGACAATGGCCAAGATGGTCAAGATTTTATAGAAGGAAAAGTCGAACTAAAGTATGAAAAAAACAATAGAAAAACCCAAGCAATGGCCAAGCTAGTCAATATTTTCCTAGTGGTTCCGACAATGGCCAAGCTGGTCAATATTTTCCTAGTGGTTTCGACAATGGCCAAGCTGGTCAAGCTTTTACATAAGGAAAAGCTGAACTAAATTATGAAAAAAAGTAGAAAAACCCAGGCAATGGCCAAGCTGGTCAAGATGTTACAGAAGGAAAAGCTAAAATAAAGTATGAAAAAAAATAAGAAAAAACCCAAGCAAACCCTGGTTTGGACTTGAGAATTCAATTGATGAGCAAGGTGTAGCAACAGTATTGTCATTATTGTCAACACAGTCAGACAGATCGGTTGATGCAGTGGACAAGAGTTAAGAGGATTTTTAGAGTATGTACAGTGATTTTCCAAAACATAGAAGTGGCCCATTTGAGAAAAATCAAAAGAAAATCACAAAGAAGAAAATTGTCGTGATATCGCGACATGTTTTGAGAGAAAGAGCAAGAAAGCAAAACTATCGTGATATCACGACATGTTTGGAGAGAAAGAGCAAGAAAGAAAAACTGTCGCGATATCATGACATGTTTGGAGAGAAAGAGCAAGAAAGCAAAACTGTCACGATATCACGACATGTTTGGAGAGAAAGAGCAAGAAAGAAAAACTATCACGATATCGCGACATGTTCGGAGAGAGAGCAAGAAAGCAAAACTGTCATGATATCACGACATGTTCGAAGAGAAAGAGCAAGAAAGAAAAACTGTCATGATTTTGTGACATGTTGGAAGAGAAAAAGACAAGTAGAAAAAGTGTCACGATTTCGTGACATATTGCAAGAGAAAGAGGAGAGAGAAAAAGGTGTCGTGATTTCGCGACATGTTTCATTTTTGCGGTCCAAAGCGAAGAGAAAGAGGAGAGAGAAAAATGTGTCGCGATTTCGTGACATGTTTCATTTTTGTGATCCAAAGCACAGAGAAAAAGGAGAGAGAAAAATGTGTCGTGATTTCGTGACATGTTTCATTTTCACAGTCCAAAGCGAAAAGAAAGAGGAGTTAGAAAAAGGTGTCGCGATTTCATGACATGTTTCATTTTCGCGATCCAAAGCGAAGAGAGATTGTACGAAAGAAAAAGTGTCGTGATTTTGTGACATGTTTCATTTTCGCAGTCCAAAGCGAAGAGAGATTGTACAAAAGAAAAAGTGTCACGATTTCGTGACATGTTTCATTTTCGCAGTCCAAAGCAAAGAGAGATTGTATGGAAGAAAAAGTGTCGCGATTTCATGACATGTTTCATTTTCGCGGTCCAAAGTGAAGAGAGATTGTATGGAAGAAAAAGTGTCACGATTTCATGACATGTCACATTTTCACGACTTGAAGAGAGCAGGAAGGCAGAGAAGGAAAAGTGTTGTGATTTCATGACATGTCATATTTTCACGACTTGAAGAGAGCAGGAAGGAAAAAAATGAAAAAGTGTCGCGATATCGTGACATGTCTCGTTTTCACGACCTGAAGGTAAAAGAAAGTGCAAAGGAGAAAATGTGTCGTGATATCGTGACATGTCGCATTTTCGTGACTCTAGAAGGAGAGAGAAAGTAAGAAGGCAGAAGTGTCGTGATATCGCGACAAAAGTAAAAAGTAAAAGTATGGAGGTGAAAGTGTCATGATATCACGACATGTTGTGTTTTCACGGGTACAGGCAAACAGAAGCAGCAACAAGGCAAAAGTGTCGTGATATCGTGACATGTGTTTTCACAGGTACAAGCCGAGAAGAGGACAAAGAGGCAGAAGTGTCGCAATTTTGTGACAGGTCACTTTGGCATGAGCTAAAAATAGAACCCAGCCAAAATAAGATATGTGACCATTAACTGAAGTTATACAGCAGTTACAGGGGCCGTTACAAAATAAAATCATGCGGCCAATAAAAGAACAGTCAAATAAGGAGAAATATAACAGTCGTATAAATAGAATCGAATTTGCATGCATGCATAGAAAAGAAGACGAATAGACATGGTAGGGGTATATGTGTCAACTCGTAACATGCATCGTTTTTAATTAAAAGCCTACCCTATATATATACAAAAGTAGTTACAGTTAGAAGGCGTTACAACTGACAAGTGGCACATGAGAAATGAAAGAAGGAGTTACAACTAGAGTCACAAAGATACAAAATGGTTATAAAATGAGGTCTGTACGAATAATTAAGTGCTGCTGAAATTGTGTGAAAGTTCTACAAGAAGGGTGTTGAAAGAGTGCTGCAAGAAGAGCATTAAGCAGAGCAGTGAGAGCCATAAAATATCAGTAAGTAGAGTTTGAAGAGTGTGTGTGTTTTGGTGAAGAGTGAGAGAGGTTGGGTTAGCAACAGACCAGTCAGGGTCTTGTATAAGCGAAGGCATTCTTATGTCAATATGATAGTTTCAAAAGTGAAGTTCAAGTTGGTGCTTGAATTAGGGGTTGGTGCTCCTTTCTGTAGGTGCAAATAAATTAGGGGTTGGTGCTCCTTTCTATTGGTGTAGATAATCCAGGGGTTGGTGCTCCCTCCAGATGAGGGTGCTGGTAAAGTGATTGTAAAATTGGTATTTTGCAAAGGCTAGATTTGGATGGGAATCCAAGTAGTCATTTTTGAGTAGTAGCCAAATTGGTGAACCTTGTTACATCGTGTGTTGTGGAATGCTCTCTTGTTATATCTGCTTTATTGGGTTTCAAGTTTTCTTTGTTTTGGCATTAATAGTTGAAGATTTAAGTTTTTAATAGCTACACTGATTCACCCCCCCTCTCAGTGTCATTGTGAGACTAACAAAAAATACCCAAAAACATTCACAAAAACCACATGAAATCTCTTGCATTGGTGTTACTCTTATATCTGATGTTCACCACCACTGGCCAAATTGGTCAAGCTTTTACATCTGTCAAAGCTGAACTAAAGTATGAAAAAAAAATAGAAAAACCCAAGCAATGGCCAAGCTGGTCAAGATTTTACAGAAGTAAAAGTTAAACTAAAATATGAACCCAAGAAAACCCTGGTTTGGACTTGAGAATTTGAAAAATACTTGAAAACAAAAACCACATGAAATATCTTGCATTGGTGTTACTCTTAGATCTGATGTTCACCGCCATATCACCGTCATTCATAACTATTCATGATGATGGAACTGAATAAAATAACTAATTAACTTTGCACATAGGTTTATGGTCATGGTAAGTCGGTGTTACTCTTTGATTTTGTGACAAAATTATCTATAAACGGTAAAGTAAAATATGAAAAAAAATTATAAAAAACCTAAGCAATGGCCAAGTTGGTCAACCTTTTACATAACGAAAAGCTAAATTAAATTATGAAAAAAAATTAAAAAAAAACCCAAGAAAACACTAGTTTAGACTTTAGAATTCAAAAAATACTTGAAAACATTTATAGAAACCACATGAAATCTCTTGCAATATCTGATGTCCAAATTATCACCATAATTTATAGAAACCACATGAAATATCCTCTTTCAAAAATTATCACCGTCGTTATCACCATCATTCATAATTATTCATTATGTGATGTAAGTCAATAAAATAGCTAATTAACTTTCGATATAGGGTTAGGGTAAAAGTACCTGCAAATGTTGGTGTTACTATTCTATCTGATGTCAAAATTATCATTGTCATTATCACCATCATTAATAACATCGTAATATAATGTAATAAAATAAAAGAGCCAATATAGGGTTAGGGTAAAAATACCTCTAAATGTAAAGAAAAATAGGTATGCTCATCTTATCAATGTTCAAGAACTCCTAAAGACTCTTTCAATGAAATTTATTCATTTATGGTGCATGAAATATATATATATATATATATATATATATATATATGTTAAGCTCATCTTGTGAATGTTTAAGAACTCCTTCAAGGTATGTATTTTCATTTCTTCATTTATGGTGAATGAAATTAACCAACATGGACTTACTAAATTTAAAAGTCAAGATATAAATATTAACTTAATTTGCACCTGGGTCACCCCAAAGAAACCTCAAAGCCCTAGATAAGGTGTCCTACGGTGGGATGTGATGGGATGTGTGTACATGAACTTGTGTATAAGAAAAAAATCTCAACTATTTAGTTCATTAGAATTTTTGTTGTCATGAATCTTGAAAACTCCATAGTCATTTTCCTAATTTAATTTGTTTCAGGTTATTGTCAATTCCTAATTCATTTAATTTTATTAAGGGAAAGAGTTTGATATCATAAATTCATGATAAAGAAACCCAAGAGTCCAATTTATGGGTGGATTGGTAAGTTCTAGGTGCTTACCAAGAAGATAGTACGGTTGACAATTTCTATATCTATTTACACAAACATAGATATATTTTTATCTTTTATGTAACCAATGATATATTTTTGTTTTATCTAATAAAAACAAGTGAATTTTCAATAACATGTTGAAAAAGTTTTGATTATGATTTGAAAATGCATAATTTTGAATATATATTGCACACACAGGAACTATGTTTAATTCTAATAGAGGAGAATGTATTATCCCTCCAAATTTACCTAGCTTACTTCATTTGCAAGGACAAGATACTGCTGATCAATTTGTGACTATAGGAATAGGTAGGAGGAGCAGATCGAGAGAGTCAGACACCTCCAGATGGAAAAAAAAAAAGAGCAATAGCTAAAGGTAAGATGGGGATATGATGAGCAACGAGCTATTTGTAGTTGTAAGATATGAAAAATCCAACCAGTTTTATACCTATCAAGCATTCCATGTAGTTGCATCTATATAGTTGCATTTAAAGATTTTTTTGCTTTTCTTTTGATCTATGTGTTATATGTTGTCTGAATATTTTTAGTTTAAAATATTAAATTAAAATTAAAAAAAATATTATTAAAAGTAAAATATAAAATAAAGAGATTAAGATGTTTTGTTTTATTATAGTTTAACTGGAAATGTATCCACCACCTAGGAAACAAAAAAAAGATAGAAAATTGCGTGAAATAATAAATTTTTTGATTGAATTACTAATTTGCTCATCCATATAATTGAACGAGAAAAATAAAATGATATATACTTTTGTTTGGGTGGAACTAGGAGTACGAACTGATAAAAAAAATATTGAGAGGTTTCTCTTACCATATCTAAATGTTGATATTGTATTCTTGTGCATATTCTTACAACCTCTATTCTATATTTTAGCAACCCAAAAGATGCACAAGAATAAGAGAAACCTGGAGAACTGACCTGATAAGAGAAACCTTTCTCTCCTTTTTTTTTAATAGTTTGTACTCCTATTTCCACCCAAACAAAAGCATATCTCATTTGTTTTGTTTTCCTCCTTCCATTATATAGATGAAAAAATTAGTTATTCAATCGATAAATGTATTATTTCATGCAATTTTTTTTCTTCTTTTGTTTTTCAGGTGGTGGCTACATTTGTATTAAATAATGAGAAAACAAAAAATGTTAATCTCTTTATTTTAAATTTTACTTTTAATAATTTTTTAATTTTAATTTTAGTTTAATATTTTTAACTAAAAAAATTTAGACCACATAGCTCACAAACAAAGCACAAAAACCCTAGATGCAATTACATGGATACAACTACATGGACCACTTGATGGGTGTACTGCCAGTAGGAATTTTCATCCTTTACAACTTCAAATACCTCGCCACTCATCATATCCCCATATTACCTTTAGCCATTGCTCTTCATCTACCATCTAGAGGTGTTCGACTCTCTCGATATTTTCCTTCTACATATTCTTGTAGTCACAAATTAATCAGCAGTATCTTCTCCTTGCAAATGAAATAATAAAATGATAGCTGAATTTCGAGGGATTTTAAATTTTCTCCCACTACAATTAAACATAGTCCCTATGTTTGTAGTATATTTTCAAAATTATGCATTTTCAAATCATAATCAAACTTATTCAACATTTATTAAAAATTCACTTATTTTTATTAGATAAAACAAAAATATATCATGACAAAAATATATCATTGCTTAGATAAAATAAAAATATATCTATGTTTGTGTAAATAGATATAGAAATTTTCAACTGTATTCCCTTATGTGGGGTTCTTAAAAAAAAATTCATTGGACCTTTTATTTTAACTGTTTGAAAGTAGATTTTATCAATGGTATCATAGGTTTTTACAAATTTTTGGGTTGATCTTAGATTTGTTTAGCATATTTTATTCTTAAGCAAACTCTCTTTCATAGAGAATTTCCTTGGTATAGCTTTTTTTGGTGCTTTGAATATTTTTTTCAACTATTCTACCATCATCTAGATAGTAGTTGATCCAAGCATTTGTATCCCACCCTTATGGTAACTCTTTCTTAAAAGAATTTTCACAGTGGTATTTATCTATATTTCACCTTACACAATGGTCCTTGGTCTTTTTAAAGTATAATTTGACCAAATCAAATTCACATAATAATCAAATTCACATTTATATAAAAAAAATTAACAAAAAGGTTTGTAATCTTTAATCAAACGAGTATGAAAAGTGTTTTTGCATATCAACCACGTTCTTTTATGTGGAATTAATTTTAGAGAAGATATAACTATTGAATTCTAGATGAGTATTAGGATGATGGAATTCTAGCATCTTCAGATTTGGGTGGAATATTCAAAGCATCATTCAAGAGATCCAATCCATCCTGAGGCAGTGCCCTCTCAACACAGTTCAACATGTTTTTCAACATGTTTTTAGAGAGGCCAATGTGGTGGTAGATTTGCTGGCTAACAAAGCAGCCAATAAAAACTATTTCATGGTATGGGAAGACTCATTCCCTCAAGACATCATAAATGTTGCTAAAAATTATGTTGAGCACAATTTCAAATAAAATCAAGTGTCATTTCAAAGGTGTTTTTATCAACACTAAGGGTGTTCACATTGACACCATAGTTATTTGTTCCTCTTCCCATTTAATCATTGTCTTCCAAACTATCGATTGTACCTATTTCCATGCAAGTCAACTAGATCTTGGAAAAGATTTTGAACCCCTTTGGCATCCTCCCATCACCCTGTGCCTCCACTTATTCCTCCTCATTTTCCCACATATCACTGCTCTTCCATCTCCATCACTCGTCCGTCTTCCACACCATTCGATCCACCTTGTTAGTTGGCCCCTTCTACCCTATCATCCTTCCTTTACTCTTACTTTACCATTTTGTTTCCCTTTCATGTGCAGTTGTTGATGTGGTCTAGTGTTGTTACCCTATGGTTGAAGTTCCAACATGCATTGGAAAGTGCCTTCTATCTTGTAATCGCTTTTGATACAAACCTTGGAACCCTTTATTATACCATATTTTGGGATGAATTCATTTGTTGCTTAGCATCCTTGCTTATTTATTATGTCTTGGTTCTTTTACTATTGCAGCCTGTTCAAAATTATGGCCATTCTTGATCCATCTATGTTGCAGCTTGAACCTATCGATGAAGCATTTCCTGGAGTTAAGGGATTCATTCCCTTATTCAAGCTATTTTATGACGTGGATGAGGTTGTCACCAGTGAGTTCATAATTTCATGTAATAATGGTGTGGTTCAGGCTCGAGGGATCCAAATTGAGGTAAAAATTGATATTTAAGATAAAATTTCTAGGTTGCCTCCCAAGGGCATGGTAGTGAAATGGGAAAGACATAATTTCAAAGAAGAAACTTAAAAATTTCTTGATAAAGGCAAGGAGACTCCTCGTCCCTAGGACTCTGTCATTATTCCCATCATTTAGTATATCACAGTGGATAATGTTAGCAGTCCCTTCTGTTCCTTCCACCTCACCTTTGTTAACCGTATGTGTGACATCAAGCTAATTAAGATTCCTGAATTTTTGGTTTGGTCCATAAGCCTTACCATAGAAAACTACAAGGATAAGAAATTTTCCAAGTACCTTTCACACCAGGGCTTATTTCTCATTATTTGCAAACATGCCCCCTTATCCCAACCTGCTATTAGACATTTTGTTTCTCATTCTATCATTGTGCCCTATCCTAATCCAACTCCTGATCCTAAGTCTCATGATCCAAATCCCCTGATTGAATCCTTTGGTGCTATTTCCCTCCCCCACAAACCCTATGTTGAAGTGCCCCTGTAGTCCTTTATCCCTTATGATGGTCTCCCAAAATTTGTCAATCCCATTCAGTCCAATAGAAAATATGAGGAAAGTCCACCGCCCAAACCAAATAATTCAAACCTAGTGGAGTCCCAAGATACTGAAGACATAAGTAGACCCTTGAGGATAAAAAGGAAGGTTGTTAGACCCTCTCCCAGTAGAATTTCATGGTGCCTAAAAATGAAGGGTGTTTAAGCATGGTGACCCATGCCTGAGATAATTTCAAACGATGAGGAAGATGTCAAGTATGATTTTGATGATGTGCTTCAAACCAGTGCCATCAATCAGTTATCCAGAATGGTGGAGAAACTCAAGGTAGAAGCTAACATGGTTACGAAGGTGTGTGCCATATTTTCACACACCATTAAGGAGCTCCAAGAACTCCTGATTGCCCTCAATGTCCTCCTTGCAAAGGATCAGAACACTGGCATCAAACAGGAGGATGAAGATGATTCCTAGTAGGACTAGGAGTGGGGTAGTTGGTAGATGGTTTGCCAATGGTTTTTTGAATTATGTAATGGTTTTGTTTCACCTATTAAGGGTATCCAATCTATGGGTTTGTTTTAATCTTCATGTTCAGTTCTCAGAGCTAGTTTGTTTTAGGCTTTACAGACTATTGGTTGTCCTCATGTCTATTCCTATGACAATTGGGATGCTTAAAATTTTGTACTATTGGCATTCTGAATGCCCTATGTAATAGGGATTGGGTCCCTTCAACCCGAAAATTAATTAAAATATTTTACCTACCAAAAAAAAATAATCCCACTATAGATGTTAGCACTATAGTGTCTTCTATATTTTATTAAAATGTAAGAGTATACATCCATACTTTTGTTTGTAACCCATGGATAATTATTTATCATATAGAAGAAAATAAAGGAAGAGTTTAAAAAACACCCATAAAAGGCCACGAGGCTATAACTAAACCAAACAAAAAGCAAAGGAGAAAAAACCATTAGCAAAAAATCAAATCAAATCAAAGAGAAAAAAACCATTAGCAAAAAATCAGATGAAAGCAAAAGGAAAAACACCATTAACAAAAAAAAAAAAAATCTCAATGAGCGGATGAGTTGCTAAATTCATTTTGTGTATTAATTTCTCTGATAATTAGAGAATATGAGTGGGTTTATGGTTTGATGGTAGCTACACTATTGGTCGTTATATGCTAGATTAAATAAAAAAACTAGTAGCTACACGTAACTACACCAAATGGAACTATAAAGGAACTACAAAAAAAAATTAGAACAAAAGAACATAAAAGTACACAAGAACATAAAAGTACATGTGCTAGCTTATAAAGGTACAACCTTGAAACACATATGAGTAGTATGTGTCAAGCATGAAAGTTAAGTTGGAAAACAATATCCTACAATGAGATTGTGTGGCCTATAAAGGAGCAGCACATGAAGAATGTACCATAAAAATACATGTGCTAGCTTACAAAGGTGCAAACTTAGGTGAAAGGCATAAAAGTTAAGTTAAAACAAAGTGGATTGTTGGTCTTATAGAATGAATATAAGAAAGAGATAAAAAAAAAAATCATGAAAGGTTGTAATTGTTGCAAGGCCTGCAAGGCAACTTAGGCTATTCAGGTTACTTAAATAAATCAAAACAAAACAAAGGGGAAAATACCATTAGCAAAAGATCAAAACAAAAGGAAAAAAACCAATTAGAAAAAAAAAAATCTTGTTAAGTGCATTCTATAAATAGTTTTGAAAAGAACTTACTCTTTGGACTGCTATAATCTTCTCCTAGGATTAGATAAGAGGAGAGGTTTTATGGTTTTTTGACAGCATTTTGGAAATAAATAGATACACTATTAGTGATTATATGCTAGATTTAGAAACTAGTAGCTACACCAAATGGAGGTGTAGAGAAAGTACAAAATATTGAACAAAAGCTATAACTATTTGTAGGGAGCATCATGTAAAAGAATCCATTGTAGTATTTGCAAGAAAAAATAGAGTTCAGTGAAAAATAAGAGAAGCACATGAATAACATAAAATGACACATACTAGCTTAAAAAGGTACATAAGAGAGGGTATTTTGTTTGATGGCAACATTTTAGGAGGTGAAGAAGTATTCCCTTTGTGTGAAGTGTTGTGTGTAGGTTGTGGAGTGGCCGATGGGTTCTAATGAGGTCCCTTCTGGGCCCCCTCCTTAGTCCCCCTCCCTTAATAAATCATTTGCAGATACAGTTAAAATGAAACAAGACATGGAGGACATCTTGTTTAAAGACTCAAATCTTCATTCTATGTTTAATAGAGTGGCCAAGAATACAAAGCAGCAATCGTACTAGGCAAGGGTTAATGGTTCCCTCCCCCAAGCAACACTTCATCCTAAACTAGTGATAGGTCAAGTTGAAGGGCTAATAAAAATGGAGTTGAAGGGTTGGTTATCAAGCAAGGTTCTCTCAATGCTTGTGAGAATGGAGCTAAAAATATCATTGTTGATTTGGAATCACAAATTATGGTGGGGCTTATAGATATTGAAAGCACGAGATTCCAGGCAAAGGAAACACTAAGTGCGATTGCATTAAAAATCAAGTACGCTTAAGTCCTAGAAATGTAAATTGCATGAAATGGAAAAGAAACACATTGGAAGAGACACAAGCAAATAGAGAAAACATAGCCCTTTCATTAATATCCCTTGATCTCTGTTACAATGACGTCTCCTCCCTTTTCAGGGGCTAGGAGCGCAAATAGAGTTTGATTACAATCACTGAATGATTCCTCTTTCTGCGTGCCCATGATTGCAATGGGCGGGCCAAGATGATGCCACCGCTGATGTCGATGAGTTCTTCACCTCTGCTGCTTCTCCTGCGAACAAAGAAACAACCAAGATGTCAGTAGCATCTGCCGCAAATGAAAAGCCTTTGCTCTCTAAAACTAACGAAATATGCATGTAAATATTTGCCTGAAACAGTAATTACAGTGAGTCCAAATGGCTTCAAAACTTGACAGAAGGTAAGAAAAGTTATCGGAAGGCCACTGCCACTGAGACAACCAGCCAATCTACCTTCAACTGGAATTCATCCCTAGGAAGGACGAATTCTGACTGCAATTTGTCCTTGGGTGGGACGAATTCTTCTGTGTTGGGGAAACCGACCTACTGCTGCTCCAATGTCGGATCTCGAGACCTGTAAAACGCCTAAAAATAGGGGGGTTATGTAATTGGGGCCATTTTGGGATGACCCAGATGGTCGGATTCTCCCAATTTGGCCTCCACCCTCGAGAATTTGACCTCGACACCTGCAAGTCAGCGAAACGACAAAGCAACACAAAACATACTAAAATCTGACCAAAATTTACAAAATTGCAGCTATGGATTAATAAAACCTAATAACACAAAATGCAATCTAAAAAGTAATCTAAAATGCTCAAAAACTAAAAATAGGACTTGGGAGGTGCGGGGGTGCCCAAGTGGGCCTCCCACTGTTGGCACTTGATTTTGGAGCCAATCCACCAGGGATGGGCCCAAAACCTCTTAGGATTGGGGGGTCGACGAATTGGTTGGTTCAGGTGTCCATGCGTTGGATTTGGGTAAGGTTCGAGCTTCCAAAGGCCACCCAACAACCTCCCTTGCAAAAGAGATTGGTGGATGTGGGAAGGTGAACCAAAAGGGATGCAAGTGGGTCTTCAACTCGGCAGCACTTCGTTGCTTGAAAACTCCTTCAACCCTGTATATGTTGGGTGAGAAAAGTCCCACCTTTTATAGACCCATGGGGTCTCTTTTTGGAAGGAAGCACAAATGCCATGTGTTGGCCATAGGCACCATGTTGCAGTCTTGTCTTCCCATGAGGGAGGGGAGTCCTCCGTTGACTTGAGCTTTGATAAATTCCTTTTGTAACAGTCTTCTAACGGCCCCTCTGTCCACCTACACATGCGTGCAAGGCAGGAGTCCTTAACTGATTGTTCTGGGCTGCCACTTGGCACCCTTTGCCTTTTTTCCCGTTAAGCTTAGAATTCGTCCCACCCAAGGATGGATTCAGAATTCGTCCTGGGGTGGGACGGATTCTATTTTGAATTCGTCCCGGGGTGAGCCGAATACTGGGCAAAGTGTCCAAGTGTGCCAAATTGCTTCTTGACCTAACAAAATTGCTATGAAAGTGGTTAAGACCACTGTTTAACCTCTGAGGGTTGCCTTGGGGGCTGTGTTTGTCAAAATGATCAATGTTTGCAGTCACATAATCGGGTTGGTGCTGTTTTGGTGTCTATAGATGCCCTTTTTTGGGAAGCGCTACGGGTGACGTAGTGCTGAGCAAAAATAGATAACCAAAGCACTAATGATTAGGGTTTCTTGGTAACCTAACCAACTTTTGATTCCCCAAGTATGGAAAGGGCATGCATTCTTGAATCCTTGCTTCTGATGAGCTAAGGAATTTGATTTCAAGTATTAACCTATTTTGTTGAGGTGTAACTTGAACTTAGACATTGATCAGTCATGAACAGGCAAAGGACGTTTTTATCCTCAGGGGGAACCTTGTGCTCATGATTCACGAAATTCCAAGTGTTTGATTGATTTGATTGTTGCTTGTTTACTGCCCCAAGTAGGATTGTGATTGTATTTGTCAATGATTCTTTGAATGCATGTCGTTTTCCTTAATTGGGTGTGTGATTGTTGGTTGGTGACTAAATGTGACTACCCCCTCAAGCGACAAATCGATGAGGGAATGACCTTCGTGAGAGAAGCGACGAGTCGCTTGACCCAAGATGACTTGTGCAAGGGTGCCTTTAGAGGGTTTACCGTTAAGCGTGTGCAATTTTTCCAACATTTGGACCTATTTTTGGTGGGTGTTAACCCTTTTGGTGATGCCGTAATGAGGTGAAATCATCAAAAATCTAACTTCCTATGGAGCGGTCCGGATATTGTAGCCTTCTTGGGGAAGTAGGGGAGCGATAATTTGGACCTCAACATCGATTTTCTTTTCCAAGAGGTTAAGTGCGAGAGCACTTGTGTCCGGCAATGCTTATTGCATTGTTTTTGTTGAATTTTGTACTGTTTTGAGTGGGCTTTGACCCTTTTGTGATGTCGTTTGGGGATGAAATTGTCTAAAATCCGTCTTCCCGTGGAGTGGTCCGGCTATGGTAGCCTTATTAGGGAGTATGATAGTGACAATTTTTGACTCCAATGTCGATTTTGTATGCCCATGTTGTCAGGTGCAGTAGCAATCCTGTCGGGCAATTTTATTGTCTATTTTTAGTGCATTTTTAGTCATTTTTGTTGATTTTTTTTTGTGCTGGCCTGAATTCGTCCCTGGGTGGGACAAATTCTAGCTGGAGAATTTGTCCCTGGGTGGGACGAGCACTGATCAGAGTGCTCATCCCAGTAAAGGATGAATTCCAGTGCAAAAGGCCTATTTAATGGCCAAAACTTGATTTTGGGCTCATTTGTGTCATTTTTTTCTTGCGATTTTGGAGCTCGGGAGGGGAGGTAGTCGCGAAGCGAAGCGCTACTGGAATTCTCTCTGCCATCATGAGTGCACAAACTGGTTCGAGCGACGAAGCTGAGGCGAGACCTGTAAGTGACCCTAGAGTTTATTTTGCTTTAATTTAATTCATTGTTTTTGTGTTAACGCTTTTCAAAACTTTAACATTTTTTGTGATGTTTTTGTTTAACAGTTAAGGTTAGAAACCCTAGAACTGAAAATTTGATACGTATATATATATATATATATATATATATATATATATATATATATATATATATATATATTGTGCTTGCAGGTTGTTAGGAGCCGGTACCGTGTACCCGCTGCATTTATTGAGGCACGGTTGGCATTGACCGATGATGACTGGGAATGGCTTGATGCCCTTGGGCTCAAGCGAGTGGCTCGGCTCGGAGCCGATGGTTTTGGATCAGGCCTATCTGACGGCCCTGATCAAGCTTTGGGATCCGCGGACCAATACTTTCCATCTCCCAACAGGGGAGATGACTGTGACTCTTGAGGACGTCTATCGGTTGCTTCGGATTTCGATAGATGGTCTGCCTATTAGGACATCTCCGTTTGATCAGCGAACTGCTATACTTACGAGATGTTTTGGGCATGGGGGGGAGCTGGGTGTAGCAGACCCAGTGGAGACAGTCAAAGCAGATTGCTAGGCTGGCGGGATTTTGGTTAGCTAGTGGAAGGAGAGGGGGGTGTTAGGAGTGAGGCACGCATTCTTGATGGGCCTCATTTCTAACATTCTTCTCCTTGATTCGTCAGGCGCGAGGTTCCTGTGGAACCTTCTGGATTTGGTGTGGCAGTTGGCAGAGTGCCCGATAGAGGAACCGTTGATTTTGAGATGGGGACGAGACTTTGTTGGCACGGCTACGGGGAGGCAGTACGGGGTCCGCTGTCGGCAGTGGAAGGGTGTCGATTGCAGTTTTTTGTTGCGAGTCTTGGGGTTGGTAGCACATAGCCGTTGAGAGGCCTACCAGGTTACCGTGGATGACTCGGGCGGTGATGGAGGATGAGGAGATTGGTTATGCAGCTTTGTGGCGACGGTCTACGGAGTAGGGGCAGAGTCGGCAATGGGCAGGTGTCGTTGAGCACTACATTGATGCCTTTTCTCGGCTCACTCTAGGGGAAGTGTTTTGGCGTCCCTATCGGGACTGTCCAGCCTGGCCTGAGGTTGGAGAGTGGCTCCGACGGGTACAAAGGGAGCGATGGTTGACTGGGCGGCACGGGACGGAGCATGAGTTCTTTCCGTACCTTCGGGTTACATGACAGTTTGGGGTGTGCCAGGGGTTGCCTGGTGAGCCCGTAGGTTATCGACATCGGGGAGATGAGAGGGATCTAGAGCCACCGGTCACCATGCCATTGGGCGAGGAGTCGAATGCGGTGATTGAGGTCCCGGATGTGGATGACGTCGGTACTACCACTGAGTATGACTCGTGGTGGGTATTGCGACGCTGGAGAGGAGAGGGTCCACTGGGAGGCACGGAGGCGGCAGTGGAGGATGCTGAGGCGGTAGGGGGTGATTGGGGGGGCGTTGGATGATGCATACATGGTGGATGTGGGATATGAGGATGTGGACTTGGGTTTTTCGGAGCAGCCGAACATGTAGGATGTGGAGGAGCATTTGGAGCCTGAGCAGGCTACTATCCTCGTGAGTCCTATGCGTCCGACAGATACAGAGGAGGTGGTGTCAGATGTAGGCGATGAGGTTGCGTGACTTACAAAGCTGCTACGGATGCGGGATCTGGAGAGGGATCTTCTATGAGCTCAGTTGGTAGAGCGGGATAGAGTTTTGGCACAGCGCGATGATGCATTGTCTATCTATCATCGGCGAGAGGCAGAGTGGTGTCTGTACCGGATAGACTTGGAGAGGGATGTCATCCGCCTTGGCGGGCGGCTCCCTGAGCCTTCGATTAATAGATCTTCTCGATGGATGAGGGATAGTTTGACTGAGCAGTCAGCATCATCTCGTCGCAGGCGGTTAGATGAGGGGGGTGGTAGTAGGCATGATGCGGGGGCTAGCAGTAGCCGCCCTGCAGGGTCCCGTCGAACCCACACCACGGGGGGTAGTTCCCATCGCACTGATCTTGCGTGATCATGGTGGTCAACGCCTTAGGTTGGGTTTTTTGATATGCTTGCGGGGTCTGAGGACTGATTTTGTAGCCTGCGGGCATCTTTTTTGACGATATATATATATATATATACCTGTTTTATTTTTGGGTTTGTACATGTGTTGATGTTATTTTTGTTTTGCATGTTTATTCATTTTGATGAATGCAGATGTTATGATGAATTCAAATGTTTTAGATGTCTATGTGATATGCAAATTGAAATGGATGAATGATATTTGTGGTAATTGCACTGTAGGCTGTTTAAGAAGTTCTTTATTTACATGGTTATTTTTGTTTTTGTATTTTCTGATGGTATCATAAGGATGATAAGTAGCGCAGATGGTTTTGGAATGAATGTAAGATTTTCTGAGATTCAGACAGTTTTAACTCATTATTCATGACTGTACTTTATCTTACAAGACTTTTGAACAAGGTATGAATCGGACCTATTTTTTACCGAGTTATTTAACATCCCTGTGTGTGCAATTGAGTTCATTTAGTGGTATTTGTTAGGATACCGCCAGTTCCAGATGGGCTTTCAACCGAACCTGTACTGAGGATCACCTAATTAGCTCCATGAATTCCTTTGTTGTATGTACTAAGATTAATCTGCGTTGTAATCTAGGATGCCATAAGCTAGCTCATCCACATGCAAACATTGATCTGTACGCAAGTTAATGTGATAGATATATTGTCATGCGGGAGGTTTACTTCTGTTAACGATAGGCTATCAACCAAATTGGTACAAAAGCTTGCCTTATGACCTACAGAATGTTTGAGAGTTCCAGGGATTCAAGGTCAACTCCCTTCTTTTCTTCAATTGTATTGGGATACTTGCTCATTGTAGTGATGAGATCACTTGTTTATTTTGATTTGTTTTTTTTTTTTTTTTTTTTTGGAGCAAGGGATTGGGGATATGGAGTGACGAAAATCACTGTTGTTTGTGCCTTTTGATGTGTGCACTATAGTTTATCAAATTTGGATTTTTGAAATTTTGCAAATTTTTGTGTTTTGCAACTGTTGAGAACTTTAGGGATTCTTAGGGAATTGGGTAGGGAGGATGCTTGTCCTTTTGCCAACTCTCAGCATTCTAGGGGTCATTCACACAGGGGGATGAGCAAGATAACTATTTCTCTTGTGGTGACCTAGATTATTTTGCATGTTTTGTCTTTTGTTCACACAATTTTGGGAATTTTAGTGTTTTTATTTGTGTTGGGATGTTACGTAACAAGGTGTATTTCAAGTATGACTCTACCTTCGTAAAATCTGTTCGACTTGGTACACTACATGGCTAAAGAGGAAAATGATGACTGAATCACTGAAACTCTTGGTACATTCCCAGACCACTGACTATTGTGTGGTAAAATTTATGCTTGGTTTTTTTGTTGTTTTTTATGAATTCGAGTATGCCTACAATTGAGATGCAAATCTTTGTTGTTTTTGATGATTTTTTGTTGTTTTGTTTTTGTTGAATTTCTTGATTTTTTTTTTGACCAAACGATTGCGATAATCGTTGGAGCTTTTTGGGTTGACCAAGAGATTGCGATAATCCTTGGAGCTTTTTGTATTGACCAAGATATTGTGATAATCCTTGGAGCTTTTTGTATTGACCAAGAGATTGCGATAATCCTTGGAGCTTTTAGGTTGACCAAGAGATTGCGATAATCCTTGGAGCTTTTAGGTTGACCAAGAGATTGCGATAATCCTTGGAGCTTTTAGGTTGACCAAGAGATTGCGATAATCCTTGGAGCTTTTAGGTTGACCAAGAGATTGCGATAATCCTTGGAGCTTTTTGGATTGACCAAGAAATTGCGATAATCCTTGGAGCTTTTTGGATTGACCAAGAGATTGTGATAATCCTTAGAGTTTTTTTTTTTTTGTTTTTTTTTGTTTTTGGTATATGGCTTTCTTAGATATGAAATGGTCGCAAATGACTGATATTCAAGGGTTCTGTTTCCTTGATACCGTCAAGAGAAGCTAGCCTGTACGTTCTCGGTACTATTTTGCTATCAATGACATAAGGACCTAGCCAATTTTCCGTGAATTTGTCTCTCATATAGGACGGCAAATTAGAGTTTTGTTGGTTTTCCTTCAGAACCAGATCACCAACCCGAAAGTCTCTTAGGTGAACTTTCATGTTGTAAGCTCTCTCAAGCCGCTCTTGATAGATACGTAAGTGCTCGAGAGCATTAACGCGTCTTTCGTCAAGCAACGTAAGTTGGTCTAATCGGGCCTGTCACGCAGTGTTATCATTGATGAACTCTTGCATTGATATGCACAGAGAAGGAATTTCCAACTCGAGAGGCATTACTGCCTCTGAGCCATACACTAGTGAAAACGGAGTTGCCCCAGTGGGCGTCCGAATGCTAGTGCGATAAGCCCAAAGGGCAAGTGGGATTTTTATGTGCCAATCCTTATGACTGTCTACGACGGTATTTTTAAGGATGGCGACTAGTGTTTTGTTTGACGCCTCTGCTTGCCCATTTTCTTGCGGATAATAGGGTGTTGAAAAGCTGTGCTGAATTTTGTACTTTGTGGTTAAAGCACGCACGTCTTTGTTCTTGAATGATGGCCCATTATCCGAGATTATTTTGGATGGAATACCAAAACGACATATGATGTAATGCAAAATGAACTCCGCAATGCGGGGCCCTGTCGTAGAGGTTAACGGAATTGCTTCCACCCATTTGGTAAAATATTCTATGGCCGTTATGATAAACGTGTGACGGCCTGATGATGCAGGGGAGATCTTTTTGATTAGATCGAGGCCCCACTGCAAAAATGGCCAAGTAGACTGGACTGTCTGTAGGGCCTGGGAAGGTGCATGCATTAAATTGGCATGATGTTGACACTTTACGCACCTCTTGACATACGTGCAACAATCTCGCTCTAAATATGGCCAATAATAGCCCATGCGAAGAATGCGCTTTGCAATGGCCATACCACTGAAGTGGCCGCCACATGTACCGTCATGCGCTTGGGTGACTGCCCAAGTGGACTCTTGCTGGTCCAAGAAATGAAGAAGAATTCCGTCATAGCTGCGACGATACAAAATGTCTCCTATCAAGACATATTTTTCCGCTTTCTGTTTGAATGTTCGTTTTGCGGCATGCGTCAATCCAAAGGGTAGATTACCTAACTTGAGGTAGTCTCTTATGGGTAAATACCGATCCTGTTGATCGGATACCTCGACGGTTTGAACAGCCAATCCCTTTTGGAGTTCTTCCCTAACAAATGCTGATTGGGATAGAACTTGTAAGAATAGCATTGTGTTGCTATTAATGGGAGTGGGGGAGAACAAAGACCCCCAGTTGGCATGTTTCAAATAATCTCGGATTCGAAAGAACTTATCCGAAGATGGTTCGATCTGGATCATGTGGACCCTTGGTGTCAAATCTGAGCTTGCGCGCTCCATCGCGGGTTGCGATAAGGTTTTGACCTGAATGGTTGTTATATCACTGGAAAGGTCTTGTGGGATTAGTGACCCTAAGGAGGCCATTGTGTCCGCAAAATGATTCGATGATCGAGGGAGTGCCTCGATGTCATACCACTCAAGTTTTGCTAGGAATTTATCCATGAGGGATTTATAGGCTTTTAGGACTGGGCATTTGCATTGATATACCCCTTTGATTTGATTGACGATTAACAGCGAATCACCAAAGATGTTCAGTATTTTGATGTTCATGGCGATTGTCGTTTGAAGACCTAGGAGCAAGGCTTCATATTCTGCATTGTTTTTGGTGCACTGGAAGTTTAATTTAAATGACAGGGGCATTGGAGCGCCTGCGGTGTGAAGAATACAATTCCTGTGCCACCACCTTGCTCGCATTTAGAACCATCAAAAAATAAGGTTATGTCGGCCTGAGACTCAAGCTCTTCAGAATCTGGCGATTCTGATACATGCAAGACCTCATCATCGGGTAGTTCTATGACCAGAGGCTGATCGTCTTCAAGAGGAGCCTCTGCTAGTTGATCGGCTATGACTTGTCCTTTTATAGATTTTTGCCCAATAAACTCAATGTCAAATTCCGTCAACAACATGATCCATTTCACCGTGCGACTACTATGATAAGTATGACTCATCATGTATCGCAATGGATTCTCCTTAGACACAACATACATAGTGTTGCTCAGCATGTAGTGGTGTAGCCTTTTGGTAGCAAACACCACTGCCAAGCAGAGTTTTTCAACGTATGCATAGTTAAGTTTGTAACTGACCAGGGTGTGGCTAAGATAGTAAGTAGCCTGTTCTTTGTGAAGTTCATTCTTCTAGGCTAGCATTGCGCCCAGTGCCACCTCAGTAGCTGAGATGTATAAGTAGAACGGCACACCTGGTCTAGGCGGTGCCAATACTGGCGACGAAGCCAAGTATTGTTTGATTTCATCAAAGGCTGACTGGCACTCGTCATCCCAATGAAATGTGACCCCCTTGTGCAATAATTTGTTCATTGGTCGGCATTTGTCAGATAATTGTGCTATGAAGCATTTAATCGACGCGACCTTTCCTTGCAGACTTCTGATCTGCTTGATAGTGGTTGGGGGAGCCATTTCAAGGATTGCCTTGACTTTGTTTGGGTCTACTTTGATGCCTCTTTTGGAGACTATAAAACCCAAGAGTTTTCCAGATGTGACGCCGAACACGCACTTCTTGGGATTCAGTCTAACCTTATGCTCTATGAGGCGATCGAGAATCTTGCTTAAGTCACCGAGATGATCTGAGCGCAAGATAGACTTGGCTAACAAATCATCCATGTAATCTTCCAAAATTTTGTGCATGTAATCATGGAAGATATAAGTCATAGCATGTTGGTATGTAGCGCCAGCATTTTTAAGGCCAAAAGGCATGACCTTATAACAAAATGTCCCCCAAGGCATTGTGAATGCCCTTTTGAGTTGGTCTTCAGGATTGATATGAATTTTATTGTATCCTGAGAAACCATCCATTAGGGAGAGCATTTCGTGACCTGTTGTAGCGTCTACCAATGCATCGATGCTTGGCAAGGGGAAATCATCTTTAGGACTCGCTTTGTTTAGGTCTCGAAAGTCGGTGCATATGCGAATCCTCTTGTCGGGCTTCTTGACGGGAACCATGTTGGACAACCATGGCGGATAATCCACGCAGATGACAAATTGTGCATCCAACAACTTTTGCAATTCGTCTTTGACCATCAAGGCCACTGTTGGGTGCATCTTTCTTAGTTTTTGCTTTACAGGCTTGATTTTCGGATCAAGCGTTAGGTTGTGCATGACTAGCTGCGGGTCTAGTCCTGGCATATCTTTGTACGACCATGCAAAAACCTCCTTCTTTTCTTTAAGAAGGGCAATGTAATCGGCTTGCTCTTCGGGGGAAAGGCTTACCCCCAGCTTGAGAATCCGTGGATTCATTGGATCTGTGTCGATGTCTACGTCAGTCGTCTCTTCGACTGACATGTGGGATCTATCCTCCAACTGATGTGGAGTTGGGATTAAATGGATATCATCAGCTGAGTTAAGATCTGTGTTTGGAACCTCGGGTCCCTGTTCAGCTTGAAAAATATCTTGAGTTGTCCTTGGGGTAAAATGAAGCATTTCACCGAAAGGCCAGTACTCTGATGGTGACAATGGTGAATTGACGTGATCCCAGTCAATGGCATCCATGTTTAGATGCAATGACCGTGATGGATCGGTCGGATTGTGGATGGGTGTGGCCAAATCAATGGAGATCATGTGGATGGAATGAATTTGGTCTCCAGAACCATGGGTGTGATGACTTGATTCTTTTATATGTTCCCTATACTCTGGATCTGGCTCTACAAGAACAGGCACGAATGGATCCTCTCTAGGTGCAAATTCATCTCTATGTGTGAAAAGGAATGCGGGGTCTTCCCTTGGAACTGCTGTCATGATGGGATCTCGAGGTGGAAGATGCTCATTTTGAATTTGGAGCCATAGGTCTAACACTTGGTCCCACCTCGCTGGGTCTACATGCCATTCATGTCCTAACCGTATACCCATTTGTCCCATTAGATCTTCATGAGTTAGAGCGCGATGATGTCATCGCGCATGTCTGAGATAGTCCATTTCGGTTTTGTCTTCTGAATCACTTTCATAGATCCAAAATTGTTCATCTTCTTCAGCATCTGTTGCTTGTGACATTGAGGACTCTTCTTGTTCCAATGAATTAATCTGGTCCCATTACAGTTGTTCCACTCTTAGTGGAGGGACCTGATTCTTTTGAGACTATGTTATTTCGTCTGGAACCTCTAAGGGGAACAGTTTCAAAAAAATGTTTGGCAGTCGTTGATGTTTTCTTTGAGGATTGCTCTCTGAACTTTCACCTCTCTCTAGCAAAGGAGAGGGATTATTGCTATTTCCAGGGGTGTTTGTAGGCCATGGGAGATAATCCCGTAATGTGTATTCTGTGTTTGGATTGGCGTACGGGTCTTGTGCCAATCCCTCCTTGTTGCCTATTTCTAGGCCTTGCATATTTTCAACCAAGATGTCTAATGGAAGGGGATGGTTGAACCATACCCCGACTTGTCATATGGCATCTGATATCTTGGTTGGCAAAGGATCCGCATCCCTTGCTCATATCTGCCTAGCCCATACCCATGCCAATTGCATTGTTCGAGATATTTTAGGGCAAATTTTGGGTTCGACAGATAATTGATGTTTTCGACAAAAGGCTCTTCATTCTGTTTCCTTTTGTTTGCATGGTTCAGAACCATGATCAAGGCCCCCATACACAAAATTCGTTTGGTTCGGTGGGTAGCCTAGAGGGACGATTGTTCCAATTGGAATGCGAGGTCTTCCCATGTCTTGTACTGACTCCAGTGTGGGGGTTGCCACAACATTTTGCACTAAATATTCCCCCAAGCCTGTATTGGTCATTTCAACAGTGATTGTTGATGATTAGGTGGGAGTAAATGGTAGTCCTTCCTGAGTCCATTCTATGTTTGGTGGTTCAGGAATCTTGGTTTCCATTGCGTTGGGCGCTTCCTCTGTTGATATCGTTGAAATCATGGGCAACCCCTCTTCTAGAGGCTTAACCTCTTCCATGATTTGCTTTCCCTTGTCCTTCTGTTGGGCCACGATAGGTGGCGTTGATGATGGAGTAGGTGATGAAGTCTCATCTGGCTAGGATTTTGCCTTGTTGGCCACCAGTGGTACTTGCGGTATCGGACCCTGTTTGGATGGATTCAATTGAAAATCCAAATGCGTTGATGGGAGGGTCGATTGAGGTATGAATTGTATCGCATTGCAATACTTGAAGGGTTCCAAGTCCATTGGGACTACATGTATTTGCCCTTCATAGGCATACTTCAAGCACTAGTGTGCGATCGAGGGGACACACTTCATGTCCCTGATCCAAGGCCACCCTAGCAGTATATTATACGCCATTTCACCTTCCAGCACATGGCACAGTGTGGGTATTGACTTTTGTCCTACCTGTATAGGTAGAACAACCGTGCTGACTGTCGAGCAAATTACATCGTTAAAATCTCGCAGTGTGTACATGGAAGCGGTGATGTGAGAGGCTGGCAGTTTTAAATGTTTCAACGTTGCAGTGGTTATAATGTTACTGGACGAGCCAGTATCTATCAGCACTCTCTTGTACGGGATCCCGTTGACCCATGCGATAACGTGCAGGGGTGGATCCGGCATGTCATTTGATATCGTTTTGACCTCGTCTTCTATAAATGTGATGACAGGCTCCGTACATTGTTTCACATGTCCCACGAAGGCATTGAAAGAATTTACTTCATGGGGTTGTACTTCAATGGATTTTAAAATGTCCATAAGAGCTTCTCTATGGGGAGCTGATTGTTGAATAAGCTCGTAGATGGATAGCCTAGCCGACGTGGTCCACAAAATTTTCTTGAGTTTGGTTCGTATCGTGACCTCAGGTCTAGGCGGAGGTAACTGCGTTGGGCGTTGTTGAGGCTGCGATGTCGACGGAACTTCGCTTGTAGCTACCTCGAGGGCAAATACTGGGTATCTTCTGTTCCTTGTTACAATGCTAATCATTCCCACAAATCCTTATGCGGGAAGATCTTGTCGCACCTCGTTAATCTAGAGCGGTTTTGTCTGTGCCTCGTGGGCAGGCAAGGGGTCCTTGAATACCCCCATTTGTTGGTTGTTTGGTGTGATGGGGTTGTCCACGACCAATGTTCTATTGTCGATCAAATCCTGGACTAGTTCTTTGAATTTCCAGCACCCATTTAGGTCATGTCCTCTACGCCTATGGAATCTACAATACAATTCCTCCCTATACCCCCTAGGCTTGGGAATGTTAGGGTCAAAAATTTGGATTTCTGGCAGAGTAACTAAATTTTCCGCTGACAAGCGGTCAAATAAGGAGTCCCTAGACTCTGCATAAGGAGTGAATTGTCGCCTAGGGCGACGCTGTTGATACTGCTCCTGTCTTTTGTTATCTCTTTCGTAAGCAGGAGGCACTGCCTGGTAGTTAGCCTTTTGAGGCTACGTTTCTTGCACAAGTGCGGGAACATTTATCGCAACTTGGTTGACTGCAGCGTGTTGTGGTTGCGTTGTCCCGATTTTAGTGGTTTTATTCCACTCTTTCTTCTTAGGCTTGGCAATTGCGCCTTCGCCTATCTTAATCTCTTCTATGACTCTGGCTTGTGCCAAAGCTTCTTCTAAGTCGTCGTATTGTCACGATAACAATAGACCAGAGATTGATTTTAAGCAACTTTTTGCGAACATTTGCGTGAGGTTTGACATGGGAGGACGGTAGGGTAACTTAGAAAGCAAAGCTCTCCATCGGTTCCCGTACGCTGCCATTGTTTCCTCCTCAAATTGTTTAAGGCTAGCAAGATCACTAAGTGATGCCTTCTTCCTTGTGTTGAAGGTGAAACGTTCAAGAAACACATCTACTAGCTGATCTAAGCTGCTTATGCTGTGTTTGGGCAGTTGTGTGAACCAATCCGAGGTAGGGCCTACGAATGTGGTTATGAATGTTCTAAGCAATAATGCGTCATTATCTTGGATGCCGAAGCATTGGCTTAGAAATCATGTAACGTGTTCCTGTGCGTCCTCTTCACCTTTAAAAACTGCCAATTGAGGCAACTTAAAGTGTTCGGGGTAAAGAGGTGTAGGCACTGAGGGATGCACCGGATTATTGCGGAGTAGACGTAATGTGGGTTTTTTATGCCCAGCAACTTTTGTCTCCATAGACTCCAAACGCTCCAATAGCGCTTGGTATGCATCGGAAGATTTTATTTCTTCCTCTCTTGTTCGCTCTTGTTGCAAGTTACGGTAAACTGGAGGCCTATGGAGGGGTGGCCGAATGGCATCCTTCCTGCCTTGATGGGGAGTTTCAATATATTCCTCTTCTAGTTCATACTCCTCATAAAATTCTTGAGGAGTCTCTGGGCGAAACCTGTGACCCTGATCAAGTTCTTGCTGAAGGTACCCATCATTGTTTCGGGGAGTTGCCTCCCTCTCGAATCTACGAGGTCTTCGAGGTAGAGCTTAACGAGGTCGTGGAGACCTATCCTGCACCAACGGATTACGCCTCTCATACTATTCAACTCTTTGGATGTGAGGGGTTGGCCCCCTCTCAGGTATTTCATAGCGTAACTCATCCGCTTCGTGTTGCATGCGTTCTTTATCCAAGCGGTATTGATACTCTATCTCTTGCTGACTTTGTTTAAGCCGCATGATTTGGGCTTGACGGGTGGTATATCTGGCGACAGTCGGGTCAATTTGATCTACCCTATTTTGTTTAGAAGGTTCAAATGTTCCTCCTATGGGTTTACCTCGGTTTTGATGCTCTAAAATCTTAAGGGGTCGCTTCCCTCTGTCGAGGCAGGCGGTATGTGCTCGAGGTTCTGGCCTCAAGGGGTGATCATGATATCCTGTTGGTGCGGAAGCATAAGGTTCCCGAGTTGTATGTTGTTGTCCTTGAGGAATGCGATGATCTTCCTCATATTCTTTCTCATAGGTGCGTAAGGGGCAGGCGGAATTAGGTCGCCCTGTGTGAGGAACCCTACGCTCTGGATTTGGTCTCTTTGTTCTGATGAGAGGTAAAGAAGGGATGCCATATCCACGTTGCCCCTCTAAATGGATGGTGTGCCTGTTTAGTGCTTCATTACATGGTGGCCACTAATGCCTAACTTCAAGAGGTGATTCTCTATTTATGTCAAGGTCTACATGTAAGGCATCTTCCCGGAAGGGGCTGCTTTGAATAGGCATACCCCACCGAGGATTCTGAATTGGATTCTTTTGTAGGTTTGACCTATAAGGCGGTATGACCAAATCCTCAGGACTGAAGTGAAGGCGACTTGTGCATGCTTTTTGTGCACCTTTCGGAGCTTCTACCCTTGATTGGGCTTGACTGCGGGTGTACACCATTGCGGTGCTTCTATGCTATCTAAATAAGTTTTTATCTCGTTTTTATGATTTTCTTTTTTTTTGTCTACACTGAGCAGAATTAAACACACACATTCACAAAATCGTGATTATCTCTTTTAAGGATTCTTGGTGTGTCCTAAACTGGTTTAGTGCATTTTGATGTTTTGTTTTGTTTTTGTAGGTTTTGTAGAACGTTTACATGCATCATGTAGGCTCTTATAACTCCAAAAGGTCGCCCCTTCAATATACCAGACAGGCCGATATACCAACCTCTCTATATACCCGCCCTTACGAGAGGGAGACTATAGGTACGTGAGAGCAGAAGGTACGTGGTACGTAGGTAGTACGGAAGGGGGATTGTCCTGTTAATGGCACCTACCATAGAAAACTTATCCTCACGCGCATGGGAATCACCCCAGCTACGCTCGGTCTGTCTTCATCAAGATTTACGCCAACAGTTGACAATCGGGAAATGGATGCAAATCAAGCCAAGGTGGTGATGAAATCCACCAATGGTCTTGATCAAGGGCTGGGGTTTTACGACCAGCTCCTTGGTTTAAAATTGTTTCGTGATGTGTGTGGGATTCGTTTTATTCAACAAAAATGAAACAAGCATACATGAATTTTTTCTAATGCAATGCAGGATTAAATGAAAACAATTAAAGAAACAGAAAATTTAACAGAGATGATAAAAATCCCTACCTCTTCTCTGCCTACTCCAGTTGCTTCTGAATTTCTGCTCTGAAAATCCACAGACAGGAATTCGTCCCTCTGGGAGACGAATTACAGAATAGAATTCGTCCCTCCTAGAGACGAATTTGAATTCATCCCAGGGTCAGACGAATTGCAGAAAAGAATTTGTCCCTATCAGAGATGAATAGCAGTCTGCAACAAAAAAATATGTACCTGTCAAGCACAAACACAAAACTTTGATCAGTTTCTATGATTTTAAAAACCAGGGAACAGGTCCCACCGTGATCGCCACTGAAAGCACGAGATTCCGGGCAAAGGAAACACTAAGTGCGATTGCATTCAAAATCAAGTATGCTTAAGTCCTAGAAATGTAAATTGCATGAAATGGAAAAGAAACACATTGGAAGAGACACAAGCAAATAGAGAAAACATAGCCCTTTCATTAATATCCCTTGATATCTGTTACAATGATGTCTCCTCCATTTTCAGGGGCTAGGAGCGCAAATAGAGTTTGATTACAATCACTGAATGATTCCTCTTTCCGCGTTCCCACGATTGCAATGGGCAGGCCAAGATGATGCCGCCGCTGATGTCGATGAGTTCTTCACCTCTGCTGCTTCTCCTGTGAACAAAGAAACAACCAAGATGTCAGTAGCATCTACCACAAATGAAAAGCATTTGTTCTCTAAAACTAACGAAATATGCATGTAAATATTTGCCTGAAATAGTAATTATAGTGAGTCCAAATGGCTTCAAAACTTGACAGAAGGTAAGAAAAGTTACCAGAAGGCCACTGCCACTGAGACAGTCGGCCAATCTACCTTCAACTGGAATTCGTCCCTGGGTAGGACGAATTCTGACTGCAATTCGTCCTTGGGTGGGACGAATTCTTCTGTGTTGGGGAAACCGACCTGCTGCTGCTCCAATGTCGGATCTCGAGACCTGCAAACAGGGGGGTTATGTAATTGGGGTCATTTTGGGACGACCCAGATGGTTGGATTCTCCCAATTTGGCATCCACCCTCGGGAATTTGACCTCGACACCTGCAAGTCAGTGAAACGACAAAGCAACACAAAACATACTAAAATTTGACCAAAAGTTACAAAATTGCAGCTATGGATTAATCAAACCTAATAACACAAAATGCAATCTGAAAAGTAATCTAAAATGCTCAAAAACTAAAAATAGGACTTGGGAGGTGCGGGGGTGCCCAAGTGGGCCTCCCACAGTTGGCACTTGATTTTGGAGCCAATCCACCAGGGATGGGCCCAAAACCTCTTAGGATTTGGGGGTCGGCGAATTGGTTGGTTCAGGTGTCTATGCGTTGGATTTGGGTAAGGTTCGAGCTTCCAAAGGCCACCCAACAACCTCCCTTGTAAAAGATATTGGTGGATGTGGGAAGGTGAACCAAAAGGGATGCAAGTGGGTCTTCAGCTTGGCAACACTTCGTTGCTTGAAAACTCCTTCAACCTGTATATTTTGGGTGAGAAAAGTCCCACATTTTATAGACCCATGGGGTCTCTTTTGGTAGGGAAGCACAAATGCCATGTGTTGGCCATAGGCGCCATGTGGCAGTCTTGTCTTCCCATGAGGGAGGGGAGTCCTCCGTTGACTTGAGCTTTGATAAATGCCTTTTGTAACAATATTCTAACGGCCCCTCTGTCCACCTACACACGCGTGCAAGGTAGGAGTCCTTAATTGACTGTTCTGGGCTGCCACTTGGCACCCTTTGCCTTTTTGCCTGTTAAGCTTAGAATTTGTCCCACCCAAGGACGGATTCAGAATTCGTCCTGGGGTGGGACGGATTCTATTTTGAATTTGTCCCGGGGTGAGCCGAATACTGGGCAAAGTGTCCAAGTGTGCCAAATTGCTTCTTGACCTTACAAAATTGCTATGAAAGTGGTTAAGACCACTGTTTAACCTCTAAGGGCTGCCCTGGGGGCTGTGTTTGTCAAAGCGATCAGTGTTTGCAGTCACATAATCGGATTGGTGTTGTTTTGGTGTCTATAGATATTATAAGAAATTTCAAACCTAAGGCTTTAAGGATAAGAAACATTATGATCCAAATTAAGTCCATATGTTAGTAATTTGAGGATATCATCCCAATCTATGTTGATAGATAAAGTAATGCAAGGATTGACATTATGTCTAAACAAGGTAGTGAAAGTCGGGTTGGATACATACTGAATTCTAATCAAGATAGGGACACTTCTAAATGGTTGAAGATAACCAAATGGTTCTTAGTTTTACCAAGAAAGACTTATGTAAGGATGAGGTCAAGTCTAGAGTCCATTGAGGCTTGTGGATCAATGAATGATGAAAAATTAGTCGTTGGGTTTTTTTGTTACCTCTTGCAACACTCTTTGGGCCCTTTTTGGATAAGGCTGGTAGTTTTTTTTTGTAGGACTATAAAACTTGTTAGGTTACTTATGATCAACATAAAGCAAAAATAGGATCAAGTAAGAGTCTCTACTCTTTAGATGGTACTCATTTTTTTGTTATTTTTGGAGATATTATTCCAAATTTTATTCAAGTTTTAGTGCTTTCCTAGCATAATTTGATTCTTACTCTATCAATAAAAATTTTTATAGCTACACCAAATGGAGGTGTATAGGAACTACAAAATATGAATAAAAGCTACAACTATTTGTAGGGAGCATTGTGTACAAAAGATTGAACAAAAGATACAACTATTTGTAGGGAGCATCGTGTAAAAGAATTTTTTGTAGTATTTGCAAGAAAATATTAGAGTTTAGTGAAAAAGGAGAGAAGCACATGAAGAACCTAAAAGGACACTAAGCAATCCAAAGAAAGTCCTTTACTGGTCCACCTCAAAATACATATGAGTAGTAGTATATGGTAGTGGCAAGCATGAAAGTTAGATTGTTTATTTTCCTAAAAGAATTCAATATGGTTTTAGAAGACCATGAGAATATCATGGGGACACAAGAATTATGTCTAATATATTTTACTCGTTCAATTGATTACGAGTGAGACTGATCTATTCTCTCTATATATAATATCTACTAGCATTGTTTTACACATTATCTATACACCAAGAATGTCCCTAGCCAATGGTATGGTATTAAGACCTATTCCCCTAAAGTTTTATGACTTTGAACTTGATTTTAAAACTTGTTAAAACTCATAGGTGAAAATGAATTCAAGGAGATACAACAAAATCATGTATGTATATTTTGATTTAATTTTTAACTGTATATTTTGATTTTAATATTTTGGATGTATATTTTGATTTTATTATGAAACTTATCAGAACTTGATTGTCTGAAATTGAGAAAGAAAATTCACAATCCAAAAGAAACTGGAAATATGCACTCAACTATGCATTTTGGAGGTATATAAATCCAAACTTAACAATGCATTTTGATGGTACAAAGCCAAAATCAGCAACCTTTGCTAACATCTTGCAAGAATTCTAACATTGTGTCATCAAAAAAAGTACTTGACTGGTCAAAATCAAAACACATTTGAGTAGTAGGTGGCACATGTTAAATTGTGTATTTTCCTCAAATAATTCAATATGGTTTTAGAAGACCATAACAATATAATGGGACACAAGAAATATGTATAATGTATTTCACTTGTTCAATTGATTGCAAGTTAGATTGATCTATTCTCTATATATACTAGCATTGTTTATGCCTTAGCTATACACCAAGAATGTCCCTATCCACTGATCTATTATCTATATATAATATCTACTAGCATTTTTTTACACCTTAGCTATATACCAATAATGTCCCTAGCTAATGGTATGGTATTAGGATCTAGTCCCTAACCAATGGTATGGTATTAGGATCTAGTCCCTAACCAATGGTATGGTATTAAGATCTATTCCCCTAAAATTTTGGGATTTGTGCCTCAATATTAGCCTCGCATAAAAATAACAAAAGTTTTATAAAAAAAATTATGACTTTGAACTTGATGTTAAAACTTGTTAAAACTATCTTATTAAAACTCTTAGGTATCTTATTAAAACTCTTAGGTGAAAATGAACTCAAGGAAAAACTCAAAGATACAATCAAAGATAAAATAAAATCATGCAATGTATATTTTAATTTTAATTTTATTTTTTTGATGTATATTTTGATTTATAAAAGCTTCTTTTTATTATCAAAGTTGTCAAAACTAGATTATTTGGAATTGAGAACGTAACTCCAATTCATGATCCAGAAGAAGTTGGAAAAAATGCACTCAAATATGCATTTTGAAGGTATATAAAGCCAAAATTAGAAATGCATTTTGATGGTACAAAGCCAAAATCAGCAACCTTTGCTAAAAATATTGCAAGCATTCTTACAACTTCTTCGATTGGGCTTTAGAACAAGGTAAAACTTAAGAAAGACTAAATGCAGAAAATAATCAACCCAAAATCCAACAAACCTAGATAAAGAAAATAATTTTCTTATAAAAAAGAGTTGTCTTCAATAGCATCTGAGAAGAAAAAAAGGAGAAATTTTTTTATAGAAAGTCGGAAAAAAGAACTTGCTTGAAAAAATATTATAAATATTATAAAGTAATTCTCATTTCCATTAGACTCCCTTTTAGAGCTGCCCCTTTTGTTAAAGTAAATTTAGTTTTGTATAATATATAGATCTAATATCTCCACATCCACACCAAACAATATGAGAATCACATTTTCAGAGAATTTATGTATCTCTTCAAAATTAGAAGGTTAAAGTTTAATTTTTTCTATTCTCAAGGTGAGAACATCATAGTTGTTAGTTGTTTGATTTTCTCCATTTTCAAGGTGGGATCTCAGTGTCACTACGCAATTATGAGTTCGATTCCCTTTATTCTTGGGAATGACTAGACTAAGAAAAGCCTACTAACAAGCTATTGTGCCCCATTTATGTATCTCTTCTAAATTAGAAGGTTAAAGTTTGATTTTTTTTATTCTCAAGGTGAGAAAATCATAGTTGTTAGCTATTTTATTTTCTCTATTTTCATGGTGAGATCTCAGTGTCACTATGCAATTACAAGTTTGATTCCCTATATTCTTGGTAATGCCTACACTGAGAAGGTGAGATCTCAATATCATTACGTAGTTACAAGTCTAATTCCCTATATTATTTGGAATGACTAGACTGAGAAAAACCTACTAACAAGTTATTGTACCTTAATATAAGAATGTGATACAAGTTTATGAGTTGAATGAATTAATATGTAATTTTTAATATGAATCCTAATTGAATTACTAGGTATTCAAATTATTTTGGTTAAGAATGGGGTACAAGTTTATGAGTTTGATGAATTAATATATATTTTGTAATATGAAACCTAATTGAATTACTAGTTATTACAAAAACATGCCCTTTTCTATAAATGTTTATCTATATTTTTTTCCAAACTAGAAGAATGACCCCTAAAAAGTATCTGCCATACTAGAACAATGACTAAAAAGTCTTGTGACAAGCTATGAATTACTGATTAGGAAGAATAAATAATAATAGAATTTTGAACAACTTGAGAAAACTAGGCAATTACTAAAATAAATAAATAAATAATAAAATAAAAAATTTCCTCCAATTTTGTATTAGATATTCATTGCAATGAATACAAATTTTACTCTACCATCTAGAGAACATGAACTTACATAAAAACATGACTCAATACTTTGGTCATTAATTTTTCTATAGAGCATTAAATAGGCATTAAAGTTACTTCATAAAGGTAGGCAATAATTAAAGCTCGTCACAAGCCCTTTGTTTGAAGTTATGTGAAACTTGTGCACCAAAAAGAGATCATGGACCTCCATTTTTTTCATAGGAGAAATGTTGGGTAGTTTTTGCAGATTGCTACAACCTTTGAGATGGCATTAAGTAAGACTATTTGGAAAATTGAAATTTACTAGATTGAAACTGATGTTAACTTTCAACTTTGTAACATTGGCAAGTAGAAATTATAGTGCACTTTGAATGAACAAATCCTCCAATTTTTCAAGAGAAATTGGGTGTTTTGCACTCCCTTTACTTAATCTAGAGAATGAATGCACTTTGAATGAACAAATACTCCAATTTTTTCATAGTAAAAATATTGGGCACTTTCTATGCACACTGCTACAACCTTTGAGATGGAAATCAATGAGACTATTTGGAATATAAAAATTTGCTAGAAAATTGTTTATATGATTGTAACTGATGTTAAGAACTTTCAACTTGATAATATTGGCAAGTAGAAATGATAGTGCACTTTGAATAAAAGTATATTTTCCCTAATTTACAGAAGCACACTCACCACTTCTAGTTTTTCCACAATTTTTGTATTTTGAATCCCACTAGCATTGCTTTCAAACATTGTTTTTCCTTATCTCGGAAAGAAGTCTCAAGGTTTGCCTAGTGTTTCAATATACGGTTTGTGGTTTTCATAAATATTTCTCATACACCAAATGCTAAACTACTTGTCAAGACTCCATTTTAAGATATTATGAAGTTTTTGGTATTTTCTTGGTTTTCTAGAAGGACAACAAAGACCTAAACATGATGCATCAAATAAACAAAACTACCATTCTACATTTGTTGGCTTAACCTAGATTCAAGGTAACAAGGCTTTTAGCTCCTTCAAGCTACTACATAAGCTAATACATCAAACCCATGCCAAATTTTCCTTTTTATTTATGTATGGAAGATAATGTTGTTGATTTAATTAAACAAAATGTACATAACTTCAAATATCTAATGCACAACCACTATTTAGTAAAACCAACATAACTACATTCTAAGCTTGTTTAAGTTACAATATCTAAATTTTATTCATTAATGAAAATGAAATAAACTTTACTTTCTTGTTCAATTTAAAAAATATAAATTAAAAACAAAAACAATACACAAGGAAATGTGGGGTATGAGGTATGGGGTATGGAATATACAATTTGCATAATAGGACAAAATCCTTCCCCTCTTTCATGTGGGAGAGGAGAATAGGATGTTTCCTAAGCACTCCATGTTTCCAAAGCCTTTGCTTGCTTGGATGACTCCTCTAGAAAACAATATGGCAAGCCTCCCTTCCTTGGGATTTGCAAAAATAAATTAGTGGATAAAATTTTGATCCACACAAAAGATATTACAAAGGTAATGAAGATCATAAAATCGAACAACCCTTGTTGGCATTTGCAGAAATTGTTTGATTTTAAAAATATAAATAAAAAAAGCAATACACAAGGAAATGTGGGCTATGGGGTATGGAATATACAATTTTCATAATAGGCCAAAATCCTTGCCTTTTTTCATGTTGGAAAGAAGAAGAGCATGTTTCCGAAGCACTTAAAGTTTCTAAAGCACTTCATGTTTCCAAAGCCTTTGCTTGCTTGGATGACTCCCCTAGACAACAACATGGCAAGCCTCCCTCCCTTTTTGGGATTTGTATAAAATTAGTGGATGAAATATGTATCCACTAATGAAGACCATAAAATCGAACAACCCTTATTGGCATTTGTAAAATTAAATTAGTGGATAAAATCTATCCACACAAAATATATTACAAAGATAATGAAAACCATAAAATAAAATGTCAGACATTTGCAAAAGAAAATTAGTGGATAAAATATATGTCCACACAAAAGATATTACAAAGGTAATAAAGACCATAAAATGGAACAACCCTTATTGGAATTTGTTAAAGAAAATTAGTGGATATAATCTCTACCCACACAAAAGATATTACAAACGTAATGAAGACCATAAAATCCAATGTTGGGATTGGAAGAAGAAAATTAGTGGATACAATCTGTATCCACAGAAAAAATATATTACAAAGGTAAAGAAGACCATAAAATTGAACAACCTTTATTGGCATTTGCATAAGAAAAATGAGTGGATAAACTCTTTTTCCACACAAAAGATACTTTTTTCTCGATAAAAAAAATCATAATTTTATACTAAATAAATATGAGATTGGTGGCCATTCTAGCTCTCTCAATACAAGAAAATACAAGAAGCGATGCAGTTATTTTAGAACACTGTCATCGTCATTTGTCTCTGTATTTGAAATATACATCAAAATAAAATAATATATATACATGTTATGGAATTATATAACGTCATATTTCTGCTGAAACCAACCATTCTATAAGCAAAACCAATAAATAGTAGGTTTTAACAGCAAAAAAATTACTGTAAAGCTATATTTGCATATTTAAAGCTAAGAAATCTGCACAGTTCACAGCCAGATTGTGTGAAAAAAGAAATTAATTTCATGTATGGGGTTAGAAAATCAATTAACCCGCGGAAATCATGCGGAATGCATACTCCATTTCCTTGTCGTCTTCAGCAAGATATTTGTAAAAATCAAATTACAAAACATGCGAGGGTAAAATCTTTTTTCCGTGCCATGTTAATTAATGGAACCCTTGGATTTTACAAACAAACAAGCATATGGTAGTAAATGTGTCAAAATATGCTTATAATAAGTGGATCATTACCGGTTAAAACCCACAAGCATGTCTAAAGGTTCTAATAATATTCTTTACTCGATGCTTAACGAAAATATTGCTCATAATAAGTAGATCATTGGCAGTTAAAACTGACAAACATGTTTAAAGGTGCTAATAATATTCCTTGATGCTTAATGGAAATAATCTAGTGGTCCCGACAATGGCCAAGCTGGTCAAGCTTTTACAGAACGAAAAGCTGAACTAAAGTATGAAAAATTTTTTTATAAAAACCCAAGCAATGGCCAAGCTGGTCAAGATTTTACAGAAGGAAAAGCTAAACTAAAGTATGAAAAATAAAAAATAAAAAACCCAAGCAAACCCTGGTTTGGACTTGAGAATTCGAAAAATACCTGGAAATCTCTTGCGTTGGTTTCACCACATGAAATCTCTTGCGTTGGTGTCACTCTTAGAACTGATGTTCACAGAAACCACATGAAATCTCTTGCGTTGGTGTCACTCTTAGATCTGATGTTCACCGCCATTGGCCAAGCTGGTCAAGCTTTTACGGAAGGAAAATCTGAACTGAAGTATGAAAAAAAAATTAGAAAAAACCAAGCAATGGCCAAGCTGGTCAAGATTTTACAGAAGGAAAAGCTAAACTAAAGTATGAAAAAAAAATAAGAAAAAACTCAAGCAAACCCTGGTTTGGACTTGAGAATTCGAAAAATACCATGAAATCTCTTGCGTTGGCGTTACTTTTAGATCTGATGTTCACCGCCATTATCACCATCATTCAATAAAAC
The DNA here is from genome assembly GCA_028583015.1 of Wollemia nobilis. Classification (NCBI taxonomy): domain Eukaryota; kingdom Viridiplantae; phylum Streptophyta; class Pinopsida; order Araucariales; family Araucariaceae; genus Wollemia; species Wollemia nobilis. The sequence goes on from JAQPPZ010003675.1 coordinate 273,271, forward strand.
AGCTTAACTTTCCACATGGGGTTAATGGTCACGGTAGGTTGGTGTTACTCTTTGGATCTGATGTCAAAATTATCTGTAAACGCTAAACTAAAATATGAAAAAAAATTAGAAAAAACCTAAGCAATGGCCAAGCTGGTCAAGCTTTTACAGAACGAAAAGAGTGAAGCTAAATTAAAGTATCTAAAAAAAATTAGAAAAAAACCCAAGCAAACACTAGTTTGGACTTGAGAATTCAAAAAAATACCTGAAAACATTTACAGAAACATCCAAGATCTGATGTCGAAATTATCACCATCATTTACAGAAACCATATGAAATCTCTTGTAAAAATCATCACCGTCGTTATCACCATCATTCATAACTATCCATGATGTGATGGACGTCAATAAAACGGCTAATTAACTTTCGATATAGGGTTAGGGTAAAAGTACCAAATGTGATGTGATGGAAGTCAATAAACGGTTAAATAACTTTCGATATAGGGTTAGGGTAAAAGTACCAAATGTTGGTGTTACTCTTCTATCTGATGTTAAAATTATCACTGTCATTATCAGCATCATTCATAACATCATAATGTAACGGAACAAAATAAAACAGCCAATATAGGGTTAGGGTTAAAGTACCTGCAAAGAAACGGAACAAAATAAAACAGCCAATATAGGGTTAGGGTTAAAGTACCTGCAAAGAAAAAGAAGTTAGGCTCATCTTGTAAATGTTCAAGAACTCCTAAAGACTCCTTCAAGGAAACTATCTTCATTTTTCATTTATGGTGTATGAAATAAAAAAACATGTTAAGCTCATCTTGTGAATGTTTAAGAACTCCTTCAAGGCATGTATTTTTATTTTTTTATTTATGGTGAATGAATTTAAATAAAAGATTAATAAATTAACATGGACTTACTAAATTTCAAACTCAACACATGAATATTAATTTAATTTGAACCTGGGTTACAACAAAGAAAGCTCAAAGCCCTAGCTAGGGTGTCCCAGTGTGGGAGTGTGTATGTGAACTTGTGTATAAGAAAAAAAACTCATCTATCTAGTTCATTAGAATTTTTGTTGACATTAATGAATCTTGAAAACTCCATAATCATTTTCCTAATTTAATTTGTTTTAGGTTATTTTTTATTCCTAATTCATTTAAGTTTGAAAGAGTTTATCATTTTTCTAATTTAATTTGTTTCAGTTTATTGTCAATTCCTAATTCATTTAGGTTTGAAAAGAGTTTAAGATTATAAATTTATGATAAAGAAACCCAAGAGTCCAAGGGATGGGTGGATTGGTAAGTTCTAGGCGCTTACCAAGAAGAGACTTGAGAGTTAGCCTTGTTGAGGCAAAGGTAGTAGTCTGACCCATTGAGTGCATGACCAATGATGGTGGTACAAATCCTAAATCAATGGTGGATCCCTCATGCCCCTCATTAACAACAAGGTGCCATGTAACCTATTCCCCATGTATCAAAAATAAAGTAGTAGTTGACCCACTGAGTGCACGACCAATGATGGTGGTACAAATCCTGAATCAATGGTGGATCCCTCATGCCCCTCATTAACAACAAGGTGGCATGTAACCTATTCCCCATGTATCAAAAATATAAAAAAATAAATTCGCATATAAAGTGTAGCATCTCCAGAGTAAAAATAAATAAATTCGCATATAAAGTGTAGCATCTCTACAATTTCCTACTACCAATGATGGTGGTACAAATCCTTAATCAATGGTGGATCCCTCATGCCCCTCATTAACAACAAGGTGGCATGTAATGCCCCTCATTAACAACAAGGTGGCATGTAACCTATTCCCCATGTATCAAAAATAAAAAAAATAAATTCGCATATAAAGTGTACCATATCCACAGTAAAAAATAAATAAATTGGCATATAAAGTGTAGCATATCCACAATTTCCTATGCAATATTTTTTTCATTTGCCATGCAATATTTTTTCATTTAGATTTTTTTTTATGTACAATCAAACACACATTCACCCGGGTGTTGTAGGTGAGTTGGAGAGGAGAGGGAAATCCTCCAAGGGAGGTCCCAGGTTCAAATTTCCACCCTACCAAAAATCTGAATTGGGTATCCAAAATCCAATTGATAATGTTGGTGCGGGCAGAGTCGGGTGCGACTCTAGAGTGACTTTGATGGTGTAGAACGCCCTGTTCGTGGTCTCTCAAACCAAGGCGGCCCCGTAAGGGGTTTTTCGCTTAAAAAAAAAAAACATCACCCAGTGGTTTGAATCGAACTTTTATTAAAAGGATGATGATTTAGATTAAAATGATGGTGATACAAATCCCAAACCACTAGTGGTTCCCCACTCCGGTCTTTAACAGGTAGGTATGTAACCAATTCCCCATGTATCAAAAAATAAATGGGTTTTTTTTGCAAGCAAAAAAAAAATCAAATACACATTCACCCACATTGTAGTTTGAATCTTGAACTTTTTATATTAAAAGGATGACAATTTAAATTAAAACGATGGTGATACAAATCCCAAACCACTAGTGGTTCCCCACTCCGGTCTTTAATAGGTAGGTATGTACCCAATTCCCCATGTATCAAAAATAAAAATAAAATAAATTCACCATAAAGTGTAACCACGCCGGTCAATTCCCCATGTATCAAAAATAAAAAAGTAAATTCACCATAAAGAGTAATCACGCCGGTCATTAACAGGTGGCATGTAACCGATTCCCCATGTATCATAAATAAAAATGTAAATTCACCGTAAAGTGTAGCATCTACACAATTTTCTATGCAGTATTTTTTTTATTTGGCTATGCAGTATTTTTTCATTAGATTGAAACGTGTCCACCTGTATGTATTACCTCATGACCCTGATTGCATGTAATCGATTCCCCATGTATCATAAATAAAAAAGTAAATTCACCGTAAAGTGTAGCATCTACACAATTTGCTATGCAGTAATTTTTCTTTTTGTTATTTGGCTACGTAGTATTTTTTTCGTGGACACCTGTATTACCTCATGACCCGTGATCCCATGATTTACTATAGGCTACAACTAAACAATGGTTTGATAACTCAAGTATAGTTGAAGAACGATAAAACAATATCCTCCATGAAGATTATCTCATATGGTCAATATCCTTCGTATTAAAGATAAAACAATATCTCCATAAAGATTATCTTATATGGTCATATCCTCCATAACCAAGATAAAACAATATATCTATGACGATTATCCCATATGGCCAATATCCTCCATATAAAATATAAAAACAATGTCCATGGGACGAGGAGGTTAAAAATTACCTTACCTTCACCTTCAAAAACAACTTTGATAATTATACATGTATCACTTTGGTTGAGCCAATATCTTAATACCAATAGAATTGAAATTAGGTGTGTGCTACAATATATATATATATATATATCAACTAAGTCTCACCCTTGCTATGTAGTTCCTTTGATGAAATATAATCATAGTGGTCATTATTATATCATCTTATTCATTCAACTATGTCTCACTATGCTATGTCTTTCCCTTGATGCAATATAAAGGGAACCCTAGTGATCATTCTGAGTAATTTAATTCACTCTGAATAATTTATTTGGTATCTCATATTATCCATCCAACTACATCTCACTCTGTTATGTCTTTCCCTTGATGAAATGTGAACATAACCATAGTGGTCATTCTCATCTTATTCATCCAATCCAACTAGGTCTCACTTTGCAATCCTTTTTAAGTATATTTTTTCATCTTATCCATCCAATCCAATTAGGTCTCACTATGCAATCTTATTTAGGTCTCTTCTCTTATTGGAATAATTTAGTTGGTTGAAATAATGCTAATAAAATTAAAATTAGGTGTGTGGCACGGAAAAAAATATAATACATCCGTACACCACAACCAGGTCTCACCCCTACTATGTCTTTTCCTTGATGAATTATAACCATAATGGTCATTCTCATCTTATCCATCCAACTATGTCTTACCCTTGCTATGCCTTTCCTCTAATGAACCATAGTGGCCTCATCCCTCACTTGCTGCCTACTTGTCCCCGCACCCTGCTCCCCTAAGACCACATCCTCTCTCCCCTTGCTATGCCTTTCTTGATGAAATATAACCATAGTGGTCATTCTCATCTTATCCATCCAACTATGTCTCATGCCTACTATGTCTTTCCCTTGATGAAATATGAAAGGAACCATAGTGGTGATTCTCATCTTAGTCATCCATGTCTTTCACTTCATGAAATATGAAGGGAACCATAGTGGTCATTCGCATCTAGGTCTCACTTTGCTATGCCTTTCCATTCCATTGATGGAATATGAACATAACCATAATGGTTATCCTCATCACATCCATCCAATATATGTTTGTTGGACTACAAAAGCAAGGAAGGAATTTATTGGATGAGAGATTCTCACACTATAATTAATAAATGTTTATAAATGTTTCTAATTTTAATTATGCGCCATGAATAAGCTATGCATAGTACAACCAAAAACCATGTTTGGTTTTTGTTCAAGCCATTTCAACTAAGAAACAATGGTAAATGAGATACAATCTAAGCCTAATTAATTAAATGATGTAAAATCCTTGTGGTAACTCTCAATTTGTTATAAGATAGATAAGGGAGATAGAAGGCTTAGGCTTTTAAAGTTTTATTTTTGTTCAAGTCATTTCAACTAAGAAACAATGGTAAATAAGATACAATCTAAGCCGGATTAACTAAATGATGTATATGGTAACTTTCAATTTATTATAATATAGATAAGGGAGATAGAAGGCCTAGGCTTTTAAAGTCTGTGAGGCCAAACAATATAGAAGATATATTAAGGAACAGTGGAAACGGAGAACCATTTCATCATGGTTCAAAATTTGAGCAAAACTTATAAGGATATCCAAGAGTTACTGATTTGTTTTATTATATCTATAACAAGCCAAGAATAAAAGAACTAGGGAAATTTGTTTTCATAATAAACAAAATTTTAAAGTTTTTAAAATTTAAAAAATAGCACTTCAAACTTTGTAACTTTGTAGTTTCACAACCTCGCTTTTCTAAAGAAAACTACGAAAACTCGGAGATGGTATATGTTAATTGGCACTCACTCATGTACGTGCAAACTTCAAAGCCTGCAAAGCCTTCTATTCTATTCACTTGCTCCTTTAGTAAGGGTAAGAAAAAAGAAAAAAAAGTTTAAGAGGGTAAAATAAGGAGAAGTCTATTATGGCAGCTGTCTCGAGGGCACGGGCAGGTGTTTTTTAAAAAAAAATTGAAGAACTAAAAGTGAGGTGTTTTATCAAGAAATTTAAAGAACCAAAAGTAAAATGAAAGACTGAAAGACTTTACTTATGTTAGCCAGATTCAATTAGTACAGTTATTCAAATCATATAACTATTAGAAGACTGTTCTTTTCTGCTGATTTGGTTAACAACTACCTAACTTTTTTATTTTACTGTTTTTAATTTAGCAACTCCCAACTTTTTTATTTTACCATTTTTTATTCTACTGTTTGAAAAATAACTCTATAAACCCTTAAGTTTTTCTTTTATATTTTCCACGGATGTCCGAAAAACTCAAATTGAAATCTCCATATTCTGTGGAGAACAATTTCAAATTTTATGGACGCATATTGGGGCTTACCAAAGTGAAGATTATCTTTAGCAGACTGACCTGTCAGCTACCCACCCTTGACAAATGCCAGGAAGAGAGTCCATTTACTTCTGTAAGCCGGCCAACATAAAATCTTATCAAATCGTATGTACACTTTCAACAGCTATACAATCTTCATGGATGCGGTGGTTCTTCTCAACAGCCAAGTTTAATCACTCACAGAATGCTTCATCTTCATATATGAAAAAAGGCCAACCCTATGGTTCAATGGTCACATGTTTGAGATTTTCTTCGGATTGGCGAGATCTGCTCTTGCTCTACAATCTGCCTCTTTATGTATCGTAGAGATGTAAGCTCTCCAAATGATTCAGGACGACGCTCCACAGCCTTGCAGTAGGACAAATCGAAGTACTTCAGAGCTTTGAGTTCCCAAAGTGATTCTGGAAGACGTTCCATAGCCTCAAAGCAATAAATATCTAAATAGCAAATCTAAATACATTAGGGCTTTGAGTTCCATTGAGTTCCCTGAATGATTCTGGAAGACACTGCAAAGCTTTGCAATGGCTTAACCTTAATATTTCTACAGCTGCGAGTTGTCCAAATGATTTTGACAGAAGCTTCAAAACTTTGGAGACAAATCTAAATACTCCATAGCTTTGAGTTCCCCAAATGATTCCGGCAGACATTCCGGAAGACACTCCAAAACCTCGGAAGCAATCCGGCATATGGTGGCATCATTGACCAATGAACATACTATACGGCATATTGTGGCATCATTGACGAATGAACATACTATAGCTTGTATGTTTATTCATAGACAAGGTCAGAATTGAAATTTAAATGCTTGTAACCAGGATTTCATATGGCAATTCGATGGTGGAATAGACACATAGTATCTTAAATATCTTTTTAAAGAAACTTTTCACATCTAAATGCTGAAGTTCGGAAGCAGCAGCGATAATGCTGCAGAATCGCGTCCGACGCGGGTGCCTTGGTCGCGATATCGCGACACTAAGGGAAAAGTATTTCGAAAGCTTTGAAATGCCGCGATATCGCAACAAGCAAAGAGAAATATTAGTTAGGTTGCAATATGTCGCGATTTCACGACACTAAGGGAGAAGTATTTTGAAAGCCTTGAAATGACGCGAAATCGTGACAAGCGATTTTGCATCAATTTTGTGGTAAACTTTAGACAAAGGCGCTAGGGTTGTGAAAGTGCCCCAATATCACGACTCACGAAAATGTGACAATTTCGTAGTCCAAGCTTGGTCAAATAATTTTTTAATAAAAGGGGCACGAAAACCAATGTCAAACTTTCGGAGGAATGAAATGACAAAGGCATAGGGACTTAGGGAAGAAACACAATTTATCCTTTACAAATCGGAATCCACGCATTTATAAATAAAACACGGGAATATTTAAACGGAGACGATGAAAGGATAAATAAGACTATAATATAATCTCACTTTGTTAATCAACAGGAAACACTCGCAGTGCTCTCATATGCAGAATATATTTTATATATTGATTAAAATGAACCATACTGCTATTGCAGTATTACAAAGCCAAACAAGATTAATACCCGTGTGCTTCTGCTCTAGAAGCTTACATATATCTGCAAATGATATTGCAAGATAAACACACATATAGGATTGTTGAAGACTGCGGCTTCAGCTCCTGATTTCCTTCTCCTCTGCTCTTCTCAGCTTTTGCCCTCTGCTCTGTTTTTCTCTGCTCTGTCTCCCACTATACAAAATAGAACCCCAAAGGAAATATATATCTAGGGATTCATGCAAGAGGCGGGAAAGCACCACCAACTACTCTGACATGCATTTAAGACAAAATTTGAGTTTCCATCCAATCATCGAATTGACTGTCAGTGTCAACTGCCAGTAATTAATACGCATGCAACTGGATCCGACGAATATTGTAGTAGGTGGATTTTCCAGAGGTGTCAAATCTGGTTTAATTTTCTAACACCCTCCTTTAAACTAGATTTCATAAAAGCTTTGACACCAAGCATCTCCCTCAGCCTGTTGAAGTCTTCCTCCTTCAAAGGTTTTGTGAATATATCTGCTATCTATTCTTTGGACCTACAAAACAGTAGTTCAATCTCATTAAATTTCACCAGCTCCCTGATGAAATGATAGTGGATGTCTATGTGCTTCATTTTGCCATGAAACACAAGGTCCTTGGACAGTGCTATGGAAAAATTATTATCACAAAACACAGTTTTTGCTACTTCTGGCGGATGATTTAGTTCACTCAGAACTCTTCTCAGCCAAACTTCCTAGCAGGAGGCTGAGGTGGCATCAACATACTCTACCTCAATAGTTGATAATGCAACAATTGATTATTTCTTTGAGGACCATGAGACTACTCCAGATCCAAGATGGAAGGCATATCCAAAAGTGCTCTTTTGATCATCTATGCTGCCGGCCCAATCGCTATCTGTGTAGCCAATCAATTCAAGTTGGTCTTTCCTGGCATAGTGGATTCCATGGTTCCTTGTGCCATTAACATACCATAAAATTCTTTTGCCTACTTGCCAATGAGTCTCCTTGGGTGATTCCATGAACCTACTGATTAAACTCATTGTAAACATCAAATCTAGCCTAGTTGCAATCAAATACATCAGACTTCCAACTAAATTTTTATAAAGAGTTGGATCAGTAGTTTTGCTATTATCAGTTTTACTTAACTTCATGCTTGTTGCAACCGGGGTGATGGCAGGTTTACTATCCTCCATATTAAACCTCTTTAGGACATCCTTTGCATACTTGCCTTGAGAAATGAAGATGCCATCTGCAGATTGGTCAACTTCAATACCAAGAAAATAATTCATCAACCCCAAATTTGTCATTTCAAATTCCTTCTTCATGGCTATTCTGAACTATTCAAATAGCATGTTGCTATTACCAGTATAAATTAGATCATCTACATACAAGCATACAATTATCATATCCCCTTTTGCATTTGTATTCATATACAGAGTGTGCTCATATGGGAATTTAATAAACCCAACAATTGGCTGTTTCTTTGAGGACCATGAGACTACTCCAGATCCAAGATGAAAGGCATATCTAGAAGTGCTCTTTCAATCATCTATGCTGCCAGCCCAATCGCTATCTATGTAGCCAATCAATTCAAGTTGGTCTTTCCTAACATAGTGGATTCCATGGTTCTTTATGCCATTAACATACTTTAAAATTCTTTTCCCTGCTTGTCAGTGAGTCTCCTTGGGTGATTTCATGAACCTACTAATTAAACTCACTGTAAACATCAAATCTGGCCTATTGCAGTCAAATACATCAGACTTCCAACTAACTTTTATAAAGAGTTGGATCAATAGTTTTGCTATTATCAGTTTTACTTAACTTCATGCCTATTGCAACCAGGGTGATGGTAGGTTTATTGTCCTCCATATTAAACCTCTTTAGGACATCCTTTGCATACTTACCTTGAGAAATGAATATGTCATCTGTAGATTGGTCAACTTGAATACCAAGAAAATAATTCATCAGCCCCAAATTTGTCATTTCAAATTCCTTCTTCATGGCTATTCTAAACTGTTCAAATAGCATGTTGTTATTACCAGTATAAATCAGATCATCTACATACAAGCATACAATTATCATATCCCCTTTTGCATTTGTATTCATATACATAGTGTGCTCATACGGGAATTTAATAAACCCATTGTCTTGAAAGTAAACATCAATTATGTTGTACCAAGCTCTGGGTGCTTGCTTCAACCCAACCCATATAGAGCTTTATTTATTTTCAGGACTTTGCCTTCTTGCTCCTCCAACTCATAGTCGGGTGGCTGGTCTATGTAGACATCTTCTTCCAACACTCCATTCAAGAATGCAAATTTAACATCCATCTGATAAAAATTCTAGCCTTTCTGGGCTGCCATTGCCAGAATCATTCTGATTGTGTCAAGTCGAGCTATAGGTGCATAAACATCATGATAGTCAATCCTTGACTTCTTCTTGTACCCTTTTACTACTAGTTTGGCCTTGTACTTGTCTACTTCACCTTGGGCATTAAACTTTGTTTTATACACCCATTTGACCCCAATGGTCTTCTTACCAGTTGGAAGATCCATTAACTCCCAGGTCTGATTTTTCTCTATTGCAGATATCTCATCATCCATAGCATTTACCCATTTCTTATTTTGAATTGCTTCTTCAAAAGTAATTGGATCACACTCAAAAAAAGCAAAATTAGAATGTTCTTCATCAGTTTCATTTCTTGTTACCTCATAAATATCTTGCAAGCTTCGTGTCTTTGACGGTGTTTTCAAGTTGGAGATCCTTGTTGCAAGTGGAGGTGAACGGGATGATGAGGTTGTGTTGTTGTTGGCACCATTGTTATTGCTTGAAGTTACAGGTGGTTGTACTTTATTTTCATCCAAATCCACAGATTCAATAATTGTTGGCTTTGACTGGCTAGTATTTGACTTCTAGTTCCATGCTTCGTCCTCCAGGAACTTCACATCATGACTTATAACCATTTTCTTAGTTACAGTATTATACAACCTATAAGATTTTGCTTGCTCACTATAACCAGTAAAAATACATTTCTCAGCTTTATCATCAAGCTTCTTTCTCTTCTCATCTGGAATGTGTGCATATGCAATGCATCCAAAAACTCTTAAGTGAGCCACACTTGGCTTTTGATTGCTCCAAGCCTCTTGAGGAATTTTGTCCTTCACACTTTTGGTGGGACATCTGTTCAACAGATATTGCATAGCATACATCTTCTGCCCAGAACTCATGTGACAAATTATTTCCCTTTAGCATATTTCATGCCATTTCCATTATTGTTCAGTTCTTCCTCTCTACAACACCATTCTTCTATGGTGTATATCTGGCTATAAATTGTCTTCTAATTCTATTTTATTTACAAAAATTATGAAATTCATTTGAGATGTACTCACCTACTCCATCTATGATGTACATCTCAAATGAATTTCAAATGAAAATTTAACATCCATCTGATAAAAATTCTAGACTTTTTGGGTTGCCATTGCCATAATCATTCTGATTGTGTCAACTCGAGCTACATGTGCATAAACATCATGATAGTCAATCCTTGACTTCTTCTTGTACCCATTTGCTACTAGTTTGGCCTTGTACTTATCAAGTTCACCTTGGGCATTAAACTTTGTTTTATACACCCATTTGACCCTAATGGTCTTCTTACCAGCTGGAAGATCCATTAACTCCCATGTCTTATTTTTCTCTATTGCAGATATCTCATCATCCATATCATTTACCCATTTCTTATTTTGAATTGTTTATTCAAAATTAATTGGATCGCACTCAAAAAAAGCAAAATTAGAATGTTCTTCATTACTTTCATTTCTTGTTACCTCATAAATATCTTGCAAGCTTCGTGTCTTTGATAGTGTTTTCATGTTGGAGATCCTTGTTGCAAGTGGAGGTGAACGGGATGATGAGGTTGTGCTGTTGCTGGCACCATTGTTATTGCTTGAAGTTACAGGTGGTTGTACTTTATTTTCATCCAAATCCACAGATTCAATAATTGTTGGCTTTGACTGGCCAGTATTTGACTTCTAGTTCCATGCTTCGTCCTCCAGGAACTTCACATCATGACTTATAACCATTTTCTTAGTTACAGGATTATACAACCTGTAAGATTTTGCTTGCTCACTATAACTAGTAAAAATACATTTCTCAGCTTTATCATCAAGCTTCTTTCTCTTCTCATCTAGAATGTGTGCATATGCAATGCATCCAAAAACTCTTAAGTGAGCCACACTTGGCTTTTGATTGCTCCAAGTCTCTTGAGGAATTTTTTCCTTCACACTTTTGGTGAGACATTTGTTCAATAGATATCGCATAGCATACATCTTCTGCCCAGAACTCATGTGACAAATTCTTTGCATTTAGCATATTTCATGCCATTTCCATTATTGTTCTGTTCTTCCTCTCTACAACACCATTCTTCTATGGTGTATATCTGGCTATAAATTGTCTTCTAATTCCATTTTATTTACAAAAAATATGAAATTCATTTGAGATGTACATCATAGATGGAGGAGGTGAGTACATCATAGATGGAGGAGTTCTAAAATGGAATTAGGATAACTTGAAGTGCCTTGGTGAGATTCATCTCTTTTGCTATTGTCTCGAAATGAGACCTGCAATTTAAAGGCTTGCTCTAATGAGGATTAAGATGACCGACTTAGCCTTTGCTCATGTGTTTGTAGAGAACCCATAAGCTCATATACAAAGAGGGTTGTCAAATCCCTCGACTCTTCAATCGCTATCACAACTGAATCAAACCTTACTGTCAAACTTCTTAGAATTTTCTTCACAATTCTCTGATTATTCACAATCTCCCCATTCAACCGCATCTGGTTGATGACATCCAATGTCCAGGTGAAGAAGTCACTCATGGACTCTGATTCACTCATTTGTAGATTTTCAAAATCTCTTCTCAACATCTGCAATTTGACCAAATTCACTTTGTTGGTGCCCTGATAAGAGCTGGCAAGTATTTCCCAAGCCTGCTTTGATTTTTTTGCTGACGCAATTCTTGGGAAAATTGTCTCCTCAACTACCTACATTATATAAAATAATGCCTTCTGATATTTCTTTCGATTCTCCTTCAACAAATTTGAATCTACTTGGGAGAGCGGCTAATGTTGTTGCATCCACTGGTTCTGGATAACCACTCCACCAAGTCCCATAACTCCTGAGACCAAATAAAATCTTCATTTGAATGCTCCAGTAACCATAATTTTTTCCACTGAATCATGGGATCTACAACTACAATGAGTTTTTTTCGGAAGCCATTGTTTCCATCTTCCACGGGAAGGCTCAAGCTATGATACCAATTTGAAGTTCAAACGCAACAATGGTAATGCTTCAGAATCACATCTGACGCGGGTGCAGCACAGCAGAACCACTTGGTGGCTTATCACGATATTGCAATAAGCAAGGGAGAATTATTAGTTAGGTTGCAATATGTCGTGATTTCGTGACACTAAAGGAGAAGTACATCGAAAGCCTTGAAATGATGCGAAATTGCAACAACCAATTTTGTGTCAATTTCGTGGTAAACTTTAGAGAAAGGTGCTAGGGTTGTGAAAGTGCCCCGATATTGCGATTCACAAAAATGTGACAATTTCGAAGTCCAATATTGGTCAAATAATATTTTAATAAAAGGGGCACAAAAACCAATGTCAAGCTTTCGGAGGAATGAAATGACAAAGGCATAGGAACTTGGGGAATAAACACAATTTATCCTTTACAAATTTGAATCCACGCATTTATAAATAAAACATGGGAATATTTAAATGAAGACGATGAAAGGATAAATAAGACTATAATATAATATCACTTTGTTAATCAATAGGAAACACTCACAGTGCTCTCATATGCAGAATATATTTTATATATTTATTAAAATTAACCAAACTGCTATTGTAGTATTAAAAATCCAAACAAGATTAATACTTGTGTGCTTCTGCTCTAGAAGATTACATATATCTGCAAATGATATTGCAAGATAAACATACATACAGGACTATTGAAGACTGCGACTTCAACTCCTGATTTCCTTCTCCTCTCCTCTACTCAGCTTTTGCCCTCTACTCTGTTTTTCTCTACTCTGTCTCCCACTATACAAAATAGAACCTCAAAGAAAATATATATCTAGGGATTCATGCAAGAGGCAAGAAAGCACCACCAACTACTCTGACATGCATTTAAGACAAAATTTGAGTTTCCATCCAATCGTCGAATTGACTGTCAGTCTCAACTGTCAGTAATTAATATGCATGCAGTTGGATCCGACAAATATTGCAGTAGGTGTATTTGCCAGAGGTGTCAAATATGGTTTAATTTTCTAACAAATGCTATGAAATTTTCAATATTTTTATCAATATATTTGTTTCCACACTTTTAAGATTATGGCATGCCATAACCATCCTTGTTTTCTGGTAGGATTTTTTCAAATTGTGAAATACAATTACATATAGCTAGTCAAGGTGTGCAAATTATTTATAATTTAATTTGTTTTAAATAATTTAATATATATAGAACTCAAAGAAGGAAATTTGAATTTTTTGTAGCCACATTTTTAAGATTTTTTGTTTTGTTTGTGTATTAGAGGAATCCACACTTTTACCATAATCGTCTTTGTTTTTTTTAAGATTTTTTTTAAATTGCGAAATAAAATTATAGATAGCTAGTCGAGCAAATTATTTGCAATTTAATTTGTTTTTAAGAATTAAAAGTAATAATAATTATAGATTTCAAAGAAGGAAATTTAATTTTTTTTTTTTAAATGCTTTTTTTTCTTAAAAACCCTACTACTTAGATAAAATAGATCTAAATTTTTTTAAAAGAATTGCAGTTATCAATTTGATTTTTTTTTTTTTAAAACCCGAAATACGACTTGAATTTTTTTTAAAAGAATTGGAGTATCCAATTTGAAATTTTTTTGTTTTTTTTCTTAAAAAAACTCGATAAAAAAGATTTGATTTTCAAGAATAGTGGATGAAGTTTAAATAATGGTAGATGAAGTTTAGATCTCTATATATTTTCTCGTCAACTTGAGGAAGCTTATGTTTGGTATGATATTGATATGATATTGATGCTCGAGAATGGTGGATGAAGTTTAGATCTCTATATTTTAGTAAACATTTATGGTCAACTTATGAAAATTTTAAGAGACGAAGCTTATGTTTGCTGTGACATCGAGAATGGTCGATGAAGTTTAAATCCCTATATTTTGGTGAACATTTTTGGTTAGATTATGAAAATTTTAAGAGATAAAGGAATATAATTATAATGAGGCTTTAATTACGTTTGAGAGGAAATGGAGCATATAACATGCATAACATGCATTCTTGAGTTAGTGGGACCATATAAAAAGATATCTAACATGCTTATACTCAAAAGTTGAATTCATGGTAACAAAAATAATAGAGTCATGCTATCAAGTTATATTAGCTCAACTACTTAAATTCTTCAATATGTAAAAAGGAGACCAAATTTCAAATCTTATATGGATAATATCCAAGCTTTATTGTAATACCACTATATGGTAATGATGTAATATGGATGGGTCATTTCAATCCCATAATAGAGTTCATGGAAGCAACAATAAAATTGAAAGAAGTTTTATTAAGAATGTGAAAGAAAGCATGAAAATAAGAACACGAGGAAGAATATTATAAAGAAAAATTGAAAATAAAAAAACATTGTTGAAAAATCAAAACAAATAGAATGTTAGGTTAAGGTTATAGCATATCAACACCCACATACCACCCACACCATTTAAAGGTGTGGCTTAACACATCAACATTATAGATCCTATAATGGAGTTAGAAAGGACCAAGGACTAAGGACTAAGTATGGCAATGTTTGGCACTTAAGGGATCAAATATGACCATGTTAGACCTAAAAAGCATAGTGGCTTTGGATTATAAAGAGGTGCAACAACATATGGCCATGTTAGACCTAAAAAGCATAGTGGCTTTGGATTATAAAGAGGTGCAACAAGTTAGACCTAAAAAGCATAGTGACTTTTGGATTATAAAGAGGTGCAACAACATCAGAGAACAATAAGACCAACTCTAAGAGCAACTGTTTGAATTATCAAAACAGGCCAACAAAAGCATGGAGCCAAAAGAATAGTTATTCAAGTGACACAATTGCTATGTTCACTGTAGGTGTACCATATCAAAAAAACATATTATATTCGGTGCTAAAAAACATAGCAAGACGATAGAGTATATACAATTCAGCGAAATCCAATATCTTATGGTACATTACCTGCATAATTACCAATCATGACCTTGGTTGCATTTGCATTGGGACCAACTATCAGATTAAATCACTATATAAAATATATTTATATAGAAAAGCAATTATAGTGTTTCAAAATTTAATGGCAGAATTTTTAGAATAAGACAAACACACACAAAAGAAGAGACAACGATTTTAACGTGGTTCACCCAATGCGGGTTACATCCACCGAGAATTTTCAGTCCTTCCTTTCTCAATCCAAGCAATAGAGGGTTACAACCTACAGCAAACATCTGTTGTAATTTTCTCTCTATATTTCCAAGGAATTAACACAGTAATTTTCTTTGTTATAGTCTTCTTTGTTTTTCCTCACAACTATATATAAGAAAAAAACAGAAAAAACAAACTGCTTTTCTTAATACATTCCAAGATTAACATTGAGTTCCCATCATCTAATTTTGGGATAAAAACAAAAAAAATTTCCCTGGTTGTCCTGTTGTAAATCCGGAAACTTTCTCTGGTAGACTAACAGACTATAAATCTGGAAACTTTCCCTGCCCGTCCTACAGTAAATCCAGAAACTTTTTCTGTTTAGCCTCCTCATAATTAGGCTCCATTCCTAACAATCTCCCACTTGGAGACTAATTCCATTGCACCATACTACAACCAAGGACTAAAAAATTCTCATCATGGCCTCTCATTCCTTAAGGCCAACTGAAGTTGAGCAAAAGCTCAACTTTTCTCTTGACACCACTTTTGTAAGCATATCAATAGGATTTTGTGATGTGTGAACCTTCCCTAATTTCAAAGATCCATCTTCCACTACTGATCTAATGAAATGATACCTGAGTTTGATGTGTTTAGTTTTTGAATGGAATGCTGAATTCTTTGCAAGGTGTATAGCACTCTGGCTATCACTCCACAACCTATTATCCTCTTGCTTCTTCTCCAGTTCTTCCATTAGTCTTTGCAACCAAACCATCTCTTTGCTTGCTTATGTAGCAGCAACATATTCAGCTTCAGTGGTTGAAAGGGCAACTATGTGTTGGAGTTTAGAAATCCAACTAACCGCTCCTCATCCTATAGTAAATATGTAGCCAGTAGTGCTCCTTCCACCATCAAGATCACTTGCCATATCAAAATCTACAAAACCTTTCAAGCATATATTAGAGCCTCCAAAATTCAAAGAATAATTTGAAGTTCCTCTCAAGTACCTGAGTATCCATTTTACCGCTTGCCAATGTCCTTTTCCTGGATTACTCATAAATCTACTCACTACTCCCACTGCATGGGCAATATCTGGTCTTGTACAAACCATTGCATACATCAAACTTCCAACTGCTGATGCATAGGGAACCTTAGCCATATGCTCTTGTTCCTTTTGTGTCTTGGGACACAAATCTTTGGTGAGTTTGAAATGCTTTGCCAATGGAGTAGCAACAGACTTTGCATTGTTCATGTTGAATCTCTTAAGCACTTTTTCAATGTATTTTGCTTGTGATAATTTCTGAGTGTGACTCTCCTTGTCTCTTGTTATTCTCATACCAAGGATTTGTTTGGCTTCTCCCAAATCCTTCATGGCAAAGGATTTAGCCAACTTCTTCTTGAGCATGTTTATATCTTGCATATTTGTTCTTGCAACTAACATGTCATCCACATACAATAGCAAAATAACATAGTTACCATTTCCAGTTTGCTTAAAATATACACAAGTGATCACTTTGACATCTTTCAAACCTTTGATTAGCCATGAACTTATCAAATTTTAAATACCACTGTCTAGGAGCTTGTTTTAACCCATACAAGCTCTTTTTTAGTTTACATACCCAATCCTCTTTACCTTTCACCTGAAAGCCTTATGGTTGGTGCATATAAATTTCCTCCTCCAAATCACCATGAAGAAATGTTGTCTTCACATCCAATTGCTCCAGAAACAAATTTTCTATAGCTACAAGACTCAAAATAGCTCTAATAGAGGTCATTTTTACAATTGGAGAAAAAATCTCATCAAAATCAATACCTTTTTTTTGAGCGAATCCCTTGACCACTAGTCTTTCTTTGTATCTCTTATGCCCTTCATTCTCCTCTTTAATCCTATACACCCATTTATTGGTCAACGCTCTTTTACCTTTGGGTAGCTCAACCAAATCCCAAGTTTGGTTGTGGAATAAAGAGTCCATTTCTTCATTCATTGCAAGCTCCCACTTATTCCTGGTATCCATCTGTAATGCTTCCTGAAAACATTTTGGCTCACCAGCATTAGTATACAAAACATAATCAGAGAAACGTTGAGGAATTTTACTTATCCTGGTAGAACGTCTAACGGCACTTTCTGGAGATTGAGGTGCTTGTTGTTGCTGCTGAACATTTTGATCTTCTACCACCTTTGGAGTTACCTTTCTCGTGTCCATCAAGGTCTATGTATTCAGCATTTTCCTCTTCTGTTTCTTTCCCTGCAATCGATCTTTATACAATTTTTTTCATTAAATATGACATCCCTACTTCTAATGACTTTTCGGTTATCACAATCCCATAATCTGTAACCCAAGCCATCAATACCGTAACCAATAAAATAGCACTTTTGAGCCTTAGCATCTAACTTATTTCTGTTCTCTTTGTCTATATGCATAAAAGCCTCACATCCAAATACCTTAAGGAAAGAATAATTTCTTGGTTTACCTGTCCAAAGCTCTTCCAAAATTCCTCCATCCAAGGCACTAGACGGTCCTCTATTAATTAGATATACTCTACAGTATCAACAGCATGATCCCATAAAAATAATGGTAAGCCTGCATGTATTCTCATGCTCCTAGCACGCTCCATGATAGTTCTATTCATTCTTTTAGCAACCCCATTTTCTTGAGGTGTTCTTGGAACTACCTTGATTCTTCTAATTCCATTTTTAGAACAAAACACATCAAATTATCTACTACAATATTCTCCACCATTATTCGACTTTAGACACTTTAACCTTTTTCCAGTTTCATTTTCAACTAATGCTTTCCAATTCTTAAAGGTATTAAAAACATCACTTTTATTCTTAATGCAATATATCCATGTTTTCCTTGTTGCATCATCAATAAAAAGTACATAGTAAGAGGAACCTCCAAGAGAAGTTACCTGAGTCGGGCCCCAAACATCTGAGTGCACAAGCTCCAATTTCTCTTTCTTCCTTTCCTTGCCATCCTTGAGAAATCTAACTCTATTTGCTTTACCATAAACACAATCCTCACAGAATTCCAAATCAATCTCTTTTAACTTAGGCAATAATTTTCTTGAATGTAAAATTTCCATACCTTTTCCACTCATATGGCCAAGTCTTTGGTGCCACAAAGATGCACTCTCACCTGTAGAAACTAAATTCATGGAGCAGTGAGAAAAATCAATAAGTAAATAAAGAGTACCCACCAATTTACCTCTAGCTACTATCAATGAATCTTTAGTAACTTTCCAAGCATTTTCTCTGAATGCAACCGTGTATCCTTCACCATCAAGCTTACTTGCCGATATAAGATTTCTCTTTAAATCTGGTATGTGTCTCACCTCTTTAAGATCCCATTGACATCCATTTGGGGATTTAATCAAAATCTTTCCAATACCCACGATTTTACATGGTTGGTCATTTCCCAATAGAACCTGTCCATAATCTCCGGAAACATAATCTATGAAGTATTCCTTATGTGAGGTAGCATGAAATGAAGCACCACTATCAATTACCCAATAATCACTATTTCTATCGAGAGATAAGATTAAAGCATCTTGTAGAATTTGTCCAATAATATTGGCTTCTAAAGTGTTACCATTATTATCATTACCTTCATTTCCATCACCCTTTCTTTGCCAATAGTCCTTCTTGAGATGACCCTTTTTGCCATAGTGCCAACACTGTAGCTTTCCTTTTCCACGTGATTTGGATCTGCCTTTGGATTTTCCACGATGTGAACTCTTGCCTCTTTCTCTTCCTCTTCCTCTATTCTCAATAGTTAAGGCGGTGCTAGATGATTCTCCTGTGGTTTTTCTTCTCATGTCCTCACTGAGTATCACACCAACCACATCATCAAATTCTAATTTATTTGAACTCGAAGTAGAGTTACTTACCACCATTACCAAATTGTTCCAACTTTTTGGAAGAGAGCATAATATTAATAAGGCCCTAAGCTCATCATCAAAATCCAATCCTACTGAATGCAATTGATTAGTGACAGTATTAAATTCATTTAAATGATCATGCACAGATCCTCCTTCACTCATTTTCATGTTAAATAACCTTTTCATTAAGAATACCTTATTTGATGTTGATGGTTTCTCATACATCTTGGCCAACTTATCCATGACTCCCTTGGTAGTCTTTTCATCGAAGATGTTGAAGGCTACAGTGGCTCCCAAGCACAGCCTCACAGTACCCAATGCCTTTCTATCAAGGAGACTCCACTCATCATCAGACATAGATGAAGGTCTCTCTGTTTCCCCCTTAAGAGGTAAGTAAAGATCCTTTTGGTACAAGTAATCCTCCATTTGCATCTTCCAGAATTGAAAGTTCTGGCCATTGAATTTTTGAACTCTAAACCTCCCTTCTTCCGCCATTGCTCCCACTTGATCCAGAAATTCTCCTTTTGTCAAGTGCACCCAACAAAACAACCGCTCTGATACCACTTGTTAGAGTAAATCACTATATAAAATATATTTATATAGAAAAGCAATTATAGTGTTTCAAACTTTAATGGCAGAATTTTCAGAATAAGACAAACACACACAGAAGAAGAGACAACGATTTTAACGTGGTTCACCCAATGCGGGTTACATCCACCAAGAATTTTCAGTCCTTCCTTTCTCAATCCAAGCAATAGAGGGTTACAACCTACAGCAAACATCTGCTGTAATTTCCTCTCTATATTTCCAAGGAATTAACACAGTAATTTTCTTTGTCATAGTCTTCTTTGTTTTTCCTCACAACTATATATAAGAAAAAAACAGAAAAAACAAACTGCTTTTCGTAATACATTCCAAGATTAACATTGAGTTCCCATCATCTAATTTTGAGATAAAAACAAAAAAACTTTCCCTAGTTGTCCTGTTGTAAATCCGGAAACTTTCTCTAGTAGACTAACAGACTGTAAATCTGAAAACTTTCCCTGCCCGTCTTGCAGTAAATCCAAAAACTTTCTCTGTTTAGCCTCCTCATAATTAGGCTCCATTCCTAACACCAACAACAGCCAAAGACTTACACTTTGAAGCTGACAGGGGAAATGACCCATCATTCTTCAACAAAACGATGCCCTGTGACAGGGGAAATGACCCATCATTCTTCAATGAAACGATGCCCTGCTTGGCTGCATCCTTAGAGATGGAGGGAGACTTTTAAAAATAAAAAGTTCAAGTAGATGGAGGGAGACTTGTAAAAATAAAAAGTTCAAGTAGATAGAGGAGACTTTTAAAAATAAAAAACAATAATATATTATCTTAATAGGATTTCCCAAATAAAATCAAAACGTTCAGAAGAACAGAGTAAAAAAATAAAAGCTTCAAATTTTATTTTTCCCATTCAACCTTCAAGTAGATGTAGGAGGAGACTTTTAAAAATAAAAAGTTGAAATAGATAGAGTAGACTTTTAAAAATAAAAAACAATAATATATTATATTAGTAGGATTTCCCAAATGAAATCAAAACGTTCATTCTAGCAGAACGAAGAAAAAAATTAAACGCGCCAACCATATACAACCTATCATCGTGTATTCCATTGCCAATTGCGCCTTATGTTCCAACATTAATCACTCTTAAGACGGGTAGCATCGGTTACTGCTATTAATCTCCTCCCCATAGTTTTCAAATTCGAGTTGATGCTACCTACCATGAAATTAATATTTTGGGCAAAAGAGAGCTTCCGCTCCACTGACCAGGCTGACATGGGAACACGAAAATAAACAATGCTTCACAGCAGTTTCGTCGGGACAAAGTGCCAATTCATCGGAGGTCCTCCTGAATAAAAGTATTCTTTATTTATAAGCATGAGGAGGATTAGTTGCCAACTAATTTCAAAGGTAAGACTTGGAGTTCTTTTGTTCCTTAAAAACCAGATTTCTTGGAGTTTTTTTTTGCTTTTTTTTCAAAGCAGAATGAGTTTTTTTTTCCGTTAAAACCCAGCTTTCTCTAAAAATCCATGAAAAAGCAAATCATCTAGCTGTTTCAAAAGGTGGCTGCAAGTCCTCCATAAAAAAAACTCCAACTGTTTTTTAGTTGGCCCTTGGCAGCTAGCCAAACCTAGAAAACCAAAATTATAAGGCTCTTTATGCTTATGTTTTTCGTAAGTGGTCCAAGGCTGTATTAGAAGAGGGTACGATGAAACGAAACAAGTGGATGAATAAATGTAATTAATTTGGATGATAGAGAAAAAATGGCTTTTTCTATATGGAAAAAGAAGTTAAGAACATACTCTTTTCGAACGTTCATTGTATCCCTCTCAAAAAACCTATGTAGAGAAAAATAACAATTGGAATTTAACGAATTTTACACTGTTACTACTTTTTTTATGTTGGTTATGAAAAGAAGAGGATATCTTGCATTTGGCAGTGAAACTAAAGATACAGTGACATTCAAAACTTTTGAGTGAGAGTATATCTTGCATTTGGCAGTGAAACTAAAGATACAGTGACATTCAAAAATTTTGAGTGACTGGCCTGCAATTGATGTAAAGGCATGTAGTACTTGCATCATCATCTGTTCTTGGATTCAGAATCTTTGTTTCTTTGGTGGAGATCTCAGCTTGTACATTGCTTACATTTGTTTTTCCAAGGTTTGAATTCTTTATGTCACATATAGAACATGTCCTAAAGTCTTTATTAATCGATCTGCATTCCCAAGTTTTGACATGTAAATAAAAAATGAGTTTCATCTTGTTGCAAAGAAAGGAAGGCAGTATTAATATTTCTTGTAAGCTGTATTTCTCAAGCCTCACAGGTTTTGATATTCAATTGATCAGTGCATTCTTGCACAGCCAGTATTAATATTTCTTGAAAGTTGTATTTCTCAGACTTGATAGGCTTTGATATTCAGGTGATCAGTGCATTCTTGCACAGACACACCTGAACAAGCACTGGTTTATTATGTAATTGTGAAGTCTTCGCACAGTCTGAGAATGTTAAAACAAAAGACCAAGAAAAAAAAAAAAACAAAGAAATTGGGATCAGATTAAACATATTTGATACAGCTAGATATATATATTTTGCACATTAAGAGCATAGAACAGTTCAGAAAGTAAAACATTTTGTTGAAATAAGGCCCATAACTGTTTGTTGAAAAATCAAAATACTCTCTTACTTATCCAAGGAAAAAGAGAAAACGTTTTAATGGTGACAAGATTCTTTGCCCAAGTAAGGACTGGAAAATATCCTTACCTCCACAGCCTTACACAGTCGTCTTAGTTAATATCAGCGTGATTTGAGGTGAAAGAGCAACCAGATTTAAATGCTTGCAGTATTAAAAATTTGCATGAGGTGAGGGCAGAATGCCACGTGAAATGGATAACGTGGAAAATAAAAACACAACCACGTAGAGTACACGGATATTTTGGTGTGAAAGCCACAGATTTAAAAGCTTGCAGTATTAAAAATTTGCATGAGGTGAGGGCAGAACGCCACGTGAAATGGATAACGTGGCAAATAAAAACAGAACCACGTATAGTACATGGATGTCCGGTGTGAAGGCCACTTACCACAGTCTAAAGTCCCCAATTCTTGTGGTTTAAGGTTCTGTCTTCTATAAAGTACGGTTTTTTTTAAATTGTGAATCATTTCCATGAAAAATTTTAGTTAATGATAAGATCGTAATTTATCTTTTTAAATTTCGTAGAGCTTGTTAAATAACGTTTTTCTCCAGTCATTTTTTAAATTATTAATGATTTATTTGTTAGAATATATTTCAATATTTACTCTCTCTAATTAATTCAATCCTAAACAATTTTATATTGTTGGATTTGATTAATTTAGGCTAGTTGTTATTTGTTGCAACTGCGCCTATTTTGGTCTCGGGTGGTTCCACAACCTTCGGACTAATCTTGGCTCGAATGTATTATTTATATTTCATCACATTAATGAAATCTTGTTTCGCTTCTCACATGG
This sequence comes from Wollemia nobilis, assembly GCA_028583015.1. Taxonomy (NCBI): domain Eukaryota; kingdom Viridiplantae; phylum Streptophyta; class Pinopsida; order Araucariales; family Araucariaceae; genus Wollemia; species Wollemia nobilis. Next base: position 296,760 of record JAQPPZ010003675.1, read on the forward strand.
TATCAGAGCCACTTCTCCACTCTCTCCGCCACTCTCATTTTTAATGATCTTGTAGTAGCGGTTTTGAGAGCGAAGCTCTGGAGTCAGAGCGAAGCTTTGGAGGCAATTTGATTTTGGAGGCATTTTTTTTTTTTTTTAAAGGTGGGAGATTATTCCAATTTTTTGGAACTCGTGCCCTTATAATTCCAAAAATTGGGCTTCAACCAACAATCGGTCGATGAGAAGGTCGACAAGTGAAAGGTCGAAGAGAAGATCGAAGGTCGACAAGCCAAAGGATCGACCAACAACCGTTTGAAATCGAAATTAGGGTCGAACAACAGAAGCAAAGACAGTGACAGCGAGGCACGAGTGACGAAAATCATAGTATCCAACTCGACATGGGAGGAGAGCCTACGCCCTCTCAGGGGAGCATCTCCCCGAGAGGAGATACTCCTCATTGGAGGCTAAGGTTATTTAAAAACCTTAGCACCTTGATATCCCATCCATATGGGATATATGGTTTTTTTTTTTTTTTTTAACTCTGCAACCTGTCACCAACATCGCGAGCATCACAACAAGTAACCGTTTCGAATTTTTCGTTATCATCACAGATGGTGCATGCGAAACCCATTGTGTTTGAAGACATCTGAATACAATTTTGTTCAATTTCACTGGTTAACTTTTTGAATTTGGCCTCATTTCTTCCCTCTTTGACCTCATTTTTATCTTGGCGGGCATCACAGTCAACCATGGTGAACATTGTTTTCTGGGCCAACTGATTTTTTCCAAGGTCTGAAGGGTTGCAAACTTGGTTGTGTTGAAAAATCTATGCAGAGCGCTTAGTTTTTTTGTGGAACATCACCTCCAATTGCAGTTGGAAGTGATGGTTTTTTGGTGGAAAACCACCTGGTATTCTAGAACTCTCGCCCCGAGTGTCGCACGCCACCTTGTTGCCACCCCGAACCGCCGCCCAAGCGCCACCCGAGCCACAATCGAGGTGGAAGAGACGTCGCGAGCTATCTTTTGGCTCATGGCTAAGCTTCTTGTAAGAGGGTGTCGAGATTAAGTCTCAGATCAGCCCACTGGCTCACTGGTTGTGAGCCAAGTGGTAAGGGCTCCGAGAGCCCTAAGGTCGAAGGTTCAAATCCCGCCGACCCCCCCTAAGCTAAGGTATAAATTTTTTTGATTTTTCAATTTTTTTTTTAATAATATTTTTTTCTTAAAGTTAAAAATTATATAATTTTTACATTATTTTTTATAGTTTAAAGTTATTTTAAAAAATATAAATAATTTTCTACTATATGAAATAATTTTTTTTTTTTTAACTTTAGTTGTAAAAAAATGTTTTAAAAGGAGAATTTTTTTTTAAGGGGGGAGTATTTTTTCAAAAATCAAGGGGGGATAGAGAGTAATTTTTTGAGAAAAAAAATGGCATTATTGTAAAGGTGCATTTTCGACAATGCCCGACACCTAGTGGTTTATTTCTGTGGGCACTTTTATGTTGTATGTTGCATTTTTTCTTGCTTTGCACTACATCATTAAAAGTTAAAATCAAATTCACTCCCTAAGTCCCCGAAAAAATTAAAACCCATCCGTGTAATTTATTGCACTGTAGCTTTCGGTATTTGTGATACCTCTGGCCAACACTTACAGGTAAAGTTGTCATGATTGCGCTACTGTATTCGTTGCCTAATATAGCTACCAAAATGATGTCTAAGCTTGTTCTCTATTAATCGTCGGGGAGAAATAAGTTTCCCATTTTGCTATTTTTTACTCCATCTGCTATCCCAATCACTCTCATGTTTAGGATTAAATCCAGATGAAAATTTGGATATCCAAAGTGTTTAGGGGAAGTTACACCCCACACATGAGGATTAAAGGCTTTCTAAGGTCGGTGCCATCAACAAGATGATTCCCTTTTAGTATCACCTAAGTACCACGTATTGTATAATCATTAAAATTACCTACAGTCTCCCTCACGTAAGGGCGGGTAATTTTTTTGGTTTTGCAAAATACCTATAGTCTCCCTCATGTAAGTGTGGATATTTTGTACGGTATAACGACCTAGCATTAAGGTATATAGAAGGGGGGACCATTTAGTGTTATAAGGAACCTTCACAATGTCTATAAAACTAATGACTGATGCTCATCAGTTGTTGAAAGGTCCAAACTATACACCATGAAAAAACAAAATGAAGGCAATCCTAGAGATGGATGATCTTTGGGATGTTGTTTATGGAGCAACAATAAGACCTTCATCTGCAGCTGGAGCCACAACTCTCACTGCTGATCAAAAAATCTTTGATAAGATAGATAGCAACGCAAAAGTGCTCATTTTGCTTGCTGTCTCTAATGAAGTTCAACCCCATATTGCTGGTTGTCAAAATAGTAAAGAGGGATGAAATGCCCTTAAAAATATATATGAAGGAAAGAATGATTCCACCATTCTATTTCTTCAATCTCAATTACACAGTCTAAGCATGAAACAGGGAGAGACAGTTGAACTCTTTCTTTGCAGAGTGTCTGAGTTGAAAGGAAAATTGAATTCCTTGGCAACACCAGTTGATGATAAGCTTCTTACCTCAGTGGTAATGAGAGCATTACCTAATTCTTTTAGAGTTTTGATCACCTCACTTCATGTATCACAAAGAAAAGTTACCTTTGTTGAGTTGGTAAATTTGCTTCAAGAGGAGGAGGCACGCCAACTACAACGAGATGATTCTTCTAACACTGCCCTCTACACAAAATAGAAGGTCTAGAACAAGAAGGGTGATTTTCATAAGGGAGGGAGTTCTCAAAAGGATTCAAAAGGGAAACAAAATCAAAAAACTCAACAGACTAAGAGATATTGCAATATCTGTGACAAGGAAGGTCATGATACAAAAAGATGTTGGCATAAGAATAAACACCCAAAATAGAAAGGCAGGAACAAACCACAAAAGAACAAGCAATAGAAAGTGAATGTTGTTGTTGAGGAATCTGACACAGAGCGAGCACACAAAGTGCTCATGACTACCACAGTATCCAAGCAGACGGATCATATTTGGTATGTCGATTCTAGAGCCAGTAAGCACATGACTGGCGAAAAATCATGGTTTGAGTCTTTTGAGGCCAAAGAGGGCAAACTTGTCACTATTTTTGATGATAAAATCTACAAGGTTTAGGGAGAAGATATAGTTTCTATTAATATTGCAGATGACAAGTGCCAAATTGAGAAGGTTCTCTATGTTCCAGGGTTGGTGAACAACTTGTTGTTAGTCACACAAATTCTGGACAAGGATATGGTTGTACACTTTAGTGTTGAGGGGGGCAAGAAGTGTTTTTCTATTACTAGGAGGGATAATAACATTGCATCTGCTTCATATAAGCATGGCTTATTTTCCCTAGATGCTATCTCTACTCCAGATGTAGCCATGATTGTATCTACAAAGGAGGAAACTTCCCTATGGCACAAGAGATATGGACATATGAGTTATGGTTACTTACTTGAGTTAAGTAAGTATGAGATGGTAAAGGGTCTTCCTTCCATTTCTACCACATTGCCAGTTTGCTCTGACTGCTTGGCAGGAAAGCAACATAGAGTATATTTCAAGAGGAGCTCTATAAGAGCAAAGAAACCTTTGGAGTTGGTTCACACTAATCTGTGCGGTCCTTTAACACCCAATAGTTGTGGGGGTAAGAGGTATTTTCAGTTATTCGTGGATGATTACTCACAAAATATGTGGGTATTCTTTATTCAACTAAAATCTGAAGCGTTTGGCTTCTTTCAGTAATTCAAGAAATCTGTTGAAAAGGAGTCAGGTACTTCTATAAAGACCCTCCACTCAGATCGAGGGGGGAGTACACCTCTAAAGAATTTTCTGCATTCTTGACTAAAAATGGGATCACACGATAGTTAACTACTACTTATACTCCTCAGCAAAATGGAGTTGCTGAAAGGAGGAATCGTTCCATCATGGAAATGGTTCGTTGCATGCTCACAGGAGCTAGAATTGGGCAACAATATTGGGCAGAAGCTGTCACCACAACAATATATATGTTGAATAGGGCACCCATAAGGCCCTACATGATATGTATTTATTTATGTTAAAATATTTTAGTTATATTTAATTTTTATTTAGAGCATGATTTAAAAATAATGTTTAAAATTTTTAGTTTATATTTTAATATATTATATATATATTCAATTAAAAAGATACGTAGTAAAGGATGGATATAGAGTCTTAAGAAAATTAACTTCAAGAAACCTAAGCTTAAGAGAATTTGGAAGTTAAACATCATCCCTAAGGTTGCTATGTTTTTTTGGACTTCCATTCTCAATAAGATCCTTACAAAAGATAATATCTTCAAAAGAGGGATTGTGGTTCCAATTGTTTGTGTCTTATGTAACAAAGAAGATGAGTGTGTGGACCACCTTTTTGTAACTTGTGATTTTTTTGTGATATCCTAAATATGTTATTGAGAGAATTTAATGTTGCTTGGGTCATTCTAGATTCTGTAATTAGGATTTGGAAATAGTGGCACTTAGGGAGCAATATTTTTTGGAAAAAATGCATTATTTACTAGGGGATTTGGTTGGAAAGAAACAAACAAGTGTTCAAAAATAAAACCAGAGGAATAATTGGGGTTTATGCCAGGATAAAAACAATCCTATTGGAGGATTGTATTAAAAACATTGTTGGCCAGGAAAATCTTGCAATGATCCTCTATAGAGAAAAAGATATCTTAAAAATGGAAAAAATCAATAAGGTGAGACTAGATACCAGATGGGAACGTTCACACAAATACTGGGTAAAAATTAACTTCGATGGAGCTGCAAAAGGTAACCCAAGCCATGCTAGTGGTAAGGGCATCATTAGGAATGACAGAGGTCAGGTAGTGACTGCATATGTTGAGGATCTAGGAATTACCACAAATCACAAAGATGAAGCAAGGGAAATACTTACAAGCCTCCAAGTTGCAATGAATTTGGATTCTAGGAGAATTGTTCTTGAGGGGGATTCCAATAATATTATAACTTCCCTTCAAAAAGATGAGTTAAATAATTCTAGCATTTTTCAAATATTATAGATGCGAGGACTATTTTGGGAAACCTAGAAGAAAGTCAAGTTAAACATATTTATAGAGAGGGAAACAAAGTTGTCGATAAAATGGTGAATATGGCAGTTAAATTTGAGAATTTCAAGGTCTAGTCATATGCTCCCATGGAGTTGGAAGAGATTATAAGAATTGATAATGAAGCTAGCAGATAAAGAGGGCACAACAAAAATACATCAAATTATGAGCTAGGGTTTTAACGGCCAAGATGACAGCGGGCGGGAAAGCTTCTGCGGGAGAGCACGGGAACGCCAACAGACTGAACCAAGGGCATAGCAGGGCGAAGGGAGGGCAGTCAGAGATCGGGGGTGCTAAGGAGTCCTCTCCAACCGAAGAGGATGTAGGTCATGACAAGGATCCACCAGACAAATGGGGAGGTGGACCTCAGAAGTCGTACGCTCAGGCAACGGCTTCAGAAACCCTTAGTGGTCTGCTCTCCAAGGAGTTGTTTCCTATCGGGGACGAGTTGGACATCCCGACAGAAATTCTTTCAAGCTTTGTGGAATTCAAAAAATTTACCCTCATCGATAAGTTTATTGGCGGCCGTCCCGACATGGAGACCATTCGCAAGTGGGCGGCAGGTAAATGGCGAACCTCTGGTCACATGGAGTTGGCGGCCTTATCCCGGGGTTTTTTCATGATTAGACTGAATAACAAGGAGGACTACTGTAAAATCCTGGCTGGTGGTCCCTGGTTCCTAGGTCGCAGAAGTCTCTTTCTAAGGAAGTGTGGTATGGACTTCAACCCCGAGACCCAAAATATCAACATTGCTCCAATATGGGTTAGACTCCAGAGTCTCCCCCTCTTCTATTGGCATGAAAATGTAATCAGAGGAATTGCACACTCCATTGGTGAGTTGGTTACCATTGACCCTCCCACCAAAGCTCGAACCAGATTTGTTCAAGCTCGGTTCTATGTTTTGGCGGATTTGGAGGCTGACCTTCCATCATCCATCACTCTCCGGTCTGGAGATATCATTCTTCACAAGCAAGCCATTGTGTATGAGAACAGACCGGCTTTCTGCCCCCAGTGCAGTTCTCAAGGGCACCTCCAGTCCAACTGTCCTCTTCAAAATCCAGGGATGAAGAAACGGGATTCCAGAAACCCCTTGGAACATGGTGAAGGTCAGACAAAGCACCCTGCTGCAAAAGGGCATGATTCTCCAGGCCTGTCTGGGGACCATCCCAAATCCTCCCACCCGATGGAAGCAGTCTCCCCCCAAATGGTCTCTGAGCCGTGTGGTGCAAGCCCTCACCTTTGACCACAAGAGGAGAAGGACCAGTCCCTTCCACCAATCACCGCACAGGCAGATTCACCCAAAATCCTGGACCATAACCACCCCGAGTCCCAAAATGTCTTTGGAAGATTACCTACTAGGAAGAAGGGGTGAGCAGTCTGGTAATATCAGCCCTCGTAATACGAGAAGCCGAAAGCAAGGTGTTGATTTTGGTAGCGAAAGGAAGCAAGGTCGTCCCCCCAACAAAGACAGGCGGGACAAGGAGACGACGGTAGATGTTGCAAATGGTACTCAACGACTACTTTTTTAGGATGATTCTGATTCCCAGATGGGTGACTTGTCTGTCCCAAAACCTCCCCTCCAGCAAGGAAAGGGAGGTAAGAAGAATATCAAACTGTTGAAATGAAAGTCCTCTCATGGAATGTGAGAGGGCTTAATGCAGCTGCCAAACGAAGATTGGTGGTTGATCTCAGAAAGAGGACGAATCCGTCCATCCTAATTTTGCAAGAGACTAAGACCGATGCTATCTCTTCTGCCAGAGCTGCTAAGGTCATTTGGGCTAAGGCAAAATTCCTCTCCAGTCCTACGGTGGGAACGACGAGCGGTCTCATGATTCTTTGGGATCCAGAGATTTTTGAGGGCGACCTTCTCTCAACTTCCAACAGGATTATCAATGTTTTGTTTCATTCCAAAGCCATTAAATTTTCTTGGATCCTGTCTAATGTGTATGCCCCAAACTCTATCTCAGAGAGAGCATAAATGTGGAATGCTATTTCCCAGATGAGGGAAATGTTCTGTAATTTCCCTTGGGCTCTAGGGGGAGATTTCAATTGTCCTCTTCACCCATCTGAAAATAAAGGAGGATCAGACCACTCTAGCCACAGTCTGGAAGACTTTCAAGATTTTGTTTCTACTAATAACTTGCTTGACATTGACCTCAAGGGGGCATCCTTCACTTGGAGCAATAGGAGGATTGGGAGCAATCTTATTCAAGTCAAGCTTGACAGATTCTTCATATCCCAAGAGGCTATTCCCATACTCGGTGTGGCAACTCTCTCGGCCTTACCGAGGATTGGGTCTGATCATAATCCTATTGTCCTGGAGACGGTTGATGGGCCTATTTTTAAAACCCCCTTCAGATTTGAGTCCATGTGGATTTCTCACAAGGACTTTAGAGGGATGGTTACAGCCTGGTGGCAGCAGAAGGTAGCAGGTTCCGCTTCCAAGAGAGTGGCCTTAAAACTCAAGTTAATCAAAAGGAATTTGAAAACATGGAACAAGGAGGTATTCGGCAACATTTTTTATTCCAAAAGGTCCATTTTTGCGAACCTAAAATTGGTGGAGGAGAGAATGGAGCTCGAAGGTTACACCGATTGCCTCAGGGAGGAGGAAAGGAGGCTCTTGGTGGATTATCATTCTATTCTTGCAAGGGAAGAAACTTTATGGCGCCAAAAATCTAGGGACCTCTGGTTGAGAAATGGAGACTCCAATACAAAGTTTTTTCACGTGTCAACTTTGCGGCACAGAGGGGCTAACAAAATTAGGGAAGTGGTGTGCAAGGATGGACGCGTTACCAAGGATATTGAGGAAATCCAAAGTGAAGCGGTTGACTTCTTCCAGGATCTGCTCGGTGTTCCTCCCGACAGTGATCTCCAGGTTCAGAAATCTCTGTTGGATAACTTCCCAGTCAAAGTTCCTCCCGAGGTAAGCTCTAAGCTTTTGGAGCCTTTTTCTATGTCTGAGATTAAAGAAGCTTTGTTCTCCATGCAACCAGACAAGGCCCCTGGGCCTGACGGTTTTCCCCCCCATTTTTTCAAGTTATGTGGGATGTTGTGGGCTTGGATGTGTGCGAAGCAATTCAGGAGATTCAAGCCTCCAGATCCATCCATCCAAAACTAAATTCTACCTTTCTTGCTCTCATCCCTAAGTCTTCCGCCTGCAAAAATTTCTCTGATTATCGTCCCATTAGCCTATGCAATGTTTTTTATAAAATCTTAACCAAGTCCATAGCCAACCGTCTGAGGTCCCTTCTTCCCTCCTTGGTTGGTCCTTCTCAGGGAAGCACCGTGAAAGGCAGAAACATTCTCGATGGTGTCATCACCATCCATGAAACCCTCCATTCCGCTCATCGCTCCAAAAATGCTTGCTCTTTTCCTCAAGTTGGACATGAATAAAGCTTTTGATAGAGTTGACAGGAGGTTCCTCTGTGCTGTCCTCTTCAAGTTTGGCTTTCACCCTCAATGGATTGACCTTGTCAGTAGTTGCATATCCACTCCCTCCTTTTCTATTCTAATCAATGGATCCCCTGCTAGGTATTTCCAAAGTGCCAAAGGCCTCAGACAAGGTGACCCTCTGTCTCCTATTCTATTCATCCTTCTGGCTGAGGTTCTGAGTTGGTCTTTGAAAGAGGCTCTTCGCCAGAATAATATCTCTGGCATTTTTCCCACCTCCAGAGTTGATCCTGTCTCTCATCAGCAATTTGTGGATGACACCCTCATCTCCATTGGGGCGTCCGTCACTCAAGCCAAATCCATCAAGCGAATCCTCTCCCGTTATGAAAAGGCTGTCGGACAGAAAGTCAATTACATCAAAAGCAAAATTTACTTTATTAACACTCCTATGCGAAGGCAGCTCCGCATAGCTAGAATTTTGGAATGCACTATTGATTCCCTACCTGCTTATTATATGGGTTTGCCTCTGGCTTGTAATGGCCGGGCCAATGGAATCTTGTGGGACATGATCCTGGAACGTCTTCACAAAAAGCTGAGCACTTGGAAAGGCAAATTCCTATCGCAAGCTAGGAAAGCCACCCTTACCAAAGCTTGTCTCCAAGGAATCCCAACTTACTTCATGTCTGTGTTCATGCTGCCTGTTTCTGTCCATTCCAATATTGAAAAGATTCAGAGGACCTTTCTGTGGTCTGGCAATGAAGAAAAAACTAGAATTCCTCTTGTGGCCTGGGATAAGGTTTGCTTGTGAAAGGACCAAGGCGGCATGGTAATGAGGAGATCAAGACTCATGAACACTGCTTTGATCGCTAAGCACTCTTGGAATATCCTGACTAATGACCCGAAGAGTGGGTCAAGCTGGTTAAGAGGAAGTATCTTGGATCGAGTTCTCTTTTTGATGTCGGGATTCCTCCTGAAGCGTTTGCCTTTTGGAAATCTGTGCTTCAAGCCCGCTCTCTGATCAGCTCTGGTGCTCACTAGATTTTGGGTGATGGCAACTCCATTCTCTTTTGGAAGGACAGGTGGGTTATTGATGGAGCTCTCGAGTTGAGAGTGGACCTTGCTGGCCTGAAAGCCCAGGTGGATCCAAATTCCCAACTCAAGGTTGCGGACTTCATTGATCGGAGCTCTCTTCCCCCTCGATGGAATTTGCCAGTCCTAGACGGATTTAACAATGAAATGACTTTTTTGTCTAATATTCTTTGATCTGTTTTAATTCCATCTGTTAGAAGAGATTATAGAATCATTTGGCGTGGCACGGAGGATGGTCTGTTCTCTGTCAAGACCGCCTATGACCTTCTTACTTGCGATATTGCCATGGATCACCAATGGAAAGTGATTTGTAGGAAGGGTATTATTCCTAAAGTTAATTACTTTGCATGGATTGCCTTTCATAATAAAGCCCTAACCATCGACAACCTCCATAAGAGGGGTTTTGCTATTCCCAACAGGTGCTTCTTGTGCTTTGCTGATTGTGAGACGATAGACCACTTATTTTTGCATTGTCCTTTTTCCCATTCTGTCCTCGGAACTGTCCTGTCTTCCTTTCAAATCCTTTGGTGCACTCCCCGCTCCCTCAAATATGCCTTCCACCAATTGCCCAATCCTTTCAAGAATCCTAAACTTTGCTTCCTTCTTGAGGCCTCTTTCCACCACTCCATTTGGCAGATTTGGCTAGAGAGGAATTCCAGAGTCTTCGGCAAGGTCCCTAGAGTACCTCCCTATGTCGCTCAGAGAGCCTTATCCTTCGCCATTGAGAATTCTAAAGTTGTTCCTAGTTCCCGTCCCCGCCTTCCTGGCGAAGCAGCGATCTTCCAAAGTTTGGGCCTCTTCCCTATTCATGATGGTGTTTCTAAGTCTCAGCGTGGGGATGTTATTTGGACCAAGCCCCCTGTGGGCTGGATTAAATTAAACTTTGATGGTGCGGCCAAAGGCAATCCTGGCCCTGCTGGTTCTGGTGGTGTGGTTAGAGATCATAACGGGAATCTCGTGCTGGCTTATTGTGAAGATTTGGGTGCCCAGACTAATCACTATGCTGAAGCCAAAAGTGTTTTGAAAGGTATCCAGATCCTCTCCGAGGATCCTCGACCTTTGATAGTCGAAGGTGATTCGCTCAATATAGTCAACTATCTTCTAGGCTCTAAAGACCCGTCTTGGAGGGTCTACAACATCATTCTTGAGGCTAGGATGCTCCTCTCTCAACGTGACAGGTGGAAGGCGTGCCATATTTTTAGGGAAGGAAATCGCGTGGCAGACCACATGGCCAACAAAGGGCTTGCGACCATGTGTCCTGTTGTGTGGCACTCATGCTTCCCGTCTGAGGTGGCAAGTTTGGCCAATGCGGATATCCTCTCATGATGTTCTCCTCGCTTCAGAAGGTCATTCATTTTGTTTGGCTATTTTTGCTTTCGATGGTCAAATTTCTCCAGCTAGTATTTTTGTTTTCCTTGGTAAAATGTGGTTTGTTTCTAGGATATTCAGACATAAGGGCCCTACTTGTAGCATTCGGACAATTAGCAATTTTTGGTTTCTGTCATCAGGTTTATTCCTCCAGCCACAAGGCATGATGCACATTCCAGCCAGGTTGATTTTGTACATAAGGTTTTGGGATCCTCTATAAAAACCCACTGTTAATCTATTAAAATAATTACCAAAAAAAAAAGAGGGCACAAAAAAGTAGAATACTTATTGGGATCATGCGATGAAGGATTTGAGCACACTACATTATTATTAGTAGTTTCTTTATCAATTATGTAAATCATTGAGCACTGCATCAGCTATGTTAAATAGAAGGATATCGGGAGGAATATTATTTCAGCTTCTCCATAAATAGGTTTAGCCCAATTTTTTTTGTTTTACTAAGATAGGGACATCTTGCATTTGTATGATCTTCTCTTGTTTTTTATTGTATATATTTTGAACTCTATGTAAAGGATAGGGGCCCTTCAACCCCTTTTTTAATAAATACCAAAAAAAAAAAAAGATTATTAACTTAATTTATTTGAAAATTAGATTAAGTTTTTCACTTTTCAAGTTTGAATATTTTTAAACAAATTTTTTACAAAGTATGTGGGACTATGCTCCCTCACATCTAATCTACTATAACTATTTAGATATAATAATAACAATGTAAAGTAATGATATATAAATATACATACAACAAGTTGTACTATCATAGTTTCCCTTGTATATTGAGCTCACCATCTGTGAGAATATTGATAGCAAGTGAGGTCTCCTCGATTAAGAGCCCAATTAGCCATTGTATTTACCACCCTGTTCTGATATCTAAAGATATGAACTCCTTTCTCTCAATTATTATTTGTATTCTTTAGTCTATATTTTTTGCGCGCTAGTCCTTTTAAATGGTTAATCATAATTTGAATGTTTGATTCCACTTGAATTTTCCTCCACCCTACCTTCACCTCTTGTAATACTCCTATACTCTCTCTTCCTAGATTTTCCTTTGAGGCTCCATCCATATTAATCTCACTTAGACCCTCTAAAGGAGGTTTCTAATTCTCAGTTTGAATAACTTGTGTGCAATTTGGGGTTATCCTTCTTTATGTGACCACCGTTGGAGGAACTTGAATCTAAATATTATATGAATCCACTTTTGGTTAGGATTTTGGTATCATTTTAATATGTACTATATTTATTCCATCATATTAGCTTTAATCCTTTGCTAAACAAAGTGGTTGTCTCTATCCTCTTGGTTGAAGATACAAGTATTTTTTTACTTTCATAAATTTCACATAAGCAGAGCCATCCCCACCCAAAAAAACTATCAAGTGGGTTGGTCCATTTCCTCCCATTTTGGTTACTGCCTCCAAAGTTGTTCTATAGATGATATCCCAAACTAATAGATGCCTGGAATATTTTTCATCTATTTCCACATGTTAATTGTGATGAGGCATTCTATAAAGAGGTAAGATTATTTTTGCATTCTTTCAACATTTCTAACATCTAAAAGGTCCATGTATCTCTCTTTTTATCAATTATTGCCCTCCTAGAAGCCAAATGAAGAATCTCACTTTGGGCAAAAGGTTATGTGCCCATAGTTGCATGAATATATATCTTAACAAGCTTGGGGTACTCTAGGAGAGGGTTAAGTATGTAAATGTAATTGTATATTCAGTCTATTTTTTCCTATCCCATATAAGAGTATCCTCACCTTGAGACCACAAGAGTGATATCGTGTAAATGGTCCTATAGATTTTTTTTCTTTGATCCTCTAAAGCTTGGATTGGCCCACGGGGGGGTCACTATGAGGAAATGGTAAATACCACATGAGTGCATATAGGGGTATTTTTAATATCAAGTTGAACCATTGGTAAATTGGTAAGTATCTTATAGGGGAGGGGTAGTTAAAATTCATGCATACCTACATATAGATTTTATCATTAAAAAAGGGGGTTGGAGAAGAGAGGGTGGGGGTTATATTTGAGTTGCATACCAAATATTTATAAATATGTTAGGATACTTCTTACAAGGACTAAAATAAAAATAGTTACATGTATAATTAAAATGAGTTTATAACCATAGATTAAATAAAAATTATAACCATAATTTTTTTGTAAGTTAATAAATTTCATTAAAGCGGGGCATTTTAAAGGCATCCTAATGCCTTGTACATCAAAAAACCAAAATTGACAAGAGGAAACCAACTGAAACATGGAAAATATGTTGGAAAGGAACAAAAAGCATCCTAGAACAAATAGCAGAGGAAACACAACAAAAATCAGAAGAGACAAGGCCAGAAAGGACAAAAAGCCCATCACAAAAAATCGTTAATTAGGTACGTCAGTCTGCATTGGATATGCAACTGTAACCTACAAATCAGCATCCTTGGCTTCCTTAGCTTCATCCTTGAACACATCCTTGGGAACTTCCTTAAAAACATCATTCACGATTGTTAGCATATCATATAGCATAGTGCATATAGTGCATAGTTTATTTCATTTATTAGTAGAGTAAAATAAGCACTTTAGCACTCTCCAATTAATGAGTTGGTTTGCTAGCCAACTCAGGTGGTTCAACCAACTGAACCACTCAATGATATGTATATAACCTTCATATTTAACAATGATCAAATTTCTTCATAGAATTCAATATGGCATCAGAGCCAAGTTCGGTGTGATTGAGGAAGTGGATAAGGCGGTTAATAACTGCTCTAAGTTCTTTACACATGACGAGGACAAGACATAGAGTGAGGGCAAGAAACAAACCAAGATGCGGTCATAGGAAGCAAGCAAGTAGGACATGAGGCCAAGACAACACGCGGGGCAAGAGGCCAAGATAACATGCATAGCAAGAACAAGACAACACACACAGCGAGGTAGTTCGAAGAAGGTAGGAACAAAAGGAGGTTAAAATGGGCAGGGGTTTCCCGAAGGTGACCAAAAGGAGAAGTGGCTTTCGTGCCACTTAAAACCTCCTTGCATTCCCATAGGCCGAATGTGGGATTTAAATTTTTTTGTTGCTTAACCTCAATGCCAACTACAAATAGTTGGAAGTTTCTTTTGAGTCTTGTTGAGTGTTGTGGCTCACGTGGTCTACGCCATGTTTTTTGATGGAGGTCATGGTTTTGATCCTCCTCAACGCTGTTATTTTGATTCCTGATGCATGCTTTGATGATTTTTCAATGTAGTGACAACATGTTTTTCATAGTGACACCTTGATCTACATAGTGATGCCCTGATCGACGTAGTGATACCCTGGTTTGCATAGTGACACCCTACTCTACGCAGTGATGCTCTGCTCTATGCAGTGATGCCCTGCTCTACACAGTGACATCTTGGACTACACAGTGATTCCCTGAATGACGCCCAACAAGAAATGATGCCTATAACAAATTTGATTGTCAATTTTTTTTTGTTATTTTGATGCATTTTTGACCTCAGAGAGTGATTTTTTGACCTCGGAAGGACACTGGAGCAGTTTTCTTCTCTCAAGGATTGCAGAAAAGTCATTTTTTGTGTGGTATTATTCCATCTATACCTGCTTTCTTTTCAAGTTTTCTATGGAGATATAAGTAGTTATTTATTAGATTTGGCATTTTTTTGTTGCTCCACTTTTTTCATTTTGCAACAACAAGGGGGGATTTCTATATGCACTTATTTCTTGCAAAATTATAAGACAAAGGGGGGAATACAAAACATGGAAAGTGAATAAATGCTACTCATTTCATAAACTGGTATTGTAAAAGGTGTATTTTTGATGTAAACCGACACCTCAAGTGGGAAAATTTGTGGGCATGTGTGAATATTGTTTTTTCAGCAATTAAATTTCTTGTCTTCAAGCATTAAAACAATCACAAAAGCAAAGAAAATACCCCAAATTTTATACACCTACTTATGCAATTTATTGCACAACAACGTTCGGTATATACAATACCTCTGGTCCACACTTACAGGTGATGTTGTCATGTTTGGACTACTGTATGTAATGCCTAATATAGCTGCAACAAAGACGTCTAAGCTTGTTCTTTATTACTTGTTAGGGAGAAATAAGGCAAACCAGTTCTATGATTCATTCCATTTCATACCCACATCATGATTGTTGTTAGGCATAAATCCTAACGAAGGCCTTTTCAAAGTGTTTAGGTGAAGTTACGTCCCACGCACGAGAAATAGAATTTCTATGGTAGGTTTCATTAACAACACGATGCCTAAGTTCAATATATCGTGTTGCTCATATGTACTTATAGTCTCCCTCACGTAAGGGCAAGTACATATTGATTAGTGTGTTCATATATGCCTACAGTCTCCCTCCTGTAAGGGTGGGTATATATTAAATGGTTACGATAAATATATCTGGTAGGTATATATTTTGTGCCTTACGCAGTGATTCCCTGAATGACGCCCAACAAGAAATGATGCCCATAACAAATTTGACTGTCATTTTTTTGTCATTTTAATGCATTTCTAACCTCATAGAGTGGTTTTTTAACCTCG
This sequence comes from Wollemia nobilis, assembly GCA_028583015.1. NCBI lineage: Eukaryota > Viridiplantae > Streptophyta > Pinopsida > Araucariales > Araucariaceae > Wollemia > Wollemia nobilis. The sequence goes on from JAQPPZ010003675.1 coordinate 312,254, forward strand.
GAAGGACATTGGAGTAGTTTTCTTCTCTCAAGGCTTGCAGCAAAGCCATTTTTTTGAGGTATTCTTCCATCTATACCTACTTTCTTTTCAAGTTTTATGTGGAGAGATAAGTAGTTATTTATTGGATTTGTCATTTTTTTTGTTGTTCCACTTTGTTCATTTTGCAAAAACATGGGGGGATTTCTATATGCACTTCTTTCTTGCAAAATTATAAGACAAAGGGGGGAATACAAAACATGGAAAGTGAATATATGCTACTCATTTCATAAACTGGCATTGTAAGAGATGCATTTTCGATGTAAACCGACACTTCAGGTAGGAAAATTTGTGGGCATGTGTGAATATTGTTTTTTCAGCATTTAAATTTCTTGTTTTCATGCATTAAAACAATCACAAAAGCAAATAAAAGATCCCAAATTTTTTACACCTACTTGTGCAATTTATTGCACAACAACGTTCGGTATATACGATACCTCTGGTCCACACTTACAGGTGATGTTGTCATGCTTGGACTACTGTATCTAACACCTAATATAGCTGCAACAATGACGTCTGAGCTTATTCTCTATCAATCATTAGGGAGAAATAAGGCAAACCAGTTCTATGATTCATTCCATTTCATACCCACATCGTGATTGTTGTTAGGCGTAAATCCTGATGAAGGCCTTTCCAAAGTGTTTAGGGGAAGTTACGCCCCATGCATGAGGAATAGACTTTCTATGGTAGGTGTCATTAACAACATGATGCCCTTTCAATACCACCTAAGTTCAATATATCATGCTACTCATATGTACTTATAGTCTCCCTCACATAAGGGCAAGTACATATTGAGTAGTGTGATGTTCATATATGCCTACAGTCTCCCTCACGTAAGGGCGGGTATATATTGAGTGGTTACGATAAATAGATCTAGTAGGTATAAAGAAAGGGAGACCAATTGGTGATATAAGGAACCTTCACAATGGCCATTGTTCACAAATATCTCTCAGATTCACAATTGTTGAAAGGTTCTAACTTCGTTCCATGGAAGACAAATATGAGAGACATTATTTAGGTGGAAGAATTATGGGATGTAGTGACTGGCACTACAAAATGTCCTCAAACAATGAGGAGCAAATCAATAAGCATTTGATAAGAAGGACAAAAGAGGTCTCATGTTTATCCTACTTGCTACTACAGATGAGGTCCAACCTCATATCTATGATACCAAAACTAGTAAGGAAGCTTGGGATGCTTTGATTACTATGTATGAAGGAAAGAATCAGTCCACTATTCTACACCTTCAAACTCAACTACATACCCTCAGTATGAATTCTAGGGAGACAATTGATCTATTCCTTTGCAGAGTGGTAGAATTGAAAGACAAATTAAATGCTATGGGAAAACCAGTGGATGATGATATCTTGAACTCTATCATCTTGAGAGCATTGCCAGAATCCTACAAGATGTTGATCACCTCCCTCAACGTTTCTGGTAGACAAGTAACTTTTGTGGAATTGGTTAATTTGCTTCATACTGAGGAGGCAAATCAGGTTCAGAAGGATGAAGTGCCATATAATGCCCTCTACACCCAACAAAAGGGTAAGAAACAAGGTCAGTTTCAAAAAGGGGTTCTTCCTCCAAGGGAAAAGGGAAACAAAATCAATAGAAGGATAAACAATGTTGCAAGATTTGTGATATGAATAACCATGACACCAACAGGTGTTGGTTCAAAAACAAGCAACAAAATGACCAACCTCCTAGGAAGAAAGGCAAAGAGAAATAGAAATATAAAAAGAAACATAAGAAACCTAAGGGACATGTTGCTTATGTTGACTCCAACTCAGACTCAGATTCCCATGGGTCCGATTCAGATTCTGACTCTAAAAGAGCACACAAGGTGCTCATGACCCATACTTCATCTTCCCAGATAGATGTTGTATGGTATATTGATTCAGGAGCAAGTAAGCATATGATTGGGGATAAATCATGGTTTGAAACATTTGAGGAGAAAGAGGGTAAGCCAGTCACAATTGCTGACAATCAAGTCTACCAAGTAAAGGGTGAAGGGGATGTTTCAGTCACTCTTCCAGATGGTAGATGTCAGATAGAGAAGGTCCTCTATGTCCTTGGATTAGCCAATAATCTATTGTCTATTCCTCAAATGTTGGATAGAAAAATGGATGTTGTGTTTCGAGTTGTGAAAGGCAAGAAGAGATGTTTTATAACCCGACAAGGTAAACATGTCACAACCAGCTCCTACAAGCATGGCTTGTTCATTCTAGATGCTCTTTCAATGCCTCATGTTGCTCTAGCTGCAAATACAAAGGAGGCCACTTCTCTCTGGCATAGATGATATGGGCATCTAAGTTCAGGATATTTGCTCGAATTACACAAATATGAGATGGTGAGAGGACTTCCCCACCTTTCCTCCATCTTACCAGTTTGCTTGGATTGCTTAGTAGGGAAGAAACACTGGGTACCTTTTGAATCTAGCTCTTCCAGAGCTAATAAACCTTTGGAGTTGGTACACACCGATCTGTGTGGTCCTATGCCAACCAATTATGGTGGAAATAAGTACTTTCAATTATTCGTTGATGATTACTCCCAAAAGATGTGGGTTTTCTTCCTTCAATTGAAATCAGAGATATTTTCATATTTTCAACAGTTCAAGAAACTTGTTGAAAAAGAGTTAGGATGTTTCATCAAATCTCTTCACTTAGATCGAGGGGGAATATACTTCCAAAGAGTTTTCATCATTCTTGAAAGAACATGGAATTAAGCGACAACTGACAATAGCCTATACACCTCAACAAAATGGAGTTGTAGAGAGGAGAAATCATTCCATTATGGAAATGGTTCGATGTATTCTAAAAGGAGCACATCTTGAGGATCAATATTGGGCAGAAGCAGTGAATACAACATCATACCTCCTGAATAGAGCACCCACAAGAGCTCTACAGGGTAAAACTCCATAAGAAGCATGGAGTAGTAAGAAACCCTCCATTTCTCATCTAAGATTTTTTGGATGTAAGGCATTCATGCACATCCCAAAATAAAGAAGGAAGAAGTTAGATGAGAAAACCCTGAAATGTATCTTCCTTGGTTATGATGAGCATTCAAAGGGATATCACTTGATAGATACTATAACCAAGAAAACACATATAAGTAGAGATGTAGTATTTGATGAAGCTTTCACATCCAATAATACCTCTACAATAGTATATCATGAGGATGATGAACCTAAGAAAGATATTTCACCTCCTCAGAATAAAATTCCAAAATGGTATACCAACACTTTGAGAGATTCCAAGTTGACCTCACTTCCAGATCTAACTCTAGATCGACCTTGTACTCATAGTATGACTCAGCAGAAGAGGGCAGAAGCATCATCTTCAGAAGTTGATGAACTTTATCACCAGTTTGATGAATTATATGTGGATGCAACAAAATATAGAGAAATGGATATAGAGGATGAAAGGGTTTATCTGACAACATTGGATGAAAATGAACCCACAACAACTCAGGAAGCTCTTAGTAAGCCTCAATGGAAGGTTGCTATGGAAGCAGAACATACATCCCTCATGAAAAATCATACATGGAAGTTAGTAAATCTGCCTTCAGGAAAGAAGCCCATTGGTTGTAAGTGGGTGTTCAAAGTAAAGTATAAGGCAAATGGTACTATTGATAAGCATAAAGCCCATCTGGTTGCAAAGGGCTATGCTAAGAAAGAAGGCATAGATTATGAAGAGAATTTTACCCCTACTACAAAAATGACTACCATTCGAGTACTGTGTGCCATGGCAGCCCAGTTTGGGTGGAAGTTACATCAGATGGATGTAAAAAGTGCCTTTCTGAATGGTGATTTACAAGAAGAAGTATACATGACCCAACCTAAAGGATTTTTTGTCGAAGGGCAAGAACTGAAAGTTTGTAAGTTGATAAAATCCTTGTATGGGCTGAAACAAGCTCCTCAAGCTTGGTACATAAAAATTGATAGTCACCTATTGCAACATGGTTTTCAAAGAAGTCCGTCAGATGTGAATCTCTATATAAAGAACAATGGTTCTGACATAGTGATTCTGGTGCTATACATCGATGATTTGATCATAATAGGTAGTTCAGAAAGTATGATTGACATAGTGAAAATGATCTAAAAACATCTTTTGAAATGACAGATCTGGGACTTCTGCACTACTATCTTGGTTTAGAAGTAACTCAAAAGAAACATCATATCAGAGTTACACAAAATAAATATACCAAGACTTTGATTGATAAATATCGCATGACTGATTGTAAGTCAAAAGCTACTCCAATGGAAGCAAGACTTAAGTTATCTAGATATGATCAATCTCCACAGGTAGATGGCACTCTCTATTATCAATTGATCGGGAGTCTCATATACCTAACCAATACCAGGCTTGATCTCAGTTTTGTTATGGGTTATCTTTCACGGTTCATGCAGGAACCCAAGGTAAGTCATTGGAAAGTAGAAAAAAGAGTTCTACATTATGTCCATGGTACAACATATTTTGGCTTGGAATACAAAAAGAATAACAAGTTCTATCTACAAGGATACACGAACTCCGACTATGCTGGATCCATTGATGATTGAAAATCAACTTTTGGATACATATTTCATCTTGGGTCTGGTCCTGTCTCTTGGCATAGCAAGAAGCAGCAGGTGGTTGCTATCTCTTCTATAGAGGCAGAATATCGTGTAGCTAGTGGAGCAGTCTGTGAGATAATATGGTTACATCGCATTCTTACAAACATGGGTCTTCCAGAGAATCTTCCACTGCATTTGTTTTGTGATAATCAAGGTGTTTTGAACCTTTTCAAGAATCCAATTTTTCATGATCGCACCAAACACATTGACACTCATTGTCATTTTATTCATGATGAAGTTCCAAAGCACAATATACAGCTCCAATACATTCCCACTGATGCACAAGTTGCAGATATCTTCACCAAGGCACTTGCACGTGTTAAATTTGAATTGTTTTGCAATACTCTTGGTATTTTCCAATAATGTAATAAAGGGGGATGTTAGCATATCATATAGCATAGTGCATATAGTGCATAGTTTATTTCATTTATTGGCAGAGTAAAATAAGCGCTTTAGCACTCTCCAATTAATGATTTGGTTTGCCAACCAACTCAGGTGGTTCAACCAACCGAACCACCCAATGAGATGTATATAACCTTTATATTTATCGATGATCAAATTGCTTCACAGAATTCAATAGAGATCTCAACAACATCCTCATCCTTGGTGGTTTCCTTGGTGTCTAAAATACCGCCAGCAACAGAGATGGCAGGAGCTTCATCAAACGTATCACAGAAGAACAACAAAATGAGAGAATTTTGCTATTCTTTGAGCTGAACTATACCTTTATCGAGCGCAAAATGAGCGGTTTCCAAGTGGCTTATGGTGGCTGAGGTGGACTGAATAGCAATATTTTGGAGATACTTTTCAACAAATTCAGGAGAATCGATGTTAGATTTGGGATCCTTTATGGTCTTGCCGAAGGATGGAGTAGGAGTATCAGTAGTTTCCTTGAACTTAAGTCTCTGGGAGCAACGAACAAGAGTTTTCTCAAACTTGACTTTCTTTTTTATATTGGAAATAGGGTAGGGTTTATCCAATTTATTTTTCTTTTTGGACTTGGTGGCTTTAGGGCTGGGAGTAGAGGATGAATTCACTTCCTCAGACTCAAGGGGCAGGAATATTTCCTTTTGGAAACTTATGGAGCAGATATCCATAAATTATTTTGAAGAGCCCTTGGTGAGAGGGCCAACCTTCTTCCTTTTTTTCCTGAGTGGAAGTGATAGCATAATCTAAATACCAATATAAAGTAGCAAGAATATTTAGCAATTTGGCTTCCCTAAAGTGGTTGACAAAAGCTAGGTGAAAACTACACAGTTGAGATTCAGGTTTGTCAATAGTTAGGTATTGCATTATGGGCTTTAGAATTTATTTCCAAGGGGTGGACAGATGGTGTCGATACAAACCTTTTTTATACAATTTGTGCAGCATGGATGTAGACTCAAAATGGGTAAGCTCGGCCTCCCAATTATGCTTATTTCTTCTAACCACCTTGTCTTCAAGAGGTTGCCTAGTAAGCTCAGCCAGGATCTCTTGTGTAACTTGGAACTCCACTCCATGGATGGTAACAACTCCATTATCCCAGGTAGTGGCAAAGGTTGTAGTTGCATCCCAATTGAAACCAGAAAACATCTTGAAAAATGCAATGAGCCCTCCTTTGTTCTTCAGAATACTATCAGCGATGATATCCATTTCAAAAACCTCAGGCTCAACAAATTGAAAATTTCCTTCCTTCATAGTTGCAGGGTAATTAAAAATGTAAAGGAAAAAACAAGGTAAGGAAAGAACAGCTAAAACTAGACACAAGGGCGAGGGATTGCTAAACAAAAGAAACAATATATGGATTTGTAGACAAAAGTAAAAAGCCACTCAAACCAATTATGGAGCCTCGAAAAGGAAAAATCCCTGGTTGAAAGATTAGATTGGATAGGGCAGATATTGAGAAGGATTTACGAACCTCGACTACTGCAGAAGGTGATTAAAAGGTGCATTTTAAAAATAAAACATTCACATATTGGGTTGCTAAAAAAATGGGACCAAAAAAGGGTAAATTTGGCACACGAACTAAGAAAAAAAGAAAATCCCAAGAGAGCACGCCTTGGAATAGAAAAGCACCAGATAAATCTTAGGGAGGCAAAAAAATACATTCTAAGGAAAAGGACCTAGTCATAATTATGAAGAGTGTTGGGATTAGTATTGGGGATCCAAACTAGGGTAGTTGATGAAAAAATTGCAGAAATTTTTTGAAAAGGTGGTGGAATGTGTGAAGGTGGTTCATACAAGGTGATATGACTATTAAGTCTCACATGGGGGAAAAAACCCCAGGTAGGCTTCCAAAAGGATAAATTAAGATTCATCATAATGATGAGGATTTAGGTCCGACCTGGCCAAAGCTGCAACTTTAGGAGGGAGAGAATCAGTCCACATCAGCAATCCACTGAAGGAGACCCCGATGTTTACAAGCATGTCAGCCATATAATTGGCCTTAAGTCCTCAAGGGATATATGATGGGATTTGAGTAAGGTAGCTTCAAAGGAAGGGAAAGGAAAAGGATCAAGGGGGGCTGATAGGATATTTTCTTTTGCAAAAAGGATGATTTTATTGGTAATAAGATTGATGTCATAGGCTTTTATGTCAAAAACTCTTCTATTACGTTCGAGCCAGATTTTCCAAAGAAAATGTTGAAGGTAAAATTTCCATAGTCCTTTGAGGATAGGATTCTTAAAAGGATTGGGCCACTGGATAAAAATATCTATAATAGAGGGAGGACTAGCCCAGGCTAACTAAAAATTGTGAAAAATATTACTAAGGACAACATAAGAGAAAGGACAAAAAAGAAAAAGGTGAGAAGTGGACTCCCAATCTGAAAGGCACAGGTAACATATGTTAAGCAAAGGAATCCCCCTCTTGATAAGGTTTTATGTAGTTAGGATACGGTCTTGAATGCAAATCCAAGATAAGGAAGCAATTTTGGGAGTTAGGTACTTGGTCCAAACCTTCTTGAAAATGATGAGATTGTCATTGATGTTAAGGGATAATAGGTAGGTTGATTTGATAGAGAAATCTCCCGAATCAGTGGGTTCCCAGATAGGATGATCCAAAGGATCTCCCCCAAGAATTCTTATTGTGGATAATCGATCTTCGAGAAAAGAAATTTCATTTGTGAAATTAGTAAAGGATAGTCTTTTCCACTTTTTGATCCTGTTGGAAGGAGAAATGAAATCAACAACAAAAGTACCGAACCTTTGCTTTGTGATATCGACTAACCTTCTGAGTTGAGGAATCTGCATAAGAGGTCGATCACCAAGCCACTTGTCTTCCCAAAAGGAGATAGATTTTCCATTGCCAAGTTCCCACCTTAATCATTTTTTATGATTGAAAAGGCCGAGCAAATTGACTTCCAAAAGGAAGAGCCTGACGAAGGAACTTCACCATGTAGGAATTCAAAAAATTGGAGATATTTCCTTCTGATGATTTTTACCCAATCAACATTATCATTGGAAATGAGGCACCAATATTGCTTATCAAGGAGTGCAAGATTGATAATATGAATCCTTCTAAGGACTAGACCTCCATGTTCCTTAGGCTTGCAAACCTTATCCCAAGCAACTAAGTGGAATCTGTGTTTGTTCTCAAAACCTGTCCAAAGAAAGTGCTTTTGGATTTTCTCTATTTTTTGATAGATGATGATAGGAGCTTTGAACAAGGAAAGTAAATAAATAGGAATTATTTGAAGATAATCCATGGTCAAGGTAATTTTTCCAGCTTGTGAAAGAAGATTTCCTTTCCAAGAAGAGAGTTTTTTTGAAGTCTTTCAATAACATTATCCCATAAAATTTCTTTGACACTTCCCACAAAAAGAGGCAAACCCAAATAGGAAGAAGGTAGAGAAGAGATAGTACATTGAAGGATATTAGAAATGATAGTTTACCTTCTTAAAGGAGTGTTGAGGAAATAAAGTTTGCTTTTGTGGAAGTTTATTCATTGGCCAACAACTTTCTCATACAAAAGAAGAATGCTTTTAATGATTTTGGCTTCATTGACAGAAGCGGATGTTGAAAGCAGAGTATCATCAAAAAATTGTTGATGAGTAATAGGATTGCATTGGGAAGTAACCTGTAATCCTAAAATCAGACCTGCTTATTTTGCTGCCAGGATTGATCTACCTAAAGCTTCAGCTACCATGATAAAAATAAGTGGAGACAAGGGGTCTCCCTGCCTTAAACCTCTGCTACTTTGAAAATATCCTACAGGTGAGCCATTGATAAGGATCGAAAACCAGGTAGAAGAAATGCAACCTCTGATTAAGTAAATCCAATCAGGGTGGAAGCCAAACTTGTGCAGGATTGCAAGAAGAAAGTCCCAGTTAAGTCTATCATAAGCTTTGTTCATGTCTAATTTGAGAAGGAAAGTAGATTTCTTATTGATGGATATAGAGTGAATAGCTTCATGAATAGAAATAATACCATCAAGGATGGATCTTCCTTTGATAAAACTTCGTTGATGTTGATTTATGATCAGGGGCATAACTTCTCTCAAGCGGATGGCCAACACTTTTTTCAATATTTTTTAGATAACATTACAAAGACTAATTGGCTAGAAATCATTGAAATTTGTAGCATTTGGATTTTTTGGTATGAGCGCAATGAAAGTAGAATTAAAAACCCTTGGGAATAAACTTGGAGGCTTGAATTTATTTTAGAGCATTACATACATCCTTACCAACAAGATCCCAAAAATCTTGGAAGAATCTAGGAGGAAAGCCATCAGGCCTAGGAGCTTTATCAGGTTTCATTGAGAAAAAAGTTTATCTAATTTCCTCGTCTGAGAGAACAACATTGAGTTTATTGTTGATATCGGGAGTAATGATATGAGTAATGAATTGAAGAAATAAATCCTTGGAATTTTGAGAATTTGGATTGTGTTCTTCTTCAAGCAGCTTCATGAAATGGGTCACCCCTTCAGATCTGATTTCCTTGATATCATTTGTATTTTTTCCATCCTGACATTGAATTTCTTTAATTATGTTATTGCTCTTGTGTCTCATGGTAGAAACATGAAAAAAATTGGTATTTGAATCTCCTTGATTGAGCCAAATATCCTGAGATTTTTGTCTCCAAAAATTTTCTTCGCACTGTAGGATGTTATGATATTGGGCTAATAAATTTCTCTCCTCATTTCTCATTTCACTAGAGCATCCTTGTCCTTCTTGGGTTTCTTTTTCGATTATGGCTAGCCTATTTTTAACATCCTATTTTTTGGAAAATATTTCCAAAAATATCTTTGTTCCATATCTTAAGATTTTATTTGACTCTTTTAAGCTTCTAAGCTAAGATAAAGGAGGGAGACCCCTGGATATTAGACTTCCACCATTGGTAAATCCTATCTTTGAAATCAGGATGCAACATCCACATAGCTTCAAACCTGAAGGGGGTCTTGTGGATTTTGGGGTTATTAGTATCTAAAAGGATTGGACTATGATATGAGCCTAGCTTGAGAAGGGATTGATGATTGGAATCACCCAAATAGCTAAATCTTCTTGAGAAAATAAAACATTGTCAAGTTTGACTTGGATGAGGTGAGAACCACACCTTATGTTTGAACAGGTAAATTGATTTCCTTTTAAATTTACATCCATCAAATTGTTTGTGGAAATGAACTCTTGAAAATCTTCCATGATTTTGGTAAAGGAGCTAACTCCACCTTTCTTATCAGAAGGATATAGGGGAGTATTAAAGTCTCCATCCAGGATCTATGGGAGGCTAGGAAAGGTGCTTCTAGCAGAGGAAATAATTTCCCACATTTTTGACCTCCCAGAAATAGAATTTGGAGCATAAATGTTTGTTAAAACCCAAGGAGAATTGTTATCTTTGTCAAATAAGAGGATGCTCATCATCTCATAATTAGAATGGATAAGTTTCCCTTCCAGTGTTTTTGAATTCCATAAACAAATAAGGCCTCCTGATGCACCTCTAGCATTACAATAGGTGAACTCATAATTTTTCCAAATATTGGTACTAACCCTTTGAATATGAGGGGCACTGACTTTAGTCTCTTGGAGCAACAAAATGGTGGGTCTTATTTCTGTCCTTAATGATTTAACTAACCTTTGTTTAGCTAGACCATTAAGGCCTCTCACATTCCATGAGAGGATTTTCATTTTGAATATTTTGAGATTCTTTTGCCTCCCTTTCCAATTGGTTGGGGAGGTTTGGTGCTTTTTGGTTCTTCCTTAGAAAGGTTAATGCCTGAGGAAAATAGAGTTTTCTGGACCCCATTAGCAATATCTTCATGGATGCCCTATTTCCATTGGTTAATATTAGATGGCCTCCCTATTTTCTTTTCAGTTCCACAATCAATGGGAGATTTCTTATGACTTATGGTCATTTTAGGACTAAAATTATTGACAGAAACCTTTTGAACCATAGGACTAGAAGGTTTAGAAAAGGAAGGAGGAATGGAAACATTGTCAATAAGGGGATTAGAATTATCATCGAAAGTATTAGAAGCATCATGAATGAAATTTTATTCATCAGGTGCGGGCCTAGGAGAGGAATGAGTGTCATTTTTAGAAGACACAATTGTCTCAGGAACAGGGGAAGGATTAGAGAACGGTTCCTAAATAACTATTGATGGGTCCATGGTGGTATTTGACTCAGGGTTGATACTCTCCAAGGTTTGATCATCAATTTTAGAAGATAAATTAGCAAGATCTTGAAATTGATTAGGAAACACAAAGAGACTCACCTCATTATGAATGCCAGAGGAGGAGTAAACTATTTTGCCTTTGTCACTAGAAAACTTGGCACCTTCTTCAAGAGGCTTCTAATTCTTTGTGGGCCTAAAAATAATTCCTTTTGAATGAGGGTATCTTCTTTTGTCTCTTTTGAAAGGTGTCATGACATCCTTTCCTTTGCCAACTTTTTGAAAATCTTGATTTTGAACAACATTTCCTGATTGCTTGATGAGGGAAGGACACTGGGCATGGAGGTGTCCCTGGGTTTGAAATTCAATGTAGAATGGTGGTTTATTCTCATATTCAATAGCTTTCTTGTCAAAAAATCTACCATGCTCCAGCTCAACAAAAGTAGGAAGAGCTGAGTCAAGATTAGCATTGACACAAAAGCGAGCAACATACATCCTTGATCTTGAAAGAGTAACTCTGTCAATGAAAAGAAGATCCCCAATGGTTGAAGCAATGACCTTGATTATAGGTTCATGCCACAAATGCCAAGGAAGATTAGGAATTCTAACCCAAATAGGTGCATAATTGATACTTTGTGTTTCAGGATCAAACTCAGGGGTCCATTTCATGAGGAAAACACTTTTGGACCCAAGGAACCATGACCCTCCTGAGAGAATCTGGTGTGCATCAACCTGAGAGTTAAGGTGAATACCAAAGAAGCCATTGGAAAGTCCAATGATTTCCAAGGAACCTTTTACTTTCCATTTGGAGTTGGCCCAATGCCTGATAGTATACAAATTTGGATTTCCTCTGACAACTTTACCCACAAGAGAAAATGATTCTTCTGCTAAAATTTTTGAAGCTAATATTTGAGGGATCTTGACTCTATTTCTAGAAACTTCGATAGGGGGCACCGAAGAGTCAACATAAAGAGAGGATTTGCCCAACAGAGAAGCAAAAGAAGTTTTAGGGGTAGTAGGAATTTCATCACCCCAAAAGGGACTAACCTTGTCAAGCTTGGTAACATCAGAAACACTCGCAGAACCAGGAATAGGACCATCCTTAGACACGTCTGCAGGAATTACGGAGCCAAACAGGGGACCGTCCTTAGAAAAATCTGCAAGAGCCATAGAACCAGATGGAGGACCGTCCTTAGATATATCCACAAGAGTCACGAAACTAGATGGAGGACCTCTGTCCATGGAGAGCCTTCCTTCCACCTACTAGAAATTAAAAAATTCTTCCTGCCTTCCAAAAATTCAAAAATAATCCTTCTCGCCTTCAAAAAATTTAAAATCTTAGGAACAGTTCAGGAATAGTTCAACAATCCCCTAGGTTGTAAATGGGAGTCTTTGTGTTGGTATATCTTTGTATAGTTGCAATTTGACAAAGTAAATAGTAGATTCATTTAGAGGCATGTCTATCATGGAACCATAATTTGCCCTCATCCCCTACTATCCTCTATAAATAAAAGATTAAAGTGAGTTTTGGAAGGTTATTTTTATAAGTATAGATTTTGTGGTATCAAATGGCGTTAGTTCAGTTGGTTAGATTTCTCATTTCTCAAGAAAGAGACCAAGGTTAAATCTTGTCAAATAATACATGCATAATTACCAAGTTGTTGTAACACTACTATGCAGTCATGATGTAATATGGGTGGGGTCATTTCAATTCCATATAACCCATTAAAAAATAATAATAATAATTTTAAAAAAAGTATAGAGACTAGGTAACACATATGATTCAACTTAAAAATTCAACCATTTGTTTCGGTCCCCTTTACCTGGATTTGAACTTAGGTCTTTGGATGAAAACTTAAAGATATATCACTATGGTATCCCTTAGAATACATTTGATTTTAAGGTAAAGGTCTCCTTTACCTGGATTTGAACTTAGGTCTCTAAATGAAAACTTAAAGACATATCACTATAGTATCCCTTAGAATACATTTTATTTTAAGGTAAAGCACGGGTTTTTGAAAGGGGTTTGGTCTCCTTGTATTGGGGTGTGAACTTGGATCTCTTGAATGAAAACCCAAACACTTGGATAACCTAAATGAAAACCCAAACACAGATCATTACTGACATCTCTCATGGAACATTTAATTTTAAGGTAAAGTATGGGTTTTTGAAAGGGATCCCATAAAATTTTAAGGTAAAGCATGGATTTTTGAAAGGGGTATGGTCCACTTGTACCAGGGTTTGAACTTAGATCTCTTGGATAAAAATCCAAAGACACCACTATAGTTAAAGTCTTCAAAATTTTAGGGTAAAATATAGTTTTTTTAAAAAGGATCCCGATCAAGGTTTGAACTTAGATTTTCTAAATGAAAACTAAAAGATATATCACTACAATATCTCTTAAAAAATAAAATTTTAAGGTAAAATACAGGTTTTTGAAATGGTTTGGGTCCCTCGTACAATAGTTTGAACTTGGGTCTCTTGAATAAAACCCAAAACCATACCATTACAATATCTCAACAAGAAACTCGACTTAAACTAACCTTTCAAATATTATTTAGAAATGACATAACCCATCGATCGATGAGCCGATTTGACCTGTTTTCTTACACCCAAAAGAAATACTGACAAACACATTAAACATCCTTTAAACATAATATATATGTCATTAATATAATAAAATGCTACACATCATACAAGCTCAAATATTAAAAAGAAAAAACAATTTAGAAAAATAAATAACTTATGTGTTTTCCTAGGACCTGCAATTAGTTAGCCCAGGCCAAATTTATTGAAGCTCCCAATACCAATAACAAAAACAATGGGGGTTCCAATGAATTTTCAGGTGGTAATATTAGCTAGAGGAACATCAAAAAAACTATTTCCTCTAGTATCCAAGGTGTCTCTCAAACCCCAAAATCAAATGCACAATTTCAAACCCTAGAAAAACCTAACGTGTAATTTTAAAATCTTAAATCCCAATTGAAAAACCTAAAAATTTGATAGAAGATATGTCTATTTGAGATCAAGGCCTTGTTTCATGGAAATCGGCCTGTTATATGTTCTAGAGCTCTTGGAGGCTAGCAATATCAAAGATCTGATTTTGGTTAGTAATGTATAGATATAGAAATTATTTGCTATTGATTTTATGGAATGGAAAAATCATGTTCTAATAGTGAGGAAAATGGCAAGGGAGGTGATACAGCTAATGATGCCTCATGTTGAGGTTTGTGAGAATTTTTTTGAGTTTTAAGTGCAATTACTTATTTTGTAGGTGTCAATTCCTTTCGAAAGCTTAAAAAGAAAAATCAATTTAGGAAAATAAATAACTTATGTGTTTTCCTAGGACCTGCAATTAGTTAGCCCAGGCCAAATTTCTTGAAGCTCCCAATACCAATAACAACAACAATGGGGGTTCCAATGAATTTTCAGGTGGTAATATTAGTTAGAGGAACATCAAAAAAACTATTTCCTCTGGTCTCCAAGGTGTCTCTCAAACCCCAACATCAAATGCACAATTTCAAATCCTAGAAAACCCTAACGCATAATTTTAAAATCTTAAAGCCCAATTGAAAACCCTAAAAATTTGATAGAAGTATATGTCTGTTTGCAGGATGTTCCCAAGGCCTTGTTTCCAGTGGAAAATCGGCCCATGTTGTCATATGTTCTAGAGCTCTTGGAGGCCAACAATCTCAAGGATCTCATTGTGGTTAGTAATGTATAGATATAGAAATTATTTGCTATTAATTTTATGGAATGGAAAAAGCATGTTCTATTGTAATACAGGTGGTGGTAGGAGAAGATGCGGCAGTCCAAGTGGGAGGCTAGATATCCAGAGCTTACGATGATCACCTTCATGTTGAGGTTTGTGAGAATTTTATTTTGAAGTTGTTAAGTTGTTCAATTTACTTATTTTTGTAGTTTGTTGCTTGTCAATTCCTTCCAAAAGCTTAAAAAGAAAAATCAATTTAGGAAAATAAATAACTTATGTGTTTTCCCAGGACCTACAATTAGTTAGCCCAGGCCAAATTTCTTGAAGCTCCCAATACCAATAACAACAACAATGGGGGTTCCAATGAATTTTTAGGTGGTAATATTAGCTAGAGGAACGTCAAAAAAACTATTTCCTCTAGTCTCCAAGGTGTCTCTCAAACCCCAAAATCAAATGCACAATTTCAAACCCTAGAAAACCCTAACGCATAATTTGAAAATCTTAAAGCCCAATTGAAAACCCTAAAAATTTGATAGAAGTATATGTCTATTTGCAGGATGTTCCCAAGGCCTTGTTGCCAGTGGCAAATCGACCCGTGTTGTCATATGTTCTAGAGCTCTTGGAGGCTAGCAATCTCAAGGATCTCATTGTGGTTAGTAATGTATAGATATAGAAATTATTTGTTATTAATTTTATGGAATGGAAAAAGCATGTTCTGTTGTAATACAGGTGGTGGCAAGAGAAGATGCGACAGTCCAAGTGGGAGGCTGGATATTCGGAGCTTACGATGATCGCCTTCATGTTGAGGTTTGTGAGAATTTTATTTTGAAGTTGCTAAGTTGTTCAATTTACTTATTTTTGTAGTTTGTTGCTTGTCAATTCCTTTCAAAAGCTTAAAAAGAAAAATCAATTTAGGAAAATATGTTTTCCCAGGACCTGCAATTAGTTAGCCCAGGCCAAATTTCTTGAAGCTCCCAATACCAATAACAACAACAATGGGGGTTCCAATGAATTTTTAGGTGGTAATATTAGCTGGAGGAACGTCAAAAAAACTATTTCCTCTGGTCTCCAAGGTGTCTCTCAAACCCCAACATCAAATGCACAATTTCAAACCCTAGAAAACCCTAACGCATAATTTGAAAATCTTAAAGCCCAATTGAAAACCCTAAAAATTTGATAGAAGTATATGTCTATTTGCAGGATGTTCCCAAGGCCTTGTTGCTAGTGGCAAATTGGCCCATGTTGTCATATGTTCTAGAGCTCTTGGAGGCCAACAATCTCAAGGATCTCATTGTGGTTAGTAATGTATAGATATAGAAATTATTTGCTATTAATTTTATGGAATGGAAAAAGCATGTTTTGTTGTAATACAGGTGGTGGCAGGAGAAGATGCGGCAGTCCGAGTGGGAGGCTGGATATCCGGAGCTTACGATGATCGCCTTCATGTTGAGGTTTGTGAGAATTTTATTTTGAAGTTGTTAAGTTGTTCAATTTACTTATTTTTGTAGTTTGTTGCTTGTCAATTCCTTTCGTTTACATCCATTGCTATGCATTGTCATGGAAACCACTTTAATGTTGGGGTTCTAAACCTAGGTCATTGCTGCAATAAGCATGCTTGTTAAGTTTGCAACTTGAGTAATTGCTATGAAAAGGGTAAATTCTCTCTAATTTTCTAATTTTTATTTTTGGGTCATATGGGATTGTAATTGGTCTCACCCATATCGCATTTTGACAATTATGCATATGTCCTTTCTGTGAATACGAACTTCAGTTTCTCCTTCTTGATCAAAGTCCTTATTTGCTTTTAATTTTTTTAAATAATTTATATGTGGTTTTTATTGGGTCACTTCTATCAAAATAAAAAAATATTATATCTACAGTTAGATTAATCATATTCAATTTTTTTATAATTAATTATATAGGATTGGAACAACTTCACTCATGTTACATCATTACCACAGTGATATGACAACAACTTGGCTATTATACATGTATCTTCTCCTTGCAAGTTGAGGAATAAAGTTGAGAAATTTAACTAGTTAAACTAATACCATTTAATATATTGAGCTTCCTTAGATTGATCTTAGTTTTTTTTTTTTTTAATTTAATTTTTTTTCCTAAATCAATTTTTTTTTTAATTTTTAAATAAGCTTTTGAATTTTGGAAGTTATGTTAACTAGAATTCATCATAAGTGAAAACTGTATATATCACAATGTCAGACATAAGTTGTTGTTTCGCCAACTATGCTTAGCTACAAAGTAGTTGTTTTATCCCAAAACTTGCCTTGAAACCCCTCAAATATATTTAAAACTCTAAAATTGTAGAGTAGATAATGTTTTAAACCTGGGGCATTTGTTACAATGACTGGCCATTTAGCTGCTAGACTTGGCTTGAACCCTATTTGTTATTTTATCCCTAATTAGAATTGACAATTTTTGCCTTGCAACTGGAATTTCAAGTATGTTGATGTTGTTGTTATAAGTGTGCACCGTGCATCTTACTGCTAGACCATAGATGCCATATGATATGATTTCACCTTCAAACTAGTATTGATAATTTGTTCCCTCTAATTGGAATTTGAACTATGCTTACAACAACAAACTAGTCAAGTTCTTAGCTTGGACAAATGTTGTAATTGAATTGAACTTATGACCCTGTAATCATAAAATATCACTTTAATCAAAATCCAGGTACCTTCTTTCCAAATTATTCACACACACCCCAACAATAGCTTCTAAATGGACTTGCTACATCATGCCCCACAATCTGATCGATAAAGTTTGTTATGTCTCCTAAAAGTAGAATTGACAATTTTTGTCGTGATTGTAATTTCAATTATCCTAATAATTAGGAACTAGTTAACATTTTGGACCTGGGTAGTACATGAAATAAGTGCCTCTCTTCTAGACCACTACATGACATAAATTACCATTTTAATACTGCCAAGTTCTGCATTGATACTGGATGCTCAGTTATACATGAAACTACAAAATAGTTAAAGATTTTGAACATGGATAATACTTGCAGCAAGCGCTTGTCATCAGATAAACCACAACTTACTAGTCATAGGTGGTTGTTTTTTCTAAAACTAGAATTGACATTTTCTGCCTTGATATAAGAATTTCAACTGTATTTAAAGCAACAAAGTCATTATGCCATAAGGCTTTGGATTTGGTTAATTGTTGCAATAAGTGCCCATCTTACTGGTTGACCACAGGTGGACAAACATAAACTATTATTTTACCCAAAAACTATAATTGGAAATTTGTGTTGAAAGCATTTTTTCAACTATACTTGCAACAACAAACAGTTTGAATTTTTGAATTGTGGTAATTGTCACAATAGTGCTCATATTACTGTGACTGGTGGATCACAGTTGGCTGGAAACAAGTTGTCATTCTACCTGAAAACTACAATTGACAAATTATGGCTTGGAACTGTAATTTCAAATATGCTTGCAACTACAAACTAGCTAATTCCATTAAAATAGTGTTGGAATATGTGGTTTGCTATTATTACATAGACTACAAGCTCAACTACAAAATAAGTGCAAAATGTTGGGATGTGAGTACACAAGGAAATAGATTTATTAAGAAGTTTAACCATGCGAGTTGTTACAAAGTCAATTTTAACTTTTAGAGACTCAATTCCAATAACTCATTCAAAGCTTTGTATATGAACCTGAAGATAGGAATTTTGAATGTGATTATTGTAGAAGGTTATCTGTATATATTTGTGGCTTTAAGTATTTTTTCTGGAGAGGTTGGATGTGCTTGCCCTCCTTCCAGGATCCATGTACCCCTATGCCTGAAATGGATATGGGTATGTATTCTATGTTATTAGCCCAAATACCGTATCTAGGGGTATCTATATAATATTTGTATAGGGACATATTGGATATAGTTGCATATGGTATCGAAGTAGTTTGAAGTTGTATCCATAGCTAAAGAATAGGAAAAACCTAAATTTATTTTTAAAAAATTAAATAAATAAATACTCAAAAAATTATAACTTTATAAAAGGCTAATGTCCCCCCCTCCTACAAAACATCAGAATGATCTATAAAACAAAGTCAACATATGAGACAAGTTGCAAACTGGAATCAATGTAGAATATGGGCTCTAAGGTGTTATGGCCAAGTGTTGAAGGTGATGAAGACTAAGTTGTGAGATGTTGTTGTTCAATGTCTAGAAGACTAAAATTCTGGTCTTGTGGACCTATCAGTTCCACCTATTATAACTATATATTCATATCAACCACCTACGAACATGTAGTTTAATCCATTGTAGATAAACGTGGACTTGGTAAGGCAAATTTGTTACCAGGACTCAGAATCGAACTCGGACTCAAACTCGAACTCAAAAAAACTTGTTTAAAAACAACCAAAGAAAATGTAAATTTTCAATTTAAAAAAAAAATTTTCATGCATGTCACAATTAATTAGTATTATACACATTCAAAATTAATACTCTAAGCTAGAAAACCTTAAACTTCATAGGTAACACACGTCAATTAAAGAAATTTCAAATCCAAGTAATATTTTTATATGAATATCATATAAAAAGGTACAAAATGGCTCAAAATGCCTCAATTGCCCACTATAGCTCATCTATCTAGTGTCTAGCAATGCCTTTGCCCTTTGTCCTAGCTCTGGTCCTCTCATTTTGTGCTTGTGCCTCTTCTTGTGCCTTTGCCACTGCCTCTCACTCCCTTTTTTTGAAATCATCCATTGAAAAGAGAGGCTCCTCTTGCTGCTATGGCTTTGTGATCTAGTCAAATAATGGATCAATCTCATCTAAATCGATTACCTCAAAATATGACCTCGCTATTTGTTTATGGTGGAGGTGAAGGTTGTAGCGAACAAACATGAGGTCATTCAGCTTATGTTGCTTGAGTCTATTGTGCTTTTTGGAGTGAATGTCCTCAAACATACTCCAATTTCTCTCATAGCCCAAAGTGTTGCATAGATGACATAAAATTATGATGGCAAAGTGTTGGAGATTGGGTGTATAAGCACCTAAATCTTCCCACCATAAATCCAGAAAATGCTTTTTTTTATTTATTTATGTAAATTGAGATTATCTTAAAAAACAAAATCAAAATCAATAACAAATGGTTGAATTTTGAAGTTGATTCATATGTGTTACCTAGTCTCTGTGTTGAATCAAAGTATAGATTTGACCTGCATGTTGTCATTCTATGGTCAATTTACTTTTTAAACTTGAGCTTGAGCAACAAATTGATGTGTTTAATTATAGGCATGATATAGAAAATGTAAAAAGTTGGTTGAGACTTCTGGCAATCTTGTTTGTTTTCCCAAGGTTATAATGTTAATGAAAAAATTTGTTTCAAAGTCAAAGTTGAAAATACTTAAAGGAGCATATATAAACTTCAAAAGGGCCAAGGCAAGTTTTGCTCTGACAAGTAAGCTTTTAAAAAAAGTAAAAATAAAGAGCAATGTTATAGGACCCTCCTTGCGGAACCCTCACATCCCTAGGGTGAATTTTGGAGTGGTGGTTTGGTCAAGTTGTTCCTAACATGCACCCAATTGTGGGTTTTGAGGTGGGCCCATTTTCCTTGACAGAAGATGCTTCTCATGCCCTTTGCTAGAAATTGAGGCCTTTCCTGATTTAGGAAGTCTCTGTTCCTAACAATAGGTGAGGAAGTTCTTTTATCTTAGAGGAAGCATGGACACCTATGATAAGTAAACATAATCAAGATCAAGAAGTTTTTGAAAATCTATGAATCAGGCCTATTCCTCAAATAGTCTATGTCAATGAGTGAATGCTCATCTCCCTAAGATAGTTCATTTATCAACCAAACAACAAAATGTGTCCCATAATTTTATTGGTTGCTTTATGGTTTATCATTTGCTTGCAATTTTTCAACAGAATATGGGCTTGGTAGAGAACTTTCACTTTGGTAATAAGCATCAAATAATAACCAACAACATCTAGATTAAGTTGTTCAGTTTTTGGTTTGTCTAAGAATTGCTAGTTTAATAAGGACTTTGAGAGAGTTAGTAGACAGTGGCTTCGATCATGTAATTTATGCAAAAATTTTGTGATTGATGGAATCCATGGGGGAATCTTAATATAGTTGTACAATGATGCAATCACAAACTAGTATACTCTTTCAAGTTTCAGGTGAGTTATGGTCTATTGCATTGAGGCATTTAGTGAGAAGATTAGTATTCAAGTTCAAATTTAGTAAGCTTGGAGTTGGAAAATGTTATTCAGTGCATAAAAATATTTTTTGAGTTTGACATCAAGTTTGAGATATTGCATAAATATATTGATATTTAATGTATATAAAGAAATTTCTATTTTTCTTATTTGCAACTGTATGAAAACATTGTTGAATGTCTCATTTCCAAATACAAGAAGCCTAGAGAGACCTAAAATTTCAAATATACATAGAGGCATCCTTGAGTTTCAAGAACAATAAAGCATGGGGTCCTCTCGAAGTCCAAAAAATTCCATCGAGAAAGGCTTTGCATCTCCAACTCCCAAGCCAATCCATCTGAAAGCCAGCCACCACCAAATGCCGCCATGGAAAGAATATTTAGGTAAATCCAACCAAACCACCACAATCACATCAAAAATGGGATGACACATCCTGATAAGCATAAGAGGATCCGTGGAGGTCTTGGAAATGCAACAGGAGATCCTAGGAAGATCTACCCAGCTAGAGATCAGCAAGACAAGAGCAGGGGGAAGTAAGGAATTTGAAACGGGGTCCTCCCTCCTAGAGTGAGAGACCTAGAATATAATCAAAACTTGCTCTTGTATATTACTGGTTAAATGAAATGTGTGAAGACTAAGAATATACATATTTTTACTTCAAGTTAGAGCTCAAACCACTAATTTTTTTATGCTCATAAAGACTTGATAGTTTGATGGAGTCAAACATGCTCAATGGATATACATTGATAAAATGGTAAACCTACCAAGGGATATTAAAAATTGATTCAAATATTTTTGGTAAAATGGTAAGTTTTGAAAAGGGGTTATTATTTATTAGATAGGGGTTTACCACTAGGGGTTTAATAAATTAGAAGGGGAGGTGGTAAATTTTAAAAATAGGGAATTTTTAAGAAGCCCGTGAATGCATGTGTTTTGAAGGCTTTCAACTAAGTGATACCCCCATGGATTGGCCACACCTCTATTGGGATCCATTGCCTTTCTATCTCCTATCATATTATACTAATTGGCTACCTTAACCCAACTATTTCTGTGTAGGTTCTTAATCAACGGTATCCATGTTAAGAGTTGATTTATTAAAGGATGATGATCACCCCATGAATCTTTCCAAAATTTATCCTTCAATCTATTATAGATAATATAGAATAATATTTTCATTGATCATATCATCTCCTATTTTTGAGTCCCATTAATATGGGAGCTCCTTTGCTAGGAAGAAAAAGTTAGATAAGCTTTTTTGGGCTTTTATTCTCTGCATATTTGGTCCTCAAAATTTGAGCCCATAATTCATTAGGGAATTTTAGCAACCTCTAGTATAAATTAGCCACCAGTGCCTTGTTATTCTTGACTATTGATCTAATTCCTAGTCCTCCCTCATTTTTTCAAAGGTATACAATATATGATTTCACTAGTGCCTATTTTTGTTCTTCCTTGACTCCACTCCAAATGAATCTATAACTTATTTTATCCAATTCTTTAAAAATTATCTTAGGGATGTCTAGCATTGAGGAGATATAAATAGATATGGCATGAAGGATTGCATTTATCACGGTCATCTGACCTCCCATAGAAATCCACTTATTAGTTCATTTTCCTAATTTGGATTTCACTCCCTCTAATAGTAAAGTTCATTTCTCTTTTTTTTACCTCCTAATTATAAGTGGAATTCTTGTATCTTAATTTATCCATCAACATCATCTCCTACCTAGGTGAAAAATGAAAAAATATGACCTTGGAGGTTTCTTCATTTATAATATGTCCAGTCACTTTTGTAAAATGTCTTAGAATTGGATTAAGTTTGGAGGCCTCCCTTTCTATTTATTTTCATAATAAATTAGAGTCATCAACAAATTATAGGTGAAAAATTAGTTTATATCCATTTGCTATTATTCTTCCCTCTAGTTTCCCTATCCTTAGCTAATGTTTGGGCTAGACATACAACCAATATAATGAACATGGTATGGGGATAAAGGATCTCCCTACCTGATACCTTTGGAGGCTACAATAACTGGGTAGGAGCTCCATTTACTAGTACTAAATATGATACCAAGGAAATACATCCCTTGATCCACTCTACCCAATCCATTGAGAATCCAAATTGTCTCATCACCTTTAGGAGGAAGTGCCAATCAACTCTATCGTATGCTTTGGATAGGTCTATCCTGATAAACATGGAGGACATTGTATGTACTTGCATATAGTTGATGGCCTCTTAAGCTAATACTATCTCATCAAAGATCTACTTTCCTTCCACAAATCATCTTGTTCTAAAGAAATAATTTTATGAAGAAGATTTTTGACCCTTTATATCATAATATTAGTGATAATTTTATATAGGACATTACAAATGGCTATTGGTTGGAATCCTGAGATGTGTTCAGACTCCTAGATTTTTGGAACCAAAGCTATATATGTCTTGTTCACCTCTTTGAGCACCACTTTAGCTATCCTACTCTCTTTTACCACTCCCAACAATTCTTCCTTAAGGATATCCCATAATTCTTAGTAAAATTCTATGAGAAATCCATTTGGGCCTAGATTTTTGCCTTTCCACATCTTTAAAACTACCTACTATAGTTTTATGGTATTAATTGGGGTAATAAAATTTACATTATCTTTAAAATATTATATTATTTTTATTTTAAAATTTAATCAACATATTATTAGTTTTGTTCTCTAAATTTTAGATTATGTAATTATTATTATTTTTTGGATGGATAATAAGAAGTTGTACTCGAGTCCCCCACCCTTGACAAATTATAACTCTCTCCTTTAGAACTTGAGATTTTATAACTGAATACACTTTTCATCTCAATTTAGATGCTATATCTAGAAACCTACATTATTTTACATAAAATATCTGAATTCTTGATTTTCATTTTCTAAATATTTTCAATTTTCTATATGAATACAATTATTCTATAATTTAGCATATTTCTTGACATTTTTCTATAGTAACCTTCACAATGCCAAAACTTCACCTCTACAATCTATGCCTTGCATTTTAGTAGAGTAATATTTCTAAAATATCACACTATCATAGTCCGCTTTACCAAATCTAAATTGCTAGTTTCCTTCCTGAAACACAAGTGCAACCACAAAAATTATAATAAATAGTCAAAATAAAACACATTATTGTTATAAAATAAATAAAATGTTACCAATGGAAAAAATTAAAGTAAATCTTAATAATTAATTGTATCATGCAATCAACATTTTCTTGTCAGCTTCAACTAAAATTCTTCCACTAAACATGGAAAGGAGAATTTAAATTCATGATCCTCAATCAAAACCCCTCTATTGGCTAGCGTATCTACACATTTGTTTCCTTCCCTTAACATATGTGTAAACCTGATTTATTTAAACTCTTTAGCAAGATCTTGAATTTCCACAATTATCTCTTGTATGTTCCATGGAGCCTTTGCTTTTCTCAAAATTGCATTTATTATTATGAAAGAATAACCTTCCAATATACTTTATTCCACTTCATATGTTTACATATTTTAAACCCTTCTAAAGCTACCCAAGCTTTAGATTCATTATTTATCTTAAATCCACTATTGAAAGCATAATGAGACAAAATATCTCCTCTATTATTTCTAATTATTCCTCCTCCTCCTACTGGTCCTATATTTCCTTTAGATGCTCCATAAAAATTTAGTTTAACCCACTCCACATTTGGTGGTTTCCACTTTATATTATTTACCTTATTTTTTATTCTCTTGTACCCAACATCATAATTCCATTTAATAACTTGACTCCATCTATCAAGGCTCTCTACTTCTAGATTAGGGATTGGGTGAGTTGATAGGGTTGGTTTTGACTCCTCTATATTTAAACATATCTTCTTTTTTGTTACCTCTAAACTGCTTTCCTTTCCTTTAATAATTCTTCTATTCCTTTCTAGCCATATAGTCCAAAGTATTGTATCTTTTGATATATCCCATATTGTTTGTAAAACCTTACTTTTATAAGTGCTCTGCCATTAATTTAACCAATATTCAATTTTTCTATTGATCACCATGCATTTACCAAACATATTAAGAATCCATTGCCATAGATTCCATACTATTGAGCAATTTCCCAAGAGATGGTCTATACTCTCCTCTTTTATACAAAAAACACATGGATAGGGGCCATGAAAACCCCTTTTCATAAGGTTGTCCCAGGATATAATTCTTCTATGACCTACTATCCAAACAAACATTTTAACTTTAGGAATGCTTGGGCTATCCCAAATATCTCTCCATATTCTAGTGATATTATTATTTTTTTGGTGTTGTACATATATCCACTTCTTGTTGTGTATTCTCTTGAGCTATTCAACTCCCAAGTCAATTTATCCTTGGCTCCCCTTGGAATAATCAAAGTTTTTATATTTCTACTCAATTACCTCCTAGCATCAATATCTTATATACTTGTAAAAAAATATTCTTTCCACTTGTATCTTCCTTCCTGATCCTTGTACAAACATTTTGAAACCCAAGGTTCTTAGGTTTCAAAATTGGTTCTATCTTGAAGCAATCCCATCCAAGGTTTCAAAATTGGTTCTAAATTGAGTGGTTTTTTATCACACCAAGTATCCATCCAAGTAGATTTTCTCTAGTTCCCATCACCCATATTAAATCTCTAATCATAATATCAATAGATTGATTTAATTCATTCCAAAGGGCAAAGCCATTTGATAGAGAAAACATAATAAATATTAAAATTGTGTCATTGGGATCAATATACTTACTTAGAAGAATTCTTGCCCATCATATTTGACTCTCTTTGTATAATTGTGGATTGCATATTTAGTGAGTCACACTGTAAGAGCATGTCATAACTTTGATATTCAACTAAAGTCCTACATTCTAGGGGCCTGAAAAAGGCATTTTGGAGGCTCCAATCCTTGACCCCTTTATTCTTCAAGGCTTTCAATAATTAGTAATATGAAGGTAGTAGTTAGGATACTACACTTCCATGATAACAATTTTTTATTTAATAGTTATTAAATAGTGAAACAAATTCAACATGATAAAATAAACAATGTAGAGATTTTTTTGTTATAGTTGTACTATCAATCTAAACCCTCCATGAAAACCATAAAGTGTAACTATAGTTTAAAGAAATTAAAATTACACAACTTGATGGACATGATAATATTAATTGTAACTACTCTTGATCATTTGTAACCTTCAAAAGTAATTGAATGTAACACAAGAAAATAAAAAATGTATCTTAAAACACATATCAATATCCATGTTTCTATACAAAATATTTACAATGGGACTAAATAATGTAATACCTTAAAAGGGGCTGAGAGATGGAGGTTTTGAGTGGTTGTGAGGGTGAGGAGCTGAGATGTGGAAGGTTTGAGTGGCAACAAGGGTGTGCATAGGTTCCCCTACTTTTAAGATCTATTTTTAGTGTTGTGTTTGTCATGCCAGTGGGTTTGGAACCCATAGGCTTTGCTTCCCAGTAATCTGGTGCTCCTTAAGGAGGTTCCTTTGGTTCTCAAATAATTTATGTCCATCTTGGGTGGTATTGATGCTTGTCTCTTTGTCATGTTTTTGGATTGGCCTTTATTTTTTGATAACAAGATTGTTTTTTGCAGGGGTGTCTCTTGGATGCATAGATTAGTTTTGCATAGGATCTTGACTAATCCTAGATCTACTTGGCCTAAGAATTTGGATCTTGTTCTTGTGGATCCAATAATGTTATTACTAGTATTCCATTCAACATCCTTGGGGATAGGTGGGAAAGTGTTACAAAATTCCTTTGTTGATGTAAATAAGTTTCTAATTGATTCATGCTTATATGCTAGTCCTAGAACTACTTTACCTAAGAATACAAATCTTGTTGTAGAGCCTTCAAGGTTCTTGTAGGATATCTCCTTTATGGGTGTTGTTCTGGGAGGGAGAAATATTTAAATTCTTATAGCCATTAGGTATAGGGTTCCAGTTGCATGGGGCTCACTAATTGTTCCTAGAGTTATCTTGGTTGAGTTCGTGGATCTAATTGTTTTTAGTCCTAAGATTTTTGTTCAAGATATCTTTATTTTGAGAGGGAATAAAGTTCTATGATATTTTTTTGATGCAAAATGAACTTATATTTTGAGTTTCTTTCCCCCAAAATCCTATCTTGGTGATGGTTTTTCAATGCTAGAAGGTATGAAATTAGCTGCTTTTGGGATGGAACTGATTCCCAAGGTGTTTTCCCTAGGAAGTATTCTTAGCAGATCCTTTCCTTGGTCTCCTTCATGGGTATAAACTTGTATCTCTTAACCATCTCAAGAAATATCGAGATATTTTCTAATATTGGATTGTGTGGAAAAAATATCTTTCCAGTTATTTCTCGGATTGATGCTAATTGTTTTGTATTTTTAGGCTCTAGGCTTGTTATTTCTAGATTTCGAAGGGTTTAGATCCTTCTATTTGTAAGGAAATTTTGGTTCCCCTAAATTTGGGGTCTTTGGATTGGCCTATCTAATTTTCCCTATTTATTGAATGCATGCTTTCTCCTCTCTCTTTTGAGTGGGAAAGTCTTTTTTGGATTCAAAATTGAGTGGGATATTGGTGGATAGTGGTTGATAGTTGGGTTCATTTTTTTTCTTGCTTGGCTGGGTGGGAAGGTTTTTCAAAATTTGGGTTTAAATTTTAAGTGATACTTTTAATTTTTTCAAATTTTAATTTATGCTCTTGGCTATAAGGGTGGTTGTTGAATCTCTCCTCAAGATTAATGCTCTTTTTAAATTTTTTTGTTGAAGGATTAATCTAGATCCTTGGGATTCTAGATATTGTTTTTGAAGATTGGTTCCAAGTTCCTACTACCGGATCCCTTTATATCTCATTTGGATCCTCATTCTTGTTCTTTTTTTGGCCATATTTTTGAGGTTTTATTCTATTGTTAAAGTTTCAGGGACCCTCAAAACTCCTTTGTAAAAGGTGTGGGTATCCTTCCAAAACCTCCTTTTCCATCTAATAAAAATCCATGTTTCTTTCTAAATTTTAGATGTTTCATTTTTCATTCAATATGTATTTATACCTATTTATTTTCTTTTTTTTATAAGTACTATAAATACCTCGCTTCATTGATGAAAATTATCAATTAAAATATTCCTCAAATATGTAATACCAATAATATTCCTTTGGAAGGGATAATTCCACAAGATATTTGAAGATGAGAGGCCCACTCCATGGGTAGATATAATTACAAAAAATAGTCCATATGATCAAGTATTAATTACAATTAAAGGACCCTTTCTTTATATACTAATCACCTAATGCTACTTGGTAATAGTATAACCTTTACCCTAATTGACTCCTTCACCCTTATTTAACTCATTAGTAAAATATAATATTTTAATACAAAAACCTTGGTTTACATGTGGTCCATGCCACTTATCAATAACATGTATATATAATGCAATATCATATCCCTAGATACCTATCCGTAAGTACCCTAATATTCCACACTAGTTAATAATATGTTATTCTCAAAACATGAGTAGAAACCAAATAATATGATCTTTGAATCAGTACTAACAAATGGTACAAATTTTGATCATCCATCCATCCAAGTGAAATCTATGATGGTGATAGTCTTCTATGATTTCAAGTTACTATTGCCCCAATATATCCACTATAGATCCTTTGGTTCCATGTGTTCATTGCATCACTTGGATATCCATAATGATTTTCTTTTTGGTTCTATGCTTCCTCTATGCCACTATGATATCCATAATAATTGCTCCATTGATTCCTCCACTTTGATACTCATAATTACTAGTATTTTTCTTCTATTGACTCCTATACTTGTTAACTCTCTCATTCTATGCAAGTCCATAATATTGTTTTATGATGCTTTATGTAATGCCTCCATGACTATTTCTTCTTCTAGTGGCATGGATGTTGATATGATACAACCTTATCTAGATGTTTTTTTTTTAAATATTAAACATTTTGTTTCTTTGATTTTTTTAATGGTATTCCTTTGATTATTTTTCATTTTCCTCTTTATTTTGTTCTTCTTTTGGTTCTTCCTTGTGCTCTTCTAGTAATGCTTCCTTACACTTTGCTTCTACATCTTCTTTGGAATCTACTTTTGATTATTTTTGTTGGTTATTTAATTTATTCCCTTGCACCAAGATTCTTAAGTTGAGAAATATATTATCTTCTTTTTCATGTGTTATAACTTCATGAACTTAGTTTGCACATTAATGTCAAAAATACCAAATAAGACTAACCAAGGTTATCTAAGAATAGAATACACATCATCCATATCTATAGCATAAAAATCTAAGTGTAGATCATATTTATCCTTAGTGATAATTAAATATTTGAAAATATGAACATTCTCACCCTCACCCTATATATTCTTGATATTATTTACTTGAACCTCTAATATCTTAGCTAAATCAATATTCATGATATTATAGTTGTTATTGAGGTTATTAAAATAATAACCTTCTCTTTTTTAATGCATCCATCAACTTGTAAAATAATACTTTTGTATGTAAACAAAACCCTTTGATCATTCCTTTGGTTGTGTGATGCCAAAATATTGGTTTCCGTATATGTCACACTATAAACCATATTTGTTCCTTTTTTATTTCCTTGATTATTTTGATTCATTCTTCAAATATTATGATTATATCCTTCAAACTATCTATATTTTTATATGGATCCCATTTTTGAAATGCAGAAAACTTATAATCCAAGATCTAAATTCTTGGTCTAAATAATAAAGAATATTAAATTATCAAATACATGTAGCATAATTTTAATATTTAAAAATTTTCTACCATTATTTACTATTTGTATCATATTCTCTATAAAAGTTTGGAAATGCAATGAAACCACACCAAAAAAATATAGTGAAAACTAAGGTTTTATGAAACTAGGGTTTCACAAAAAAATACTTCATAAGAAATTGATTAACTTATTAAGACTAAAAGATATCTCAAATTTGATTTTTCTTAGAAAAGTAAAATTTAAAACAATGTCACTACCCTATTCTTAGTTTATTATTATTATTATTTTAATACATATTAGGGTATAACGTAAATATGCCTAGTGCCTAATTGAGATTCCAAATTTTTATGGAATCAATTAGGGCCCACCAATACACTAGCCTGGGACTAGGTATCTCAGGTCATTTAATATTGATAAGGAGTTGTCCCATTCCAACTCGTCACTAAACCTTCTAGCACTAGTATCTAGCTCCTTCTAGTACTGGTGTTCCACTAACAATTCCCCAATAAAACGATGAACGTGAGACCCCTCACCATACTACTTGCATAGAAGCTTAGAGGTGATGTCTCATTCCACCCCTCATCACTTCTTCTTGGCAAAAGGATGACTTGTACCAAACTAGTTTTCCAAAAAGCAACCATTATCGATTCACAATAATTGCCAACTTGCTATTACCAGTGTTGGGTGGATGTTCGTTTGACTTGATGAAACATCGTAAATGGTTTATTTTGAAAAGTTGTTCAACCTATTACTGTTTGGTAATTCATCCTCCTTGATGAATTTAATGGAATAACAAGTTTTTATAAGATGCCTCATAATAGTTTGAGAATACACTTGGATGATCTAAATATTTTTGTCACATTTTTAGGGTTTCTAAGAACTCAAAAGACACATAGCAATAGTATTTAAGTAAATATATAAAGCTTCTATGCCATGTAATCCAAATTACTATCATATTTTCCAAAAGTAATTATATAAAATCATGAGACAATTTACTTATTAACTTCTATATTTTTGCTATGAAACTATAAAAGATAAACAATTTAAATATAACAATTTAAAAAAGAAATCATTGGAATATAAAACCATAAAAGTTATACCAATATAAATCCCCCATGTACTAACCAATATATCATACACAACTCTTTTGATAGCGATTATATAAAATTAAATAATAAATAATATATTCAACTAACATTTCAAACTTATAAACTATTAAACTAATAAACAAATTAATCTATGTAAGATTAAGTAAAAAAATTATCCCTACTTACTAGATATGGAGTGACTCTAGAGAAAAAATATGGCGCACCTAAAGATGACAAATATTTGAAAGGAATGGGGGTTCTCTTTATATTGATCAATCTGTCAAATAGATGGTTACAAAATGTTCCCTTGAGGGCTCTCAATTTGATATAATTTAATTACAATGTTGAAGGATCCAATTCTTTCACAAATCTATAGTGTGCTTTCAATGTTTTCCTCGTACTCTCGATTGAAGCACGGGTTTTTGTTACCACTGAATGAGTTGTCCTTATTCAACTCTTTAGCTCCTTCCTCCTCGCACTCACGATTGAAGTGCAGGTTTTTTTACCATTGGATGAGTTGTCCTCCTTCAAATATTTAGCTCCTTCCTCATGCATTGGAATACCTGTACCTATACACAAGAAATTGAAATTTGTTAATAACATTTGTAGATTATGATAATATCAATGAAATGTATGCAACAGAGGATGCAAAAAGTGCAATACATAATATAAAACTATTCCAAATGCTACCAAAACTTAACATGATGCATATTATCTACTTTTGTAATCATTTGTGTAGAAATTGAAATGAGATTATGAGCAAAATAAGTGGTCATCCCTAGGTGGGCCAATTAGGACTGTCATTACAAAAACCCTAATTGACGGTCCAAAACTACTCCAAACTTTACCAAATTCAAGTATGATGCTAATATACCACTCTAAAATTGATCTACACTAATATTGCTTCAAAATTCTATGCCAATTCATGGCCATCCCTGGGTGAGCCATTTATGACTGTTAACCATCCTAGGTGGGGACAATCACAAAATAGGGTGGTTTTTACCACCTATTCTAATGGGATCTAGTATAGAATCCTCCTAGGGGTGTTGTCATAAAATTTGGTAAATTCACTCACAATAACGGATGGGTTTTGGAAGGGATGTGCATATTTGAGAATGCCTCGAAAATATATTTGATTGATAAAGTTCCCAAGGGCAAATACAAGGGCAAAAGATGAGATGGAATCTCGACAACACTTTGTGGTGAATACTTGCAAATATATCTCTCTAAAATTGAGTGAAAACATTCTAATTTATATCCCAATAGGGAAATGGGGCAAGTTGGGGCATGCAAGGTAGGTACCACCACTTGTCAAAGCCCTTGCCATGCATTTGGAGGAAGAGGCCTCCAATTTGTAGTTTGTGATGGCCTAGATAGTCTCCCAATATTTCATAAGTCATTTGGTAGGATAAATGGTAGAAATTGATTGCCATTTATACTGACCTTGAATTTTTGAAGGGCTTGGACCATGGCTGTCCCACCCAAGGATGGTTTCTTGTGGTCATCCCTGGGTGGGATAGCCATGAACTATTGTTGTCCTAGGGTGGGATGACCATGGCTACATGGCCCAAAACCTCCCAAAAGTGGGGTAAACATTCCAAAAAGTGGTTAGGACCTCTAATTAAACCTTTATGGTTTCCCAATGGGGACATATGGTATCTATAAGAGTGGCATCATGGCAATCTTATCTGATTTACACAATTTTAGTGTCTATATATAACTTTTTTTGAAATGCATTTTGTTTCGCAAAAATAGATGACTAAATCATCAAATTATTAAGGTTATTAAGTAACCTAACCAAATTTATATGCCTCCATTTTGGAAGGAGCATACATTCTTGGAATCCTTGCTTTTGACATAATTGAAAGATTGATTTTGGTATACCTTTCAGCCACACTGTAATGACAATTTTAGGGGCTTTAGGGTATACTTGGTCTTGGTTCTTTGTTTTATAAGCCTGAGATATGTGTACCAAGGCTTCAAGGAGACCAATACTTTATTTTTTTTGAATTGGTGCTGAATTATGTACCCCAATGTAGGCTTGAAATTTATCTTTGGCAATGATTCTTTTGAATGTATGCAAATTTCACTTTTGAGTGTTTGAGTGTTGATTTTGATTATGAATTCATTATTATGACTACCCCTCAAGAAATGAGTCAATGAGGACATGACCAATGATGAAATCTATGAGTCACTTTATGCATATGACTAGATTGGGATTACCCTCAATTTTACCCATTATAAAATTTACCAGTTTTGTGAGGATTTTGATAGTTTTGTTGATATTTCATGGCAGAAAAGAATGGAATACCTTGTTCCCATGGAGTGGTCCAACCACAATGGAATTATTAGGGACTTAAGTAGAGACTTTTCAATTTATCCATGAACACTTTTAATGCAATCTTGATCCTTTGTTAATTTTATCAATTTTAACCTATTTTTGGTGATTTTTAGGCCATTTTCTTGATCTTTTTTAGCAATTTTTGTGAGATTTTTTGGTGGTCATCCCAATTTGGTATTTCTGCATAGTTTATGGCCATCCTATGGTGGTAAATTCAGCAAATTTTATGTCCATACCACCCTAGGACGACCATGCTCATCCTAGTGCTTTTTAATCTTAAAATTGGTCAAATGAGCTCATTTTCACATTTCTAACTTGGAAAATTGAGAGGTGAGGAGTAGGAGAGTGATTTGATAGAGTGGAGTGCTACTGAAACCATTACATATTCACAATTACCTAGCCTCAAGACTCGATAAGCGACGGAGCCAGTGCGAGATGGGTAAGGGCTGCATTTGCTCCTATCCTTTATTGAAATTAGAGATATAATTATTTTTGCATTTTCCAACCACACACTAAATATCAGTAAATGAACCACATTAGTGATAGAATTTAGGAATTTTTCCTTTTATTCTTGGTTTTTGTGCCATTTAATTTCATTTTTTTGTGTTTTTATGCTATTTTATGCCTATTTTTGGGGGCCAAGAAAGCCCTTTTTTAGCATTTTTGGGGGCTATCCATGGGTGGGACAACCACAATTTTGGAGAAAAAGGTCCCTTTTTTGAGCTATCTTTGCCATTTTTGGGAAATTTTATTGATTTTTTTGTTGCATTTTTGTTTTGCTTGCTTTCCACTATCAGGTATTCAAGATTCGATGTCAATTTTTGATTGTTTTTCAGACTACCAAGGACTTATTGATAGAGGATTACTAGAAATGGCTTGACGTCATTAGTCTTAAGCAAGTGACATAGCTAGAACCAGTGTAAAGAGAGAGAGCCTATCTAAAAACCTTGATAGATCTATGGGACCCTCGCACCAACACCTTTCACTTACTAACTTGGGAGATGACAATGACATTAGAGGATGTCTACCAGATTTTGTGCATTTCGATAGAGGGGCATCTGATTGTATCTACTCATAGCGATATTAGAGATACAATTTTACAAAGATACTTTACAATTGAATGGTTGAATGTACTATGAGAATTTCCTAGCAAGGGCATCCTAGTGGATTTATGGTATGAGGCAAAGGTATTGACTATGAGATATGCCTTACTGATGATATTGATCTCCAACATGTTGCTATCAAATTCATCAAGAGCTCAATTCCCTTCAAACATTTTGGAGTGCACCATAGAGAGGCCATTAGTGATGGCTTGGGGTACTACTTTATTGGTACAACTATATTATGAGTTGTACAAGATCCACTCCCATGGGTGAAAAGAATTGAGATGTAGCTTTCTACTGTAGGTGTGGGGATGACAACACATTGTTGTGGATCAAACATGAGGGCTACCCTGGATGACACAAACACAACTTGCAGATAGGGAT
Organism: Wollemia nobilis; assembly: GCA_028583015.1. NCBI lineage: Eukaryota > Viridiplantae > Streptophyta > Pinopsida > Araucariales > Araucariaceae > Wollemia > Wollemia nobilis. Next base: position 347,057 of record JAQPPZ010003675.1, read on the forward strand.
ATACGCTATTGTATCCTATGGCAACAAGCCCAAGATAATGTTTGAATCCATATATATGCAGGTATAATTGCTCATTATGCATAGTCATTTGCATGGCTCAAGGTATAGGAGGTTACTTGGTGACCCCACATGGATTGTCTAGAATGGCCTAAGGTTGAGGCGTAGCTTCATCAGGTGAGTCAAGGGATATGGTTAGTTGGTCAGCATGGGATTGAGTGAGAGTACTTCCCATATGCTCGAGTGCTGTAATAGTTTAGGCTATTCCAAGGGTTGCCTAGCAATCCAATGATCTACTAATGTTGTAGAGATAAGAGGACACTCTCTTGGCCTATAGTTGAGGTAGTTGGAGGGGAGGTAGATCCTATGGTGGATGTCTCTAATCTATACAATGTAGGTACTATATTAGAGTATGAATCTTGGTGGGTGACACACTAATGTCAAGGGGAGGGGCTGCTAGGAAGTGACACAACTATGGCAACAGGGGAGGCTCACAGGGATGCTCTAGATGAGGGACACAAGGAGGATATATATAAGGAGGATCCAGAATTAGATGAGTGACATGTGTGTCATTAGGTAGAGGATGAGTGGATATATCTCATTGATGTGGGGGATCCACATGATGACTAAATTGAGGATGAATTTGATAAGCAAGGAGTGTAGGCATGGTTGGTAGCACAAGATGCTACTATTGTTGAGCTACATGGTGATATAATCAAAGGTAGAAAAGAGTACATAGAGGATAGGGCTCTCCTATAGGTATAGGTGCAGAGTGCACAGGCTAATATTGATAGGCATGTAGCATAGTTAGCTACTCTTTGATCATAGGTTAGGGCAAGGAGCCCTAGCCATGGGGGATCTAGTAGTGGTGATATGACCATGCTACGGGAGGAGGTGACACAACTCTAGACCTTACTGAGTGAGTACCAGGCACATCACCGATAGGACACCACCTATAAATAGGATTTGGAGGATGATATAGAGCACCTTATAGGGCACTTACCCTCTTGTTCTACTGCTAGTGGGTCCTAGTAAAGTAGGAGAATGGTACAAGATAGTCATCGACTAGGATGGGGGCACCTAGATCTACTAGGAGAGAAGATAGGGCCAGGGAGAGCAAATCGAGGAGCTCTCAATGTGCATCGACTAAGAGTGGGGGTGAGAGTCATAGTGATAGTTTTGTGTGACCATGGATTTTGAGACTATGGTTCTTTTTGGATTTTTGGAAGTGTGAGGTCTGAGGACCCACTTGATTGTAGCCTACGAGAATTTTTTGGATGATAATGTATCTTTTTTTCCTGCATATATATATCCTTTTGTTATCATCATATGTTTCTTTATTGCTTTATTATATGTATGCAATGTTTATGTATGCTTTACTAATGCTTATCATGGATGTAAGTATTGCAATATGATGTGTTTTGATGATATGTGTATGAGTATATGCAAAATGAAATGGATGATTTGTTAATCTATACTAATGCTTTAGGAATATTGTTTGACACACTAAATTCTAGTACCATAGACTGTACCAACTTCATCTATTCCTTTTAAATTTTATCATGAGATTATATAATGGATTGTGAAAATATAAATTGACAAACATGTCGTAAAATGGTATGTAATGGAATGCATTATATGATGTTATATGATGTCTTTGAGATTTTCATGAGACTCAAACACTCTAGTGATCTAGTAAAAAGTTGTATAGTAACTATGCAATACCTTTTGGTAAGGTATAAATCTACTAGGATGACCAAGATATTAAATATCCTTATGTGTGCATGTGAGTTCATTTCTATGATAACGCATAAAGTTATCCCAGTGCCAAACATGATTGATGCACCCCATATGTATTGAAGATCACCCTACGAGTATCATTATCCTGAGTTTTGTACATATTTGTATTAGACCACTAAGTAATACATGCTACCAAAAGCTAGATCATTTGCATGCAAACATTGGTCTATACAAAAACAATTTGGTAATGTGACATACATATCATCATGCATAAGGATACCACCATTTCCAGATAAGCTTGATGCCACCTAACTTGTAATGAGGATAACCTTATGGTTATCAAATGCTGAGAATTCTAGGGATTCATGTTCAGTACTCCCTTATTTTCTTTTATTTTTTAATTGCTCTAGGGATTTTCTCATTTTTTTTTTGGTGAGAAAGGGATTTTTTTAGTGGTGAGAACCACTATTTATTTTACTTTTTTCTTTTGCTAATGGTGAAAACCACTTTTTATTTTGAATATTTTTAGTGGTAACAACCACTGTTTATTTTTCCCTTTGGATACTTACACCAATTTGTCATGAAGCAAGGGATTTTGATTTCTTTGGGTAGGGAGGAGCTTGTCCTTTTGTCAATTCTCAATATTTTTGAACCATTCCCACAAAGGGATGAGCGAAGTAAGCTTTTCGTTTAAGGTAGCACGTACCACTTTGTAGGTTTCATCTTTCCTTGTGAAACACTTGGATTTATTAGTGTGAAACTATGTTGGGATTATGACATATACAAGGTACGGTCAAAGTAAGATTCTACCTTCTAAAAATCAACATAGCTTTCTACAAAATCTAAAAAGAAAACTAGAGATGGATGAGTGACTGAAAACCCTTAATATGCCTTATAGAAAATGACTAGGTGAAGGGAAACCGACACACAATAGGGAATGTGGATGGAAATGATAACTATAATGTAAAAATACATTTATACTAACTTTTGACAAAGGTGATTTTTGAAGGATGCCTCATGTACATACCTGGTGCTAGACATGTATGATTAACTCTAAAATGCAAAATGCAATGATGGGTATGCTTAATGCAAGTGATGGTATAATGTAACAATATGAAATGTAATGCAATGCAATATTTTTGTGTTTTTGATATTTTAATGATGTTTTTGTATTTTGATAAATATATATATTTGACCAATGGGCTTAGTGGATGCCATTGGGGAATTTTGGGTGACCAAAGGGTTTATAGATATCTTTGGGGATTTTTTGGGTTAACCAAAGGTTTTGTAGACACCTTTGGGGATTTTTGGGGTAACCAAAGGGTTTGTAGAAACCTTTGGAGCATTTTGGGGTGACCAAAGGGTTTATAGATACCTTTGGAGCTTTTTGGGTGACCAAAGGGTTTATAGATACCTTTGGGGCTTTTTAGGTTGGCCAAAGGGTTTATAGATACCTTTGGAGCTTTTTTGAGTGACCAAATAGTTCATAGATACCTTTGGAGATTTTTGGGGTGATCAAAGGGTTCATAGATACCTTTGGAGCATTTTGGAGTGACCAAAGGGTTTGTAGACACCTTTGGAGAATTTTAGGGTGACCAAAGGGTTCGTAGACACCTTTGGAGTGTTTTAGGGTGACCAAAGGGTTCATAGACACCTTTGGAGCATTTTAAGGTGACCAAAGGGTTCGTAGACACCTTTGGAGCATTTTAGGGTGACTAAAGGGTTTGTAGACACCTTTGGAGAATTTTAGGGTGACCAAAGGATTCGTAGACACCTTTGGAGCATTTTGGGTTGACCAAAGGGCTTATAGATGCCTTTGGGGCATTTTGTGGTGGCCAAAGGGTTTATAGATTCCTTTGGATCATTTTGGGATGACCAAAGGGTTTATAGATACCTTTGGAGTTTTTGGGTGACCAAAGGGTTTATAGATACCTTTGGGGATTTTTGGGGTGACCAAAGGGTTCATAGATATCTTTGGAGCATTTTAGGATGTGATGCTTTAAGAATGAAAAGTCCACAGGTGAAGGATATTCAAGGTCTCAAGCTCCTCACATACTTCAATGGAAGCTAGGCAATAAGTTCTAGGTCCAATATGATTAGTGATAATGTAAGGACCTAACCAGTTTGCTATAAATTTATCCCTCAAATGGGGTTGCAAGTTAGAGTTTTGTTGGTTCTATTTAAGAAAAATATTTTCAACCTAAAATAGGATGGAATTTCATGTTATAGGCTCTCTTAAGCCTCTCTTGATAAACACATAGGTTCTCAAGAGAATTAACACATAATTCATCAAGCAAAGTTAATTGGTCCAGGAGAACCTACCATGCAGTGTCATCATCGATGAAATATTGCATGGATATGTGTAGTGATAAGATTTCCAACTCTAAGGGCATGATAGCCTCAGCACCATACACTAGTGAAAATGGGGTTGCCTCAATGGGTGTCCGAATACTAGTGCGATAAGACCACAGGGCCAAAGGCAATTGATTATGTCAATCTTTGTGATTATCCTTAATGATTTTCTTTAAGATTGCAATTACTATTTTATTTGATGCCTCAGATTTCCCATTGGCTTGTGGATAATAGGGTGTAAAAAAACTATGTTGGATGTTATATTTAGTTGTTAAAGCATGCACATCCTTATTCTTAAAATGTGTCCCATTGTCTAAAATTATTTTGGATGGAAAACCAAAACAACAAAAGATATTATATAAAATGAACTCCATAATGCAAGGCCCAGTCATAGTGATAAGTATAAATTCTTTACTTAGTGACCACAATTATGAACATATGATGACCTGAAGAAAATGGTGATATTTTCCTGATTAAATCAAACCCCATTGCAAAAATGACCAAAATGATTGAATCGGTTGTAAGGCCTGAGAAGGTACGTGTATCAAATTAGCATGGTGTTGACATTTGACACACTTCTTAACATAATCACAACAATATTTCTCTAATGTTGGCCAATAATAGCCCATGCAAAGAATGCACTTGGTGATGGCCATGCCATTGGAATGGCCACCACATGTATTTTCTTGCGTTTGGGTGATTGCCCAAACAAACTCTTTATGCTCTAAGAAATGAAGGAGGATACCCTCGTAGCTTCGAAGATACAATATGTCTCCAATTAAGACATATTTTTCTGATTTTTCATTGAATACGTGCTTGGTGGCATGCGAAAATCCAGAAGGAATATTACCAAGCTTTAGGTAATTTTTGAGGTGGATGGACCAATTTTGCTTTGAAGAAGCCTCAATTGCATGAATTGTTTGATCCTTTTTAAGTTCATCTCTCATGAATGCTGATTGAGAGAGAACTTGTTGCTATCAAAAGGAGTTTGAGGGAATAAATTCCCCCAAGCGGCATTATTTAAGCAATTGTGAAGTTGAGAGAACCGTTCATGAGAAGGTTCAATTTGAATCATGTGGAATTTTGGCATGGAGTTGAGCTCCTCACTCTTAGTCGTAAAGTGCGATAGCATTTTGACTTGAATGGTTGTTATATCATCATAAGGGTTCTGTGGGATTAAATATCCTAAGGAGGCCATTGTATCTACAAAACAATTATATAAATGAGGGAGTGCCTCAATATCATACCATTAAAATTTTGCCAAAATTTTATCCACTAGGGCTTGGTAGGTTTGCAATATTGGGTATCTACATTGGAATATTCCCTTGACATGATTCACTATGAGTAAGGAATCATCAAAAATGTTGAGCTTGGTTATTTTCATGGTGATTGTCGTTTGAAGGCCTATGAGGAGAGATTCATACTCGACATTATTCTTGGTGCACAGGAAATCAAGTTTAAATGATAGGGGTATTGGAGCCCCTTGCGGTGTGAAACATATAATTCCTACACCACCTCCTTGCTCGAACTTAGAGCCATCAAAAAATAGATTTATGTTAGCATTTGCTTCAGGATATTCAAGATCAGATGATTTTGACATCTGAAAGGCTCCATCATCGAGAATATCTATGATAAGAGGCTAATCATCCTGGAGGGGAGCCTCTACGAGTTTATCGACTATGACCTGACCCTTAATTGATTCTTTTACGATGAATTTGAGGTAAAATTTCATCAACAACATAATCCATTTTGTCATGTGACTGTTATGGTAAGTTCCACTCATCATATATTATAATGGATTCTCTTTAGATACCACATACATGGTATGATTGAGCATGTAATAGTGTAGCATTTTATTTCATAATTGACCAGGGTGTAGCTAATATAGTATGTAGTCTATTATTAGTGCAATTCATTCTTTTGGGCCAACATGGTGCCCAATGCAAGCTTATTTGTTGATATGTACAGATAGAACGACACTCCTAGTCGAGGAGGAGCCAATACTAGTAGCAAAGCCAAATATTGTTTAATATCATCAAAGGTGGCTTGACACTCATCATCCCACTTAAATGCAACCCCCTTGTGTAACAACTTGTTCATAGGCCAACACTTATCTGATAATTGCGCTATGAAGAATATGATGGATGTGAATTTTCCTTGCAGACTACGTAGTTGCTTGATAGTAGTAGGGGGATGCATTTGTAGGATTTACTTGACTTTATTTGGATCAAATTCTATGCCTCATTTAGATACTATGAATCCCAAGAGTTTTCTATATGTGACGCTGAAGATGCACTTCTTGGGATTTAGTCTAACATTGTGTTCGATGAGGCGATCTAGAACTTTGCACAATACATAAATGTGCTCATGGCAAAGTAAAAATTTAGCCAATAAGTCATCTATGTAATCTTCCAAAATTTTATGCATGTAGTCATGGAAGATATAAGTCATAGCTCGTTGGTAGGTAGCACCAATATTTTTAAGGCCAAAAGACATGACCTTATAAAAAATGTCCCCAAAGGTGTGGAAACCATCATGGGTTTTAATCACAAACATTGCTTTGTGTAATGGCAATCCAATGGGAGGACCATCCATCTTTAAAGACTACATACACCTCCATCAAAATTTGTAAGTTCACATAGCATGGAAAATTTGTTAAGAAAATATGGTGGGGGATTCATAGCCCGAATCAATTGCATTGAAAAATTAGAACAAGCTATGCCAGAAATCAAAGAGGAAGATCTCCAAAATATTGTGTCTAACTATGAGGAGGTTTTTCAAGAACCCATAGGCCTACCTCCCAAAATAGCTCATGACCATGCCATACATCTAGTGCCTAGTAGTCTTCCACCCAATGGACGTCCTTATCGATATACCCAACCCCAAGAAATAGAAATTGAGAATATTGTCCAAGAACTATTATACCAGGGTGTCATCCATCATAGTACTAGTCTTTATTCCTCACCTATCATCTTATATCATCGAAAAGATAATTCTTGGTGTATGTGTCGAGATTTTTGTCCTCTCAATAAAATCACAATCAAAGATAAGTTTCCTATTCCTGTCATTGATGATTTACTAGATGAGCTACGTGTTGCCAAATTCTTCACCAAATTGGACTTACGCTTAGGGTTCCACCAAATTCGAGTTAGGGACCAGAATATTCCCAAAACAGCATTTCGAACTCATGTAGGTCATTATGAATTTTTGGTCATGCATTTTGGTCTCACTACTGCACCATCTACATTCCAAAGTCTCATGAACCAAGTGTTTCTTCCATTCCTACAAAAATTTGTTCTAGTATTCTTTGATGACATACTCATTTATAGCAAATCATGGAAATATCATTTAGTACATGTGGACAGAGTTCTCCATATCCTACACAAAGAAAAGTTGTTTGTCAAAAGATCCAAATTTTCCTTTGGGGTTAAATAAGTGGGGTACCTCGGTCATATAGTATCTCACGAAGGTGTTAAGGTGGATCCCAATAATATTAAGGCAATACAAGATTGGCCCTTGCCTAAAACCATCAAAAAACTTTGTGGTTTTTTGGGTCTCATAGGTTATTACCATATATTTGTTCATGACTATGGTAAAATTGTGGGTCCTCTCACGGCTCTTACCAAGAAGGATGCTTTTCAATGGTCAATAGTAGCTACTAAAGCTTTCGAGGCTCTCAAGGAGGCCATGTGTATGACTCCAGTTTTGGCCACTCCAAATTTTCAAAAACCTTTTGTCATTGAATGCAATGCTTTAGGAATATGTATTAGTGCAGTACTAATGTAGGGGGGTCACCCCTTGGCATTCGAACGTAAACAAATTTCAGGGAAAATTTTGGGTAAATCCACCTATGAAAGAGAAATGTTGGCTATTTTACATGTAGTGGAAAAATGGAGGCATTACTTAATCAATAGCCATTTTGTTATTAAAACCGATCACAATAGTCTCAAGAATTTTTTAGAACAAAGGTTTTCTTATTCCCAAAAAATTAAGTGGTTGACTAAATTATTGGGATATGATTTTGTGATTGAATATAAGAAAGGTAAACAAAATGTGGCTGTGGATGCATTATCTAGAAAATACGAATACGAAGTAGTTATTAATACCATTTTAGGGCCATGTTCACAGTGGGTGTCTCAGTTACAAGAAGAATGGTTGTCCAACGATGAAACAACTCAAATAATTCAAGAGTTATCTATGGGTTCCTCTAAGTACCCTCTTTTCACATATGATGCCCAAATATTATGTACTAAAAATCGTATTTACATCCCTCATAATTCACCAAAAAAAGTAGAGATTCTAGAAGAGTCACTTGCTTCTCCTTTAGCAGGACATTCAGGGTTTTTGAAAACCCATATACGGGTTAAAAAATCCTTTTGTTGGAAAGGATTAAAGGTAGAGGTTAAGCAATGGGTAGTTGAATGTGAAGTGTGCCAATGCAATAAGGGAGAAACAGTCAAATCACCAAGATTAATTCAACCGTTACCTATTTTGGATCGCCAATGGGAACATATTTCCATGTATTTTATTGAAGGTCTTCCTAAGTCGGACGGAAAAATAGTAATTTTTGTGGTAGTTGATCGCCTTTCCAAATATGCTCATTTTCAGGCTTTACAACATCCATTTTTAGCAAGCAAAGTGGCCAAGGTATTTATGGATTCAAATTTTAAATTACATGGAATGCCCAAAAATATTGTAAGTGATCGTGATCCCATATTTACCAGCAATTTTTGGATATAATTGTTTCGACTTAGTGGTACCAAATTAAATATGTCTTCTGCATACCATCCACAAATAGATGGTCAAACGGAGGTAGTTAACAAATGTTTGGGTACCTACCTAAGATGTTTTGCTCAGGATAAACAATATCAATGGAGTCAATGACTATCATTGGCGGAATGGTGGTATAATACTTCTTATCATTCTTCCACTAAGATGTCTCCTTTTGAAGCATTATATGGAACAAAGCCACCAACAATTGCCGATTATGTACAAGGATCTTCCAAAGTGTCTTAAGTCAATGATTGGTTATAGAAGAGACAAGAAATGCTCACTATATTGAAAGATAATTTGGTCCAAGCACATAATCGTATGAAGCAAAAACAAGACAAACAACGTTCAGAATGAACATTCAATATGGGTGATATTGTATTCCTACATCTTCATCCCTACAAGTAGCTATCATTGAAGCTCAAATCTAGTCAAAAGTTGTCACCATGATTATATGGTCCTTATAAAATTGTGCATTGCATTGGTGAGGTAGCATATCAACTAGAGTTACACCAATCCTCTTGCATACACCCAGTATTTCATGTCTCCTGTCCCAAATAGGTTATTGGCCAGAAGGTACACTCTCAATCAGAATTACCAATGCTGGATGAAGAAGAACGTATCCATATACAACCAAAATAAGTGCTACAAACCATATCACACTGACTCAGATCTCGTCACATCCAAGAATTCCTCATCAAGTGGCAGGATTTACCTGAATAAGATGCAACTTGGGAGTCTGAAAGTATTTTCTAGTCATTTCTAGCTTTGAGGACAAATATTTTTGAGGAGGGGAGTCATGCTACAACCCTAACATAGACAAATATGTTAGGTTCCATTTGAATTAATCATTTTTACTATTTAGACTAGGGTTGATTTATCAGTCAAAATCATCTATCATCGTTTTTACATTCCTTTATTTGCGCATATCGTAATTTCTTGAACGGCGGGGACGAGCCCACCCAGAGTCAAAAAATTATCATTTGCTTATATTTGTTATTCGTAATTTCATTATTTATATGTGTGTTGCCTTATGTCATTGTTTAACTCTACGTAAGTGTTGAAGATTATTGTATTACTATGTGTTTGACTAAAAAAATAAGGGTAACCTTCCACAAATGGTACCAATTTTGATCATCCATCCATCCAAGTGAAATCTATGATGGTGATAGTCTTCTATGATTCCAAGTTACTATTGCCCCACTATATCCACTTCAAATCCTTTGGTTCCATGTGTTCATTGCATCACTTGGATATCCATAATAATTTTATTTTTGGTTCTATGCTTCTACTATGCCACTCTGATATCCATAATAATTGCTCCATTGATTCCTCCTCTTTGATACTCATAATTACTACTATTTTTCTTCTATTGAATCCTATACTTGTTAACTCTATCATTCTATTCAAGTCCATAATATTGTTTTATGATGATTTATGCAATGCCTCCATGACTATTTCTTCTTCTAGTGGCATGGATGTTGATATGCTACAACCTTATCTAGATGTTTTTTTTTAATATTCAACATTTTGGTTCTTTCTTTTTTTATAATGGTATTCTTTTCATTCTTTTTTATCATCCTCTTTATTTTGTTCTACTTTTGGTTTTTCCTTGTGCTCTTCTAGTAATGCTTCCTTACACTTTGCTTCTACATCTTCTTTGGAATCTACTTTTTCTCCTTCCTTAGACTCTACTTTTGATTCTTTTTGTTGCTTCTTTAATTTATTCCCTTGCACCAACTTCTTTTTGCTTCTCCCTATATCCAAGCTTGTTAAGTTGATAAATATATTATCTTCTTTTTCATGTGTTATAACTTCATGAACTTATTTTTCACATTAATGTCAAAAATACCAAATGAGACTAACCAGGGTTAATTAAGAATAGAATCCACATCATCCATATCTATAGCATAAAAATCTAAGTGTAGATCATATTTATCCTTAGTGATAATTAAATATTTGAAAATATGAACATTCTCACCCTCACCCTATATATTCTTGATATTATTTACTTGAAACTCTAATCTCTTAGCTAAATCAATATTCAAGATATTATAGTTGTTATTGAGGTTAATGAAAATAATAACCTTCTCTTTTGTAATGCATCCATCAACTTGTAAAATAATAATTTTGTATGGAAAAAAAACCCTTTGATCATTCCTTTGCTTGTGTGATGCCAAAATATTGGTTGTCGTATATGTCACACTATAAACCATATTTGTTCCTTTTTTATTTCCTTGATTATTTTGATTCATTGTTTAAATATTATGATTATATCGTTCAAACTATAAATATTTTTATATGGATCCCATTTTATCAAAAATGCAGAAAACTTATAATCCAAGATCTAAATTCTTGTTCTAAATAATAAAGAAAATTAAATTATCAAATACATGTAGCATAATTTTAAGATTTAAAAATTTTCTACCATTCTTTACTATTTGTATCATCTTCTATAGAAAATTTTGGAAATGCAATGAGACCACACCAAAAAATGATAGTGAAAACTAAGGTTTTATGAAAAAAGGGTTTCACAAAAAAATACTTCATAAGAAATTGATTAACTTACTCAGACTAAAAGATATCTCAAATTTGATTTTTCTTTAAAAAGTACAATTTAAAACAATGTCACTACCCGATTCTTAATTTATTATTATTATTTATTTAAGACATATTAGGGTATAACTTAAATATTCCTAGTGCCTAATTGAGAGTACAACCTCTTATGGAGTCAATTAGGGCCCACCAATACACTGGCCCGGGACTAGGTATCTCAGTTCATTTAAGATTGACAAGGAGTTGTCCCATTCCAACTCGTCACTGAACCTTCTAGCACTAGTATCTAGCTCCTTATAGTATTTGTGTTCCGCTAATAATTCCTCAATAGAATGATGAACGTGATACCCCTCACCGTACTACTTGTATAGAAGCTTAGAGGTGATGTCTCATTCCACCCCTCATCACTTCTTCTTGACAAAATTATGACTTGTACTAAACTGGTTTGCCAAAAAGCAACCATTATCGATTCACAATAATTGCCAACTTGCTATTACTGGTGTTGGGTGGATGTTCGTTTGACTTGATGAAACATCGTAAATATTGTATTTTGAAGAGTTGTTCAACCTATTACTGTTTGGTAATTCATCCTCCTTGATGAATTTAATGGAATAATAGGTTTTTATAAGATGCCTCATAATATTTTGAGAATACACTTGAATGATATAAATCTTTGTCACCTTTTTAGGGTTTCTAAGAACTCAAAAGACACATAGAAATAGTATTTAAGTAAATATATAAAGCTTCTATGCCATGTAATCCAAATTACTATCATATTTTCCAAAAGTAATTATATAAAATCATGAGATAATTTACATATTAACTTCTATATTTTTGCTATGAAACTATAAAATATAAATAATTTAAATATAGCAATTTAAAAAAGAAATCATTGGAATATAAAACCATAAAAGTTATACCAATATAAATCCCCCATGTACTAACCAATATATCATACACAACTCCTTTGATAGCTATTATATAAAATTAAATAATAAATAATATATTCAACTAACATTTCAAACTTATAAACTATTAAACTAATAAAAAAATTAACCTATGTAAGATTAAGTACAAAAAGTATCCCTAATTACCAAATATGGAGTGACTGTAGAGCAAAAAAATAGCACACCTATCAAGGGAAATTGATATTGTTTTATTAAGCATTCGAAAGCGACAGTAAAGTAAACATAAAGATCACAAATATTTGAAAGGAATGGGGTTCTCTTTATATTGATCAATCAGTCAAATAGATGGTTACAAAATGTTCCCTTGAGGACTCTCAATTTGATATAATTTAATTACAATGCTGAAGGATCCAATTCTTTCACAAATCTATAACACACTTTCAATGTTTTCCTCGCACTCACGATTGAAGCACGGGTTTTTGTTACCACTAAATGAGTTGTCCTTCTTCAACTCTTTAGCTCCTTCCTCCTCGCACTCACGATTGAACTACGATTTTTGTTACCATTGAATGAGCTATCCTTATTCAAATATTTACTTCCTTCCTCATGCATTGGAATACCTGTACCTATACAAAAGAAATTGAAATTGGTTAATAGCATGTGTAGATTAAGATAATATCAATGAAATGTATGCAACATAGGATGAAAAAAGTGCAATAGATAATATGAAACTACTCCAAATGCTACCAAAACTTAACATAATGCATATTATCTACTTTTGTAATGATTTGTGTAGAAATTTAAATGATATTATGAGTAAAATTAGTGGTCATCCCTAGGTGGGCCAATTAGGACTGTCATTACAAAAATCGTAATTGACGGTCCAAAACTGCTCCAAAGTTCACCAAATTCAAGTATGATGCTAATATACCACTCTAATATTGATCTACACTAATATTGATTCAAAATTCTATGCCAATTAATGGCCATCCTAGGGTGAGCCATTTAGGACTGTTAACCATCCCAAGTGGGAACAACCACAAAACAGGGTGGTTTTTTACCACCAATTCCAATGGGATCTAGTCTAGAATCCTCCTAGGGTTGTTGTCGTAAAATTTGTTAAATTAACTAACAAGAATGTATGGGTTTTGTAAGGGATGTGCATATTTGGGAATGCCTCAAAAACACCTTCAATTGATGAAGTTTCCAAGGGCAAATACGAGGGAAAAAGATGAGAGGGAATCTCGATAGCACTTTGTGGTGAATACTTGCAAATAGATCTCTATAAAATTCAGTACAAACACTCAAATTTATAGCCCAATATTTAAATGGGTAAATTTGGGGCATGCAAGGTAGGTACCGCCACTTTTCAAAGCCCTTGCCATGCATTCGGAGGAAGAGACCTTCAATTTATTGTTTGTGATGTCCTAGATAGTCTCCCAATCTGTCATAAGTCATTTGGCAAATATATGGTAGAAATTGATTGCAATTTATCCTAACCTTGACTTTTTAATGGGATTGGACCATGGCCATCCCACCCAAGGATGGTTTCTTATCGACGTCCCTAGGTGGGATGGCCATGAACTATGATTGTCCTGGGGTGGGACGACCATGGCTACATGGCCCAAAACCTCCCAAAAGTGGGGTAAAAATTCCAAAAAGTGGTTAGGACCTCTAATTAACCCTTGATGGTTTCCCAATGGTGCCATATGGTATTGATAAGAGTGGCATCATGGTAATCTTATCTGATTTACTTGATTTTAGTGTCTATAGATGCCTTTTTTTATATATGCATTTTGTTTCACAAAAATAGATGAATAAATCATAAAATTATTAAGGTTATTCAGTAACCTAACAAAATTTAGATGCCTCCATTATGGAAGTAGCATACATTCTTGGAATCCTTACTTTTGACATAATTGAAGGATTGATTTTGGTATACCTTTCAACCACACTGTAATGACAGTTTTAGGGGCTTTAGGGTATACTTGGTTTTGGTTCCTTATTTTATAAGCCTACGATACATGTCCCAAGGCTTCAAGAAGACCAATACTTTGTTTTTTTGAAATGGTTCTGAATTATTTACCCTAATGTAGGCTTGAAATTTATCTTTGGCAATGATTCTTTTGAATGTATGCAAATTGCACTTTTGAGTGTTTAAGTGTTGATTTTGATTATGAATTCATTATTATGACTACCCCTCAAGTGATGATTCAATGAGGTCATGACCAATAATGAAATAAATGAGTCACTTTATTCATATGACTAGATTGGTATTACCCTCAGTTTTATCCATTGTAAAATTTACCAGTTTTGTGAGGATTTTGATAGTTTTGTTGATATTTCATGGCTAAAATGAATGGAATACCTTGTTACCATGGAGCATTCCAACCACAATGGACTTATTAGGTATTTAAGTAGATACTTTTCAATTCATCCATCAACACTTTGAATGCAATATTAATCCTTTGTTAAATTTATCAATTTTAACTTATTTTTGGCAATTTTTAGGCCATTTTCTTGATATTTTTTAGCTATTTTTGTGATATTTTTTGGTGTTCATCCCAAGGTTGGATGGATGCATAGTTTATGGCCATAATACGGTGGTACAGTCAGCCAATTCTCTGGCCATCCCACCCTAGGACGACCATGCTCATCCTAGTGCTTTTTAAGCTTAAAATTGGTCAAATGAGCTCATTTTCACATTTCTAACTTGGGAAATTGAGAGGTGAGGAGTAGGAGAGTGATTTGACAGAGCGGAGTGCTGCTAAAACCATCCTATATTCACCATGACCTAGCCTTAGGACTTGAAAAGCAACGGAGCCATTGCGATACGGGTAAGGGCTGCATTTGCTCCTATACTTTATTGAAATTAGAGATATAATTATTTTTGCATTTTCCAACCACACACTAAATATCAGTAAATGAACCACATTAGTGATAGAATTTAGGAATTTTTTCTTTTATTATTGGTTTGTGTGCCATTTAATTTCATTTTTTTGTTTTTATATGCTATTTTATGCCTATTTTTGGGGGCCAAGAAAGCCATTTTTAGCATTTTTGGGGGCTGTCCCTGGGTGGGACAACCACAATTTTGGAAAAAAATGTCCATTTTTTTAGCTATTTTTTGCATATTTGGGAAATTTTATTGTTTTTTTTTTGTTACATTTTTGTTAAGATTGTTTGCCTCTGTCAGGTATTCAAGAGTCGATGTCAAGTTTCGACTCTTTTTCAGACTACCAAGGACTTATTAACAAAGGATTACTAGAAATGGTTTCAAGCCATTAGTATTAAGCAAGTGACACAGTTAGAACTAGTGTATAGAGATAGATCCTATCTGAAAATCTTGATAGATCTGTGGGACCCTCACACCAACACCTTTCACTAATTGACTTGGGATATGACAATGACATTAGAGTATGTCTACTGAATTTTGTGCATTTCGATAGAGGGGCATTTGATTGTATCTACTCATAGCGATCTTAGAGATACCATTTTATAGACATACTTTATAGTGGAATGGTTGAAGGTACTAAGATACTATCCTAGCGAGGGCATCCTAGTGGATTTATGGTATGATGCAAAGGTATTGACTATGAGACATGCCTTATTGATGATGTTAATCTCCAACATGTTGCTATCAGATTCATCAAGAGCTCGGTTCCCTTCAATCCTTTTGGAGTGCACCATAGAGAGGTTGTTAGTGATGGCTTGGAGTATTACTTTACTAGCACAACTATATGATGAGTTGTACGAGATCCACTCCCATGGGTGAAAATAATTGAGATGCAGCTTTCTACTACAGGTGTGGGGATGGTAGCACATTGTTGTGGATCGACCACGAGGGCTACCCTCGATGAAACAAACACAACTTGTAGATAGGGATATAGGCTATGGGATCCTATGATAGAAATACCAAGAGAAGGTTTGAATCCATACCTATGCAGGAACAATTGATCATTATGTATATTTATTTGCATGGCTTAGGGTAGAGGAGGTTACTTGGTGACCCCACATGGATTGTCCAACATATGGCCTAAGGTTGAGGCACAACTTCATCGGGTGAGTTGAGGGATATGGTTAGTTGGTCATCATGGGAATGAGTGAGAGTAATTTCCATATGCTTGAGTGCTACAGTAGTTTAGGCTATGCCAAGGGTTTCCTAGTGAGCCAATGATCTACCAATGTTGTAGATATAAGAGGACATTATCTTGGCCTATAGTTGAGGTAGTTGGAGGGGGATCATATCCTATGGTGGATGTATCCAAGCTAGACAACATAACACACCAATTGCAAGGGGAGGGGTTGCTAAGAAGTGACATAACTACAATAATAGGGGGGCTCAAAGGGATGCTCCAGATGAGGGACACGAGGAGGCTCTAGATAAGGAGGAGCCATACTTAGATGAGTGGAATGTGTGTCATCAGGTAGAGGATGAGTGGATAGATCTAATTGATGTGGGTGATCCACATGATGACTGTAGTGAGGATGACTTTGATGAGCAGGGAGTGTATCACAAGATGTTACTATTGCTGAGCTACAGGGCAAGATGATTAGAGGTAGACAAAAGCAAATAGAGGAGAGGGCTCTCCTATAGGCATAGGTGTAGAGTGCATAGGCTGATATTGATATGCATGTAGCATAGTTAGTAACTCCTCGATCATAGGTTAGGGCAAGGAACCCTAGCCATGGGGGATCTATTAGTGGCAATATGACCATGCTATGGGATGAGGTGACACAACTCTAGACCTTACTAAGTGAGTACCAGTAATGTCATTGATAGGACACCACCTACACATAGGATTTGGAGGATGAAATAGCTCATATTATAGGGCACTTACCCGCTTGTTCTATTGCTAGTGGGTCCCAAAATAGTAGGATAATGGTACATGATATTCATCGACCAGGATGGGGGCACCTAGCTCTATGAGGAGAGTAGATAGGGCCAGGGATAGCATATCGAGGAGCTCTCAACATGCATTGACTAACGGTGGGGGTGAGAGTCATAGTGTCAGTTCTGTGTGACCATGGCTTTTGAGACTATGGTTATTTTTGAATTTTTGGTAGTGTGAGGTCTGAGGACCCACTTGATTGTAGCCTACGAGCAGTTTTTGGATGATTATGTATCTTTTTGTCCTGCATATATATATCCTTTTTCTATCATCATGTGTTTATTTATTGCTTTATTAGATGTATGCAATGTTTATGTATGATTTACTGATGCTTATCATGGATCTATGTATTGCAATATGTCGTGTTTTGATGATATGTGTATGAGTATATGCAAAATGAAATAGATGATTTGTTAATCTATACTGATGAGTTAGGAATACTATTTGATATACTAAATGCTAGAACAATAGATTATACCAACTTCATCTATTCCTTTTAACTTTTATAATGATATTATATAATGGATTTTGAAAATGTAAATTGACAAACATGTGGTCAAATGGTATGTAATGGAATGCATTATATGATGTTATATGATGTCCTTGATATTTTCATGAGAATCAAACACTCTAGTGATCTAGTCAAAAGTTGTATAGTAACTATGCAAGAATTTTTGGTAAGGGATAAATCTACTAGTATGACCAAGATGTTAAATATCCTTGTGTGTGCATGTGAGTTCATTTCTATGAATACGCATAAAGTTACCCCAGTGTTAAACATGATTGATGCAACTCATATGTACTGAATATAACCCTGCGAGTATCATTATCCTGAGTTTTGTACATAGTTGTATTAGACCACTAGGTAATACAGGCTACCAAAAGCTAGCTCATCTGCATGCAAACATTGGTCTATACAAAAACAAGTTGCTAATGTGACAGACATATCGTCATGTGTAAGGATATCTCCATTTCCAGATAAGCTTGATGACACCTAACTTGTAATGAGGATCACCTTATGGTTATCAAATGCTAAGAATTATAGGGATTCAAGTTTAGTACTCCCTTATTTTTTTTATTTTTGAATTGCTCAAGGTATTTGCTCATTTTTTTTGGTTAGCAAGGGATTTTTGTAGTGGTGAGAACCACTGTTTATTTTACTTTTTTCTTTTTTTGATGGTTAAAACCACTGTTTATATTGAATATTTTTAGTGGTAACAACCACTGTTTATTTTTCCTTTTGGATAATTACCCCAATTTGTCATGAAGCAAGGTATTTTGATTTCTTTGGGTAGGGAGGAGCTTGTCCTTTTGTCAATTCTCAACATTTTTGAACCATTCACACAAAGGAATGAGTGAAGTAAGCTTTTCACTTAAGGTAGCACGGACCACTTTGTAGGTTTCATCTTTCCTTGTGCGACACTTAGATTTATTAGTGTGAAACTGTGTTGGGATTATGACATATACAAGGTATGATCAAAGCAATATTATACCTTCTAAAAATCAACATAGCTTTCTACAAAATCTGAAAAGAAAACTAAAGATGGTTGAGTGACTAAAAACCCTAAATATGCCTTATAGCAAATGACTAGGTGAAGGGAAACCGACACACAATATGGAATGTGGATGGAAATTATAACTATAATGTAAAAAGGCATTAATACTAACTTTTGACAAAGGTGATATTTTAAGGATGCCTCATGTACATACTTGGTGGTAGACATGTATGATTAAATCTAAAATGCAAAATGCAATGATGGGTATGCTTAATGCAAGTGATGGTATAATGTTGTAGACACCAAAACAGCACCATTCCGATTAAGTGACTACAAACACTGATCGCATGCACATACACAGCTTTCAGGGCAGCCCTTAGAGGTCAAACAGTGGTCTTGGCCACTTGCACGACAGTTTAGAGGGTCAAAAAATGAGCGGTGCAGAGTTGGTCGTTTTGTCAAAACCTTTAACAAACTTTAAGCCTTTAGTCCAAAGCAGCCTTCAAAACTTCACCAAACTTCAAGCCTTAAGCAATCCAAAGCAAAGTCTTCAAAAGCAAACAAGCCTCAACAAAAAGGGGAACCTAGCCTTAGACGTCACGAAATCGCGACGTCGCGATTTCGCGCGTCGCGAAATCGCGACACCTTTGGCCCCGAGGGGAGCCTCGGCCAAAGGTGTCACGATATCGCGACACCTTTGGCCCCGAGGCTACCCTCGGCCAAAGGTGTCGCGAAATCGTGACACCTTTGGCCCCGAGGGGAGCCTCGGCCAAAGGTGTCACGATATCGCGACACCTTTGGCCCCGAGGCTCCCCTCGGCCAAAGGTGTCGCGATATCGCGACACCTTTGGCCTCGAGGCTACCCTCGGCAAAGGTGTCGCGATATCGTGACACCTTTGGCCTCGAGGGGAGCCTCGGCCAAAGGTGTCACGATATCGCGACACCTTTGGCCTCGAGGCTCCCCTCGACCAAAGGTGTCGCGATATCACGACACCTTTGGCCCCGAGGGGAGCCTCGGCCAAAGGTGTCACGATATCGCGCGTCGCGATATCGCGACACCTTTGGCCCCAAGGGGAGGCTCTGTCGAAGTGTCACGATATCGCGACGTCGCGATATCGTGACACTTCGGCACTTTACGTTTAAAAGGCATACTTACGATAATCAAAGGCGGACTTTGACGTGGCCGCCGCATCCAAAGAATGACTGCCACGTGGCACCCTTACGTGCCCCTCTCCAAAGAGACCCCGTGGATCTGCAGAACGGCGGACTTTAATGAGACAAGCAGTTTTGAAACAAATCCGATCCGAGGCCACGCCTCATAACTTCCGATGTCAGTACGAGCCATGTCTCATAATGACCTGATAAAGATCAAATCTGAGCGGCCCTTGCGGATTTAGGGTTTGACATTAATGCTCCAAGAGGCGAAAACCTCTATAAAAACTAGCTCGATACGAAGTAAAAAAAAGGAGGAAGCATTTTCTGAAACATCACGAAGTGCTGCAAAACCAGAGGCTCATTTACAGTCTTTTCGAACTCATTCTTCCGCACCTTAAATCCCGACATTGGATTACATTAATCCATTAATTCGACGACAACTCTTTCCTTTTGGATTTTGAGCCAATTCCTAGTGGGTTGGCGTCGAGGTCAAGCTTTGAAAGGGCGGCCCGCTTGGGCATCTCACTCATATGTTATGTTAATTTAATATATGTTGTTTTCAATGGATATAACAATAGTTTACGTTTTATGTTTGTCGAATACATGCTATTTTCAAATACATTATAACAATAGTCTACATTTTCATCTTCGAATTATATATATATATCTTTCCATCAACATGTAAAAGTTGCAGGTCTTCATAGAGTTATTTCATTCATACATTTAATCAACCTTTTACATGCATTTCTCATTGCTTCCTAAAGACAAACGTTCTGCCTTCTTGTTGCAGGTGCTACTAACGATTCTTGTTTCTTTTGCAGGAAGAACAGCAGCAAGCAAGGACTCATCACCGCAAGCGGCGGCAACACTGTAGCCCGCCCATTTTACATGTGGGCATGCGGAAAGAGATCATTATTCATCTGTTGTAACCGAAAACACGTAACTGAAGAGGCGTATTGTAACCGAGCGGAATCACATTAATAAAAAGGGTTGTGCTCCTATTTTTAATTTAATTCCATCCGTGTTATTTTATACATCAATCTAGTTCTATTTTTATTGCATCTTTAATAGTGTTTTCCATTCCGAAATCTCATGCTTTCAGTGGCGATCACGGTGGGACCCGAGCCCACAGTTTTTATTTTTAGGTTAAGTGACTGATCTAAAATTGCTTTTTTTTCTACAGTTACGGTATTCGTCTCTGCAAGTGACGATTACAGAGTGCTATTCGTCTCACCCCGGGACGAATAAACTATTCGTCTCACCCGAAAATGATTACTGTTCTGGTATTCGTCTCACTCCGGGACGAATAAGCTATTCGTCTCACCCTGAGACGATTGTCGTTCTAGTATTCGCCTCACCCAGGGACGAGTGCAGTTCTGTGCAATTTTTCAGAGTGAATCAGAGACATCCTGTTAGGCAGAGAAGAGGTAGGGGTTTTATAGCTTCTGTCAAATTGTTGTTTTTCTATTTTCTAATTTTTTTTAAGGTAGAAAATTTTTTCGTAAATTTAAAAAAAAAAAAAAAATCTTTTTAAATTTTTACTTGTTGTTTTCAGTTAGTATTATCTGTCTGGCATAGGGAAAGATTTCTTTTTCAGTTGCCTGTTTCAATTTTTTGCAAAGTAAAATGAACCCCACACACCACGTGGTATTTTAAACCAAGGCGTTGGTCGTAAAACCCCAACCCTTGAGCAAGACCAAAGGTGGATTCCATTATCACTTTGGCTTGAGATATTGCATCCATTACCTCGATCGCGATTGTTGCTAGACGTAAATCCCGACGAAGGCTGACCGAGTGTAGCTTGGGGTGATTCCCAAGCACGCGAGGATAAGTTTTCTATGGTAGGTGTCATAAACAGAGCGATTCCCCTTCCGTACCGCCTATGTTCCACGTACCATCTGCTCTCACGTACCTATAGTCTCCCTCACGTAAGGGCGGGTATATAGAGAGGTTGGTATATCGGTCCGGCAATGGTATATTGAAGGGGCGACCATTTATGGGAGTCATATGAGCCAACATTATGCATTTAAACGTTCTTCCAAAATTGCAAAAACAAAACGAAACACCAAAATGCACTAAACCAGTCTAGGACACACTATTTAATCCTTAAAAGAGATAATCACAGTTTTGTGTATGTGTGTGTTTACTTCTGCTTAGTGTAGACAAAAAGACAAATCATCATAAACGAGATAAAATCTGCTTAGATAGTAGCGAAGCATCACAATGGTGTACACTCGTAGCCAAGCCCAATCAAGGGCAGACGCTACGGAAGGTACACAAAGAGAGGGCGCTAGTCGCCTTCGCTTTAGCCCTGAGGACCTAGCCATACCGTCTTGGCAGTCTGGCCTACAACAAAGTCCACATCAGGCCACTTCAAGAAGGAACTATTGGGAACCTCCTCATTGGAATACACCCATTCAACACAGCCCCTTTCGGGAAGATGGTTCACATGCAGCTCTCAATGTAAGTAGACAACCGCCTCTTGAGGCTAGATTTGAATGGCCACAGCACGATGAAGCGCTAGAGAGGCATACTGTCCATTTGGAGGGGCAACGTGGATATGGCGTCCCTTCTTTACCTCCCATCAGAACAGAAAAACAACATCCAGAGCGCAGGGCTCTTTACACAGGGCAAGCTAACTCCGCCCGCCCCTTTCACACCCATGAAAGGGAGTACGAGGAAGATCATCACATTCCTCGAGAACAACAAACAACGCGGGAACCTTGCGTTT
This sequence comes from Wollemia nobilis, assembly GCA_028583015.1. NCBI lineage: Eukaryota > Viridiplantae > Streptophyta > Pinopsida > Araucariales > Araucariaceae > Wollemia > Wollemia nobilis. Next base: position 369,654 of record JAQPPZ010003675.1, read on the forward strand.
CTGCACCTGCAAGATATCATGATCACACATCGAGGCTAGGGCCTCAAACAAATGTCGCCTACCCCGACAAAGGGAAGCAACCCATTGAAATTTTAGACCATCAAGATCGAGGCAAACACATAGGCAAAACATTCAAGCCTCCTCGAACAAAAGAGGGCAGACCCAGTTGACCCGGCAGTCGCCAGACATGCCGCTCGCCAAGCTCGAATCACGCAGCTTGAGCAGGGTCATCAGGAGTTAGAGTATTTATACCGCTTGAATAAAGAGCGCATGCAGCGCGAAGCGGATGAATTGCGCTATAAGCTACCTGAGAGGGTGCCAACCCCTCGCACCCATAGAGAAGAACAATATGAGAGGCACAATCCCTGGGTGCAAGACAGGTCTCCGCGACCTCGTCAAGTTTTGCCTCCGAGACCTTATAGACCCGAGAGGGAGGCCACTCCCCGAAACAATGATGGGTACCCCCAACGGGGACTCAATCAAGGTCATAGGTCTCGCCCAGGGACTCCTCAAGAAGTTTATGAGGAGTTCGAACCAGAAATAGAACGGGCCGACACGCCCCATCAAGGCGGGAGGGCTGCCAATCGGCCACCTCCCCATAGGCCTCCAGTCTCCCTTGACCCACAACGAGAGCAAACCAAAGAAGAAGAAATAAAATCTTTCGATGCATACAAAGCGCTATTAGAGCGTTTGGAGTCTGTGGAGATAAAAGCTTTTGGGCATCAAAAGCCCACACTACGTCAACTCCGCAGTCATCCGGTGCATCCCTCAGTACCCATACCTCTTTACCCTGAACATTTCAAGTTGCCACAATTGGCAGTCTTTAAAGGTGAGGAGGATGCACAAGAACATGTCACGAGGTTCCTAAGTCAATGCTTCGGCATCCAAGACAATGATGCATTGTTGCTTAGAACTTTCATAACCACATTCGCGGGCCCTGCCTCGGATTGGTTTACACAATTGCCCAAACACAGTATCAACAACTTAGATCAACTAGTGGATGCATTTCTTGAACGCTTTGCTTTCAACACAAGGAAGAAGGCATCACTAAGTGATTTGGCCAGCCTCAGGCAGTATGAGGAGGAAACAATAGCAGCATACGGGAACCGATGGAGGGCTTTGCTTTCCAGGCTACCCTACCGTCCCCCTATGTCTGATCTCACTCAGATGTTTGCACGAAGTTGCTTAAAATCAATCTCTGGGCTATTGCTGCTGCAGCAATACGACAGCTTAGAAGAAGCTTTGGCGCAAGCCAGAGTCATAGAAGAGATTAAAATAGGCGAAGGCACAATTGCCAAGCCTAAAAAGAAAGAGTGGAATAAAACCACTAAGACTGGGAATACGCAATCACAACCCGCAGCGGTTAATCAAGTTGCGATCAATGTTCCCAAGCCTGTGCAAGACACGCAGCCTCAAAAGGCCAATTACCAGCAAGTGCCTCCTAGTTATGAGAAAGATAATAAGAAACAGGAGCAGAATCAGCAGCGTCGCCCTAGGCGACAATTCACCCCTTACACGGAGTCTAGGGACTCCTTATTTGACCGCTTGTCAGCGGCAAATTTAGTAACCCTTCCAGAGATCCCGACTATAGACCCTAACGCTCCTAAACCTAAGGGATATAGAGAGGAACTATACTGTAGATTTCATAGGCGAAGGGGACACGATTTGAATGGATGTTGGAAGTTCAAAGGACTCATCCAAGATTTAATCAAAAATAAAACATTGGCCGTGGACAACCCCATAGCGCCAAACAACCAACAAATGGGGGTATTCAAGGACCCCTTGCCTGCCCACGAGGCACAGGCAAAACCTCTCCAAGTTAATGAGGTGCGCCAGAACCTTCCCATGCAAGGATTTGTGGGAATGATCAGCATAGTGACGAGGAATAAAAAATACTCAGTAGTTGCCCCTGGGGCAGCCACAAAGGAAGTTCCGACAACGTCACAGCCTCAACAACACCCTATACAGTCACCTCCGCCTAGACCAGAAATCACGATACGGAGCAAACTCACGTAGAGTTTGCGGACCACATCGGCTAGGCTGTCCATTTACGAGCTTATTCAACAATCAACACCTCACAGGGAAGCTCTTATGGACATTTTAAAAACCATCGAATTACAGCCCCAAGAAGCAAATTCTTTCAACAACTTCGTGGGACACGTAAAACGATGTACTCGAGCCGGTCATCACCTTCGAGAGAGGATGAAGTCAAAGCAATATCGAATGACGCGGCAGATCCACCCCCGCATGTTGTTGCGCGGATCAACGGGATCCCGTATAAGAGAGTGTTGGTAGATACCGGCTCGTCCAAGAATATTATTACCACTGCAGCCCTAAAACATTTGAAGTCGCCGACCTCTCATATCACAGACCTCCACGTACACACTGCGAGCTTTCAATGATGCAATATGCTCGACAGTCGGCACAGTTGTTCTACCTGTTCAGGTAGGACAAAAGACAACACCAACATTGTGCCATGTGTTAGAAGGCGAGATGGCCTACAATATACTGCTAGGGCGGCCTTGGATTCGGGACATGAAGTGTGTCCCTTCCATCGCTCACCAGTGCTTAAAGTATGCTTTTGAAGGAGAAATACATGTAGTCCCAATGGACCTGGAACCCTTCAAGTATTGCAATGCGGTACAACTAATGCCTCAATCGACCCTCCCTTCAACACATTTGGATTTCCAGCTAAATCCATCTAAAAAGGGTTCAACACCGCAGGCACCACTGGTGACCAAAATAGCAACATCCCAGCCAGGTGAACCCTCATCATCTACTCCTTCATTACCAACGCCACCTGTCATGGCTACACGGAAGGACAAGGGAAAACAAATCATGGAAGAGGCTCAGCCCTTAGAAGAGGGGTTGCCAACAATTTCAACGATATCAACAGAGGAAATATCCAGCACAACGGAAGCTGAGACTCCAAACCTACCAAACATGGAATGGACTGAGGAAGGACTCCCGTTCCCTCCCTCCGAAGCATCAACAATCACCGTTGAAATGGCTAGTACAGGCTTGGGGGAGTACATAGTGCAGAATGTTGTGGCAACGCCCGCATTAGAGTCAGTCCAGGATATGGGAAGACCTCGTCTTCCCATAGGAATAGTTGTTCCCCTAGGTCACCCACCCAACCGGACAAATTTTGTGTATGGGGGCCTTGATCATGGTCTTGAACCATGTAAGCAAAAGGAAGCAGACGAAGAACCTTTTGTTGAAAACATCAATTATCTATCAAACCCGCAATTTGCCCTCAAATATCTCGGCCAATGCCATTGGCATGGATACGGGCTAGGCAGATATGAGCAAGGGATGCGTCTCCCTTGCCAACCAAGATATCAGATGCCATATGACAAGTCAGGAGTAGGGTTCAACCACCCCCGCCCTTGGACATCTTGGTTGAAAATATGCAAGACCTAGAAATAGGCAACAAGGGGGGATTGGCACCAGATCTCTATGCCAACCCAAATACAGAATTTACATTGGGAGATTACCTCCCATGGTCACCAAACACCCTTGGTAATAGCAGTAATCCCTCTCCTTTGCTAGAGAGAGGCGAAAGTTCGGATACTCATCCCCAAAGAGAATATCAATGGTGTCCGGACATCTTCTCGAAGTTGTTCCCCTTAGAGATTCCAGTTGAGTCAGGTACAATGTCAAGAGAGTCGGGTCCCTCCACCAAAAGTGGAACAACCGCAATGGGACCAGATTAACGTACTCGAACAAGGAGAACCATCAACGTCGCAAGCAATAGTTGCTGAAGAGAATGAACATTTTTGGATCTCCGAAAGTGACTCAGAAGATGAGACTGAGATGGACTATCTCAGACATGCGCGATGACATTACCGCCCTTTAACTCATGAAGATCTAATGGGACAGATGGGCATAAGATTAGGGCATGAATGGTGGGTCGACCCAGCAGGGTGGGACCTGATCTTGGATCCATGGCTCCACATTCACGATGAGCACCGTCCACCTCGAGACCCTATCATAACAACAGTGCCGAGGGAAGACCCTGTCCTCCATTTGGCACATAGGGCCGATCCGTTCGTGCCCGTTCCCTTAGAGCCAGATCCAGAGCATAGGGAGCATCTAGAAGAATCGCGTTATCATGCCCGCGGTAATGGAGACCAAATTCATTCCATCCACATGATCTCCATTGATTTGACCGCACCCATCCGCAATCCGGCCGATCCAGCATGGTCATTGCATCTAGACATAGATGCCATCGACTGGGATCGCGTCAATTCACCTCTATCACCATCAGAGTACTGGCCTTTCGGTGAAATGCCTCATTTTACCCCAAGGACAACTCGGGATATTTTTCAAGCTGAAGAGGAACCTGAGGTTCCAAGCATAGATCTAAATTCAGCTAATGATATCCATTTGATCCCGACTCCACATCAGTTGGAGGACGGATCCCACATGTCAGTCGAGGAGACGACTGACGTAGACATCGGCACAGATCCAATGAATCCACAGATTCTCAAGCTGGGGGTAAGTCTTTCCCCCGAAGAGCAAGCCGACTACATTACCCTTCTCAAAGAGAAGAAGGAGGTTTTTGCATGGTCGTACAAGGATATGCCAGGACTAGACCCGCAGCTAGTCACGCATAATTTAACGCTTGATCCGACAATCAAGCCTGTAAAGCAAAAACTACGTAAGATGCACCCAACAGTGGCCTTGATGGTCAAAGACGAATTGCAAAAGCTGTTGGATGCACAGTTTGTCATCTGCGTGGATTATCCGCCATGGCTGTCCAACATGGTTCCCGTCAAGAAGCCCGACGGGAGGATTCGCATATGCACCGATTTTTGAGATTTGAATAAAGCGAGTCCTAAGGATGATTTCCCCTTGCCAAGCATCGACGCGTTAGTAGACGCTACAGCAGGACACAAAATGCTCTCCCTAATGGATGGTTTCTCAGGATACAATCAGATTCGTATCAATCCTGAAGACCAACTAAAAACGGCGTTCACAACGCCTTGGGGGACATTTTGTTATAAGGTCATGCCTTTTGGCCTTAAAAATGCTGGTGCCACCTACCAACGTGCCATGACGTATATCTTCCATGATTACATGCACAAAACTTTGGAAGATTACATGGATGATTTGTTAGCCAAGTCTCTCTTGCGCTCAAATCATATCGCTGACTTAGGCAAGATCCTCGATCGCCTCATGGAGCATAAAGTTAGACTAAACCCCAAGAAGTGCGTCTTCGGCGTCACATCTGGAAAACTCTTGGGTTTCATAGTCTCAAAACGAGGAATCGAGGTGGACCCAAAGAAAGTCAAGGCAATCCTTGAAATGGTTCCCCCAACCACAATCAAGCAGCTCAGGAGTCTGCAGGGAAAGGTCGCGTCGATTAAACGCTTCATAGCGCAATTATCTGACAAGTGCCGACCCATGAACAAATTATTGCACAAGGGGGTTACATTTCATTGGGATGACGAGTGCCAATCGACCTTTGACGAGATCAAACAATACCTGGTTTCGCCGCAGTATTGGCACCACCTAGACCAGGAGTGTCGTTCTACTTATACATCTCAGCCTATCGAGGTGGCACTAGGCGCCATGCTAGCCCAGAAGAATGAACTTCACAAGGAACAGGCTACATACTATCTTAGCCGCACCCTGGTTAGTTATGAACTTAACTATGCATACGTTGAGAAACTCTGCTTGGCAGTGGTGTTTGCTACCAAAAAGCTACGCCACTACATGTTGAGCAACACTACGTATGTTGTGTCTAAGGAGAATCCATTGCGATACATGATGAGTCGTACTTATCATAGTAGTCGCACGGCGAAATGGATCATGTTGTTGACGGAATTTGACATAGAATTTATTGGACAAAAATCTATCAAAGGACAAGTCATAGCCGATCAACTAGCAGAGGCTCCTCTTGAAGACGATCAGCCTCTGGTCATAGAACTACCCGATGATGGGGTCTTCCATGTCTCAGAATCGCCGGATGCTCGATGAGCCTGAGTCACAAGCCGACATAACCCTATTCTTCGATGGTTCTAAGTGTGAGCAAGGTGGTGGTGCGGGAATTGTATTCTTCACACCGCAGGGTGCTCCAATGCCCCTGTCATTTAAATTAAACTTCCCATGCACCAACAACAATGCAGAGTATGAAGCCTTGCTCCTAGGTCTTCAGACAAAAATCGCCATGAACATCAAAAGACTGAACATCTTTGGTGATTCGCTGTTAATAGTCAATCAAGTCAAAGGGGTATATCAATGCAAATGCCCGGTTCGAAGGCTTATAAAGCCCTTGTGGACAAATTCCTGGCAAAACTTGAGTGGTATGACATCGAGGCACTCCCTCGATCATCGAACCATTTTGCGGACACAATGGCCTCCTTGGGGTCACTAATTCCGTAGGACCTTTCTGGTGATATGACAACCATTCAAGTCAAAACCTTATCGCAATCCGTGATGGAGCGTGCAAGCTCAGACTTGACGCCAAGAATCCACATGATCCAAATTGAACCACCCTCGGATAGGTTCTCTCGAATCCGAGATCATCTGAAACACGCCAACTGGGGGTCCTTGTTCTCCCCTACTCCCATTAGTAGCAACACAACACTATTCTTGCAGGTTCTATCCCATTCAGCATTTGCTAGGGATGAACTTCAGGAGGGATTGGCTGTTCATACTATCGAGGTTTCTGATCAACAGGACTGGTATTTACCCATCCGAGACTACCTCAAGTTAGGTAGTCTCCCACTTGATTTGACTCATGCCGCAAAACGAGCACTCAAGCAGAAAGCGGCTAAGTATGTCTTGATAGGAGACATCTTGTATCGTCGCAGCTATGAAGGAATCCTCCTTCGTTGCTTGGACCAGCAAGAGTCCACTTGGGCAGTCGCCCAAGCGCACGATGGTACATGTGGTGGCCACTTCAGTGGAATGGCCATCGCAAAGCGCATTCTTCGCATGGGCTATTATTGGCCATCTTTAGAGCGAGATTGTTGCACCTATGTCAAGAAGTGCGTGAAGTGTCAACATCATGCCAATCTAATGCACGTACCTTCTCAAGCCTTGCAGACAGTCCAGTCTGCTTGGCCGTTCTCGCAATGGGGCTTTGATCTAATTGGAAAGATCTCCCCTGCATCGTCAGGCCATCACACGTTTATCATAACGGCCACAGAGTACTTCACCAAGTGGGTGGAAGCAATTCCGCTTACCTCTACGACAGGACCCCGCATTGTGGAGTTCATTTTGCATAACATCATATGTCGTTTTGGTATTCCATCCAAAATAGTCTCGGATAATGGGACACCTTTCAAGAACAAAGACGTGCGTGCTTTGACCACAAAGTACAAGATTCAGCATAGCTTTTTGACACCCTATTATCCGCAGGCGAATGGGCAAGCAGAGGCATCAAACAAAATGCTAGTTGCCATCCTTAAAAAGACCATCGCAGACAGTCATAAGGATTGGCACATTCAAATCCCACTTGCCCTATGGGCCTATCGCACTAGCATTCGGACGCCCACTGGGGCCACTCCGTTTTCACTCGTGTATGGCTCCGAGGCAGTCATGCCTCTAGAGTTGGAGATTCCTTCCCTGCGCATATCAATGCATGAGTTCATCGATGATGATTCTGCGTGGCAGGCCCGGTTAGACCAGCTTACGTTGCTTGACGAACGACGCGTTAATGCTCTCGAGCATTTACGCATTTATCAAGAGCGACTTAAGAAAGCTTACAACATGAAAGTTCACCTCAGGGACTTTCGCGTTGGTGATTTGGTTTTGAAGGAAAATCAACAAAATTCCAGTTTGCCATCCCACCTAAGGGACAAGTTTGCGGCCAATTGGTTAGGTCCGTATGTCATTGATAGCAAAATCGGACCCGGGACATACCGGCTAGCTTCTCTTGATGGTATCAAGGAAACAGAACCCTTGAATATCGAGTCATTTGCGACCATTTCATATCTAAAGAGAGCCATATCCCAAAATGCTCCAAGGATTCTTGCAATCGCTTGGTCAAACCAAAATGCTCCAAGGATTATCACAATCGCTTGGTCATATCCCAAAATGCTCCAAGGATTCTTGCAATCGCTTGGTCAAACCAAAATGCTCCAAGGATTCTTGCAATCGCTTGGTCAATCCCACAAAGGCTCCAAGGATTCTTGCAATCGCTTGGTCAATCCCAAAACGCTCCAAGGATTTCCACAATCACTTGGTCAAAAATCATGAAAATTCAAAAACAACAAAAATCATCAAAAACAACAAAAATTTGCATCTCATTTCTAGGCATATTCAAATTCATCAATAGAGAGTTCTTCTCGCAATTCATCTTCATATTCACCAAAATCAATCCATCAAAAATACAAAAATACATAGCTGCATTCAAGCATCGCACCCATACATTGCACATTCATGGTCGTATAGGTCAAAAGGCACCATAGGCTGTCATGATTCTACTAGTCCATCTTGTTCCACACTGTTCCATCTTACAAAAATAGCAAAAACACCATTCATTTTACCACACTAGAGTCAGTGGTCTTTTAATGTATCAAGAGTTTTTCGTGATTCAGTCATCATTTTGCTCTTTTAGCAATGTAATGTATCAAGTCAAACAGATTTTACGAAGGTAGAGTTACACTTGCAATACACCTTGTTACGTAACATCCCAACACAAATTAAAACACATAAAAATTCCCGAGTTGTGTGAACGAAGGATGAAACCCGCATAGTAATCCAGGTTACCATAAGCGAAACGGTTATCTTGCTCATCCCCCTGTGCGAATGACCCCAAGAATGCTGAGAGTTGGCAAAAGGACAAGCATCCTCCCTACCCAATTCCCTAAGAATCCCAAAGTTGCAAAACATCAAAAATTTGCAAATGTCAAAGCTCCAAAATTTGACATCCTACAGTGCACATATCAAAAGGCACAAAGCATAGTGATTCTCGTCACTCCATATCCAAATCCCTTGCTCAAGAGAAAAGAAAAACAAATCAAAATAAACAGTGATTATTATCACTATAAAGAGCAAGTATCCCAATACAATTGAAGAAAAGAAGGGAGTTGACCTTGAATCCCTGGAACTCTCAACATTCTCGACGAGTCATGAGGCAAGCCTCGATGATCGGTTTGGTTGATAGCCTATCGGTCACTCGGCGGTAAACTTCTCGCATGACGATATATCTGTCACATTAACTTGTGTACGGATCAATATTTGCATGTGGATGAGCTAGCTTATGGTATCCTGGATAACACCACAGATTAATCTAACTACATACAACAAAGGAGTTAGTGGAGCTAATTAGGTGATCCTCAGACATGGATTCGGTTGAAAGCCCATTCGGCACTCGGCGGTATCCTCGACAAATACCACATAAATGAACTCAATCGCACACACGGGGATGTGAAATAGCTTGGTCAAAAACAAGTCCGATTCATACCTTGTTCAAAAGTCTTGTAAGATAAAATACAATCATGGCTAGTAAGTTAAAACCGTCTCGAGTCTCGGAAAACCTTTGCTACATTTCTAAACCAAGCTGCGCTACTTTTCATCCTTACAATACCACCAGAAAATACAAAAAAGAAACACCACATTTGTACATAGCAAAATAATGGAGATCTAAAACGAGTCTATGGTGCCATAGTCAAACATCACAAAGTTCATCCATCCATCTTATTTCCGCATATCACATGCCAATCAAAAACATTTGCATCCATCATGCATCCATCAAAATAAATCAACATACAACATCGGTAATTATAAAGTAGCATGCATCCACCAACATCAACCATTGTGCATAAAATCATGACATATACGCAAAGAAAGAAAATCAAAACAACAAAAACATCACAAAAAGCAACACAAAAACATAAGCAATAAATTGTCGGACACAAGTGCTCTTGCACTTAACCTCTTGGCATAGAAAATCGATGTCGGGGCCCAAATTGTCACCCTCCTACTTCCCCAAGAAGGCTACCATAGCTGGACCGCTCCACGGGAAGATGGGTTCTTGATGATTTCACCCCATTATGGCATCACCAAAAGGGTTAACACCCACCAAAAATAGGTCCAAATGTCGGGAAATCGCATGTGCTCAAATGGTAAAACATCCAAAGGCACCCTAACCTAAGTCATCTTGGGTCAAGCGACTCGTCGCTTTTCTCACGAAGGTCATTCCCTCATCGATTCGTCGCTTGAGGGGGTAGTCACACTTAGTCACCAATCAACAACCACACACCCAATCAAGGCAATGACATGCATTCAAAGAATCATTGACAAAGACAATCACGCTCTTGCTTGGGGCAATAAACAAGCAATCATTAAGTTGATCAAATACTTGGCATTCCCGAAGCATGAACACAAGGTTTCCCCTGTGGATAAAAGGTTGCGCCCTTTGCCTAATCATGACTGATCAATGTCCAAGCTCAAGTCACACCTCACCAAAATAGGTTAACACTTGAAATCAAATTCCTTAGCTCGTCAGAAGCAAGGATTCAAGAATGCATGCCCTTTCCATACTTGGGGCATCAAGAGTTGGTTAGGTTACCAAGAAACCCTAATCATTAGTGCTTTGGTTCTCTATTTTTGCTCAATGCTATGCCATGCACAGCGCTTCCCAAAAAGGGGCATCTGTAGACACCAAAACAGCACCATTCTGATTAAGTGACTACAAACACTGATCGCATGCACATACACAGCTTTCAGGGCAGCCCTTAGAGGTCAAACAGTGGTCTTGGCCACTTGCACGACAGTTTAGAGGGTCAAAAAATGAGCGGTGCAGAGTTGGTCGTTTTGTCAAAACCTTTAACAAACTTTAAGCCTTTAGTCCAAAGCAGCCTTCAAAACTTCACCAAACTTCAAGCCTTAAGCAATCCAAAGCAAAGTCTTCAAAAGCAAACAAGCCTTAACAAAAAGGGAACCTAGCCTTAGACGTCATGATTTTGCGCGTCACGAAATCGTGACACCTTTGGCCCCGAGGGGAGCCTCGGCCAAAGGTGTCACGATATCGCGACACCTTTGGCCCGAGGCTACCCTCGGCCAAAGGTGTCACAAAATCGTGACACCTTTGGCCCCGAGGGGAGCCTCGGCCAAAGGTGTCGCGATATCACGACACCTTTGGCCCCAAGGCTCCCCTCGGCCAAAGGTGTCGCGATATCGCGACACCTTTGGCCTCGAGGCTACCCTCGGCCAAAGGTGTCGCGATATCGTGACACCTTTGGCCCCGAGGGGAGACTCGGCCAAAGGTGTCACGATATCACGACACCTTTGGCCTCGAGGCTCCCTCGGCCAAAGGTGTCGCGATATCGTGACACCTTTGGCCCCGAGGGGAGCCTCGGCCAAAGGTGTCGCGATATCACGTCGTGATATCGTGACACCTTTGGCCCCAAGGGGAGGCTCTACCGAAGTGTCGCGATATCGCGACGTCGCGATATCGCGACACTTCGGCACTTTACGTTTAAAAGGCATACTTACGATAATCAAAGGCGGACTTTGACGTGGCCGCCGCATCCAAAGAATGACTGCCACGTGGCACCCTTACGTGCCCCTCTCCAAAGAGACCCCGTGGATCTGCAGAACGATGGACTTTAATGAGACAAGCAGTTTCGAAACAAATCCGATTCGAGGCCACGCCTCATAACTTCCAATGTCAGTACGAGCCATGTCTCATAATGACCTGATAAAGATCAAATCTGAGTGGCCCTTGCGGATTTAGGGTTTGACATTAATGCTCCAAGAGGCGAAAACCTCTATAAAAACTAGCTCGATGCGAAGTAAAAAAAAGGAGGAAGCATTTTTTGAAACATAACGAAGTGCTGCAAAACCAGAGACTCATTTATAGTCTTTTCGAACTCATTCATCCGAACCTTCAATCCCGACATTGGATTACATTAATCCATCAATTCGACGACAAATCTTTCCTTTGGAGATTTCGAGCCAATTCCTAGTGGGTTGGCGTCAAGATCAAGATTTTAAGAGGGCGGCCCGCTTGGGCACCTCACACATGTTCTTTGTTAATTTAATTTATGTTGTTTTCAAGATATAAAAACAGTTTACGTTTTATGCTGTCGAATATATGTTGTTTTCGAATATATTGTAGCAATAGTTTGCGTTTTAATTTTCGGATATATATATATATCTTTCCATCAACGTGTAAAAGTTGCAGGTCTTCATAGAGTTATTTCATTCACGCATTCGATAAACCTTTTACATGCATTTTCCATTGCTTCCTAAAGACAAACGTTCTACCTTCTTGTTGCAGGTGCTATTAACAGTTTATTGTTTCTTTTGCAGGAAGAACAGCAGCAAGCAAGGACTCATCACCGCAAGCGGCGGCAACACTGCAGCCCGCCCATTTTACATGTGGGCATGCGGAAGGAGATCATTGTTCATCTGTTGTAACCGAGAACACGTAACTGAAGAGACATATTGTAACCGAGCGGAATTACATTAATAAGAAGGGTTGTGCTCCTATTTTTAATCTAATTCTATCCATGTTATTTTATGCATCAATTTAGTTCTATTTTTATTGCATCTTTAATACTGTTTTCCATTCCGAAATCTCATGCTTTCAAATGCAACAATATGAAATGTAATACAATGCAATATTTTTATGTTTTTGATATTTTAATGATGTTTTTGGATTTTGATAAATATATATATTTGACCAATGGGCTTAGTGGATTCCATTGGGGAATTTTGGGTGACCAAAGGGTTTATAGATACCTTTGGGGATTTTTTTGGGTTAACCAAAGGGTTTGTAGATGCCTTTGGGGATTTTTGGGGTGACCAAAGGGTTTGTAGACACATTTGGAGCATTTTAGGGTGACCAAAGGGTTTATAGATACCTTTGGAGATTTTTGGATGACCAAAGGGTTTATAGATACCTTTGGGACTTTTTGGGTTGAACAAAGGGTTTATAGATACCTTTGGGAATTTTTGGGGTGACCAAAGGGTTCGTAGATACCTTTGGAGCATTTTGGGGTGACCAAAGGGTTCATAGATACCTTTGGAGCATTTTGGAGTGACCAAAGGGTTCATAGAAACCTTTGGAGCATTTTAGGGTGACCAAAGGGTTCGTAGATACCTTTGGAGCATTTTAGGGTGACCAAAGGGTTCATAGACACCTTTAGAGAATTTTAGGGTGACCAAAGGGTTCATAGACACCTTTGGAGAATTTTAGGGTGACCAAAGGGTTCGTAGACACCTTTGGAGCATTTTGGGTTGACCAAAGGGCTTATAGATGCCTTTGGGGCATTTTGGGGTGGCCAAAAGGTTTATAGATACCTTTGGATCATTTTGGGATGACCAAAGGGTTTATAGATACCTTTAGATATTTTGGGTGACCAAAGGGTTTATAGATACCTTTAGATATTTTGGGAGACCAAAGGGTTTATAGATACCTTTGGGGGTTTTTGGGGTGACCAAAGGGTTCGTAGATATCTTTGGAGTGTTTTAGGATGTGATGATTTAAGGATGAAAATGTCACAGGTGAAGGATATTCAAGGGGCCAGGCTCCTCACATCCTTCAATGGAAGCTAGGTGATAAGTTCTAGGTCCAATATGATTAGTGATAATGTAAGGACCTAACCAGTTTTCCATAAATTTGTCCCATAGATGGGGTGGCAAGTTAGAGTTTTGTTGGTTCTCTTTAAGAACAAGATTTCCAATTTGAAATAGGATGGAATTTCATGTTATAGGCTCTCTTAAGCCTCTCTTTATAAACACATAGGTGCTCAAGATAATTAACACGTCATTCATCAAGAAAATTTAATTGGTCCAGGCAAACCTACCGTGCAATGTCATCATTGATGAAATATTGCATGGATATGCGTAGTGATGGGATTTCCAACTCTAAGGACATGATAGCCTTAGTACCATACACTAGTGAAAATGGGGTTGCCTCAATGGGTGTCCGAATAAAGGGCGATAGGCAATTGATTATGTCAATATTTGTGATTATCCTTAATAACTTTCTTTAAGATTGCAATTACTATTTTATTTGATGCCTCATCTTTCCCATTGGCTTGTGGATAATAGGGTGTAAAAAAAATGTATTGGATGTTATTTTTAGCTGTTAAAGCACACACATCCTTAAAATGTGTCCCATTATCTAAAATTATTTTGGATGGAAAACCAAAATAACCAATGATATTATATAAAATGAACTCCATAATGTAAAGCCTAGTCATAGTGATAAGGGTAATTGCTTCCACAAGGTGGCTTGACACTAATCATCCCACTTAACAACTTATTCATAGGTTGACACTTATTTGATAATTGCGCTATGAAGCGTATGATGGATGCGACATTTCCTTGTAGACTACGTAGCTGCTTGATAGTAGTAGGGGGATGCATTTGTAGGATTTACTTGACTTTATTTGGATCAACTTCTATGCCTCATTTAGAGACTATGAATCCTAAGAGTTTTCTATATGTGACACTAAAGACACACTTCTTGGGATTTAGTCTAACATTGTGTTCAATGAGGCAATCTAGAACTTTGCACAATACATAAATGTGCTCATGGCAAAGTAAAAATTTAGCCAATAAGTCATCTATGTAATCTTCCAAAATTTTATGCATGTAGTCATGGAAGATATAAGTCATAGCTCGTTGGTAGGTATCGCCAACATTTTTAAGGCCAAAAGACATGACCTTATAAAAAAATGTCCCCCAAGGTGTGGAAACCATCATGGGTTTTAATCACAAACATCGCTTTGTGTAATGGCAAGCCAATGGGAGGACCATCCGTCTTCAAAAACTACCTACACCTCCATCAAAATTTGTAAGTTCACATAGCATGGAAAATTTCTTAAGAAAATATGGTGGGGGATTCATAGCCCGAATCAATTACATTGAAAAATTAGAACAAGCTATGCCAGAAATCAAAGAGGAAGATCTCCAAAATATTGTGTCTAACTATGAGGAGTTTTTTCAAGAACCCACAGGCCTACCTCCCAAAATAGCTCATGACCATGCCATACATCTAGTGCCTGGTAGTCTTCCACCCAATGGACGTCCTTATCGATATACCCAACCCCAGGAAACAAAAATTGAGAAGATTGTCCAAGAACTATTATACCAGGGTGTCATCCATCATAGTACTAGCCTTTATTCCTCATCTATCATCTTATCTCATCGAAAAGATAATTCTTGGTGTATGTGTCAAGATTTTCGTCCTCTCAATAAAATCACAATCAAAGATAAGTTTCCTATTCCTGTCATTGATGATTTACTAGATGAGCTACATGTTGCCAAATTCTTCACGAAATTGGACTTACGCTTAGGGTTCCACCAAATTCGAGTTAGGGACCAGAATATTCCCAATACAGCATTTCAAAATCATGAAGGTCATTATGAATTTTTGGTCATGCATTTTGGTCTCACTACTGCACCATCTACATTCCAAAGTCTCATGAACCAAGTGTTTCTTCCATTCCTACAAAAATGTGTTCTAGTCTTCTTTGATGACATACTCATTTATAGCAAATCATGGAAAGATCATTTAGTACATGTGGACAGAGTTCTCCATATCCTACACAAAGAAAAGTTTTGTCAAAAGATCCAAATGTTCCTTTGGGGTTAAATAAGTGGAGTACCTCGGTCATATAGTATCTCACAAAGGTGTTAAGGTGGATCCCAATAATATTAAGGCAATACAAGATTGGCCCCTACCTAAAACCATCAAAAAACTATGGTTTTTTGGGTCTCACGGGTTATTACCACAAATTTGTTCATGACTATGGTAAAATTGTGGGTCCTCTCATGGCTCTTACCAAGAAGGATGCTTTTCAATGGTCAATAGTAGCTACTAAAGCTTTTGAGGCTCTCAAGGAGGCCATGTGTACGACTCCAGTTTTGGCCACTCTAGATTTTCAAAAACCTTTTGTCATTGAATGCAATGCTTTAGGAATAGGTATTAGTGCAGTACTAATGTAGGGGGGTCACCCCTTGGCATTCGAACGTAAACAACTTTCAAGGAAAATTTTGGGTAAATCCACCTATGAAAGAGAAATTTTGGCTATTTTACATGCAATGGAAAAATGGAGGCATTACTTAATCAATAGCCATTTTGTTATTAAAACTGATCACAACAGTCTCAAGCATTTTTTAGAACAAAGGGTTTCTTATTCCCAAAAAATTAAGTGGTTAAATAAATTATTGGGATATGATTTTGTGATTGAATATAAGAAAGGTAAACAAAATGTGGTTGTGGATGCATTATCTAGAAAATATGAATATGAAGTAGTTATTAATACCATTTTAGGGCCATGTTCGCAGTGGGTGTATCAGTTACAAGACGAATGGTTGTCCAACAGTGAAACAACTCAAATAATTCAAGAGTTATCTATGGGTTCCTCTAAGTACCCTCTTTTCACATATGATGGCCAAATATTATGTAATAAAAATTGTATTTACATCCCTCATAATTCACCAATAAAAGTAGAGATTCTAGAAGAGTCACATGCTTCTCCTTTAGCAAGACATTCAGGGTTTTTGAAAACCCATATACGGGTTAAAAAATCCTGTTGTTGGAAAGGATTAAAGGCAGAGGTTAAGCAATGGGTAGTTGAATGTGAAGTGTGCAAACGCAATAAGGGAGAAACAGTAAAATCACCAGGATTACTTCAACCGTTACCTATTTTGGATAGCCAATGGGAACATATTTCCATGGATTTTATTGAAGTTCTTCCTAAGTCAGACGGAAAAATAGTAATTTTTGTGGTAGTTGATCGCCTTTCCAAATATGTTCATTTTCAGGATTTACAAAATCCATTTTTAGCAAGCAAAGTGGCCAAGGTATTTATGGATTCAAATTTTAAATTACATGGAATGCCCAAAAATATTGTAAGTGATCATGATCCCATATTTACCAACAATTTTTGGATATAATTGTTTCGACTTAGTGGTACCAAATTAAATATGTCTTCTGCATACCATCCACAAATAGATGGTCAAACGGAGGTAGTTAGTAAATGTTTGGGTACCTACCTAAGATGTTTTTCTCAGGATAAACAATATCAATGGAGTCAATGACTATCATTGGCGGAATGGTGGTATAATATTTTTTATCATTCTTCCACTAAGATGTCTCCTTTTGAAGCATTATATGGAACAAAGCCACCAACAATTGCCGATTATGTACAAGGATCTTCCAAAGTGTCTTAAGTCAATGATTGGTTATAGAAGTGACAAGCAATGCTCACTATATTGAAAGATAATTTGGTCCAAGCACATAATCGTATGAAGCAGCAACAAGACAAGCAACGTTCAAAATGAACATTCAATATCGGTGATATGGTATTCCTATGTCTTCATACCTACAAGAAGCTATCATTGAAGCTCAAATCTAGTCAGAAGTTGTCACCACGATTATATGGTCCTTATAAAATTGTGCATTGCATTGGTGAGGTAGCATATCAACTAGAGTTACACCAATCCTCTTGCATACACCTAGTATTTCATGTCTCCTGTCTCAAATAGGTTATTGGTCAGAAGGTACACTCTCAATCAGAATTACCAATGCTGGATGAAGAAGAACGTATCCATATACAACCAGAATAAGTGCTACAAACCAGATCACACTGACTCAGATCTCGTCACATCCAAGAATTCCTCATCAAGTGATAGGATTTACCTGAATAAGATGCAACTTGGGAGTCTGAAAGTATTTTCCAGTCATTTCTAGCTTTGATGACAAATATTTTCGAGGAGGGGAGTCATGCTACAACCCTAACATAGATGAATATGTTAGGTTCCATTTGAATTAATCATTTTTATTATTTATACTAGGTTTTATTTATCAGTCATAATCATCTATCATCATTTTTACATTCCTTTATTTGCGCATATCGTAATTTCCTGAACGACGGGGACAAGCCCACCCAGAGTGGAAAAATTATCATCTACTTATATTTGTTATTCGTAATTTCACTATTTATATGTGTGTTGCCTTATTTCATTGTTTAACTCTACGTAAGTGTTGAAGATTATTGTATTACTGTGTGTTTGACTGAAAAAAGTAAGGGTAACCTTCCACAAATGGTACCAATTTTGATCATCCATCCATCCAAGTGAAATATATGATGGTGATAGTCTTCTATGATTCCAAGTTACTATTGCCCCACTATATCCACTTCAAATCCTTTGGTTCCATGTGTTCATTGCATCACTTGGATATCCATAATAATTTTATTTTTGGTTCTATGCTTCTGCTATGCCACTCTGATATCCATAATAATTGCTCCATTGATTCCTCCTCTTTGATACTCATAATTACTACTATTTTTCTTCTATTGACTCCTATACTTGTTAACTCTATCATTCTATTCAAGTCCATAATATTGTTTTATGATGATTTATGCAAAGCCTCCATGACTATTTCTTCTTCTAGTGGCATGGATGTTGATATGCTACAACCTTATCTAGATGTTTTTTTTTAATATTCAACATTTTGGTTCTTTATTTTTTTATAATGGTATTCTTTTGATTCTTTTTTATCATCCTCTTTATTTTGTTCTAATTTTGGTTCTTCATTGTGCTCTTCTAGTAATGCTTCCTTACACTTTGCTTCTACATCTTCTTTGGAATCTACTTTTTTTTTTTGATAGTTATAAGTGTTTGTATTTATAGCGGGTTTTAACAAGGATCCCAAAACCTGATTACATAAGCAATGGGCCTAGGGCATCAATCCCTTGAAACTGAACACCAAAACAGAAATCCCGCCCAGTGATAACAGTAAGCATGAAACAATCCCTCTTAGCGGGAAATAAACAAATAAGAAAGAAAGTAGTTTTGGAGATCCCGCCCAGCGAGGAGTAGCCAAAAACCACCATCGAGAAGATCCCGCCCAGCAGGAAGCATAGAAAAACCGTTACAATAAAATCCCGCCTCGCGAGAAGCAGTCAAAACCACCACAAACAGTCCCGCCTAGTGGGAAGCAACAGGGAAATCCCGCCATCCGGGAAACCAGCAGAAAAGAAAGGATCCCGCCTCACGGGAAAACCGGTGGATTTGGCGGATCCCGCCCTGTGGAGAAACCATCCCGCCCATCGGGAAAACATTTAGTTTAGCGAGAGCCATCCTGCAGGAAGCCGACAAGCCAGCACAGAGAGGATCCAGCCCATCAGGAAGTGACCAGAGAGTTGCACCACAAGGAACCCGCCCCAGGAAAACAAAAGAGGATCCCAACAGCAGGGACCAAGAATCCCATCCAAGCACAGAGCCCGTCGAGGATTCACAAGAAAAATGGGGAAGCTATCCAAACCCTAAACCGTCACCTCCACCGCACCGAGAAACGCAGGGGACCAGATCCACGCGAATAACCTGCAAAAAACCCCAGGGGGAAGCCTGAGGGAAAAAGGGAAGGGATCCCCAACCAAATAGGGATCCCTGGGAAGCACCAGTCCAAAAAAACAACCAAGGAAACCCTGGCCAGCCGAGAGGGGCGCAGATAGTGGAGAAGGATCTCCCCCCAGGAGATCATTTGCAAACAACCACTCCCCGGGAGGGATGACCTGGGTTGAGCCAGGGACTGGGCAGGAACCAAGAACCATGGGAGGGGGAGCAGGGGAGGGACCAGAGCCCTCCCCTCTCTACTTTCTTCCCTCTCCATATCCCCCTATTTGGAATCTACTTTTTCTCCTTCCTTAGACTCTACTTTTGATTCTTTTTGTTGCTTCTTTAATTTATTCCCTTGCACCAACTTCTTTTTGCTTCTCCCTATATCCAAGCTTCTTAAGTTGAGAAATATATTATCTTCTTTTTCATGTGTTATAACTTCATGAACTTATTTTTCACATTAATGTCAAAAATACCAAATGAGACTAACCAGGGTTAACTAAGAATAGAATCCACATCATCCATATCTATAGCATAAAAATCTAAGTGTAGATCATATTTATCCTTAGTGATAATTAAATATTTGAAAATATGAACATTCTCACCCTCACCCTATATATTCTTGATATTATTTACTTGAACCTCTAATCTCTTAGCTAAATCAATATTCAAGATATTATAGTTGTTATTGAGGTTATGAAAATAATAACCTTCTCTTTTTTAATGCATCCATCAACTTGTAAAATAATACTTTTGTATGGAAACAAAACCCTTTGATCATTCCTTTGCTTGTGTGATGCCAAAATATTGGTTGTCGTATATGTCACACTATAAACCATATTTGTTCCTTTTTTATTTCCTTGATTATTTTGATTCATTGTTCAAATATTATGATTATATCCTTCAAACTATCTATATTTTTATATGGATCCCATTTTATCAAAAATGCAGAAAACTTATAATCCAAGATCTAAATTCTTGTTCTAAATAATAAAGAATATTAAATTATCAAATACATGTAGCATAATTTTAAGATTTAAAAATTTTCTACCATTCTTTACTATTTGTATCATCTTCTCTAGAAAATTTTGGAAATGCAATGAGACCACACCAAAAAATGATAGTGAAAACTAAGGTTTTATGAAAATAGGGTTTCACAAAAAAATACTTCATAAGAAATTGATTAACTTACTCAGACTAAAAGATATCTCAAATTTGATTTTTCTTTAAAAAGTACAATTTAAAACAATGTCACTACCCTATTCTTAATTTATTATTATTATTTTTTTAAGAGATATTAGGGTATAACGTAAATATTCCTAGTGCCTAATTGAGAGTACAACCTCTTATGGAGTCAATTAGGGCCCACCAATACACTGGCCCGGGACTAGGTATCTCAGTTCATTTAAGATTGACAAGGAGTTGTCCCATTCCAACTCGTCACTGAACCTTCTAGCACTAGTATCTAGCTCCTTCTAGTATTGGTGTTCCGCTAATAATTCCTCAATCGAACGATGAACGTGAGACCCCTCACCATACTACTTGCATAGAAGCTTAGAGGTGATGTCTCATTCCACCCCTCATCACTTCTTCTTGGCAAAATTATGACTTGTACCAAACTGGTTTGCCAAAAAGCAACCATTATCGATTCACAATAATTGCCAACTTGCTATTACCGGTGTTGGGTGGATGTTCGTTTGACTTGATGAAACATCGTAAATATTGTATTTTGAAGAGTTGTTCAACCTATTACTGTTTGGTAATTCATCCTCCTTGATGAATTTAATGGAATAATAGGTTTTTATAAGATGCCTCATAATAGTTTGAGAATACACTTGGATGATCTAAATTTTTGTCACCTTTTTAGGGTTTCTAAGAACTCAAAAGACACATAGCAATAGTATTTAAGTAAATATATAAAGCTTCTATGCCATGTAATCCAAATTACTATCATATTTTCCAAAAGTAATTATATAAAATCATGAGATAATTTACATATTAACTTCTATATTTTTGCTATGAAACTATAAAATATAAACAATTTAAATATAGCAATTTAAAAAAGAAATCATTGGAATATAAAACCATAAAAGTTATACCAATATAAATCCCCCATGTACTAACCAATATATCATACACAACTCCTTTGATAGCTATTATATAAAATTAAATAATAAATAATATATTCAACTAACATTTCAAACTTATAAACTATTAAACTAATAAAAAAATTAACCTATGTAAGATTAAGTACAAAAAGTATCCCTACTTACCAGATATGGAGTGACTCGTAGAGCAAAAAAATGGCACACCTATCAAGGGAAATTGAAATGCATCTATTGTTCTAATTAAGCATTCGAAAGCGACAATAAAGTAAACATAAAGATGACAAATATTTGAAAGGAATGGGGGTTCTCTTTATATTGATCAATCTGTCAAATAGATGGTTACAAAATGTCCCCTTGAGGGCTCTCAATTTGATACAATTCAATTACAATGTTGAAGGATCCAATCCTTTCACAAATCTATGGCGCACTTTCAATGTTTTCCTCGCACTCATGATTGAAGCATGGGTTTTTGTTACCACTAAATGAGTTATCCTTATTCAACTCTTTAGCTCCTTCCTCCTCGCACTCACGATTGAAGTGTGGGTTTTTGTTACCATTGAATGAGCTATCCTTATTCAAATATTTAGCTCCTTCCTCATGCACTGGAATACCTGTACCTACACACAAGAAATTGAAATGGGTTAATAGCATGTGCAGATTAAGATAATATCAATGAAATGCATGCAACATAGGATGCAAAAAGTGCAATAGATAATATAAAACTACTCCAAATGCTACCAAAACTTAACATGATGCATATTATCTACTTTTGTAATGATTTGTGTAGAAATTGAAGTGAGATTATGAGCAGAATCTATGGTCGTCCCTAGGTGGGCCAATTAGGACTATCATTACAAAAACCCTAATTGACGGTCCAAAACTGCTCCAAACTTCACCAAATTCAAGTATGATGCTAATATACTACTCTAAAATTGATCTACACTAAAATTGATTCAAAATTCTATGCCAATTCATGGCCATCCTAGGGTGAGCCATTTAGGACTGTTAACCATCCCAGGTGGGGACGACCACAAAACAGGGTGGTTTTTGCCACCAATTCCAATGGGATCTAGTCTAGAATCCTCCTAGGGGTGTTGTCATCAAATTTGGTGAATTCACTCACAGGAATGGATGGGTTTTGGAAGGGATGTGCATATTTGGGGATGCCTTGAAAACACCTTCGATTGATGAAGTTTCCAAGGGCAAATACGAGGGCAAAAGGTGAGAGGGAATCTCGATAGCACTTTGTGGTGAATACTTGCAAAGAGATCTCTCTAAAATTGAGTGGAAACACTCCAATTTATAGCCCAAGAGGGCAAATGGGGAAATTTGGGGCATGCAAGGTAGGTGCCGCCACTTGTCAAAGCCCTTGCCATGCATTGGGTGGAAGAGGCCTCCAATTTGTAGTTTGTGATGGCCTAGATAGTCTCCCAATCTGTCATAAGTCATTGGGTAGGATAAATGGTAGAAATTGATTGCCATTTATCCTGCCCTTGACTTTTGAGGGGCTTGGACCATGGCCATCCCACCCAGGGATGGTTTCTTATGGTCGTCCCTGGGTGGGATAGCCATGAACTATGGTCGTCCTAGGGTGGGACGACCATGGCTACATGGCCCAAAACCTCCCAAAAGTGGGGTAAACCTTCCCAAAAGTGGTTAGGACCTCTAATTAACCCTTGAGGGTTTCCCAATGGGGCCATATGGTATCGATAAGAGTGGCATCATGGCAATCTTATCCGATTTACATGATTTTAGTGTCTACAGATGCCTTTTTTGAGATGCATTGTGTGAAACAGAATGCAAAGCAAAAATAGATGACTAAATCATCAAATGATTAAGGTTATTTAGTAACCTAACCAAATTTAGATGCCTCCATTGTGGAAGGAGCATACATTCTTGGAATCCTTGCTTTTGACATAATTGAAGGATTGATTTTGGTATACCTTTCAGCCACATTGTAATGACAGTTTTAGGGGCTTTAGGGTATACTTGGTCTTGGTTCCTTATTTTACCTATTTTGGGATACATGTCCCAAGGCTTCAAGTATACCAAGACTTTGTTTTTTTGAATTTGTGCTGAATTATTTGCCCCAATGTAGGCTTGAAATTTATCTTTGGCAATGATTCTTTTGAATGTATGCAAGTTGCACTTTTGAGTGTTTGAGTGTTGATTTTGATTATGAATTCATTATTATGACTACCCCTCAAGTGATGAGTCGATGAGGGCATGACCAATGATGAAATAGATGAGTCACTTGACCCATATGACTAGATTGGGATTACCTTCAATTTTACCCATTGTAAGATTTATCAATTTTGTGAGGATTTTGATAGTTTTGTTGATATTTCATGGTAAAAAGAACTGAATACCTCATTCCCATGGAGTGGTCCAACCACAATGGCCTTATTAGGGATTTAAGTAGATACTTTTCAATTCATCCATGAACACTTTGAATTCAATCTTGATCCTTTGTGAATTTTATCAATTTTGACCTATTTTTGGTGGTTTTTAGGCCATTTTCTTGATCTTTTTTAGCTATTTTTGTGGGATTTTTTGGTGGTCATCCCAGGGTGGGATGGATGCATAGTTTATGGCCATCCTAGGGTGGGACAGTCAGCCAATTTTCTGGCCATCCCACCCTAGGATGACCATGCTCATCCTAGTGCTTTTTAAGCTCAAAATTGGTCAAATGAGCTCATTTTCACACTTCTAACTTGGCAAATTGAGAGGTGAGGAGTAGGAGAGTGATTTGATAGAGTGGAGTACTACTAAAACCATCCCATAATCACCATGAGCTAGCCTCAGGACTCGATGAGCGACGGAGCCGGTGCGAGATGGGTAAGGGCTGCATTTGCTCCTATACTTTATTGAAATTAGAGATGTAATTATTTTTGCATTTTCCAACCACACACACTAAATATCGGTAAATGAACCACATTAGTGATAGAATTTAGGAATTTGTGCTTTTATTTTTGGTTTGTGTGCAATTTTATTCCATTTTTTTGTGTTTTTATGCTATTTTATGCCTATTTTTGGGGGCCAAGAAGGCCTTTTTTAGCATTTTTGGGGGCTATCCCTAGGTGGGACGACCACAAATTTGGAGAAAAAGGTCCTTTTTTGAGCTATTTTTGCTATTTTTGGGTAATTTTATTGTATTTTTGTTGCATTTTTGTTAAGCTTGCTTGCCTCTATTAGGTGGTCAAGAGTCGATATCAAGTTTCAACTCTTTTTAGACTACTAGGGACTTATTGATAGAGGATTACTAGAAATGGCTTGATGCCATTAGTCTTAAGCAAGTGACATGATTAGAGCCAGTGTATAGAGACAGAGCCTATCTGACAACCTTGATAGATCTATGGGACCCTCGCACCAACACCTTTCACTTACCGACTAGGGAGATGATAATGACGTTAGAGGATGTCTACTAGATTTTATGCATTTCGATAGAGGGGCATCCGATTGTATCTACTCATAGAGATCTTAGAGATACGATTTTGTAGAGATACTTTAGAGCAGACTGGTTGAAGGTACTATGAGACTTGCCTAGTGAGGGCATCCTAGTGGAGTTATGGTATGAGGTAGAGGTATTGACTATGAGACACACCTTACTGATGATGTTGATCTCCAACATGTTGCTACCAGATTCATCAAGAGCTAGGTTCCCTTGGAACCTTTGGGCTTTTGGAGTGCACCATAGAGAGGTCATTAGTGATGGCTTAGGGTACTACTTTACTAGCACAACTATATGATGAGTTGTAAGAGATCCACTCCCATGGGTGAAAAGGATTGAGATGTAACTTTCTACTATAGGTGTGGGGATGGTAGCATATTATTGTGGATCGACCATGAGGACTACCTTGGATGACACAAGCATAACTTGTAGATAGGGAGATAGGCTATGGGATCCTATGGTAGTAATACCAAGAGAGGGGTTGAATCCATCCCTATGTAGGTATAATTGATCATTATGCATAGTCATTTGCATAGCTCAAGGTAGAGGAGGTTACTTGGAGACCCTACAGGGATTGTCCAACATGGCCTAAGGTTGAGGCACAGCTTCATCGGGTGAGGTGAGGGAGATGGTTAGTTGGTCAACATGGGACCGAGTGAGAGTACTTCCCATATGCTCAAGTGCTGCATAGTTTAGGCTATACCAAGGGTTTCCTAGTGAGCCAATGATCTACCAATATTATGGAGATGAGAGGACACTCACTTGGCCTACAATTGAGGTAGTTGGAGAGGAGGTAGATCCTATGGAGGATATCTCTAAGCTAGATGCAACATAGGGCAGAGGGACTACACCAGATGGCAAGGGGAGGGGCTGCTAGGAGGTGGTGTAGCTATAGTAATAGGGGAGGCTCATAGGGATGCTCTAGATGAGGGACATGATGAGGCTCCAGATAAGGAGGAGCTAGACTTAGGTGAGTGACATGTGTGTCATTAGGTAGATGATGAGTGGATAGATATCATTGATATGGAGGATCCACATGATGACTATGGTGAGGATGACTTTGATGAGCAGGGAGTGTAAGCATAATTGGTAGCACGAGATGCTACTATTATTGAGCTATAGGGTGAGATGATCAGAGGTAGATAAGAGTACATAGAGGAGAGGGCTCTCCTATAGGCATAGGTGTAGAGTGCATAGGCTGATATTGATAGGTAGGTAGTAGAGTTAGCTACTCTTTGATCATAGGTTAGAGCAGGGAGCCCTAGCCATGGGGGATCTAGTAGTGGTGATATGGCCAGGCTATAAGAGGAGGTGACATAACTCTAGACCTTACTGAGTGAGTACCAAGCATCATCGAGAGGACACCACCTACACATAGGATTTGGAGGATGAGATAGTGCACCTTAGAGGGCACTTACCCACTTACTCTACTACTAGTGGGTCCCAATAGAGTAGGAGGAGTGGTACAGGATAGTCATCGGCTAGGATGGGGGCACCTAGATCTACGAGGAGAGTAGATAGGGCCAGGGAGAGCAGATCTAGGAGCTCTCAATGTGCATCGACTAAGGGTGGGGGTGAGAGTCATAGTGTCAATCCTACGTGACCATGGATTTTGAGACTCTATGGTTATTTTTAGATTTTTGGTAGTGTGAGGTCTGAGGACCCACTTTATTGTAGCCTACGAGAAGTTTTTGGATTATGATGTATATTTTTATCCCATACATATATATATATTTTTTGTTTATCATCATGTGTTTCTTTACTACTTTATTAGATGTATGCAATGTTTATGTATGCTTTATTGATGCTTATCATGGATGCATGTATTGTAATATGATGTGATTTGATGATATGTGTATGAGTATATGCAAAATGAAATGGATGATTTGTTAATCTATACTGATGAGTTATGAATACTATTTGACACACTAGATGCTAGCACCATAGATTATACAAACTTCATCTATTCATTTTCACTTTTATCATGAGATTATATAATGGATTGTGAAAATGTAAATTGACAAACATGTGATAAAATGATATGTAATGGAATGAATAATATGATGTTATATGATGTCCTTGAGATTTTCATGAGACTCAAACACTCTAGTGATCTAGTCAAAAGTTGTATAGTAACTATGCAAGACTTTTTGGCAAGGTATAAATCTGCTAGGATGACCAAGATATTCAATATCCTTATGTGTGCATGTGAGTTCATTTCTATGATAACGCATAAAGTTACCCCAATGCCAAACAAGATTGATGCAGCCCATATGTACTGAAGATCACCCTACGAGTATCATTATCCTAAGTTTTGTACATAGTTGGATTAGACCACTAGGCAATACAGGCTACCAAAAGCTAGCTCATACACATGCAAACATTGGTCTATACAAAAGTAGGTTGCTAATGTGATAGACATATCATCATGCATAAGGATACCACCATTTCAAGATAAGCTTGATGCCACCCAACCTATAATGAGGATCACCTTATGGTTATCAAATGCTGAGAATTCTAGGGATTCAAGTTCAGTACTCCCTTATTTTATTTTATTTTTGAATTGCTCTAGGGATTTGCTCATTTTTTTTGGTGAGCAAGGGATTTTGGTAGTGGTGAGAACCACTATTTATTTTACTTTTTTCTTTTTCTAATGGTGAAAACCACTTTTTATTTTGAATATTTTTAGTGGTAACAACCACTATTTATTTTTTCTTTGGATACTTACCCCAATTTGGCATGAAGCAAGGGATTTTGATTATTTTGGGTAAGGAGGAGCTTGTCCTTTTGTCAATTCTCAACATTTTTGAACCATTCACACAAGGGGATGAGCGAGGTAAACTTTTCGCTTAGGGTAACATGGACCACTTTGTAGGTTTCATCTTTCCTTGTGCAAAACTTGGATTTATTAGTGTGAAAATATGTTTGGGATTATGACATATACAAGGTACAATCAAAGCAAGACTCTACCTTCTAAAAATTAAGATAGCTTTCTACAAAATCTGAAAAGAAAACTAGAGATGGTTGAGTGACCAAAAACCCTAAAGATGCCTTATAACAAATGGCCTAGGTGAAGGGAAACAGACACACATATAGGGAATGTGGATGGAAATGATAATTGAAATGTAAACAAGTATTAATAATGACTTTTGACAAAGTTGATTTTGAAGGATGCCTAGTGTACAGACCTGGTGCTAGACATGTATGATCAACTCTAAAATGCAAAATGCAATGATGGGTATGCTTAATGCAAGTGATTGTATAATGCAATGATATGAAATGTAATGCAATGCAATATTTTTGTGTTTTTGATATTTTAATGATGTTTTTGGATTTTGATAAATATATATATTTGACCAATGGGCTTAGTGGATGCCATTGGGGCATTTTGGGTGACCAAAGGGTTTATAGATACCTTTGGGTTTTTGGGTGACCAAAGGGTTTATAGATACCTTTGGAGCATTTTGGGTGACCAAAGGGTTTATAGATACCTTTGGAGCATTTTAGGGTGACCAAAGGGTTTATAGATACCTTTGGAGCATTTTAGGATGACCAAAGGGTTTATAGATACCTTTGGGAATTTTGGGTGACCAAAGGGTTTATAGATACCTTTGGAGATTTTTGGGTGACCAAAGGGTTTATAGATACCTTTGGAGCATTTTAGGGTGACCAAAGGGTTTATAGATACCTTTGGAGCATTTTGGAGTGACCAAAGGGTTTATAGATACCTTTGGAGCATTTTAGGGTGACCAAAGGGTTTATAGATACCTTTGGAGCATTTTAGGGTGACCAAAGGGTTTATAGATACCTTTGGAGCATTTTAGGGTGACCAAAGGGTTTATAGATACCTTTGGAGCATTTTAGGGTGACCAAAGGGTTTATAGATACCTTTGGAGCATTTTAGGGTGACCAAAGGGTTTATAGACACCTTTGGAGCATTTTAGGTGACCAAAGGGTTTATAGATACCTTTGGAGCATTTTAGGGTGACCAAAGGGTTTATAGATACCTTTGGAGCATTTTAGGTGACCAAAGGGTTTATAGATACCTTTGGAGTATTTTAGGGTGACCAAAGGGTTTATAGATACCTTTGAATTTTGGAGGGTTATAGACCTTGGAGCATTTTGGGTGACCAAAGGGTTCATAGATACCTTTGGAGCATTTTAGGATGTGATGCTTTAAGCATGAAAAGGTCACAGGTGAAGGATATTCAAGGGTTCAGGCTCCTCACATCCTTCAATGGAAGCTAGGTGATAAGTTCTAGGTCCAATATGACTAGTGATAATGTAAGGACCTAACCAGTTTACCATAAATTTATCCCGTAGATGGGGTGGCAAGTTAGAATTTTGTTGGTTCTCTTTTAGAACAAGATCACCAACCTAAAAGTATCTAGGATGGACTTTCATGTTATAGGCTCTCTTAAGCCTCTCTTGATAAACATGTAGGTGCTCAAGAGCATTAACACATCATTCATCAAGCAAAGTTAATTGGTCTAGGTGAGCCTACCATGCAGTGTCATCATCGATGAACTCTTGCATGGATATGCACAATGATGAGATTTCCAACTCTAAAGGCATGATAGCCTCAACACCATACACTAGTGAAAATGGAGTTGCCCCAATGGGTGTCCGAATACTAGTGGTACATTAATCCCAAAGGGCCAGAGGCAATTGATTATGCCAATCTTTGTGATTATCCTTAACAATTTTCTTTAAGATTGTAATTACTATTTTATTTGATGCCTCAGCTTACCCATTGGCTTGTGGATAATAGGGCATAGAAAAATTATGTTGGATGTTATATTTAGTTATTAAAGCATGCACATCCTTATTCTTAAAAGGTGGCCCATTATCTAAAATTATTTTGGATGGGATACCAAAATGAAAAATGATATTATGTAACATGAACTCCACAATGCGAGGTCCAATCATAGTGGTAAGGGGAATCGCTTCCACCCATTTTATGAAATACTCGATGGTCATAATGATGAACGTATGATGGCCTGAAGAAGAGGGTGATATTTTCCTGATTAAGTCAAACCCCCATTGCAAAAATGACCAAACCGATTGAATCGATTGTAAGGCCTGAGAAGGTACATGTGTCAAATTAGCATGGTGTTGACACTTGATGCACTTCTTAACATAAGCACAACAATATTTCTCTAAAGTTGGCCAATAATAGCCCATGCAAAGAATGCACTTGGTGATGGCCATACCACTGAAATGGCCACCACATGTACCATCATGTGCTTGGGTGATTGCCCAAACTAACTCTTGATGCTCTAAGAAATGAAGGAGGATACCCTCATAGCTTCGATGATACAATATATCTCCAAGTAAGACATATTTTACCACTTTTTCTTGAATGAATGCTTGGTGGCATGCGAAAATCTAGAAGGGATATTACCAAGCTTTAGGTAATATTTTAGTTAGATGGACCAATCTTGCTTTGAAGAAGCCTCAATTGCATTAATTGCTTGATCCTTTTGAAGTTCATCTCTCATAAATGCTGATTGGGAGAGAACTTGTAAATATAGTATTGTGTTGCTATCAAAAGGAGTTTGAGGGAATAAAGTCCCCCAAGTGGTATTATTTAAGCAATTGTGAATTTGAGAGAACCATTCATGAGAAGGTTCAATTTGAATCATGTGGACTTTTGGCATGGAGTTGAGCTCCTCACGCTTAGTTGTAGAGTGTGATAGCATTTTGAATTGAATGGTTGTTATATCATCAGAAGGGTTCTATGGGATTAAAGACCCTAAGGAGGCCATTGTATCTATAAAATGATTAGATGAATGAGGGAGTGCCTCAATATCATACCATTCAAATTTTTCCAAAATTTTATCCACTAGGGCTTTGTAGGCTTGCAATATTGGGCATCTACATTGGAATATTCCCTTGACCTGATTCACTATGAGCAAGGAATCATCAAAAATGTTGAGCTTGGTTATTTTCATGGTGATTGTCATTTGAAGGCCTATGAGGAGAGCTTCATACTCGAAATTATTGTTGGTGCATAGGAAATCAAGTTTAAATGATAGGGGTATTGGAGCCCCTTGTGGTGTGAAAAATATAATTCCTATACCACCCCCTTGCTCACACTTAGAGCCATCAAAAAATAGAGTTATGTCAGCCTTTGCTTTAGGCTCTTCAAGATCAGGTGATTTTGACACCTGAAAGACTCCATCATCGAGAAGCTCTATGCTAAGAGGTTGGTCATCCTAGAGGGGAGCCTCTACGAGTTGATCGACTATGACCTAACATTTAATTGATTTTTTTTGATGAATTTAAGGTCAAATTCTATCAACAACATAATCCATTTCATCATGTGACTATTATGGTAAGTTTGAATCATCATATATCACAATGGATTCTCTTTAGATACTACATACGTGGTATGATTGAGCATGTAATGGCATAGATTTTTAGTGGTAAAAACCACTACTAAGCATAGCTTCTCAATGTATGCATAATTTATTTCATAATTGACTAGGGTGTGGCTAATATAGTATGTAGCCTGTTCTTTGTGCAATTCATTCTTTTGGGCCAACATGGTGCCCAATGCAAGCTTAGTAGTTGAGATGTATAGATAGAATGACACTCCTAGTCGAGGAGGAGCCAATACTGGTGGTGAAGCTAGATATTGTTTAATCTCATCAAAGGTGGCTTGACACTCATCAT
Source organism: Wollemia nobilis (assembly GCA_028583015.1). NCBI lineage: Eukaryota > Viridiplantae > Streptophyta > Pinopsida > Araucariales > Araucariaceae > Wollemia > Wollemia nobilis. The sequence goes on from JAQPPZ010003675.1 coordinate 401,214, forward strand.
CCCACTTAAATGCGACCCCCTTGTGTAACAACTTGTTCATAGGTCGACACTTATCCGACAATTGTGCTATGAAGCGTTTGATGGATGTGACCTTTCCTTGTAGACTACGTAGTTGCTTGATAGTAGTAGGGGGAGGCATTTCTAGGATTACCTTGAATTTATTTGGATCAAATTCTATGCCTCATTTAGAGACTATGAATCCCAAGAGTTTTCTATATGTGACATCGAAGATGCACTTCTTGGGATTTAGTCTAACATTGTGTTCAATGAGGCGATCTAGAACTTTGTGCAATACATCAATGTGCTCATGGTGAAGTAAAGACTTAGCCAATAAGTCATCTATGTAATATTCCAAAATTTTATGCATGTAGTCATGGAAGATATAAGTCATAGCTCGTTGGTAGGTAGCACCAACATTTTTGAGGCCAAAAGGCATGACCTTATAACAAAATGTCCCCCAAGGCATTGTGAATGCCATTTTGAGTTGGTCTTCTAGATTAATGCAAATTTGATTATATCCAGAGAAACCATCCATTAGGGATAACATCTCATGACCTATTGTGGCATCCACTAGTGCATCAATGTTTGGCAAAGGGAATTCATCCTTAGGACTCACTTTATTTAGATCTCAAAAATTAGTGCAAATGTGAATCCTTCCATCGGGTTTCTTGATAGGTACCATATTGGAAACCCATGGTGGATAATCAACTGATATAATGAAGTTGGCATCTAACAACTTTTGTAATTCATCTTTCACCATTAAGGCTACTGTTGGATGCATCTTGCATAGCTTTTGCTTAACTAGTTTTGCATTTGGGTCAATCGTGAGATTATGCATGACTAAATTGGGATCTAGTCCTAGCATATCTTTATAAGACCATGCAAAAGCTTTCTTCTTCTCTTTTAAAATCTTTGTATAATCAGCTTGCTCAGTAGGGGATAAGCCTTCCCCTAGCTTGATGAATTGGGGATTATCAAGATCTGTGTTGATATCCCTATCAATTGTTGGCTCAATTGACATATGAGATCCCTCTTCCAACTGGTGTGGAGTAGGGATCAAATGAATGTCATCAGCTGGGTTTATATCATCAATTGGAAACTCATGCTCAACCTCAGCCTGAAAGACATTTTGAGTAGTTCTTGGAGAAAAATGAAATGGTTGTAACATTTCATCGCAAGGCCAATACTTTGATGGAGATGGGGGAGAATCTCCCGATCAAAGTCAATTACCTCAAGGTCGAGGTGCAATGGCTTTGATGGGTTATTCAAATCATGCAATGGTGTAGTAAGATCTATGGAAATCATATTGATGGATGGATGACTTCCATTGGATGGGCGATTAGGTCTAGGGACAACAGGTTGTCGCAAGACTCATAGGGGTGGTTGTGGTGGAGGTGGAATGACCAATGGTGGTCTATGTGGAAGGTGATGAGCTTGCTCTTCGAGTGGAAAAAGTTATCACCAGATGGGATGTTGCACTAGGAACATACATAGGTAGAATTCTTCTTCATCATCCAATGGGATGACCTACTCATATTCCTCATATAAACTAGGGTAGTTGATGGGTGCTACACCATAATCTGATTCATCATCTATTATCCATTCCTTAAGGGGACCTTGATCTTCTTCCTCATTATCATATGGAAGTGTATGTGAACCTTCACCTTTTTCAAAATATTGGGTGAAATCATGAGATATCCCTTGATCTATCATATTTGTAGGAAAATAATCCCCCAAAGAGTGGACATGATTAGGATTAGCATAGGGATCACGTGCAAGCTCATCCCTATAGTTCAAACATAGGCATTCTAAAATCTCTATGAGGACATCAAGGGGCACAGGCTTGTTGTGTCCTAGGCTAGATTTATCATATGGAAATTGATATTATGGCTAGAAAGGAACATGAGTACCTTGTTCATATAACCCCAAACCATAGCCATGCCAATGGCAGTGATGGAGATATCACAAGGCATAGTCGAGATTGGACATGTAATTTATATCCTCAGAGAAAGGTTCTTCATCCTCTTCTAGTTGAGGAGATGGTTCTATTCCATATTCAATACCCCCATATATGAAATTTATTTTATTGGGAGGTATACCTAGAGGTACAATGGTACCTATGGGAAGATGAGGTCATCCCATATTCTGCACTATTCGCTATGGATGTTTCACTAGATATTCTCCTAAACCTATGCTAGCCAAATGGATTGTGACCTAGGATGGTGAAGGTGGAGGAGATGAAAATGAGGCTTGAGATGACTCAATGCTTACCTCATGAGATGGTTCCTCATCTTCTAGACTAGGAATATCTTTCATAGAAATGGTGGAGATGATGGGAGGGATCTCATCAATCGGCCTCTTCGACATGTTCCTCTATGGAGGATTGGATGATGATGAAGGTGTTTCTGAAGGTGCCAATGATGATGATGGTATGGAAGAATATGGTAATGGAGTAATGGAAGGTGATGGTGAGGGAATTGGACCTCGAATAGATGTATTCAGTTGGAAGTCCACATGAGTCGATGGTAAGGTCAACTCAGGGATATGTTGCACCAAGTTGTAGTATTTGAAGGGCTCAAGGTCTACAGAGACAATGTGTACTTGCCCTTCATAAGTATACTTTAGACATTGGTGAGCTATGGAGGGTACACACTTCATGTCCCTAATCCAAGGTCTACCCAAAAATATATTGTAGGCCATTGCACCCTCCAAGACATGACACAAAATTGGTATAGTTTTACATCCCACCTAAATAGGTAGGACTATAGTGCCAACTGTTGAGCATATCGTATCATTAAATGCTTAGAGGGTGTAGGTGGATGCAACAATATGGGATGCTAGAAGTCCTAGATGTTTGAGAGCATTAGTGGTGATGATGTTACTTGATGAACCAGTGTCAATTAGAACTCTCTTATAGGGTGTTCCATTTACACATGCAATGATGTGTAGAGGAGGATCAACCACATCACTTGCAATCGATTTGAGTTCATGTTCATGAAACGTGATCACTGGTTCTTTACACTACTGGACATGCCCCACAAAATTGATAAAAGAGTTAGACTCTTGGGGTTGTAGGTCAATCGACTTAAGAATATCCATAAGAGCTTCTCTATGAGGTGGAGATTGTTGAATAAGCTCATATATGGAAAGTCTAGCCGATGTTGTTCATAAGATTTGAGCAAGCTTACTTTTTATTGTAACCATTAGATGAGGTGGAAGGCTTTGCACTAGAGGTGGTGGAGGCTATGACATTGAAGGAATATCACTTGAAGCTATAGGTGGTGCAACTTGACTTGGATAGCATCTATTCCTTGTCATAATGCTAACCATCCTGATGTACCCTTGTTTAGGGGGTGTCGTATGGACCTCATTTACTTGTTTGGTAGGATTTTCTTGTACCTCATGAGTGGGTAATGGGTCTTTAAAAACACCCATTTGTTGATTGTTTGTTGCAAGAGGATTATCCACTTGAAGGTCATTCCTCTCGATCATATCTTGTACTAGGTTTTTGAAACCATAGCACATTGGCAAGTCATGTCCAATCTTCCTATGATATCTACAATATAGGTCTTCACGACATCCCATAGGCTTTTGTTTGCCTATACTCGGGTCTATAGGCTAGATCTCAGGTAGAGTAATCACCTTGGCCACACATAGATGATCGAATAGGGAGTCCATTGACTCAGAAAAGGGTGTAAATTGTCGCCTAGGGTGACATTATTGATTTTACCCCTAGTTTCACTTGAGTGTTGTTGTTATAACTTGCAGGAGGAGGTTGGGCCTGATAATTTACCTTTTGAGGTGGCATTGGTTGTATAGGCCCTGGGACATTGATGGCAACTTGGTTCACTGCTACCAACTTTGATTGTGTTGGATTGCCCTTTGGGTTCTTAGTCCACTCCTTGTGGGGTTTTGCGATTTCCCCCTCTTGAATTTTAATTTCTTCTATGGTTCTAGCCTATGCTAGAGCATATTCAAGAGTTTGATACTATTGGAGTTGTAGCAATAATGATATTGGCTTTAAATAACTCTTTGAAAACATCCTAGTCAACTCAGACACTAGAAATAGGTAAGGTAGCTTAGCAAGAAGTATTCACCACCTATTACCATAGTCTATGATTGACTCATATTCATATTGCTTTAACCCCGTGAGGTCTATTAAGGTCACCTTTATCTTAGTATTGAAGGTGAAACATTCCAAGAATGCATCTACAAATTGTTCAAAAGTATGGATGCTATGCCTTGGAAGTTGATTATACCACTCTATGGCTAGGCCAGAGAGGGTGATTAAAAATGTTCTCAAGAGTAAGGCATCATCATCTTGAATATTGAAGCATTGGTTCATGAACCTAGTGATGTGCTCTTGTGCATCTTCCTCTCCTTTAAATCTATCTAATTTGGGCATTTTGAAATGCTCTGGATATGGAGGGGAAGGTATAGATGGATGAAGTGGTTGATTGCATAACTAGTGCAAAGTGGGATTTTGTTGCCTAGACCAAGTTGTCTTGCTCTCTATGGTTTCCATGCACTCAAGCAATGCTCTATACGCATCAGAGGATTTAATCTCCTCTTATTTACTTTGGCCCCATGGGGGAGGGTGAGGAATTTTAAGCATATGGCATGGTGGTTGATTATCATCAACCATACCTCCATAAGGTGCTTCTAGGTATTCCTCTCTTGGTTCTAAATCATCATAGGCCCCGTAAGGTGTTTTTGGGATTGGCCTACAAGGAGGAACTAATGCCTACTGAAGGTGATCTATGTTTGGCCTAGGAAGTAAGTCTCGATTTGGCCTAGGAGGTCGAGGAGGCACCATTTTATTAGGCCTAGGAGGCCTATTTTGGTTAAAAGTGGGTTGCCTCTGATGAACCCCCTACCTATGCGTACTTGGGGTAGGAACCCCATTGCGCAAGGTCTCTTGAATCTACTATTCAATCCTTTGTTTTTCTAGTTGATGTTGATGATCTAAGAGATCCAAGCATTGTTTATCTAGCCAAAGCTGATTAAATTGGGCTTGGTGATCAACATACCTTTTGACAACTTGGTTTATCTACTCAGTTGTGTGGGGCCTATGAGCCCTAGCATTATTGCCATGATACCTATCCTATTCAAGAGGATCTGATAAATCCACTATGAGCTTCCCTCGATTGAGAGAGGTCACATTTACTTGAGGCTCACTCCTAAATAGATGTTCTTTATACTCTACTAGCACAGAAGCACATCGTGCTTGCATCGAATGATGTGATCAAGGATAATCAAGATTCTCCTTGAGTCTTCCTTCATAAATGAGGAAGGGAAGGGTAGAATTTGCTCACCCAATGTGATGAGTATCATACTCATCTTGGTATTTATACTATGGAGACCTATCAGGGTGATCTAAGGGTGTATTGTGATCATTTAGCCCCGCCCATGGTGCATAGTCTTGATCCTACACGTAGGTGTGCGAGGTAGACCGAGTAGGCACGTGAATGCATGGTATTGCTCTATGTGTTGGTGCCTCAATGCATTGTTTCCATTCTTGAAAGAAGGCATGTGAAGTGTCTATACTTGGAAAATAATTTCCTAGATTAGGACCACAACCTGTAGGGGTGTCCCGCATGGGGGTCCCTTGGAGGCTAGGTTCCTTATTTGACATTCTAGGACTTGGGCGAGTAGGAGGCCACCAAGGAGGTATAACCAAGTCCTTAGGGTCAAATTAGAGATGGTCTACATCTCCTTGCCTACTCCCCATAGCGTCAGCCCTTGAGTGGGCTTGGCTATGGGTGCAAACCATAACTACTTCTTTCTAAACCCTACGTGATTATCTCCTTTACAAATTTTAATGATTCAACACACAAAAATAGAAACACACAATAATACAAGTGTTTATCTCTTTTAAAAATTTATATGTGTTCCTAAAACTATTTGGTGTGTTTTGATTTGTTGTTTTGCAAAGGAATCTCTTTTCACGTGTTTGAATATTGTTGATGTAATTCTCAATTTGTTTAAAGGATTTCACCTGTATACTCATAGCTCGACAACCGACAATGAAATTCTAGTCACGTGAACCAACCAAAGTATGGATATGAAGCCCATACCCGATCAGGGAGCATAGGTCCTACCAGTCCTCACCCATATTGACCATGGGAGTGCATGCTATTTTCCATGGCTAAGATGGTTCTTGGAGCTAGATTTGGTCAAAAAATAGGGTTCATAGGATTTGAGCCAATGGGTGGAGATGAAACCCACCATCGTTGGTCTCTATTAGTGGTTGGGGATGAAATTCCAACTCACTAATGTTCAAATGTGACGTGGTGTGTGTGGTTCCTTTTATCCTTTAAGAAAGTAAAACAAGAGAGCATTCAATGCTAGTTCACTAAATGCACAAAGAACGTTTCACTTTCAGAAATATATGCATGAATAAAGAACCTACAAAATACTTATCCTATATGAAAACCTAACCATTAGGTAGGTCACAAGTAGGCAAACCATTCAAATGCATAATTAAGACTATTATTTTTCCTATTTTTCTTCTATTTGTTATTTTGAAATTTAGGAAAGGGGAAATCTACCTTTCAATCAACTAAGAAAAGACATGAAAAACTTAAATTTACCCTTTTTTGAACAGAATTAATGCAAATTGAAGGTTTAGGCACTTACCTTGAAAGCCTAAGAATGTTGTTGTTTCTAGAAATTTGGGCTGAAAACCCCCTATTTTGTGGCCATCCTAGGGTGGGATGGCTGCAAATTTGGGGGTCATCCCTAGGTGGGATGGTTGTTGTGGCCATCCCTAGGTGTTCCAATTAGGAATTTAGGGGTCATTTCAGTCCAGAATGACCAGAACCTGCAACATCCAAAGTGCAAAAACAAGGTTAAAAATGGCAAAAATGAAAAGGGACAAGGGTCCCACCATGATCACCACTATAGAGAGGAAAAAATGGTGCACCTAGCAAGGGAAATTGAAATGCATCTATTGTTCTAATCAAGCATTCAAAAGTGACAATAAAGTAAACATATAGATGACAAATATTTGAAAGGAATGGGGGGTTCTCTTTATATTGATTAATTTATCAAATATAAGGTTACAAAATATCCCCTTGAGGGCTCTCAATTGATACAATTCAATTACAATGTTGAAGGATCCAATCCTTTCATAAACCTATGGTGTGCTTTCAATGTCTTCCTCGCACTCATGATTGAAGCATGGGTTTTTGTTACCGCTGAATGAGCTATCCTTATTCAAATCTTTAGCTCCTTCCTCATGTGTTGGAATACCTATACCTACACACAAGAAATTGAAATGGGTTAATAGCATGTGCGGATTAAGATAATATCAATGAAATGCATGCAATATAGGATACAAAAAGTGCAATAGATAATCTAAAACTACTCCAAATGATACCAAAACTTAGCATGATGTATATTATCTACTTTTGTAATGATCTATGTAGAAATTGAAATGAAATTATGAGCAGAATCTGTGGTCATCCCTGGGTGGGCCAATTAGGACTGTCATTACAAAAACCCTAATTGATGGTCCAAAACTACTCCAAACTTCACCAAATTCAAGTATGATGCTAATATACTACTCTAAAAATGATCTACACTAAAATTGATTCAAAATTGTGTGCCAATTCATGGCCATCCCTGGGTGAGCCATTTGGGACTATTAACCATCCCAGGTGGGGACGACCACAAAACAAGGTGGTTTTTGCCACCAATTCCTATGGGATCTGGTCTAGAATCCTCCTAGGGGTGTTGTCATCAAATTTGGTAAATTCACTCATAGGAATGGATGGGTTTTGGAAGGGATGTGCGTATTTGGGGATGCCTTGAAAATGCCTTCGATTGATGAAGTTTCCAAGGGCAAATACGAGGGCAAAAGGTGAGAGGGAATCTCGATAGCACTTCGTGGTGAATACTTGCAAAGAGCTCTCTCTAAAATTGAGTGGAAACACTCCAATTTATAGCCCAAGAGGGAAAAGGGGGCAAAGGGGCAAGTTGGGGCATGCAAGGTAGGTGCCACCACTTGTCAAAGCCCTTGCCATGCATTGGGTGGAAGAGGCCTCCAATTTGGGCCTCCAATTTGTAGTTTGTGATGGCCTAGATAGTCTCCCAATCTATCATAAGTCATTGGGTGGGATAAATGGTAGAAATTGATTGCCATTTGTCCTACCCTTGAATTTTTGAGGGGTCTAGACCATGGTCATCCCACCCAGGGATGGTTGCTTGTGGCCATCCCTGGGTGGGATGACCATGAACTATGGTCATCCTGGGGTGGGATGGCCATGGCTACATGGCCCAAAACCTCCCAAAAGTGGGGTAAACCTTCCCAAAAGTGGTTAGGACCCCTAATTAACCCTTGAGGGTTTCCCAATGGGGCCATATGGTGTCGATAAGAGTGGCATCATGGCAATATTATCCGATTTACATGATTTTAGTGTCTATAGTGACATAGTATGGCTTTCTTGAGTAATAAAATATTTTCTTTGGTTTATACCAGTCATACATCATTCTAAAGGCTTTTGTTTCCCTCTTACCAAAGCGACATCAAAGGATTTTTTTTTAAATGAATAATTTTAAATAGGAGAGTAGTAAATTAAAGAATGGTTAAAATAAAGTCATGCATACTAAAGTTAATGTCAGTTTATTAAAGTAACCAGAACCTGAAATAGACACGATAATACATCATGATAGTAATATAATCACGATTAGCTTCATTAAGTCCACAATTTACTTTTAACCTTAACTATACCATAATTTATCATCCGATAGGTGATAAAATTCAATCTCAATATAAAATGAGTGGATGTATGCTTTACTAAAGGGATGATTTTAAATCAGGTTACTCTACTAGCTATTGGAGCAACTTTCACCAAACAAAAATAGAGAGTGCGACTGCTACTTATGTCCCTGAAAAAAAAACACAATCAAGCATTTCTATCCATAGATTTAAATGGTCTCAGATGCAGTCTTGGGAATTCTGAAGTGAAGGACGTCACTTACTAACTTGGGGTAGTTTTCCCATATCAAAAGTGTTCTTTAACCACGAACGTATTTGTTTGAGACATACAATGCATAGCTAGAGTTCTACTTGGTGGTAAATTGGAAAGTTAAATTTTAAATCTTCATGTTACATATTAATTTGGATTTTTTGCCCTAGTTTAATTTATAATTCAAACAATTACTCTAGAAATGGTGGTATTCATCCAAATTAGAAGGAAATGAAGTATGTTGACACCCCAAGGAGTTTATGGGTATATAGAATAAAGACAAAACATTCCTACCTTTTGTTTCAGTTCTAAAAGATGCAAACAAAAGAGGATCTCAATTATGAATAATAAAAACAACTGAATCCTAAATACAAAACAATTTATTCATCGAATATAAAGGAGTAAGTTTTTATATTACATCTCAAAATTTCTCAACATAATTTTGAAGTAAAAGTAAACATCTTATGATTTCCTCACTTCTATTCATTAATGATTATTCAACAAACACTACAATTATAATCTTTCCAGCAACAAGTACTTTACTGTTGCAACTGAGTGTTACTTGGAGAGACATAATAAGCTCATTACTTATTGAAATATAATTTAATATTACAATCAATAAAGGTTCAATCCAAAATAAAATAAATTAACATTTTAATCTTTCTATCTTTTCAACATCTATATACAAAGGAATAATAATTCCCAACAATGTATTGCTTAACAACCTAACCATTGGCATTTACGGTTCCCATACTAGGAATTCGACTACTTCTATTAGAATTTAGCACAAGGGTTTCCTCCATTGGAATATTTTTAGACCAGTTTTAGGGTGCATGTCAATCGTAATTAAGCATACCAATCCTCAACCAAGAAAATACTATACAATTGGTTCTTCAATCCAGGCTTAACCTCTATTGACAGTTTCTACCATAAAATATTCTACCCATCCATTCACTTGAGTGTAACCAGTATAAAGGTAGAGATTGAAGCATGTTGGGTTAGCATGACTCTCATAATGCATGCAACTAAATGAATATAAAACCAACACCACAATACAATTCATGCAATGCAAATGCTAATTTACTAGATTATGTTTTTAATTTAATTCCTTTGCACATAGTATTAATGTTTTATAAGGACTCAATCAACCACCTGGATCGCTACCACAAAGGAGGAGTGTCTCACTAAGGTTTACACCTATTGCTAGTCATATAAATAGAAGGCAATAACAAGCACTAGACACATCAAAAAAAGGCTATGGATTTAACCATACCTCAATTTAATGAAATTCAACATAATAATAGAAGGAATAATTTACTTAAGCAATATGCAGTCATTCTAGAGTACACATAAAATAACCATCATTAAGAAATAAGACTTAGCAAACATTCAATCACAAATCACAATATCATAAATGATAGAGCACGACTTGGTTCTTTCGATAGCAAATCAAAATTCTCCTCCAATTCAACCCAAAGCACATGACATGTTCCACAACATCGATAACACACAGACCAATCAATCCAAAGCAAAAAATAAACTTCACAAATGCCACTAGACGTATGCAGATATCATGGACCTGATAAATATAAATTATTTTAACCACCCTTTTATAGGAGAGAGATGTACTGATTAAGTGACACCTAAGGCGGTCATGCACCATAGGCTATTTTGGATGGTTGTTGGGTGCCACACCTGATGATGGTCCAACACAAATAATTGATAAGAAATAAAATGTTAAACTTATTTTATGATTTTATTTTACTTTATTTTATATTATATTATTTACTTATTTTTTAAATATTTAAATAATATCATATTTTCATAGTATTATTATTATTAATATATATATATATATATATATATATTATTTAAGCACTACATATCATACACATCATATCCCACATTACCTCATGCAAACAACCCTTAATTTTCCACCAAAATGTGGGCACCAGGTTCATCTGATTTGCTTGCATGGAGGCAAACACCTATTATTGCATTCACAAAAACATTAGCAATATCTCATTCTAATGATAAAAGCAAGCAAATTAGTAACTAAACTGAATAGATGTTACATTCTCCCCCACTAAGAATAAATTAGTAATCAATGTTCAAATAAGTAAGTAAATTGTTTTTACATGATAGCCACATATTCCCATGTGATATTCTTTTTAGAATACCGGTCCCTCTAGACCTTATACTGATCAAAATTTATTTTCCTCAGCAGCTTAGTTCTATATCCAAGGATCTTGATAGTGCAGACTTCAATGTGATACGGGTCCAACATCTACAAATTATGGACATTCCACACATGATAAGGATCTACCACATATTTTCTAAGGAGGGAGACATGGAAGGGGTCATGAATTTTGGACAAATTGGGTGGCAAGGCTAATCTATATGCAACTGGACCGATTTTGTCAATAATTTCAAAGGGTTCACAAACCTAGAGTTGGGATAAGAATACTTTAGAGAGCTTTCATAAGGTTTTACCCTTGGAAAAACTCTCTCTCTCATAGATAATTCCCCTAGTGCCCTCGTACGATCAACATAGTTCTTTTGACAATCCGAGGGTTCTTTGAGCCTTTGATAATCTCAGGTTTGATCATTATTCAATATTTAGGATTGTGCCATGATAAAAGGAATCATGCACCTTCTCTTGTACAGGGTTTCAAATGGAGCCATGCCCAACACGACATGATAACTATTGTATGCATTTTCTAGATATAGGTTATGGTCCATGTAGCACATCATTTAGGATCTGGTTGATTCTTTCTAATATACAAAGCTAATGTTAATCTTGAGCCATTATTCACCCAAAATGATGTCATAGTCAAGCAAGGAAGCCATATAAAAATGCCAACTAGTCCTCTGAGCCAAAGTAATTTGTGTGTCAAGTAGATATCAGTTAATTGTGCAAGCTTGACTTACCATATTTGACCTTCCACCTGTTAGACAAAAATGTTGGCCTTTCTGGTATGTCCCTAAAAGTACTAGTAGAAATGAAACTATCAATTGTTCCTTTATCAATTAGAATGTGTATATTTCTACCTTATACTTTTCCATTTGAAAGAAAATATTTTGCTTGTCCATCAAATGTAGAGTTACCTATGGCAACCTATATCTTATGTGTGGGTTCTTTAAAAGCCTTCCTATCATCTCTTTGTGGGCATTGGTTGGTGTAGTGTGAACCAGAGCATACATAACATCTATCAAGTAGAAATTTGTTTCTCCTGCTATCTTCATTCCTATTCTAAGAAGTGATTTATTTTCCTGAATCCTGCACCAATGATCTCTACTCATTTTTGCTTGTAAATTTCCTCCTTTCTTAGACCACCTTTATCACTTTGGGACTTGTTTCTATCTCTATTTTTGTTATCATTTCTAAATTTTTTCCCATATTTGGGCCTCTTAAACTAATATTTTCCTCATCCTACACTTAATATTCTTTCTTTTTTGAGGATATTCTCTATATTTATCTGATATTCTTTGGTAGTAGGTTTTCATGTTCTTTTGGTTTAACTCCTCCTATCGTGCTAAGTCATAGGCCTCAGAAAAGTCTTCAGGTTTTAGCAAACTAATCATGAACCTAATTTTGGGATGTAGTCCCAAAATGAAATTTTGCACTTTGAACTCCTCTCTATTGTCATATTCAGATATGTATTTTAACAATTATACATACTTATGATGATACTCATTGGTAGACATATTCTCCTGATGTATATTGGAGAATTCTATAAATTTTTCCACAAAACATTATCATGTTAAGAATCTATTTCTAAACTCCTTCAAAAAGGTATCCCATGGAACATCAACAGCCTCAACATACTTATTTTTTTTATATGTTGTCCACCAATATAGAGTTAATCCGACGAGGTGAAAAACTACCCATGAAGTCTTAGATTCAAGCGAAATTGGTTTCATAGAATAATAAGTTTCAACCTCATTTATCCAATTTTTGGTTGCTTCACCATCTCCTCTTCCATAAAATTTGGAAATATCAATATTTATTAGGTCCTTATTTAGTTCAACACCGACCTTTCTACAAAACCCTTTGGGTAATTCATCTTCTCTAGCTTCATGCACTTTCCCATTAGTCAAGTTCTCAATCAACTTATGTTGTTGAACTACTAGCTCCTATTATTGAGCCAATTGAGCCTTTTGTTGTTCCATATATTCAATCATTTGTACTCTTTGTTGCTCTATAAAATCCCTCTATTGATTCATTTGTTCTTGCATTAACTGAACCATTTTGGCTATATTTTCTCTAAGTTCATCTTCTAGTTTACTTTTAACAAGTGTTAAACATTTTGTTCCAATTTACTTTCAATAAGTATCACACATTCAATTTTGGACAAGCACTAGACAAGTAGATGCAACCTTTTATTAGTGATCTACCTTCAACAACTGTTATTCTTATGTTGTTGCTCTTGTAATTCTAATACACTCCCAATTAGAGAATGCACATAAATCATACACAAGAATGCTTAATTTAAGACCCTTTGGCCTTCTAAGTTGCCTAATTTATAGATTAAATATTGTATGGGTGGCCACTTATCAATGTGCGGTGTTTCTAGGTGGCCAACAACTTTAAAAGCCAAATTTTTATTCAAATTGAAGGTGGTATTTTTTGTGCCATATTAATGCTTATACAATCACATACAAAGTAAATTATTTAAATTATTTTTATTCAATTACTTTCTATTTCTTACGCGAGCCAAACAATGTTTTATTTACTTTATATATATAAAGGATATGATAGAGTCTATAAAAATGATGATAATTATTGAATGAGAAAAATTATTATATACAACATATGATGGCAAGCAATTAGGATATTTTGGAGAATAATATCCTTGACAACATGAGGGTAAATATAATATCGCTAAAAATAATAAAATATGCTAACAACTAACAACTATGCTAACAATATAATAAAGCTACCGACATAAAAATGTCGGTAAAGTAAACTATTAACCTAAGTAAATGTAAATAAACTAACTTACCTAGGAGATATTACCAAATAAGGTAATACTACTCTAACATCCCCCCTTATTACATTATTTGGGTAATAATATAATTGTCCCAATACAGTGAAGAAGAAGAGAAATGAAAGAATGTTGGCTCATGCTTTGTATTTGGATCTAGCTCTGGCTCATGGCTCTGGCTCTAGCTCTAAGCATACCTCTGGATATATACCTTTGGGTCTATCTCGGGATCTACCTATGAATCTACCTCTAGATCATTGCCTCTGGATCTACCTAAAGATCTACCTATGGAACTTTGTCTCTGGGTCTATCTTTAGGTCTGTCACTGGGTCATTGTCTCTAAGACTGCCACTCGGTCTATCACTGGATCTGCCTCTGGGTTTACCATAGGTTTTACCTTTTTTTTAGAAGCCATACAACATTGCTTTCATCATGGTCCATTGTGTGTGATCTATCCATCCACAATCTATATGAACCTTGTTGGTCATTTTTAGTTTGTACCAACAATTTGAAGAAGAGTGATTTGTACATCCACATGAATCACAAGGATGTAATTCCCAACATCTAGCTGCAACATGTCCTATTTTTCTACAATGATTGCAATAATGCTTTTTAGAATATGGAGAAGATTTAGGTTTTACAAACATGGTATTACTGGTACTTGCATGTATAGAATAGCCAAGGCCTTCATTATTTGCCCTAACATTTAGCATTATAGGAGTTTTAATGCCTTGTTCTTGTTTACCTAATCTCTCACCATTGAATCCCATTTTCTTCATCATTTTGGATCCAAATCCTTTGGTGTGTTTTTCAAAACACCCAATTTCATCATATTCATCAATGATTTTAACAATATGGCATTTGTCACTATTTATGAGATTATGGAGCTCTTTTTGAGGAGTTTCAATTTTTAAGTCACAAGTGTCACAAGAAAAATCTGCTACTATGATGAGATCACCTGTGCTACAACTGATATCTACCATTGAAGGTAGGAGGTTACCTGTATCACAACAAGAATTTGCCACAATGGGTTGAAGGTCACTCGTGTCACAACAAGCATTCACCACAATGGGCTGAAGGTCACTTGTGTCACAACAAGCGTCGACCATTAGGACCTATTTTTCCTCACTTATGTCCAATTTCACTTTACGTTGGGCAAGGTCAAGTGCAACCAATGACATGTATATGCCCCTTATAACGCCAATAGTGAATTGAGCACCATTTGTCTGAAGGTCTTTACAAGACTCAAAATATTTGAGTAGGGCTACTAAACCATTGTTTAGTGTGAGAAATGTGCCCTCCTCATAAAAATTCGGTCCATCCATCTCAAGTGGAAAATAAGGACCTTTAACTGATGTAACAACATCATTCATTTTTTTAGGGGCTTGCTTTTTCTTTGATCTACCCTTTTTTTTTTAAGGTGTTGGTCTCTACCAAAAATGCACCTTTTTCAAGGTAATTTTGCAAAATATAGGCTAAGGTGTCGGTCGCTACCGAAAATGCACCTTTACAGTTTTATCCCCATTTTTGCAAAATTTAGTGAGGAAGGAGAGAGAAAAAAAATGAGTATCCCCTTGTTGCAAAAAAATATATCCCCCTTGGTTGGAGAAAAAAATTATCCCCCCTTAATACAACAAGAAAGCCTCCTGGGCAATTTGCAAATTTGATCCCCTTTGTTGCCAAAAAAAATTAAGGTTCTAAGGTTGTGGTGTTTAAGTGCAAAATTTAAAAATTTAATCAAAATTGATTAAATTAATAATAAAAATAATTGCTTGAATAATTATAAAAATTATTTAAGCAATTCAAAGGTAAATTAAATAAAAAACAAACTTTGATTAAATTAAAAAAAAAGCAATAAAAAAGAACAAAACAAAACCAAAGAAAAATATACCGGATCCTTCTCATATATTGAATGTTGATCACTTGAAGATGAACGATCCCCGACACATTGAGGTGCAACCAATCAAAATATTTGGATTCAGAATAGGATTCAGAACAAAGCAGCTAAAGAAAAGAAGTATTGACCAGTGTAAGGTCCAATAGGACCAATATTCAGAAAGCAATGTCACATGGGAAAATGTGGATATGATGAAAATACAATTTCCATTTTTGTTTGAACTATGATAAGAACATGTCTCTGTGTAATAGAAACTGATTGATATGAATTTTGTTGTGATATGATAGTGTACCATGTTGTTTTCAAACTACTGCTATATATGACATTATATTCTGTTTTGAAAATGTTTAAAAATACTTATGATGTTTTCTACTATAAATACAAGGAACTGTGTTTAGCCTTAGGGGGAAAATATGTAACAACCCCGCATATTTGATTCTTTATTTTATATGTAAGAATATGATACTACTTAAAGTCTTTTGTTAATGCAGGAAAAGGTGGTCGCATTGACAGGAGCAAGTCTAAAAGAATGGGAAACATGACAGTTTTTAGCTGGTGGAAGGTAAGTCAAGGGAAATGATGAAAGGCGGAGTATTCGCTTAAGAAAGGACCTTGAAGTTCTTATTGGCAATGCATCTGTCAATGACACATTTAGTTGCATTTCAAACAGTTGCATTATTTAGGGAATTTTTGTGAAACTGTTGTTGTTTAAATATAAAATAAAAAAAATAAAATGAAGAAAATATGAATATATTAAAAATATAGATAACCATATATAAAATATTAGATAAATATTGATAAAAGAAAAAGTAAATAAAAAAATAAATAATAAATAATAAAATAACAATCAATAATAATAATAAATAATTTAGCTAAGATAAATAATATTAATTTTATTATGTTCGAAATATTGCATAAGAATAATAAAAAGGATATAAATAAAAATATATAAATAAATGAACAAGTGGTGATTCGAACACCACATGGCAAGTTGAGGTGAGGAGATTTTACATGTACTCAACAGGTGTTAAGCTCTAAATGATTTATTTAATTATAAAGAAGGATTGGAGGAGGAGAAAAAAAAACATCGAGAAAGAACCTCACACGAAGAGTGTTGTTTGGATAGAGAGCAGAGCATTGCAAAGGCACCGACAAGCTAGCATATTGAGAGGTTGGATTCCTGAACCACGTTTTCTCTAGCTCTTGGTTCTGAATGCTTTGTTTTTCTTTTAAATTAAGGGCCAACAGTTTCGAATGAATGAAAGAGCTACCATAGGAATAAGAAACATATAGTGCTTTAGAAAAGAATTTATTTACGTTATGTTAACTGGAATGGCCAATAAAATTGCATCAAATTATGAACAAGAAATCTTGTTTGCATATAGGGTAGCTGCACTGCATTTGATAGAAGTCGTTCTGACCCTTGTAAACCACCAACTATCACTGAATCGAGTAATGGTGACTTCAAATCTATAGAATGGTTAAAATTTCATTTTCCAACAGCAGAAGAAGGAATTGTATAAGGCTAAACATATCCACACACCTTGCTTTATGTCTACGATAACCCCTTTTCCCCTTTCTACCTAAGTTATTATTTTTTTATTTTTTTAAAGAAAAAAAAACTATTCTTCAAGTATCTATAATTAATATTTCTCTTTGTTTTTCCTATCAAATTATGCTCTTACCCAATTATCTATCATACTTACCAATTCGGTCTACATCACAACGACATCTTGTGCACACTTTCACTACTTATTTGGGTGCATTTCACACTTGTTTTCAATAATTTAAACATTCTAACTTTTTTTTCGACATCTCCTAATGAAATATTGAGCTCGGTTATAAGGATCATTATAATTGTCATGTTGTTTTGTTATAAATAAACTCTTGAATAATAATACCAAACCATTTATTGTTTCTAGCTTAAATACATAGTCATCTACTCATAATTGACTTATAATATATTTTTTTGAATTGGTTGCGATTAAAGCCTACACCTCGAAATGTGATTTAATTTCCTCTCCAATATATTCATGATCAAAGGACTTCCCTTCTTAAGGTACATGCATA
Organism: Wollemia nobilis; assembly: GCA_028583015.1. Taxonomy (NCBI): domain Eukaryota; kingdom Viridiplantae; phylum Streptophyta; class Pinopsida; order Araucariales; family Araucariaceae; genus Wollemia; species Wollemia nobilis. Next base: position 419,141 of record JAQPPZ010003675.1, read on the forward strand.
TTTGATTATCACTAAACCACCTACCATATTAATAACCATAATAAAGTTTAGCTAAAGTCTAAAATATGTATTAATCTATCGAGGATCCCTATGACTTGACTTATGTCATGCTAAGTGATATTCTTGTATGCTATATTTAAACATTAAAAAAAATGTTTATAAGGTTCTTCCTCTAAAAAGAAGAGCATAACTTCTAAAAATTTTACCGTAGCATCCATTGAATTTTCTAAGACACGTTATCATTTTTGTGTCAAACAAGAAACATAACATGTAACAGTTTTGTGTTTCCATATTTCTTGTAAGTCATAACAAAATATGAAGCTTGAATTAAGTTGTACCATGTTAGTAATACCATAAAACACACAAACCAATAGATAATACATGGTGACACCTAATGGGAAGTTTTAAAGCTATGTTTGTGCATAGTCTACAACATGCTCCTCTTAGATAAACAAAACCTTTAGAATGTAATAGTTAAATCTTGCAAAAAGTAAAAACTAAACCAAAATTAATTAACGAAGCTCTTTTCTGCAAACAGGCAATGACATCTGGATTAAGAGCTAGTTCCTTCAAGAGGCCAGTTGTGGAACACAATGGAAAGGTCTGGATGAGAACCCTAAGTGGGTCCTTAGGAAATTTATAAGGACAAGAGCTACTGAGGAAACTTTTGAACCCCCTCGGGTGGTAAGGAGAGAAAATGAGCCTATGCCGAAAGAGGATAAGATGACTCGAATTATTCAATTAATGCAAGAACATATGAGTCAACAGAAAGAGCAGATGGATCAACAAAGAGCCTAGATGATGGAGCACATGGCTCAATAAAGGGCACAAATGCTAGAACATATGGAACAACAAAAATCTCAATTAACCTAGCAACAGGAAATGATTTCACAACAACAAAAGATAATAGAAAACTTGTCTGAAGGAAAGGAGACATTGGTTGTTGGGGATGAATCATCTGTGGATCTTATAAGGAAGAAAGTGGGATCTGAGCTTGATAAGGACATGCATAGAATTGATATAGCTAAGTTTCGATGGCAAGGGGGATGGAGAGGAGGCTGAAATATGGTTAAATAGCTTAGAAGCCTATTTTGGTTGTTCGGAGCAACTGCTGATTGGTGGGACACGTATAGAAATACCCACAATGTTTAAGCTACATATGTACCTTGCGAGGATTTTGTGATGGTATTTAAGGAGAGATATCTATCTCCCCAATTCTATCTTGAGAAAACCATGGAGTTTTCTATACTAACTCAGGGTAACATGACTGTTACTGAATATTACCAGCGATTCGTACAGTTACTTAAGTATATGCCTGAGTTCGAACAGAGGACTGAAATTAAAGTCCAAAAATTTCTTATGGGACTTCATTCAAAAATAAAAAATTTACTTCTTATACTTAAACCTGCATCTTTGACTACCGCTTGTGATCTAGATCATCAGCATGAATAAAATTACAAGGCCAAAAGGGCTTACTATCAAAAAAACCTCTAACAAAGAGGAACTTCAAAGAAAGAAAAATGCAGGCTCGATTAGATGGGATAAAAACCAAAGTGTCAAGGGATGAAATGAGAATAGAAATAGATTTGACAAAGGCAAGAATGAATTCCAAGGAAATAGAAATCATAACAATCGTGGAGGCCAGGGAAATTACAATAAGAATAATAAAAAAGTTAGAACCAGTGGCCATGAAGGAAATGATGGGGACAAAAGAGAAAAAGCACCTTGAAATGGATGTTGGATCTGTAAGCAGCCACATTACACCGACAAATGCCTCATGAGAGTGAACAGGAGAAAAGATTCAGTAGAACCAACCCATAAAATTTACGCTGCAACAGGTAACCTTAAACTCAGTGGTCAAGCTATTTCTTTTATAATGAATTGTAAAATTAACAATAAGAATGTAATAATATTAATTTATTCAGGAGCCACTGATAGTTTTATTTCACCAAATGTATTGAGGGACATATCAGAAAAACTTGGATTTATGGCTAATGGGTGGAAGGTTGAGTATGGCTCTAAGCAAACCTATACAATAGATATCAGTTCTTATTTGATCCTCAGATAACATTACCTCAGGGAAATACTAGTTGGCATTTATATTTAGCACCTTTGCATGCCTTTGACATAATCCTAGGGGTTTATTGGCTCAAGGCTCATAAGACATTACTGAATTTTGAGGAAAGATGGATGGATTTCATTGACAACTCCAACCAAAGGATTCGAGTTTACTGTGGACATAAGTCAGTAAAACCCCACATTATGTCAGCTATGCAGATTAAAAGAGCCCTCAAGAAAATAAATAGGGTCTTTGTAGTCAAATTTAATAAGAAAGAAGAAATTGAGTCAAAAAAAAGTCTTTTCCAGACCTATCCAGTGTTAAATGACTTTCGAGATGTTTTTCCTAAAGATATACCCATATTACCTCCCAAACGAGAATTTGATTTTTCAATAGAACTTCCTGGAGCTACGCTAATAGCTCGAGAACCCTACAGAATGACTACAATAAAATTGTAGGAACTCAAAACTCAGCTTCAGGATCTATTAGAAAAAGGACATATTAAGCCAAGTGTTTCACCTTGGGGTGCACCGGTCTTGTTTGTGAAAAATAAATATGGGACTTTGAGACTCTGTATTTATTACATGATGCTCAATAATATGATTGTTAAGAACAAATATTCTTTTTCCAGAATAGATGATTTATTTGACCAGTTGAAGGGAGCTACAATTTTCTCAAAAATTGATCTTAGGTCTGGTTATCATCAGTTAAGAATTCGGGAAGAAGATACTCACAAAACAGCCTTTCGAACCATATATGGCCACTATGAGTTCACAATACTACCATTTGGATTGACAAATGCCCCAACAACATTTATGAATCTTATGAATAGTGTTTTTTGACAGCAGTTGGATTGGTTTGTGCTAATATTTCTGGATGAAATATTGATCTACTCTAAAACAAAGAAGAGCATGATCAACATATGAGGATAGTCCTTGAAGTAATAAGGAAAAATCAATTATATTAAAATTTATCCAAATGTGAATTTTATACTCCTTAGGTACAGTACTTGGGACATGTGATTTCGATTGAAGGGGTATCCATAGATCCAAAGAAAATAGAGGCCATCATTGATTGGCCTTCCCCAAAAAATGTATCTGAGGTACAAAGTTTTATGGGAATGGCTAGGTATTACCAACACTTTGTCAAGAATTTTTCTAGGGTAGCCTATCCCATAATCAATCTACAAAAGAAGGGAAAAGTTTTTAAGTGGATTGAACGTTGTGAGGAAGCTTTCACAACACTCAAAGAAAAGTTAACCACTGCACCAATTCTTAGGATACCCTATCCTAAACTACCTTTCACTGTCTGTGTCGATGCCTCCATTGAGGGAATAGGTGGAATACTCATGCAAGAAGAGGGAGTAATAGCCTATGAGTCCCAAAAACTTAAAAAGCATGAGCTGAACTATGCCACACATAAGCTGGAGTTAGCAATAGTAGTACATGCTCTTAAGATGTGGTGTCACTACCTTCTAGGCAAACCTTTTGAGTTATGAACTGATCATCAAAGCCTAAGGTACATCTTCACTCGACCAATGCTCAATGCTAGGCAGAGATATTGGATGGAGTTTTTAGCAAAATATGACTTTGGCATCGAGTATATTAAGGGAAAGTAAAATAATTTGGTTGATGCTCTGAGTAGAAGAAGGCATATTTTTGCCATGATGCAATGTCAATTTGATTTAGTTGAGCGAATAAGAAACCTGCAACCTCAAGATGAATTCTCTCATAAATGTCGTGTGTCGGTGAAACAAGGATCTGAAAAATCCAAGGAATTTAAAATAAAAGAAGACACCCTATATTTTCAAAACCGGATGGTGGTACCTAATGACCAGGACCTTAAAGGAAAAATACTACAAGAAGCACATAATGCTCCATACTCTACCCACCCAGGCTATGTAAAAATACATGAAACTATAAAAAGAGATTAATATTGGCCAAAGATGAAAAGGGATATTACTAAATATGTGGCAAAGTGTTTAGAGTGTTAGAAATTAAAGGCGAAACCTTTACATTCCGTAGGAAGCTTGCACTCTCATGTGATTCTATAATATAAATGACAAGTAGTAACCATGGATTTCATAGTCGGTTTGCCTAAAAATCGCTTCCATCATGATGTTATCCTAGTAGTAGTTGACAAGTTGACTAAGGTAGCACATTTTATACCTAGGAATGTTAAATATGGAGCACCTTTCATGACTCAAAAATTTGCCATGGAGGTGGTATGGTTACATGGTTTTCCTGAAACCATAATACCAGATAAGGATTCCCGATTCACATCTGAGTTTTGGCAAGCACTGCATCAAACATGGGGAATAAAACTTAACATCAGTACTGCATACCATCCTGAGACTTATGGACAAACTAAAAGGGTTAACCAAGTTTTGGAGGATATTTTTTGAATGTATTGTATGGATCACCAAACCAAGTGGGAAGAATATTTGTTCTAGGTTGAATTTGCCTACAATAATGGGTATCATGCTTCATTAAAAATGGCACCTTTTGAGGCACTATATGGGAGAAGGTGTAGGACACCTTTGTATTTGAGAAATCTAAAGGATTAGGTGATGATCAGGTCAGATATGCTGAAGGAAATGGAGGAACAATTAAGTGAAATTTTGCTTAGGCTCAAGGAGGCCTCTGATCGACAAAAGAGTTATGCTGATCTGAAATGAACCCCGAGGAAATTCACTATGGGAGATAGAGTATTCTTGAGGGTTAAGCCCACTAAAATATCTTTTAAATCCTCCAAACTTAGTCCAAGATTTGTGGTACCATTTGCCATCATTGATAAAATTATCCCAGTAGCCTACAAACTAGCCCTACCTCCTAACTTGTCTAAAATCCATGATACTTTTCATGTGTCTCTCCTCAAGAAATATATACCGGATCCTTCTCATATATTGAATTTTGATCACTTTCAAATGAACGATCCCCAACACATTGAGGTGCAACCAGTCAAAATACTTGGATTCAGAACAAAGCAGCTAAGGAAAAGAAGTATTGACCAGTGTAAGGTCCAATGGGACCAATATTCAGAAAGCAATGCCACATGGGAAAATATGGATATGATGAAAAGACAATTTTCCATTTTTGTTTGAACTATGATAAGAACATGTCTCTGTGTAATAGAAACTGATTGATATGAATTTTGTTGTGATATGATAGTGTACCATGTTTTTTTCAAACTACTGCTATATATGACATTATATTCTGTTTTGCAAATGTTTAAAAATACGTATGATGTTTTCTACTGCAAACACAGGGACTGTGTTTAGTCTTAGTGGAAAAATATGTAACAACCCCAAATATTTGATTCTTTATTTTATAGGTAAGAATATGATACTGCTTAAAGTCTTCTGTGAATGTAGGAACACGTGGTCGCATTGACAGGTGCAAGTCTAAAATAATGAGAAACTTGACAGTTGTTAGATGGTGGAAGGTAAGTCAAGGGAAATGATGAACGACAAAGTATTCCCTTAAGAAAGGACCTTGAAGTTCTTACTTGCAATGCATCCACCAACGACGCATTTCGTTGCATTTCATACAGTTGCATTATTTAGGGAATTTTTGTGAAACTGTTGTTGTTTAAATATAAAATAAAATAAAAATGAAATGAAGAAAATATGAATATATTAAAAATATAGATGACCATATATAAAATATTATCCCTAAATAGAGATAAATATTCATAAAATAAAAAGTAAATAAAAATAAAAATCAATAATAATAATAAATAATTTAGCTAAGATAAATAATATTAATAATATTAATTTTATTATGCTCGAAATACTTTATAATAATAATAAAAAGGATATAAATAAAAATATATATTAATAAATGAACAAGTGGTGATTCGAACACCACATAGCAAGTTGAGGTGAGGAGAGTTTACATGTACTTAAGCTCTAAACGATTTATTTAGTTATAAAGAAGGATTGTAGGAGGAGAAAAAAAAAACATCGGGAAAGAACCTCATGCGTAGAGTGTTGTTTGGATAGAGATTAGAGAGTTGCAAAGGCACCGTCAAGTTAGCGGATTGAGAGGTTGGATTCCTGAACCACGTTTTCTCTAGCTCCTAGTTTTGAATGCTTTGTTTTTCTTGTAAATTAAGGGCCAACAGAACCGAATGAATGAAAGAGCTGACATAAGAATATATAGTGTTGTAGAAAAGAATTTATTTACGTTATGTTAACTGGAATGGCTAATAAAATTGCATAAAATTATGAAAAAAGAATATTGTTTGCATATAGGGTAGCTACACTGCATTTGGTAGAAGTCGTTCTGACCCTTGTAAACCACCAGCTATCACTTAATCGAATAATGGTGACTTCAAATCTAAAGAATGGTTAAAATTTCATTTCCTAATGGTAGAAGAAGGAATTGTATAAGGCTAGCATACTATAATCATATTAAAATTTGAAGGAATGTTTAAAACTGGCATATCTCCAAAGATGTATTTGAGTCTAAATTTTCAATACAAGATAGAAATGATGGCTTATATTAGAAAAGGGATTAGTACAGAAAATGCAAAGTATAATGTTGATATCAGTTTTATTTTTAAGAAGTAACCTGTCTATGATAAATGTATGTTTCCTTTCTATGAAGATAAGACCTATGTGGTTATATTAAAAGGGAATGTTTAATTAAAAAAAAAATTGAGTTTTCAATTGAAATGATAATGAAGCATATAAGGGGCTGAACTTGTGATTTTAGGGATGTAATAAAAACATAATCAGTTGTTTTCCTTTTAGGGATTATTGTTTATATCTAAGACTAATTTAATAGGAAATGAGTTTGAAAGTTTGTGAATCTGTTTTAGAAATGTCAACTTATTAGTAACATGAAAAATGCTCAAGATGTTCAATATAACCAAATCCTATCCTCGTTTTGGCCTCCATAGCAGTAGAATGACTCCCCTTTAAGAAAATATTAAATAAGTTTTTAGTAATGGAAACTACAATAATTGTTTCGGATGCTTTGACGTTGTGAAAAACAAATATAAATTGTTTAATTTATAATATTGGGTAAATTTGTTTAAAATCTTAAATGTAGAGTGATTCTATAATACAAATTTAGAAATACAATCAACTTTATAGATTAAAAATTAATTAATTCATTGATAAAAATCTGGTCAGATATACAACTTCGCATTGACAAGAGCATTTGTTCTTGCATTAATTGAATGATTCAAGTCATCTTATCATCTTTCGGCATAGGCTCATTTTCCTTCCTTACCACCCTAGGGGGTTCAACAGTTTCCTCAGTAGCTCCTATCCTTATAACTTTCCTAAGGACCTACCTAGGGTTCATGGCCAGCCCTTCCCGTTGTGCCGCAACTAGCCTCTTTGAGGAACTAGCTCTTAATCCAGGTGTCATTGCCTGTTTGCCTATTTTTTCATATTAAAATTATAATGTGTTTTGAGGCAATCTAATATTTTAGTCATAGTATAGAAACCATATAAATTTTTAAAACTAGTATGTGATTAATGGTGGTATAAAACTCTTGTAAAATCCATGGTTGTGGTTAAACATCCTATTAAAATATATCACATCACCTTGTGGTTGTAGGTAGACAACCCAGGTATTAAAAATGTGTGAAGTCATTCCATATTCCAACCATCAGGATGATAAGGGTTCAAGGCTCATAACCTATTGTGATTTGCCAAACACCAAAGAACAAAGAGGTTGTGGGCATATTTCCTAGGCAAACCTAACTAGTACAAGGGTAGAATTTCTTAAAAGGAAAACAATTGATTATGTTTTTATTACATCATTGAAATCACAAGCTCAACCCCTTATATGCTTCATTATCATTTCAATTGAAAACTCACATTTTTTATTAAAGATTCCCTTTTAAGATAACCACATAGGTCTTATATTTAGAGAAAGGAAACATACATTCATCATAGACAGGTTACTTCTTAAAAATAAGACCGATATCAACATTATACTTTGAATTTTTTGTACTAATCCCTTTTCTAATATAAGTCATCAGTTCTATCTTGTATTTAAAATTTAGACTCAAATACATCTTCGGAGGTATGCCAGTTTTAAACATTTCTTCAAATTTTAATACGATTACATCCTCAGAATACTAACTTAGTATGCTAGCCTTATATAATTCCTTCTTCTACCGCTGAGAAATTTTTTTTTAACCATTCTATAGATTTGAAGTCACCATTACTCGATTCAGTGATAGATAAAGATTTACAAGGGTCAGAATGACTTCTATCAAATGCAGTGCAGCTACCCTATATGAAAACAAGATTTTTTTTCATAATTTGATGCAATTTTATTAGCCATTCTAGTTAACATAACATAAAAGCACTATATGTTTCTTATTCCTACGACAATTCTTTCATTCATCTAGTTATGTTGGCCCTTAATTTAAAAGAAAAACGAAGCATTCAGAACTAGGAGCTAGAGAAAACATGGTTTAGAAATCCAACCTCTCAATCCGCTAGCTTGTTGGTGCCTTTGCAACACTCTTCTCTCTATCTAAACAAAACTCTCCATGTGAGGTTCTTTCCCGATATTTTTTTTCTCCTCCTTCAATCCTTCTTTATAAGTAAATAAATCATTTAGAGCTTAACACCTATTGATTACATGTAAAATCTCCCCTACCTCAACTTGCCATGTAGTATTCTAATCACCACTTATTCATTTATTTATATATATTTTTATTTATATCCTTTTATTTATTTATTTATATATATTTTTATTTATATCCTTTTTATTATTCTTATGCAGTATTTCGAACATAATAAAATTAATATTATTTATCTTAGCTAAATTATTTATTACTATTATTATTGATTTTTATTTTATTATTTATTATTTATTGTTTTTATTTACTTTTTCTTTGAATTTATCTCTAGTGATAATATTTTATTCATGGTTATCTATATTTTTAATATATTCATATTTTCTTCATTTCATTTTTTCCCCTTTATTTCATTTTTTTTTTAATTTTATATTTAAAAAATAGTTCACAAAATTCCCTTATGAAATTCAACAAAATGCATCGTTGGCGGATTTCTAGTAAGAACTTCAAGGTCCTTTCTTTAGGGAATACTTTGTCATTCATCATTTCCCTTGACTTAGATTCCACCATCTAACAACTGTCAAGTTTCCCATTCTTTTAGACTTGCTCCTATCGATGCGACCACCTATTCCTAAATTCACAGAAGACTTTAAGCAGTATCATATTCTTACATATAAAATAAAGAATCAAATTTGCGGAGTTGTTACATATTTTCCACCTATGTTTGTAGTAGAAAACATCATAAGTATTTTTAAACATTTGCAAAGTAGTAGTCTGAAAGAAACATGGTACACTATCATATCACAACAAAATTCATATCAATCAGTTGCTATTACACAGAGACATGTTCTTATCATAGTGTAAACAAAAATGGAAATTGTCTTTTCATCATATCCACATTTTCCCATGTGGCGTTGCTTTTTAAATATTGGTCCCATTGGACCTTACACTGGTTAATACTTCTTCTTTTCCTTACTGAATCCAATTATTTTGACTGGTTGCACCTCAATGTGTCGTGGATCGATCATCTGCAAGTGATAAACATTCAATATATGAGAAGGATCAAGTATATACTTCTTGAGGAGAGACACATGGAAAGTATCATGGATTTGAGACATGTTATGAGGTAAGGCTAGTTTGTAGGCTATTGGGATAATGTAGGTTAAAAGAGCCCTCGGGAAAAGAAGTAGAGTATTTGTAATCAAACTTAATCAGAAAGAAGAAATTGAATTAGAAACAAGTCTTTTCCATACCTATCCAGTGCTAAATGACTTTCGAGATGTTTTTCCTGAATATCTATTTGGATTACCTCCAAAACACGAATTTGATTTTTCAATAGAACTTCTTCTTGGAGCTACGCCAATAGCTCGAGCACCCTACATAATGACTACAATAGAATTGCAGGAACTCAAAACTTAGCTACATGATCTGTTAGAAAAAGGACTATTAAGCCAAGTGTCTCACCTTGGGGTGCACCATATTGTTTGTGAAAAATAAATATGGGACTTTGAGACTCTGTATTGATTACAGGATTCTCAATAAGATGACTATTAAGAACAAATATTATTTACCCAAAATAGATTATTTATTTGACCAGTTGAAGGGAGCTACAATTTTCTCAAAAATTGATCTTAGGTCTGATTATCATCAGTTAGGAATTCAGGAAGAAGATACTCACAAAATAACCTTTCAAACCAGATATGGCCACTATGAGTTTACAATACTACCATTTGGATTGAAAAATACCCTAACAACATTTATGAATCTTATGAATAGTGTTTTTTGGGAATAGTTGGATCAGGTTATGCTAGTATTTTTGGATGATATATTTATCTACTCTAAAAATAGATAAGAGCACGATCAACATATGAAGATAGTCCTTGAAGTATTAAGGAAAAATAAGTTATATGGAAAGTTATCCAAGTGTGAGTTTTGTACTCCTCAAGTACATTACTTGGGACATGTGATTTCGGTTGAAGGGGTATCCGTAGATCCAAAGAAAATAGAAGACATCATTGATTGGCCTGCCCCAAAAAATGTATCTAATGTAAAAAGTTTTATGGGAATGGTTGGGTATTACCGATGCTTTGTCAAGAAATTTTCTAGGGTAGCCTATCCCATAACCAATATGCAAAATAATGGAAATTTTTTTAAGTGGATTGAACGTTGTGAGGAAGCTTTCAAAACACTCAAAGAAAAGTTAACCACTACACCAATTCTTAGGATACCTGATCCTAAACTAACTTTCATTGTCTGCACTGAAGCCTCCATTGAGGGAATAGGTGGAATAATCATGCAAGAAGAGGGACTAATATCCTATGAGTCCTGAAAACTTAAAAAGCATGAGCTGAAATATGCCACACATGACTTGGATCATAAGTATTTTTAAACATTTTCAATACAAAATATAATGTCATATATAGAAATAGTTTGAAAACAACATGGTACACTATCATATCACAAAAAAATTCATATCAATCCGTTTCTATTACACAGAGATATGTTATTATCATAGTTCAAACAAAAATAGAAATTGTATTTTCATCATATCCACATTTTCCCATGTGGTGTTGCTTTCTGAATATTGGTCCCATTGGACCTTACATTGGTCAATATTTCTTTTCCTTAGCTACTTTGTTCTGAATCCAAGTATTTTGACTGGTTGCACATTAATGTGTCAAGGATCAGTCCTCTACAAGTGATCAACATTCAATATGTGAGAAAGATCCAATATATATTTATGGAGGAGAGACAGATGGAAAGTATCATGGAGTTTAGACAGGTTAGGAGGTAAGGCTAGTTTGTAGGCTACTAGGCTAATTGTATCAATGATGGAAAATGGTACCACAAATATTGGACTGAGTTTGGAGGATTTAATAGAGCTTTTAGTGGGCTTAAACCTCAAGAATACTCTGTCTCCCATAATGAATTCCCTCGAGGTTTGTTTTAGATCAGCATAACTCTTTTTTTTATCAAGGGCCTCCTTAAGGCTAAGTCAAATTTCATTTAACTGTTCCTCCATTTCCTTAAGTATATTTGGCCTGATAATCACTCTATCCTTCGGATTGCTCCAAGATAAAGATGTCCTACACCTTCTCCCATATAATGCCTCAAAAGGTGCCATTTTTAAGGAAGCATAATATCCGTTATTGTAGGCAAATTCCACCTAGAACAAATAGTCTTCCGCTTGGTTTGGTGATCCATACAATACATTCACAACATATCCTCAAAAACATGGTTAACCCTTTCAGTTTGTCCATCAGTCTTAGGATGGTATGCAATACTGATGTTAAGTTTTATTCCCCATGTTTGATGCAGTGCTCACCAAAAATCAGATGTGAATTGGGAATCCCTGTGTGATATTATGGTTTTAGGAAAACCATGTAACCATATCACCTCCCTGGTGAATTTTTGAGCCACATAATGTGCTTCATATTTAACATTACCAGGTATAAAATATGCTATTTTAGTCAACTTGTCGACTACTACTAGGATAGCATCATGCTGGAAGAGATTTTTAAGCAACCCGACTATGAAATCCATGGTTACTACTTACCATTTATATTCTTGAATCACATGAGAGTGCAAGAATCCTATAGGATGTAAATGTTTTGCCTCAAATTTTTGACACGCTAAACACTTTGCCACATATTCAACAATATCTCTTTTCATCCTTATCTAGTAGCAATCCCTTTTTATAGTTTCACGCATTTTTACATAGTCCGGGTGGGCAAAGTATAGAGCATTATGTGCTTCTTATAGTATTTTGCCTTTAAGGTCCTGATCATTAGGTACCACCATCCGGTTTTGAAAATATAGGGTTTATTATTTGATTTTAAATTCCTTGGCTTTTTCAGATCCTTGTTGCACCAACACACAAAATTTTTGAGAGAATTCATATTGAGGTTGCAGGTTCCTTATTTTCTCAAATAAATCAAATTGACATTGTGTCATGGCATGAATATGTGTTCTTCTACTCAAATCATCAGCCAACTAATTTTAATTTCCCTTAATATACTCGATCCCAAAGTCATATTATGCTAAAAACTCCATCTAACATCTCTGCCTAGCATTGAGCATTGGCTGAGTGAAGATGTACCTTAGGCTTTCATGATCAGTTTGTAACTCAAAAGGTTTGCCTAGCAGGTAGTGATGCCACATCTTAAGAGCATGTACTATTGTTGCTAACTCTAGGTCATGTGTGGCGTAGTTCAATTCATGCTTTTTAAGTTTTTGGAACTCATAGGCTATTACTCCCTCTTCCTGCATGAGTATTCCACCTATTACCTCAATGGAGGCATCAGTGGAGATATTGAAAGGTAGTTTAGTATCGGGTATCCTAAGAATTTGTGTAGTGGTTAACTTTTCTTTGAGTGTTCTGAAAGATTCCTCACAACAAAAAGTCCACTTAAAAACTTTTCCCTTCTTTTGTATATTGGTTATGGGATAGGCTTCCTTGGAAAAATTCTTGACAAAGCATCGATAATACCCAACCATTCCCATAAAAATTCATACCTAAAATACATTTATTGGGGTAGGCCAACCAATTATGGCTTCTATTTTCTTTGGATCTACGGATACCCCTTCAACCGAAATCACGTGTCCCAAGTATTGTACCTAAGGAGTATAAAACTCACACTTGGATAACTTTCCATATAACTAATTTTTTTTAATACTTCAAGGACTATCCTCATATGTGGATTGTGCTCTTCTCTATTTTTAGAGTAGATCAATATATCATCTAGAAATATTAGCACAAATCGATCCAACTTTTCTTGGAATACATTATTCATAAGATTCATAAATGTTGTCAGGGCATTTGTCAATCCAAACGGTAGTACTGTGAACTCATAGTGGCCATATCTGGTTTGAAAGGCTATTTTTTGAGTATCTTCTTCCTGAATTCTTAATTGATGATAATTGGACATAAGATCAATTTTTGAGAAAATTGTAGCTCCCTTCAACTAGTCAAATAAATCATCTATTCTGGGTAAAGAATATTTGTTCTTAATAGTCATATTATTGAGCATCCTATAATCAATATAGAGTCTAAAAGTTCCATATTTCTTTTTCACAAATAGGACCGATGCACCCCAAGGTGAGACACTTGGCTTAATATGTCCTTTTTCTAATAGATCCTAAAGCTGATTTTTGAGTTCCTACAATTCTATTGTAGTCATTCTATAGGGTGCTCAAGCTATTGGCTTAGTTCCAGGAAGAAGTTCTATTGAAAAATAAAATTCTCATTTGGGAGGTGATCAGGGTAGATCTTCAAGAAAAACATCCCGAAAGTCATTTAACACTTGATAGGTCTGGAAAATACTTTTTTCTGACTAAATTTCTTCTTTCTTATTAAGTTTGACTACAAAGACCCTACTTATTTTCATAAGGGATATTTTAACCTACATAGCTGATAGAAAGTGGGGTTCTATTGAGTTACATCCATAGTAAACTCGAATCCTTTTGTTGGAGTTGTCAGTGAAATCCATCCATCTTTCCTCAAAATTTAGTAATGCCTTATGATCCTTGAGCCAATAAACCTCTAGGATTATGTCAAAGGCATGCAAAGGTGCTACATATAAATTCCAACTAATATTTCCCTTAGCCAATGCTATCTGAGGATCAAATAAGCACTGATCTACTGTATAGGTTTTCCCAAAGCCATACTCAACCTTCCACCTGATAGCCATAAATATAGGTTTTTCGGTATTTCCCTTAATACATTTGGAAAAATAAAACTATTAGTGGCTCCTGAATCAATTAATATTCTTACATTCTTATTGTAAATTTTATGCTTGACCACTGAGTTTAGGGTTACCTATTGTAGCATAAATTTTATGGGTTGTTTCTTTTGGTTCTTGTCTCCTGTCCCATTTCATGGGGCATTTATCGACGTAATGCAACTGCTTACAAATCCAACACCCAGTTCGAGGTAATTTCTCTCTTTTGTCACCATCATTTCCTTCTTGGCCACTAGTTTTAACTTTTTGATTATTATTATTATTATTTTCTTGGCCTTTGTGATTGTTTTGATGTCTATTTCCTTGGAATTTATTCTTTCTTTTGTCAAATTTGTTTCTGTTCTCATTTTTTCCCTTGAAACTTCCATTTTTATCCCATATAACTGAGCCTACATTTTTATTCCTCTAAATTTCCTCTTTGTCAGAGGTTTTCTGATAGTAAGCCCTTTTGGCCTTGTAGTTTTCTTCATGTTGACGAGCCAGATCACAAGCAACAGTCAAAGATGCGGGTTTAACCATAAGAAGTAAATTTTTTATTTTTGTATGAAGCCCCATCAGAACTTTATGGACTTTAATTTTAGTCCTCTATTCAAACTCAGGCATATACATAACTATACAAATCGCTGGTAATATTCAGTAACAGTCATGTTACCCTAAGTTAGTCTAGAAAACTTCACGATTTTCTTGTGATAGAATTGGTGAGATACATATATCTCCTTAAATATTATCACAAAATCCTCCCAAGGTACATCTATAGCTTCAACATTGTGATTCTTTCTATCCGTGTCCCACCAGTCAACAACTACTTTGGACAACCAAAATACTGTGTAGGAAGTTTTTGAATTGGAGGATAAGGTTTTAACAGCAAAATAGGCTTCTAAGCTATTTAACCATATTTCAACCTTCTCTCCATCCCCATTGCCATCGAAATTAGCTATATAAATTCTAAGGATGTCCTTATCAAGCTCATATCCCACTTGGTTCCTTCCAGGATCCACAGATGATTCGTCCCCAACAACCATTGTCTCCTTTCCTTTAGATAGGTTTTCTATTATATTTTTTTGTTGTGAAATCATTTCCTGTCGTTAGATTAATTGAAATTTATGTTGTGCTATATGTTCTAGCATTTGTGCCCATTGTTGAGCCATGTGCTCCATCATCTGGGCTCTTTGTTGATCCATTTGTTATTTTTGCTGACTCATATATTCTTGCATTAATTGAATCATTCGAGTCATCTTATCCTCTTTCGCCACATGCTCCTTTTCCCTCCTTACCACCTGAGGTGGTTCAAAAATTTCCTCAGTAGCTCCTTTCCTTTAACTTTTGTAAGTACCCACTTAGGGTTCTCAGCCAACCCTTCTCGTTGTGCCGCAACTGGCCTCTTGGAGGAACTAGCTCTTAATCCGAATGCTATTGCATGTTTGCAAAAATATCTTCGTTAATTAATTTTGGTTTCATTTTTACTTATTAAAATATTTAACTATTACATTCTAAAGGTTTTGTTTAAATAGGGAAAATGAGGCTATTTCGAAAGAGGATAATATGACTCAATGATTCAATTAATGCAAGAACATATGAGTCATAATAAAGAGCACATGGATCAACAAAGAGCCCAGATGATGGAGCACATGGCTCAACAATGGGCATAAATGCTAGAACATATGGCACAACATAAATCTTAATTAACCCAACAACAGGAAATGATTTCACAACAAAAGAGATAATAGAAACTTGTCTAAAGGAAAGGAGACAATGGTTGTTGGGGATGAATCATCTATGGATCCTGAAAGGAAGCAAGTGGGATATGAGCTCAATAAGGAAATGCGTAGAATTGATATAGCTATGTTCAACAACAGGAAATGATTTTACAACAAAAAAATATAATAGAAACTTGTATAAAGGAAAGGAGACAATGGTTATTGGGGATGAATCATCTGTGGATCCTGGAAGGAAGCAAGTGGGATATGAGCTTGATAAGGACATGCATAGAATTTATATAGCTAATTTCTATGGCAAGGGGGATGGTGAGGAGGCTAAAATATGGTTAAATAGCTTAGAAGCTTATTTTGTCGTTAAACCTTATCCTCCAAGTCAAAAACTTCCTATGTAGAATTTTGGTTATCTAGAGCAGCTGCTGACTAGTGGGACACATATAAAAATATCCACAATGTTGAATTTGTAGATGTACCTTGGGAGGATTTTGTGATAGTATTTAAGGAGATATATCTATCTCTCTAATTCTAAATCAAGAAAATCATGGAGTTTTCTAGACTAACTTAGGGTAACATGACTGTTATTGAATATTACCAGCGATTGATAAAGTTAAGAATATGTCTGAGTTTGAACAGATGACTGAAATTAAAGTCCAAAATTTTATTATGGGACTTCATCCAAAAATCAAAAATTTACTTCTTATGCTTAAACCCACATCTTTGATTGCTGCTTGTGCTCTGGTTTGTTAGCATGAAGAAAATTACAAGGCCAAAATGGCTTATTATCAGAAAACCTCTGACAAAGAGGAACTTTAGAGGAAGAAAAATGCAGGCTCGGTTAGATGGGATAAGGTTCTAATCCCAAGTTTGAAATAGGTTGGATGGGATAAGGTTCTAATCCCAAGTTTGAAATAAGTTCCTCTGACAAAGAGGAACTTCAGAGGAAGAAAAATGCAGGCTCGGTTGCTGATTTTAGGATTTGTGGAAGATGAAAGGGTATTTAGTGCATTATCATATGTAAAATCTAAAGTTTGAAATAGGTTGGACAAAAATTTGGAAATTTTTTTGAGAGTATATGTGTCGACCTATGAGGTGGATGAAGCAGTTCAAGCAACATGAAACCAACAATACATAGGTGTTTTTCCTTTGATCATGTCATATGAACCAAGAATTTCATTACTTTAATCCCAAAAAGAGGTTACAAAATAAAGATCCCCTTTTACAATTTTGAAATTTCTCTCTAATACCCTGTTTTCCCCTTTTCCCGCTTAAAACAATGCATTTGAAATTTGAATTTCAAAGGCAAACTTCATAGGGTCATAACTTCGCGCTCATTGCTCCGATTGACTAGAACGAGACCTTTTCGAAAAGGGCACAAGATGAACTAAACAGGGCAAGACTTAACTAAGTCCTAAATCTATTTTAAAATCCTCAAATTTGTCCTCTAAGACCCTCAAAATTCACCTACAAGTTTGGGTATCTAGATTTTTACTATTTTTGGTAGGGTTTTGCCATAAAACGTACATATCTCCCAAACCGTTCAGGGTATTGGGGTGATTCTTTTGCCAATGGCTCTAATTTTATATCCCCTAGACAACTAAATACACTTAGAAAATAATTACATCAAATATAAATTTTGGGTGATGAAAGATCACTCTTACACCACTGGATGCTCTTGCATCAGACACCCAGGGTAAATTGAGAAGTGGCCTATGATATTGGAGGAAAACCAAGGTGGTCAACCTCTATCTTGGATAACCAAGTTGAATATTCCATAGGCCTACCATTCCACTTAACCAAATATTCTTCATACTACCTGTATCTTGTGCTTTTTTTGATGCAGGTATCTAGGATCTCTTCTATCTCCTTTGTCTCTAGAGTAGATGCTAGAATACTCCACAAATCTATGACTGGTCCATCATTATTGTCACCTTCATGATACTCTACTAAATTAGAAATTTTGAACACAGGTTATATGTTCAGCCCACTTGGAAATTCTACCTCATGCATTTCCAGAATCCTGTCTCTTTGTGATTCTGTATGGTCCAAAATTTTTTATTTTTAGCTTATTATAAGTTTTAGCAGGAAACCTTTCTTTTCTCAGGTGAACCATAACTTCATCTCCCACTTGTAATTCCTTGAATCGCTACTTTTGGTCTACCATTATATTGTACTGAGTGTTCATTTTATGAATATGCTTCTTTACTTCCTCATGCAAACTCTATAGGTGCTCTGCAAAGTTCTCAACCTCAACACTACTCTTTTCCCCTTTGTCCATATTTCTCAACTTAGAAGCATTTCTTGGGATACTCCCATATACAATCTATAATGGGGACTTGTTAGTACTCCTGTTGATAGAATTATTATATACAAATTCTGCCTATGGTAAAACCAAATTCCATCCCTTGGGCTTATCTCCTACCAAGAATCTCAATAGATTACCCAAAATCATATTCACCATATTTGTTTGTCCATAAGTCTGCGGGTGGTATGCAGAACTGAATATCCAAAATCCTATTCTTCCACAAAGTTCTCCAGAAATACCCAATAAACTTGGTATCTCTTTTGGAAGCTATATTCTTTCGTAGACCATGAAGTTGTACCACCTATTTGAAAAAAAACCCTACAACATGAACTGCATCATTAGTTTTTTGGTGGGGAATGAAATGTGCCATATTTAAAAACCTGTCAACCACCACAAATATGGAGTCATTCCCCCTCTGTGTCCTTGGTAGGACAAGAACAAAATCCATGCTGATGTCCTCCCATGGTCTCTCTAGTACAAGTAATGGCTAATATAATCTAGTGTTCTGTCTCACACCCTTGGACATCTAACATACTCTAAAACTTTGTACAAATCTCTTCACATCTTGCTGAAAGCACAAGGATACAGAAACAAAAAGGATAAACCAAGATGCGATGTAAATGAAACTAAAGATAATGCTAAATCCTATGTATTGAAAAGTGCATGAAAAGAAAGGAACATAGACGAATGAAAATGAGATAAAAGCAAATATGGAAGATGGCCCTTTTATTAATATGCTTCAATACTCAATTACAAGACGTCTCCTCCCTTTTAAGGAGCTAGGAGTGTTAAACATTGATTATTTAAAACTTGTATTGGAATTCCTTCTTTTGCGTGCCCACATGTAAGATGGGTGGACCAAAACGTCGTCGTCGCTTGTGTATATGAGTGTTGACTCCTCGCTGCTCCTCTGATGTCTGAAACTTGCGTTCAAAGAAATAGAAAAAGAGTCAGTAGCACTTGTATATAAAATGAAACTCACGATTCCCAAAGCTTACTGTTAGTGCATGCAAAATATAAATAAAACGATGACTAAAATAAATCCAAATGACTTGAAAACTTGACAAAAGCATAAAAATATCATCGAGAAGGCACTGCAAAAAGAACATTTACAAAATTGCATATAGATCCATATTCACTTCGAGGCAGGATGATTAAACCTGCAACAAATAGTACTCATTTTGGGGTGAGACAATTAAACCTGCAACAGTGTGGGGGGCGCCCGAAGGCAGGCCGCCCATCGGTTGAGACCTTGTTTTGACACCAATCCACTTGGGATGGGTCCAAAACCTATTGTGATGTATTATCGATAAATTGGTAGGATTTTATGGCTAGATATTGGGTTTTTGGGTCTTGATTTGCGCTTCCAATAGTCACCCAATGACCTCCCTTTCGAATGAGATATTATGGATGTGAAAGGCACAAATCACAAGGTGGGGGATGTAAAATGGTAGCACTTCATTGCTCAAATGCTCCTACTCTATATCTTTTTGGTGAGGAGACTCACCATTTTATAGACCCAAGGGGTCTCTTTGAATTAAAATGCAGAAGCGCCACTTAGCAATCATGCTTTTTCAGGGAAGAGAAGACTTCTCCTTGATCAAGGGCTTCTTAACTGCCCCTGTGCATGCCTCTGTAACTGCCTCTGTGACTGCCTATGCATGCTCAAAAACACTCACTCGCACTCCCATGTAATGAAGGGACAGTTAAGTGGCAGATCTGAGTTGTCATGTGTCGAGGTTTGACTTTTTACTGATCAAACCTGTTATTCGCCCCACCCAGGAGCAAGCGCTGGTAATCGTCCCTAGGTGGAATGAATACCAGTCTGTATTTGTCCCTAGGGGGAATGAATAAGGAGCAGAGTACCTAAAAGGTGCAAAATTGATCTTTGACCTTCCAAAACTATTGTGGGAGTGGTTAGGACCACTGTTTAACCTCTAGGGGCTACCGTGGGGGCTGTGTGTGTCAATGCAATTAGTGTTTGCAATCACATAATCAGATTGGTGTTGTTTTGGTGTCTACAAATTCCCATTTTTAGGATGCGCTGTACGTGGCACAGTGCTGAGCAAAAATAGATAACCAAATCACTAATGATTAGGGTTTCTCAGTAACCTAACCAACTTTTGATGCCCCAAGTATGGAAATGGCATGCATTCTTGAATCCTTGCTTCTGACGAGCGAAGGAACTTTGTTCAAGTGTTAACCTATTTTGGTGAGGTGTGACTTGAGCTTGGACATTGATCAGTCATGAATAGGCAAAGGGCACAACCTTTTGTCTATGGAAACCTTTATTTCATGATTCACGAATGCCAAGTGTTTGATTAGCTTGTGATTATTGTTTGTTTGCTGCCCCAAGCAGGATCATGATTGTCTTTGTCAATGATTCTTTGAATGCATGCCATTGCCTTGATTGAGTGTGTTTTTGTTGATTGGTGACTAAGTTGACTACCTCCTCAAGCGACTAATTGATGAGGGAATGACCAACATGAGAAAAGCAACGAGTCGCTTGACCCCAGATGACTTAGGTGAGGGTGCCTTCAGATGTTTTTTGTTGAATGCGTAAGCAGTTTCTTGATTTTTAGACCTATTTTTGGTGGGTTGGAACCCTTTTTGCGATGCCATTTGGGATTAAAATTGGAGAAAATATGACCTCCCATGGAGCGGTATGACTATGGTAGCCTTCTTAGGGAGTAGGATAACGACAATGTAAACCCCGACATTAGTTTTTTATGCCAAGAGGTTAAGTGCAAGAGCACTTGTGTCTGGCATTTTTTATAGCTTTTGTTTGTGTTGCATTTTTTGCTATTTTTGTGTTTTGATTTATCTGCTTTGTATTCATCCCTGGGTGGGACGAGTGCCAACTGGTAGTAGTCCCTGGGTGGGATGAGCGCTAACTAGAGTGCTCATCTCGAGCAAGAGCGAATGCAAGTGAAAAAACCTATTTAAGGACCAAAACCACGGTTTGGGCTCATTTGCATTCAAAATTTCTAGCAATTTGGAGCTCTGAGGAGGAGGAGGTAGATTCCGTGAAGCGAAGTGCTGCCAGATTGTCAAGCATCATGAGTTCATGGACCGAGTCATCGAGCGAAGGAGCCAAAGTGAGGCTGGTGAGTGCACTGCCTCCTTATTGTGTTTTTGTTTTTAACAGTTTAAAATCGCAATTTGTTTTTGATAGTTCATTTTTTGAATTTGAAAATGAAACCCTAATGAAAATTAAAGGAATTTGTTTTATTTTTTGTGGTGTATGGTTAAACCTAGATCGAAACCTTAGGGGAAACCATGTTAATTTTTTTTGTTTTTGTTTTTCCGAGTTAAAATGAAACCCTAGGTAAAATGAAAGACATTGTTTTGTTTTTTGTGTATGGTTAAACCTAGATCAAAACCTTAGAGTAAACCATGTGTTTTTTATTTGTTTTGTTGTTACACTAAAACTCTAGGATAAACTGAACGCAAAACCCTAGCTGTAAAAATTGTTTTAGTTTACATTTGTCAGTTTTAAACCTTAGTTGGAAACCCTAGGTTAAAAAAATTGTTATGTTAATTTGGTTTGTTTTTTCGTTAGTGTAGTTTGTTAGGCTATTTTTATTTTTTGTGTTTTTTTGTGTGTGTTTTTAGTTGTCAGTTGTCTGTCAGTTTAAACTGTACAATGCAAAAAAACTGTAGGGACTGACAAACTGTGTGTGACGTTTTTTATTTTTGTTTTGTATGTCAGTTTAGAAAAAACTACATGTGTTTGCAAATCATTGTGAATTTGTTTTGGATTTTTGTTTTGTCTGTCAGTTGAAGTTTAGAAGAACTGTATGTACTGAAAAACTATTTTTAAATTGTTTTTAATGTTTTTTTTATTTTGTCTGTCAGTTTTAGACTTAAAGTAAAAAAAACTTAAGACTGACAAATGGTTTTGTGAATGTTTTTGTTGTTTATGCTATACACTACTGAATATTAACATTATTGCTGTACATTGTGTTTTTCGACATGTTTTTAATGTTTTTGTGTTTTCTATGATGTGCAGGTTGTGAAGAGTCGATATCGTGTGCTGACTGTGTTCTCTGATGCCCGAGAGGCATTGACAATGGAGGACTGGGAGTGGCTTGATGCCCTTGGGCTCAAGCACGTGACACAATTAGAGTCAGTGGTGGGAGATCAGGCCTATCTAATAGCCTTGATTATCTTGTGGGATGCTCGGACTGACACCTTCCATATCCCAATAGGGGAGATGGTAGTTACACTAGATGATGTCTATTGGATCCTACAAATTTTGATAGACAGGGTGTCGATTAGGACTACACCACGAGATCAACGGACAACAGTGTTTACACGCTGCTTTGGGCACGGGGAGGAGTTGGGTGTGGAGAGCCCGATGGAGAGGACAAAGGGCGACTGCCAGATTGGTAGCATTATAGTGTGATGGTGGTTTGAGAGGGGTGTGTTGGGAGTGAGGCATGCACTGCTGATGAGCCTCATTTCCAACATGCTGTTGCTGGATTCTTCGGGGGCGAGGTTCCCATGGAACCTGCTGGAGGTGGTGTTTTAGTTGGTGGAGTGCCCTTTGACAAAGCCCTTGATCATGAGATGGGGTCAGACACTATTGGCACAATTGTATGATGAGTTGTATGAGGTCCGCTATTAGAGGCGAAAGGGGATTGGTTGTAGTTATCTGTTGCAGAGCTGGGCATGGCAGCATATAGCAGTGGATCGGCCACTTGGGCTACCTTGGATGACACGGGTTGAGATGGTAGACTAGGATATTGGATAGGTGGCCTTGTGGTATAGGTAAGAGGAGCGAGGACAAAGTCAACAGTTTGCTGGTGACTTGGGTCATTACATCAAGACCTTTGCATGGCTTGCTATGAGAGATGTGGTTTGGAGGCCATACCAAGATTGTCCTGCTTGGCCTGAGGCTGGGGAGTGGCTTCGATAGGTTCGAAGGGGGTGATGGCTGATCGAGCAGCATGGGACAAAGTAAGAGTATTTCCCGTACGCCCGGGTCACACGACAGTTTGGGGTGCACAAGGGGTTGCCTAGGGAGACCTTTATCTATCGACGTTGGAGTGACGAGAGGACCTTAGATGCGCCAATAATCGAGCTACTGGGGGAAGAGGCAGACACAGTGATTGGCACCTCGAACGTGGACAATGTCAAGGTAATAGCTGAGTATGAGCAGTGGTGGACACTACGACGATGTAGAGAAGGTAGCAGTAGCAGGCGGGGAGGGTGCAGAGGCACTAGGAGAGGGTTAGGGAGAAGCTCCTTTGGAGGATGTTGATATGGTAGAGGTTGATGATGTGGGTGAGGATTTTTGGGTTTTAGATACATCAAAGACGTAGGACGTCAGAGAGTAGTGGGATCCAGAGCAGGCTACCATTCTAGAGATGTCGATGCCTCAAGATGGCATGGAGGATACGAAGGTATGGTTGCATGTTGACTATGCACAGTTGGAGGAGCTGCTTTGGAGGTGGGAGAGTAGTGGGATTGTGATGTGTTGCAACTTTTTGAGAACATGGGATTCTTGGGGAATTGGGTAGGGAAGATTCTTGTACTTTTGCCAACTTGCAGCATTCATGGGATCATTCATACAGGGGGGTGAGAAAGATAACCATTTCACTATATGGTATCTTGAATTGCATTACAGGTTTCATCCATCGTTTACACAACTTGAGAAGTGTTTTATGTGTTTTAGCTTGTGATGGGATGCTATGTAACAAGGTGTGATCCAAGTATGACTCTACCTTTTTAAAATATTTTTGAATTTGTACAGTGGTGGCTAGACAGCTAATGACAACTGAATGACGAAAACTCTAGATACATTAGATAACAACTGACACATGATATGGTGAAACTATGGGTTGCGTTTATTTTTATGGTATTGTGTACGAAATGGAAAATGTGAAAAATTATGGGTTTGCCAAGTAATGACAGTCTATGGTGCCTTTGAGCCGTATGACCAACAAATAATGCAATGAATGGATGCAATGCTTAATGCAGCTATTGTTTTTGTATTTTTGAACTTTTTTTTATGATGATTTTTTTTTTTTGAGTATGAATGAAAGGGAGATGAAGATTTTTTTGTAATTTTTTATTATTTTTGTGTTTTTGGATTTTCTTGATGGTTGTTTCCATTCCGCATGAGTACGGACCGAGTGGCTCTTTTGGGCCCTCGAGGGTTTGGACCAAAGGGATTATGAGTACCTTTGGGGCATTTTGGGTTTGACCAAAGGGTTTATGGGCACCTTTGGAGCTTTTTGGTTTGACCAAGAAATGAGAAAAATTCTTGGAGCTTTTGGGTTGACCAAAGGGTTTATGGGAACCTTTGGAGATTTTGGGTTTGACCAAGCAATGAGGGAAATTCTTGGAGCTTTTGGGTTGACCAAAGGGTTTATGGGAACCGTTGGAGCTTTTGGGTTGACCAAAGGGTTTACGAAAATACTTGGAGCTTTTGGGTTTGACCAAGCAATGAGGGAAATTCTTGGAGCTTTTGGGTTGACCAAAGGGTTTATGGGAACCTTTGGAGCTTTTGGTTTGACCAAGCAATGAGGGAAATTCTTGGAGCTTTTGGGTTGACCAAAGGGTTTATGGGAACCTTTGGAGCTTTTGGGTTTGACCAAGCAAAGAGGGAAATTCTTGGAGCTTTTTGGTTTGACCAGAGGGTTTATGGACCTTTGGAGAATTTTGGGTTGACCAAAGGGTTTATGGGAACCTTTGGAGCTTTTTGGTTTGACCAAGCAATTGTGGAAATCCTTGGAGCTTTTGGGTTGACCAAAGGTTTTACGGACCTTTGGGGTATTTTGGGTTGACCAAAGGGTTTATGGGACCCTTTGGAGCTTTTTGGGGTGACCAAGCGATTATGGAAATTCTTGGAGCTTTTGGGTTGACCAAAGGGTTTATGGGGACCTTTGGATCTTTTTGGTTTGACCAAGCAATGAGGGAAATTCTTTGAGCTTTTGGTTTGGGCTATGGCTCTTTTAGATGTGGAATGGTCTCAAATGACTGATGTTCAAGGGTTCAAGTTCCTTGATTCTGTCAAGAGAGGCTAGCCGGTATGTCCCAGGTCCTCTCTTACTTTCAATCACATAAGGACCTAACCAGTTTGCTGTGAACTTGTCCCATAGATGGGATGTCAAGTTAGAATTCTATTGGTTCTATTTTAACACCAAGTCACCAACCTGAAAGTCCCTCAGGTGAACTTTCATGTTGTATGCTCTCTTAAGTCACTCTTGGTAGATACGCAAATGCTTGAGAGCAGTGAGCATCGTTCGTCAAGCAATGTAATTTGATATAATCGGGCCTACCACGTGATGTCATCATCTATGAATTCTTGCATTGATATGTACAGGGAAGGAATTTCCATCTCAAGAGGCATGACTACCTCAGAACCATACACCAGTGAAAATGGAGTTACCCCAATGGGTGTCTGAATGCTAGTGCGATAAGCCCAAAGAGCAATTGGGATCTGAATGTGCCAATACTTATGACTGTCTACGACTATCTTTTTGAGAATGGCAACTAGTATTTTGTTTGACGCTTTTGCTTGGCCATTTGCCTATGGATAGTAGGGTGTTGAAAAACTGTGCTGAATCTTGTATTTTGTGGTCAAAGCACGCACGTATTTGTTCTTGAAGGATGTCCCATTATCCGAAAGGATCTTGGATGGAATACCAAAATGACATATGATGTTATGTAAAATGAACTCCGCAATGCGGGCCCCAGTCATAGAGGTAAGCGAAATTGCTTCCACCCATTTGGTAAAGTACTCTATGGCCATAATGATGAATGTGTGACGGTCGGACGATGTAGGGGAGATCTTTCTGATTAGATCAAAGCCCCACTACAAAAATGGCCAAGTCGATTGGATTGGCTGCAAGGCCTGAGAAGGTACGTGTGTCAAATTAGCATGGTGTTGACACTTCACGCACTTATTGACATAAGCACAACAATATCGCTCTAAATATGGCCAATAATAACCCATGCAAAGAATGCACTTTGCGATGGCCATACCACTGAAGTGGCCACCACATGTACCATCGTGTGCTTGGGTGATCGTCCAAGTGGACTCCTCCTGGTCCAAGCAACAAAGGAGGATCCCCTCGTAGTTGCGATGGTACAAAATGTCTCCTAACAATACATGCTTTGCCACTCTTTGTTTGAATGATCATTTTGCGGCATGCAATAATCCAAGTGGGAGGCTACCTATCTTGAGGTAATATCTGATGGGTGTATACCAATCCTGCTAATAAAAAACCTCGATGGTATGAACAACCAATCCCTCTTGAAGTTCATACCTAGCAAAAGCTAAGCGGGAAAGAATTTGCAAGAAAAGCATTATGTTGCTATTAAGGGGAGTAGGGGAAAACAAGGATCCCCAGGTGGCGTGTTTTAAACAATAATGGATTCAAAAGAACTTATCCAGGGATGGTTCAATCTAGATCAAGTGGATTCTTGGTGTTAAGTCATAGCTTGCACGATCCATCGTGGATTGTGATAGTGTTTTGACTTGAATGGTTGTCATATCACCAGTCATGTCTTGTGGGATTAGAGACCCCAAGGAGGCCATAGTATCCACAAAATGATTTGATGACCGAGGGAGTGCCTCGATGTCGTACCATTCAAGCTTTGCTAGGAATTTGTCCATAAGGGCTTTGTAGGCCTGCAAAACTAGGCATTTGCATTGGAATACCCCTTTCACTTGGTTGACTATTAACAACGAATCACCAAAGATGTTCAGGCATTTGATGTTCATGGTGATAGCTATTTGAAGACCTATGAGCAAGGCTTCATATTCAACATTGTTATTGGTGCACGGGAAGTCAAGTTTAAATGACAAGGGTATCGGAGCCCCTTGTGGTGTGAAGAATACAATTCCCGTGCCACCTCTTTGCTCACATTTATAACCATCGAAGGATAGGGTTATGTCAACCTGTGACTTAGGCTCATCAGAATCTGGCGATTTTGAAACATGGAAGACCCCATCATCAAGTAGCTCTACAACTAGAGGCTGGTCATTTTCAAGAGGAGCCTCTATTAGTTGATCGGTGATGACTTGATCTTTGATATATTTTTTTCCAATGAACTCTATGTCAAACTCCATCAACAACATGATCCATTTCATCGTGCGACTACTATGATAAGTATGGCTCATCATGTATCGCAATGGATTCTCCTTAGACACAACATACGTCATGTTGCCTAGCATGTAATGGCATAGATTTTTGGTAGAAAACACCACTACCAAGCAGATCTTCTCAACATATGCATAGTTAAGTTCATAACTGACCAGGGTGCGGCTAAGATAGTAAGTAGCCTATTATTTGTGAAGTTCATTCTTCTGGGCTAGC
Organism: Wollemia nobilis; assembly: GCA_028583015.1. Classification (NCBI taxonomy): domain Eukaryota; kingdom Viridiplantae; phylum Streptophyta; class Pinopsida; order Araucariales; family Araucariaceae; genus Wollemia; species Wollemia nobilis. The sequence goes on from JAQPPZ010003675.1 coordinate 446,839, forward strand.
ATGGTGCCCAGTGCCACCTCAGTAGCTGAGATGTATAAGTAGAATGACACTCTTGGTCTATGTGGTGCCAATACTAGCGGTAAAGCCAAGTACTTTTTGATGTCGTCGAAGGCTTACTGGAACTCGTCATCCCAGTGAAATGCTACCCCCTTGTGAAATAATTTATTCATGGGTCGACACTTGTCAGATAACTGCGCTATGAAGCGCTTGATTGACGCGACCTTTCCATGCAGACTCCTAAGCTGCTTGATGGTAGTTGGAGGAAGCATTTCAAGGATTTCCTTGACTTTGTTTGGGTCCACCTCAATTCCTCATTTGGATACTATGAAACCCAAGAGTTTTCCAGATGTGATGCCAAATACGCACTTCTTGGGGTTTAGTCTAACTTTGTGTTCGATGAGGCAATCGAGGATTGTGCTTAAGTCATCGAGATGATCTAGGCGCAAGAGAGACTTGGCCAAAAAATCATCCATGTAATCTTCCAAATTTTTGTGCATGTGATCATGGAAGATGTATGTCATGGCATGTTGGTAGGTGGCACCGGCATTTTTAAGGCCAAAGGACATGACCCTATAAAAAAATGTCCCCCAAGGCATTATGAATGCCATTTTTAGTTGGTCTTCAGGATTGAAATGAATTTGATTGTATCCCGAGAAACCATCCATAAGGGAAAGCATTTTGTGGCCTGCTATCACGTCTACCAATGCATCAATGCTAGGCAAGGGGAAATCATCCTTAGGACTCACTTTGTTTAGATCTCAAAAATCAATGCATATGTGAATCCTCCCATTGGGCTTCTTGATGGGAACCATGTTGGAAAACCATGGTGGGTAATCCATGCAAATGACAAAATGTGCATCCAACAACTTTTGTAACTCATATTTTACCATCAAGGCCACTGTTGGGTGCATCTTACGTAGTTTTTGCTTTAATGGCTTGACTGTCGGATCAAGCGTTAGATTATGTGTGACTAGCTACGGATCTAGCCTCGGCATGTCTTTGTATGACCATGCAAAAACCTCCTTCTTCTCTTTGAGAAGGGCAATGTAGTCGGCTTGCTCTTTGGGGGATAAGCTTACCCCCAACTTGATGATCTATGGATTCATTGGTTCAGAATTGATGTCTACGTTAGTCATTTCCTCGATTAACATGTGGGATCCATCCTCCAACTGGTGTGGAGTTGGGATCAAGTTGATATCATTTGCTGAATTAAGATCTGCATTGGGAACCTCAGGTTCCTCTTTAGCATGAAAGATATCCTGAGTTGGTCTTGGGGTGAAATGAAGCATCTCACCAAAGGTCTAGTACTCTGATGGGGATGGTGGTGAATTAACGTGATCCCAATCTATGGCATCCATGTCTAGATACAATGACCATGTTGGATTGGCTGGATTGCGGATGGGGGTGGTTAAGTCAATGGAGATCACGTTGATGAAATGATTTTGGTATCCATTACTGCAGGTGTGGTATCTCATACATCCTGGATGATCTGTGTGTTTAGGATTTGGCTCTGGAGGTATGGGCACAAATGGATCGGCCCTATTAGAGGATAAAAGGACAGGATCTACCCTTGCTCGATAGGGTCCCCAGGCGAAAGTTACTCTCTGTATGCCTAATGTGGTGGATTCAACACTTGGTCTCACTGCATGGGGTCTAGGTGCCACTCATGCCCTGGAACTATGTTTAGTTGTTCAAATAGGCCATCAATATACAAAGGGTGTTGTTGCAGTTGCATATGATTGAGATGGGCCATCTCAATTTTGTGTTCATAATCACTGTCGGATATCCACATGCCTTCATTGGCTTCAACAACTGTTTACGACATGTTAGGCTCGTCTTGCTCGATCAAATTGATGTAGTCCCATCGGGGTTGCTCCGCTCTCTTTAGGGGGACCTATTTTCCTTAGAGTGGCACTTGATTGACCGAAGCACCCAAGGGGAACATTGTTAAGAGGATTTCTTGATAATCATCCATGGGAGTCACCTGCAAATGATTGCTATCAGATTCAAAAGGTTCCCATGGTGCTATTTCATATTCTGATTCATCCTCTGAGGATACTTCCTGATTTTGTTTGTACCCCTCTTATAGGGGAGCCCTCGAACTTTCTCCTTTCTCAAGAGAAGGGAAAGGGTTGTTGAGGTCAACAAGGTTGGTTGTTAACAATGGGAGATAATCCCACAATGTATATGTCGTGTTAGGATTGGCATATGGATCTAATTCCAAACCATCCTTGTTGCCTATCCCTAGGACTTGCATGTTCTCTACCAAGATGTCCAGGGGTAGGGGGTGGTTGAACCCTACTCCTGACTTGTCATATGGCATTTGGTATCTTGGCTAGAAAAGGACATGCACTCCTTGCTCATACCTACCTAACCCATATCCATGCCAATTGCATTGGCCAAGATATCTTAAAGCGAAGTTCGGGTTTGACAAATAATTGACATATTTCATAAAGGGCTTTTCATCTTCTTCTTCTTGCATGGAAGGTTCAATACCATAATCAAGGCCTCCATACACAAAGTTTGTCTAGTTTGGCGGGTATCCTAGAGGAACAACACTATCGATGGGAAGGTGAGGTCTCCCCATGTCCTGCATGGACTCAAGTGTGGGCGTTGCAACAATGTTCCGCACTAAATACTCCCCCAGGTCCGTATTGGCCATTTCAACAGTGATTTTTGGTGATTGAGGGGGAGGGACTTCATGTCGGGTGGACTAGGCGTCTCAACTTCCATTCTTCTAGGCATCTCTTCAGTAGAGATGGTTGATACTGACGGTGGTGCTTCTTCTAAAGGTTTCTTCCCTTTGTCCTTTGTTGTGTCCACCATAGGTGACATTGTTGATGAAGGACCAGCCAATGAAGATGGACCTGGCTAAATATCTAAGGGCTTTGATAGCAGATATGCCTGCAAAATCAGACCCTGTTGGGATGGATTCAAATAAAAATCCACATGCATTTATGGAAGGGTCAATGGTGGCATTAAATGCATCGAATTGTAGTACTTGAAGGGTTCTAGGTCTACTAGAACTACGTGCACTTCCCCTTTGAAAGTGTACTTGATGCACTGATGAGCTATCAAAGGGACACACTTCATGTCCCTGATCCATGGTCATACCAACAAGATGTTATAAGCCATCTCACCCTCCAATATGTGGCACAACGTAGGAATTCTCTTTTGTCCCACTTGGATGGGTAAGACAATTGTACCAATTGTTGAGCATATTGCATCATTAAATGCTCGTAATGTATATGTGGAGGCCACTATGTGAGATGCGAGCAACTTCAAGTGCTTCAAAGCCATTGTGGTAATGATGTTACTAGACGAGCCAGTGTCCACCAATACCCTCTTGTACGAAATCCTGTTGACCCGCGCGATGACATGCAGGGGTGGATCTGCCATGTCACCAGTCACTAATTTTAATTCATCCTCTCTGAAGGAGATGACTGGTTCAGTGCATATTTTGACGTGTCCCACAAAATTATTGAAGGCATTTGCCTTGTGGGGCTGCAAATTGATGGCCTTTAATATCTCCATTAAAGCAAAGTCCTCCACCGGTTCCCATAGGCCGCCATAGTTTCTTCCTCATATTGTCTGAGGCTGGCTAAGTCGCTTAGTGAAACCTTCTTCTTGGTTTTGAAGGCAAAAAATTCAAGGAATGCGTCCACTAACTGATCTAAATTACAAATGCTATGCTTTGGTAATTGGGTGAACCAATCCGAGGTAGGGCCTGTGAAGGTGGTTATGAATGTTCGTAGCAACAAAGCATCATTATCCTAAATGCTGAAGCATTGGCTCAGGAATCTGGTCACATGTTCTTGGGCATCCTCATCCCCTCTAAAGAGTGCCAACTGAGGCAGCTTAAAATGTTCATGGTAAGGGGGTGTCGGCACTGACGGATGCACAAGGTGACTGCAAAGTTGTCATAAAGTAGGCTTTTGAGGCCCATAAATCTTGGTCTCCATAGAATTTAAGTGCTCTAACAACGCTTTATATGCATCGAAATACTTGATTTATTCCTCTTTAATTTGCTCCCATTGCAGGTTGTGGGGAACTTGAGGCCTATAGAGGGGTGGCCGAATAGCAGTCCCTCTACCTTTGTAGGGCATTTCAGCCCAATATTCTTCTTGCTCATACTCCTCATAGTATTCTTGAGGATTTTCTGGGTGAGGCCTATGAACATGGGTGGGTTCCCATGGAGGGTGTCCATCATGGTTTCTAGGAGTGGCCTCCCACTCAAGTCTAGGAGGCCTCGAAGGCCACACTTGGTATGTTTTTTTTTGCACCAAGGGGTCGTGCCTCTCTTGCCTCTATGCCTTTTATATTAGAGGGTTTGGGACCCTATCATGCACATTTTTGTTGAGCAGATCATCTATTTTGCATCAAATGTGCTCTTTATTAAGGCGATATAGATTCTCTAGCTATTTTTGATCTTGCTCAAGCTTCATGATTTGCGCTTGGCGGGTGAATGCTATATCAATTTCTCTATTGTGTTGGGTCTAGGAGGTCTAGATGCCTCACCTACATGTTTATCTCAGTCATGATGATTCAAGATATTTATATGCTGCTTCCCTCTGTCGAGGTTGGCAGCATTCACCTGAGGCTCTTCCCTCAATAAGTGGTCCTAATAAAAAGTAGGTGTGGAAGTGCATCGCTCCCATGCTGTGTATTGATTTTGAGGAATGTAACGGTCTTCCTCGTGCTCCCTTTCATATGTGTGAAAGGGGTGGGTGGAGCTAACTCGCTCAGGTTGAAGAGCCTTGTGCTCTAGATTTTTCTTAGCATTTCTAATAGTGATGCTGGGTAGAGAAGAGAAGATGAAATCATGTGGCTCCTCCTTGTGGATCCTATGTTGTTCTAGCGCTTCATCGTGCGGTGGTGGCCACTCATATCGAGCATCTAGGGGATTTTTATTTTGGATGTACTCATCTTGGAAGGGTGTGAAATGCTAGGAGTGAGTGCCCCTCAAAGGGGTGCCTCTATAGTCCCGTTCAGTCATGGCATGATGGGGACTGTCTAGTGGGTTTTTCCGAAAATGTGGTATGACCAAGTCCTTGGGGTTGTATCGGAGGTGACTTGTGTTGCCTTGTACCTTATCTATAGATTTTGCCCGTGATTGGGCTTGGATACGAGTGAATACCATGGTAGTTTCTCTCTACAAGCTATGTAGGTTTTTATCTTTTTTATGATTTTTTGATTTTTATGTTACACTAAACAGAAAATATCACACACACACAAGCAATGATTATCTCTTTTAAAGATTAAAAGTGTGCCCTAAATATGGTTTAGTGTGTTTTTATTTTGTTTTTGAAAGATTTTGTAAAGAATGTTTAAATGCAAAATGATGGCTCTTATGACTCCCAAAAATGGTCGCCCCTTCGATATACCATTGCCAGGCCGATATACCAACCTATCTATATACTCGTGCTTACATGAGGGAAACTATTGGTACGTGAGAGTATATGGTACATGGTACGTAGGCGGTACAAAAGGGAAATCACCCTATTTATGACACCTACCATAGAAGACTTATCCTCATGCGTTAGGAATCACCCTAGCTACACTTGGTTAGATTTCATCAGGATTTACGTCTAGCAACAGTAGCGATCGGGATAATGGATGCAAATATTCAAGCCAAGGTGGTGATGAAATCCATCGTTAGTCTTGCTCAATGGATGGGGTTTTACGACCAGCTCCTTGGTTTAAATCACCACGTGGTGTGTGGGGTTATTTTTATTTTTGCAAGGAAATCAAACATGCAGCCAAAAGAAAACTTTCCCTAAGCAATCAAAGAACTAAAAAACATAGAAACAGAGAACAGAAAATAACAAAATTTGTTTCAAAATCCCTACCTCTTCTCTGCCCAACAGGATGTCTCTAAGTTTCTGCTCTGAAACTGCATAGACAGCTATTCGTCCCTGGGTGAAACAAATACAGTATTCATCATAGGATAAGACGAATTTGCATTCATCCCTGGATGAGACGAATTTCAGCTCTGTACTCATCACAGACTGAAACGAATAATAGTCCAGTGTTTGAAAAATAGGTACCTGTAAGCAAAAACAAGCACTTATGATCAAAAATTTGACCTAAAAAAATAGAGGATAGGGTCCCACCATGATCACCATTGAAAGCACGAGGATACGAAAACAAAAAGGATAAACCAAGATGCAATGTAAATGAAACTAAAGATAACGCCAAATCCTATGTATTGAAAAGTGCATGAAAAGAAAGGAACATAGACGAATGAAAATGAGATAAAAGCAAATATGGAAGATGACCCTTTTATTAATATGCTTCAATACTCGGTTACAAGATGTCTCCTCCATTTTTAGGGGCTAGGAGCGTTAAACATTGATTCTTTACAACTTGTATTGGAATTCCTTCTTTCGCGTGCCCACATGTAAGATGGGCGGACCAAAACGTCATCGCCACTTATGTATATGAGTGTTGACTCCTCTCTGCTCCTCTGATGTCTAAAACCTATGTTCAAAGAAACATAAAAAGAGTCAGTAGCACCTGTATATAAAATGAAACTCACGATTCCCAAAGCTTACTGTTAGTGCATGCAAAATATAAATAAAACGATGACTGAAATAAATCCAAATGACTTGAAAACTTGAAAAAAGCATAAAAATATCATCGAGAAGGCACTGCAAAAAGAACAGTCAAAAAATTGCATATAGATTCGTATTTGCTTCGGGGCAGGACGATTAAACCTGCAATAAATAGTACTCATTTCGGGGTGAGACGATTAAACCTGCAACAGTGCGGGGGTGCCCGAAGGCATGCCACCCACTGGTTGAGACCTTGTTTTGACACCAATCCACTTGGTATGGGTCTGAAACCTATTGTGATGTATTGTCAGAAAATTGGTAGGATGTTGTGGCAAAAAATTGGGTTTTTGGGTCTTGATTTGCGCTTCCAATAGTCACCCAATTACCTACATTTCGAATGAGAGATTATGGATGTGAAAGGCACAAATCACAAGGTTGGGGATGTAAAATGGCAACACTTCATTGCTCAAATTCTCCTACTCTGTATATATTTTGGGTGAGGAGACTCACCATTTTATAGACCCAAGGGGTCTCTTTGAATTAACATGCGGAAGTGCCACTTAGCAATCATGCTTTTTTAGGGAAGATAAGACTTCTCCCTGATCAAGGGCTTCTTAACTGCACCTATGCATGCCTCTATAACTTCCTCTATGACTGCCTCTGCATGCTCAAAAACACTCATTCGCACTCCCATGCAATGAAGGGATAGTTAAGTGGCATATCTAAGTTGTCATGTATCGAGGTTTGACTTTTTACTGATAAAACCTGCTATTCGCCCCACCCGAGAGCGAGCGCTGGTAATCATCCTTGGGTGGAACGAATACCAGTCTATATTCGTCCCTAAGGGGAACAAATAAAGAGCAAAGTGCCTGAAAGGTGCCAAATTGATCTCTGACCTTCCAAAACTACTGTGGGAGTGGTTAGGACCACTTTTTAACCTCTGGGGGCTATGTGTGTCAATGCGATCAGTGTTTGCAGTCACATAATCGAATTGGTGTTGTTTTGGTGTCTACACTTGTTACAACTATGGCCAATAGTAGTTCTCACTAACAAGGGCAATGGTCTTATCTTGATCAAAGTTTCCAGCCAACCCTCCACTATGCTTCTCCTTGACCATATTCTCCCTCATCAAACTCCTTGGAATGCACAACTAGTTTCTTATAAACAACATTCCATCTTGGATTAAGAAATCCAACCACTTAGTTCTATCCAAAGTAACTAGTGCAAAACAAGCTCTCCAAGCCTCTACAAAATCTGGGTCTTCAGGGCACAAACTCTTAAGTTAGTCAAACCCTACAACTTCCACCTTCATTTTTGTCAACAAACATTGCCTTCTACTTAAGGAATCTGTAACTCAATTTGACTTTCCACTCCTATGCTTCAACACAAAGGTATAACTCTATAGAAACTCAACCCATTTTAAATGCCTCATATTCAATTTCCCTTAACTATTAATATACTACAAGGCTTGATGATCAATATACAAAATAAACTCTTTTGGCAAAAAATAGTGCCTCCATTTCATTAGAGCCTAAACTATAGCATAAAACTCCTGATCATATACAAAATACTTCTTCCTAGCATCATTAAGCTTCTCACTAAAATAGGCAACAAGTTTACCTTCTTGAATCAACACAACTCCTATGGCACTACCACTAGCATCACAATCTACCTGAAATACCTTATTAAAATCTAGAAGTGCTAAAATAGGTTGCCCTGTGACCTTTTTCTTCAACATATCAAAGCTCTTATTTGATCCTAAGGTCCACTTAAATTCTTTCTTATCCCCTCTCATTGTTTTTTTTAGGGGTGCACAAATACTGCTAAAATTTCAAATAATTTTTTTGTAAAAACTTGCTAGACCATGAAATGATCTTACCTCAGTTATGCTCCTTGGGGTAGGCCATTCAATGATAGCCCTCACCTTTTTTGGGTTCATTTTTAGAACTTCATCTGAGATGACGAATCCCAGATACACCAACTCCTTCTTCATGAAACTACACTTATTCAAATTAATTAACAAATGCTCCTCCCTCAACTTCTCAAAAATCCTTCTGATATGCATCAGGTGCTCTTCCAGGGTATTTCTAAATATTAAAATGTCACCCAAATAGACAATGACAAATTTTCCTAAAATATCCTTCAATACCTCATTCATAAGTTGCATGAATGTGTTGGGTGCATTGGTTAGCCCAAATGGCATGACCAACCACTTGAATAGACCCTCTCTGGTTTTGAAGGTTGTCTTCCACTCATCTCCTTCTCTGATATGGATTTGATGATACCCACTCTTTAGATCAATCTTAGTGAAGTATTGGGATCCACTCAAACAATCCATTATATCATCCACCCTTGGTAGTGGAAATCGGTATTTGATGGTGATCTTGTTAATAGATTATGAGTCTGTACACATTCTCCACTCTCCATATTTCTTTGGTGATAGTACTATAGGTACTGCACATGGGCTCAAGATCTCCTGAATTAGTCCATTATTTAGCAGTTCTTGGACTTGTCTGTTTAGCTCCTCACTTTCTATAGGAGTCATTCTATGGGCTGCATTATTAGGCAAACTAGCTCCTAGCACCAAATCTATTTGGTGACTGATCTTCCTCACTGGTGGCAAACCCTCAGGCACATAATCTGATATAATATCTAGAAATTCTTCTAACAGACATGATACTTCTACTAGTACATCCTTGCATTGTTGTTCTTTAACTCTAGGAATTAATGCATAGCACATATGCTCATGCTTCAGACCATCCAAAAACTTCCTACCATCAACTAAATAGATTTTGGCACTGCTACATACCTTTTGTCCACCTCCTTTAGGGGCTTTAGCTTATGGTGCACTCCATCCTTTGTTAGGGAGTAAGTTTTGGCATGTCCATCATGTATTGCATACCGATCAAACTTCCATGGCCTTCCCAACAACAAATGTCAAGCATCCATAGGTAGGATGTCACACAAGACCTCATCACGGTAATTCCCAATATTAAATTTTACCAATAATTGCTCACTGAACAAAGCCCTATGGTCCTTCTGCAACCATGCAATCCGATATGGATGTGGGTGTCTCTTCCTCTCTAACTATAGTTTGGTAAGCATTCCTTCTGAAACTAGGTTATCTATGCTACCATTATCTATGATAACATTACAGACCTTACCTGCACATTTACACATTGTGCAAAATAAGCTTTTCCTCTGATCTGGATCTCTCTCCTCATTTAGAAAGGCTCTCCTTGTGATCAGATCTTCTCCTCTTTCTACTTATTTAGAGTGCTCAAATTCAACATCTTCATCTACAATAGCAGCTTGGGCATTACCTTCGAGCCTCTTATTTGTCCTCTCTTGGTGCTATGGACACTCGTATGCTCGATGTCCTTCTTCCACCATAGTTGAAATAGATTCCATGAAATCCTCCTCTTCTAGGTCCTCATCCAGACCTCCCTCTTCCTCTCTAGTAACCATTGTTCTGATCATGGGGGCGATAAGCATTATCCCTCTTTTGGTCCTAACTACTACTGGCTTCTCCATTCTTCTTTTGATCTTCATTTTTCCCTTCATTTTTTCTCCCACCAGTTCTTCCACCATGACCTCTTCCTCTTTGCTTGCTCTTAACCCTTTTGTTCAGCTTCTCTTCAACCCTCAAGGCAAACTGGTAAGCATCCTCTATGGTGGTCATCCTGACCATACTTAACTCCTCTTGAATACTTGCTCTTAACCCATTAATATAATGGGCTACCTTCTCCTTGTTGGCCTTAGAATGACATGTTTTGATAAAAAAAAATTTAGAACTCCTCTATGTATTATTTGATAGACTTACTCGACTATCTCAAACCCTGCATTTTCTTTAAAAAATCCAACTCATAATCGGTTGGAATGAACTATCTCTTCAACTTCTCCACCATTCTCTCCCACCTTGTTATCCTTTATTTTCCTCTTTTGTTTCTATCTAGTTGCAATCCCTTCCACAAAATTCTAGCATGACCCTTCAGCTTGGTCTTAGAAAATCTAACCCTCTCGAGATCTTCTACCTCCTCATACTCAAAATACTCCATATCATTGATCCAATCGATCAACTCTTCTGGGTTAAGATTTCAAAAATATGACTAAACATCAAACTTCAACCTCTTCCCAATTTGGGATATGGATTTATATAATCTAGCTTATGTAGGATCTATTGCCTCTTCTTCCTTAGCTTCATATTCACTCCCATCTTCTCTTCTGGGCTCAAACCCTCTACGCAGTTCCTCTTGCAGAGCTTGAACTTGCCTCTACAAGGCTCTAAAATTCTCTTCTAGCACCATAGCATTTCTCGCACCACCACGATTTCTTCATGGGGGCATTTTGTTTTGCTCTCATTTCTCATAGATCCTAACCACAAATCCTGGTGTAAACTACCTCACGTTTGGTGATCTATTTACACACTCAAGAACTCCCGCTCTAATACCACTTGAAGCAATTCAAGCAACATGAAACCAACAATACATAGGTGTTTTTCCTTTGATCATGTCAGATGAACCAAGAATTTCATTACTTTCATCCCAAAAATAGATTACAAAAGAAAGAGCCCCTTTTAAAATTTTGAAATTTCCCTCTAATACCCTATTTTCCCCTTTTCCTGCTTAAAACAGTGCATTTAAAATTTGAATTTTGGAGGCAAACTTCCCAGGGTCATATCTTTGCGCTCGTTGCTTCGATTGACTGGCACAAGACCTTTTTAGAAAGGACTCGAGATGAATTAAACTGGGCAAGACTTAACTAAGTCCTATTTCTATTTTAAAATCCTCTAATTCATCCTCTAGGATCCTCAAAATTCACTTGCAAGTTCGGGTATCTAGATTTTCACTATTTTTGGTAGGGTTTTACCATAAAACGTACATATCTCCCAAACCGTTCAGGGTATTAGGGTGATTCTTTTGCCAATGACTCTAATTTTCTATCCCCTAGACAACTAAATATACTTATTAAATAATTACATGAAATATAATTTTGGGTGATGCAAGATCACTCTTACACCACTAGATGCTCCTGCATCAGTGGAGAAGTTTCCTTATGAAAGAGAATTATCACACTGGAAATCTATGGTAGAGAGAAGAGGTGTAACGAATACTGAGGATAATGAGGATGATGGTAACACTGATCAGATTGTGATGATAGAAATTTTGGGTATGAGTGAAAATGATTTTGTACAATCTGAAAAGAGTTTGTTCCAACTTCTAGCATTATAATGCAAGGATGCTTTCATTTGATTTGATTTAACATATTATCATTTGATTTGATTTCACATATTAGAATGAAAGGATGCTTTCATTTGATTTGATTTGTGTTCAACATTATAATGAAAGGAATATTGAGACTATATTGTAATTTGATACATGTAATTTTGATGTCATTAATCATATAATATGATATTAAAAATGCAATTGGATACTCTATATGATTTTTATGTCATTAATCATATAATATGATATTATAAATGCCATTGGATACTCTGTATAGCATAGCCCTCTGATTTGATTATGTATATTTGAGTGAAATTGGATTATTTGATTACACATGTTGATTAGAACATTGCATTATATTTTATATCAGAAATGTGTTATTGGATATTTTGTATATCATTTTACATAAGCCTTGTTATTGAGTTATTAGTCTAAAGTTTCAATTTTTTTGGTAGATTTATATTGTATAAATATTTTATGGCAATTTTTCAAAGTAAATATCTATGTTGCATTTCCAGTCATTTCAAATTATTTCATATAACATAAAATAACATCTTACTGCATCCACATAATTCAAAATTACTTAATGCATCAACACAAATAACCAAAACTGGCATACGATGACAATAAACATTTCGAGTCATTTCTCTTTCATTGATTTCAATTTTCAAAAAAGATACCATTCTTTCACAATTTACAAATAATATTAAACATTTTTTGTTTCACTTCAAATTAAAAACAACAAACTTCTACATCAACACAAATAATCAAAACATAACAATATTAAAAAAAAAAATTCAAAAATATAATACAATTTTTTCGAAAATTATCTCTTTTATTGATTTCAAGAAAAATACCATTCTTTCATAATTTAAAAAAATATCAAAGAGTTTTTGTTTCACTTCAAATTTAAAACAACAAACTTCTATTCATTTTACATGGTTCTTGAAGTTCCACCTTCATCTATCTCAATATCCTTTGCTTCTAATGCACAAACCCTAACCAAAATTTTAGCTATAGTGTTGATCCCCGATAATAATAAATTTTCTTCCTTCATTGGATCTTATTTAAAAGGTGCATTCAACTCTTTCTCATTTTCTTTCAATACAACCTCGACATACAAGCCCCTATCTTTGATAAACTTCTTCAACCAATTATTTTCTCGAACAGTGTATTGTAACCTCTTCTTCACCTCAATAGCATTATTAATACTAATTTTGGTAATCTTGATCAACATTTTCATGGCACTGACCTATTGCTTTAAGTGCTGGAAATTAGACCATAAAGTACAAGTGGAAAATTTTTAATATTTATAAACAAAACATATTTAAGAAAAAAATTATTTTTTAGTTAGATGTAAAACTTACATCAGCTGTAAGTCGTGCAGTTTGTGCAACTGCTACTTTTTCTAATCTAGTGCCCATTTATTGAAATATGCTTGGGCCTCTGCATTGAGGTTTTCCAAATGATTCAAAACAATGGCCATAACTTCATCTGTGTATGCAGACTCGACCTCCATAATGCCAGATTTAGCTTTATGTAGCAAAGCATTGAGCTTTTGAGGCTCATTCTCAACCTTTAAAAACAACTCTTTTCTCTTTGAAAATTTATTATATCGGCCATTTATTGCTTTAATAAAAACCTTGGCCCGATATTCCCATTCTTTCAATTTATCAATATCTAAAAGAAGAGTATTATGAACTATAACTTTACATCTATTAGCTAATAACACATTTTCAAAAAAAAATTACTTTTTCATCATCTATTGGATGATGGGTGGTGACTTGTTGGGGGGAGGAGGAAACTCTGGCGGCATCTACGTCAAAATTCTCTTCTTCATCATAGCCCTCTTCATATTGAAGCATATCACTTGCCTTTAAAGGGAAATTTTGAGGATTCATATCCCGATAAATACAATCACAATCTAGAGTTCCCGAGGGCATATGAGATGCACTCTCAACATTTGAGAAATTCTCTAGGGTTAAAATTGGTAAAATGAAAACATTAGATTCAAACACATTGTGTGTTTGGATAGCACTTCTTGTATCATGAGACGACGATGTGAGGAATATTTTATCACACATGCATGATTGGTTCCTCACCGGTGGTACCTATTGTGGACGAATAGGAACTTGTTGTGTTGATGGTTGTTGTTGCGTTTGCGGTTGTGCAAATGGTGGAGGCATATTTTTTTTAGTCTTTTGAATGTAATAGGTCTATTTGTAAAATTTCACATGAAAATATAAATTTAATCTTGTGTAAATAACAATATCATAAAAAGAGATTTATTTTAACCAAACATACCAGACTCAGACTCTGTAGTTGTTGATGATTGAACCATTTGCCCTTTCTCTATAAAATATTTAAAATAAATCAGAAAAGCATAATATTTAAGTCATTAAAATACATCATTTAAAATAGTACTTTTGAATAATAAGGTTACCTTATGGGCTGGAGGTAACTTCTTCCACGTTGATTATAGCAATTTGATAAGTAAAAGGACCCATAGGTGTATGCCAAATCTGATCACCACGATAACTCGCACGTTTGGAGGAAGTTACTAGTGATGACTATGACTGCGAGTCAGAATTAGTAGACACTTCTTGAATATTAAATGCAACATCCCTTTTACTTGAATACTGGTATGCTCTTCTCTATTTTCAAAATAAAATTAGAAAATAACAAGATAGATTGAAAAAAATATATATATATATATATATTCCAAAAAAATATGTTTACTTGTATTTCATTCTCAATCATGCCAATAGCCAACAAAATGGGGTGCAATATAGTGGGAGGATTTCTTTGTTGAATATTGAAATAACCTTCATGAAAAATACAAAGAATAAAATTTATGGTTGTCACTGTATACGAAGATTGATTTTTTTGGACACTTAGAAGGTCCTATTTTAGGAAGTTGGAAATGTATGTGGACCAGTCAAATATTCCACCACCAATACATCGAATCAATAAAGACAGTGCCCAAAAAGGCATTTTTGTAGGTCGCCCTTGCAAAATAAGCCTTGCCTAAAAAAATTCAATGCAAGCATAAATAAATTTGTCTCCAACATTGGAAATGTTTAAGCCCCTTTTGGACTTAGAAGAATTAGATGAAAAAAAGAGAGAACATTATTATAAAACAAAAAGTACAACAAGGAGAATGTTATTAGAGAATGGAAATTACAATACATCAATATTGAATGTTAAATAAAAACTAAATTTTAAAAATATATCTTTCAAATTATCTGAATGAATAGAGTAAACAATTGCTAGGGTGGATTTATCATCTTTGATCAAGGCATACTGGTTGTTCACTAGTACACCATCCAAAAATGGTAGCCCTATTAGTCATTGCACATCGAAGGGTTTAATAGAAAAACAATGTCCTTGTTATCCACTCTTAACATAATAGTGGACACCATCTAAACCCCATAAGGGGGGCGGAGGTCCAAGGTTCAAATCTCGAGCCTCGTCGGATTGAATGTTTGTCCCTTTCCTAGTGCTTTCAGTGGCGTAAAAGGTTTAAAATGATTTTGGCATGGTGGTTAGAGGGGCAGACTGCATGAAGATCTGTGTGGTGGCTTCTGGGGCGGACAACGCAGAATACTATGGCGACCATAAAAATCTGGACAGCCTACCCGGATTCGTGGCGGCTACCGATTCCACCATGTAAATTAAAAAAAAAAACATAATAGTGGACATGTCATGGTTGTAACAACTAACGATTTGTTGCATCAACTGAACATTAATGTTCAACTGTGGCATCTTCAATACACCAACAAATTCGACGGTGTAAAGCCATTGTGAATCTCTTCTTGGAGTGCTGAAAATATTATTGATGTTGGGGTAGTAGAAGCTCCTAAATTTTACTTTAGAAGGAAGAGGAGAGCAAGACCTAGACATTTCTAAAAACATGCAGGAAAATTCTTTGAAACACCCAAGAAAACGCTCTTAAACGCCCTGGAAAACACTCTAAAAATGCTACCAAAACCTTCTAAAAATGTTGGCAAAACCTTCTAAAAATGCTGCCAAAACCTTATGAAAACGTTGCCAAAATGCCCTGAAAATGCTCTGAAAACACTCTGAAAAGGCTTTGAAATCACTCCTAAAAAGCTTTGAAATCGTTGTGGAAAATGCTCTAAAAATGTTGGAAAAAGCTCTAAAATTGCTCTAGAAAACATTGTAGGAAAGGCAAAAAATTACCTTGCATATGTATTTATAGAAGTTTGCATGGTAGAAGTTAATAGATGCACAACATGTGGCAGAGGAGATGACACATGGTGCCATATTATTAAATATATTTAATGATTGCCTTTTTCCAGTCGCCATCTTCCAGTCACCATCTATCACCCACCATCTATTAGTTACCATCAGCCAATCACAATCTACCACTCACCATCTACCAGTCACATTTTTCTAGTCGCCATCCACCACTTGCCATATACCACTCACCTTATGACACTCACCATATGCCAATCACCATATACCACTCGTCATATGCCACTCACTATCTACTACTCGTCATCAGCCAGTCACCATCTACCAGTCACTATCAACCACTTGCCTTCTGCCACTCACATTTTGCCAGTTACCATCTACCAGTCATCTTCTACTAGTCACCATCTACCATTTGCCTTATACCACTTGCCTTATACCACTCACCATCTACCACTCACCATCTGCCACTCACCATATGCCACTCGCTTTATGCCACTCGGTATCTTTCACTCGCCATCTACCAGTCACCATTTACTAGTCACCTTCTGCCACTCGCCATATGGCACTTGCCATCTGCCACTCGCCATCTACCACTAGCCATATACCACTCGCCTTCTACTACTCACCTTCTACCACTCGCATTCTTCTAGTAGCCATAAAATTTTATTGATAATTTTTGTGCAAAAAAATAAAAAAATCACCATATTTTGATAAATTTTCTACAAAATTTTGAAAAATTTGCCCCAAAGTTTATACACCATTCACCTAGATTCACCCCAATTTTATAATTAATTTTTTGGTACTACCCATTATGCATAACCCTGACTTGGACAATGAACAAGGTCTAGTGGATCACACCTAACATACATACTGCCACATTAGAAATGTAGTAAAATCCATCTGCACTCCAAGTCTATTTTCAATTTTCATTTGCTTTCATTCTTTGCAAATCGATTCACATATTTGCATCATCTCTAAAAGGAATGCATCCAATGACTAATTTTGTAGTCTAGCCTCATGTAAGAGCTCCACTTCCTTGGTTGTGGGAAATTTGTATTAAAGGCCTTACGAGTCAAAGTTGGACTAGACTTAATGAGAATATACATTAAAGGGGGTTAGCCATAACCATGAATCTTTGGAAAGGGATCATATTTTCACCTGTGCTTAGAAAACTAAAAAATCTTAATCAAGATTAAAATTATGCTAGTCTAATATCCATCATAGCTATGGAATAAAGCATGTACTTCTCTTCAGTGAATATATCGCTAACCATAATAATTTTGGTGAGGACTAGTAGGACTTGGGTTCCATCATAGCTTGGATTTCATCACTGAGTGTCTATATGTGGGCATCTAGATGAAGACCTTAATTTGACACAAGATCGTTATACCTCTTCAACTTTTAGCACCTCACCTACTTGCATTCATAAGATTGAGGTTACTAGTTTTACACATCCTACACTTTGGTATTCAGTTGTGTAATCTAGTGTTGGAGATATTGGCCTGCACATTCATCTATTTAAGGTATTAGCTTTTACATTCATCTGTGGTATTCCAATTTGGGCTACACACCTTTTTTTTAGTACTTTAGATTTAGCCACATCATCATCCTATTGCATCAACACTCATAGCCACTTGTACAATTCATTATTTATAAAATATATTCTGCTTAGATAGTGAACACGGTCTAGTGGATTACATTCATTCATTGCCATCACTTGGCTCATTATTTACTGGTACATTTTGCCTCACTTAGTCATATGTTCCTTGTTCACACCTTGACACACCTTTTTTAGGTCTTTTTAGTGTCAAAGGTCATAATGACTTTCAAATTCAAATAAAATGTTGGATGTACCCTCAAAGAAAAGGATAATTGGGATTAATGGTTCACAAGCCTTAGGACAACTATAAAATTTGAGAACCTATGGCACAACCATCTGGACTTAAATCCCACATCACCCATAGATGTTGCTACCCTAGATAATGGTAGATATATGATGACTGAACTCATGTCGACATTCTACTTATCATATAATATCACATTCATAATTTGATTAATGAAGCCAAGCATGACACAACATGGTCAATTCTTGAAGTCTTCAAGAAAAAAATTAACACTAAATTTGACATAGAATTTGTTCATCTTGTCCTCAAGATGAATCAAATAAACATGCAAAAATGATACTCTAGTTCCACCATCAACCTCCTTTGTCCTATTAAACAAATCATTTATAAAGACTTCAAAAATCAATGTATCATGTGGGTTTTCCTAATTTAGTCATGTCTTTACATTCTAGACTACAAGAACTTGCTTCCAGTTTATCAGCTAGTGGAACCTTAAAAACTCTCAACTTTGAAGCCTTAGCAAAAAAATTTGTTGAACTTAACAAAACCTTTAACACAAAATTCACTAGATTTTACCCTAGTAGCTCAACCTTTCAGGTGGATTAAGATGCAAATTTTTCAAATAATTATGGTAATAGAAGCAATGGTCGAGGTCATGGTTGAGGCAAAGGAAATGAATAGGGATAAATTTCTAACAATGGTCAATGATGAGCCTTGAAAACTCTCATTTTTGTACAAAATTTCCATATTTATTATGACATTTATTTTAATAGAAATATATGTTTTATATAAATTTTATATGTATATAACATTAGATTACGTATGTTGTCTAATATTTGTTTTTGAGTGGATTGTGTGTAAATACATAGGATTTTACAATATTTTGGCATGTTTACATCGAGGTCCCACATGGACCTGGAACTTATTAGTTATGATGGAAATTTGAAGGTAAAAATATCTACAACAAAATAGGGATGAAGTGGTAAGTCAGGAGCTTGACTCTTGTTTAGGCGCTCGATTCCTATTATGGCACCTAACTATCGGGCACCCTATTCCCATTTGGCCTTTGACTATTGGGCACCTTATTCCTGTTAGGTGCCTGAATATCATTACAAACTTGATTCTCATATTCTACAGAGATGGAGTCTGATTCCCGTCTTCTACAAATAAGGCACTTGATTCCCATTAACACAAAATTACAATGAAACCTCTGTTGTTGGCAAAATAAAACATCGATTTCAGCGATGGATCCAGATGCGATCTCAGTGATGGATGTGGACCATGGACAATGTCAATTACCATATGTAATCTATTTTTCAACAATCACATAAAACTCTACGTAATCAATTAAAGCAAAATATCAGATGTATTTTATTCTGATACAAAATACATTTAATATATTTTGAGTTTAATGTTTTTTATTTATATCCTTTATTCTTGCGTATTGTTGTAACCACAAAATCAAAGATCAATTTGCTTTTAGAATGTAATAGGGCATAGCCACAAATATTATAAATATGTAAGTCACCCCTAAAAAATAGATCTTAGATTTTCTCTGAAAATTTCTACTTCACATTTCAATACAATACATTTGAGTCATTTTTATCAAACTCAACTAGCATCTAGTGTATGACTTAATGCAGAAAGAATCTGCTAGAAGCATGGGTCCACTCTCAATAGTATTCCCCATTTTTTTTCTTTTTTCTATCGTTTTAGTTTATTTTCCTATTTTTTGTAGTTTAATTTAATACTGCAATTTCCCCTATATTTTGTAAATTTCTACCAAGTGTGCAGTTTTGATTTCAAAAGAATTTTAGTTCTTTCTTTGATAATGCAAATTAGATTAGAGGTTTGGAAGATAAACGAGAACTCCAACGAAACAATAACATCCCCCCAAACCATAGGATCTAAATGAATCACATCATTAAAGGGATATTATATGCATATATTATGTAGGGTTACTCACAAGTTTATGAGCTATCCCAGGTTGACAATTAAATGGAGGCAATGATTTATACCATAGAAAACTAACCAATATTTTGCCCAGCATTTTGGTGCCATTTTTGGGGAGTAGTCGACTATAATTTTATATTCTGAATAAATTATGTTAGAAGTAGTTTAGGTTACTTTATACAAAATGACTCCATTTTAAATTTTGTATGAGTCCACCTAGATTATAGGACCAGACTATCATTTTATCAAGAACACAAATATTGCTTGTTGGGCAAAATATTGGTTAGTTTTTCTATAGTTCAATTAATTGCCTCCATTTAATTGTTAACCCATGGTAGCTCGTAGACTTGTGAGTATCACAACACAGTATATGCCTATAGTGCGAGGAATGAGTCTCTCTGTGCCTATTGGTTTGAGGGTGTTTAATGTTCATTGAATTTTTTATTCAAACCAATAATCTTATCCTACGTCTAAGAAAATAGGACTAAATGCGTTCATAAACTAAATTACTAACTTGCTAAAAATCACAAAAAATAAGGGAAATAATAGAGAAGCAAATTAATCTATGAAAATAAATATAGAAAGCAAGGTAAAAGGAGGATGAGTACTATTTAGAGTGGGCCAAAGCTCCAGTAGTCTTTCATCTGATCAATTCATTCATCGAACACTAGTTTGACATTAATAAAAACACTCAAATTAATATATTATAGTTTCAAAAAATTACAACAAATCTAAAATCTAGGATCGAGGATATCTTTCTCAGGGGTGGCATGCATATTTATAATATATGCAGCCATGCCCTGTTACATTTGAGAGCAAATAAATTCCTGATTTTTTGGTTACAACAAATACGTAGAAATAAGGAGACAAAGCAAAAATATTAATTCTGGACTAATTTAACGTATTTTGTTTTTATCAAAACAAAATACGTTTTAATAATATGCTTTATCTATTTACATTGTTGTTTACATATTGCTAAAAAATAGATAACACATGGTCTTTGATATTGTCCTTCGTCTTCATATTTGCTGAAATATCATCCGCATCCATCGCTGAAATATCTGTTCTATTATGTCAACCATAGTAGTCGTGCTGTCATTTTACGTCATGAAAGTTGAGCACCTTATTTTATATGGGAAGGAGGTGCCTTATTTTATATGGGAAGCAGACACCTTATTTTTTATGGGAAGCAGGCACCTTATTTTGTATGGGAAGCAGATGCCTTATTTTATATGGGAAGCAGACGCCTTATTTTATATGGGAAGTAGGCGCCTAATGGGAAGCATGCGCCCATAAGTTAAGCATCAAATAGAAGTTGAGCGCTTCAAAGGGAATCAAGCGCTTGACTTAGCACTTCTCATCGATGTACTGTGGATGTTTTACCTTCGTTAAATTGACAGTGCTAGGTCCGAGTGGGATATTGACATAAACATGCTAAAATACTGTAAAAAACACTAAATATGCACACAATTCATTTAAAAACAAATATTAGATAATATACATAATTTACTATTAAATATATATAAAACTTCCATAAAACATGCATTCTATAATAATAATGTTGCATAATATATTAGAAATCCATGTATAAAAATGAGCATTTTTGGTACTCATCATCCCCCCATGCTTAAAAGAGTGGTGCGTCCTCATGACACCCCCCATGCTTAAAGAGTGGCATGCCTTTGTGACAGTTGGTGCTTATAATTTCCAGTTTTAGCAATGATTGTCCAATAAGCTATGTTTTTATTTCTCCTCTTTCTCGTTGTGGCAACTCATTTTTTTTAGCAAATGATTTGTGAATTTCCCCCATGGTCAATATCTTTGTTTTTTCCTTTTTTTGTGTATGGAAGTCAGGCACCTGTATATGGCCTATATATGGGAAGCAGGCACCTGTATATGGTCTATATATGGGAATCAAGCCTGTATATGGGAAGCATATGTCTGTATATGGGAAGTAGGCACTTGTATATGGGAAACAAGCCTGTATATGGGAATCAGGCTTGTATATGGAAAGAAGGTGCTTGTATATGGAAATCAAGCCTGTATACGGGAATCAGGCGCATGTATATGGGAATAATGCTTGTATATGGTAATCGGATGCTTGTGTATGGGAATTAGGCTTGTATATGGGAAGCAAACACCTGTATGTTATTTTTAAGATGATGATCATGAGTGTTCTCCCAACAAAATATTTGTATATGGACAAAATACCAAATGGGGCTAAATGGTTGGATGGATAAATTAATGGGGATTGTGCTATCACTATATTATAAAAACATATTTCTATAAAAATTATATATATACAAAACAAAAAATTAAGTACACACCTATATTATGTTTTGTGCATGTATAATGCACAAACGTTCATGGTGTACTTGTATTAGTTGTTTGATGATGACCATGTGTATTGGAACAAAGAACAACATGCTTATTTCCCATGTGGAAATTTTTTATCCATATGATTGGTTCTTTATTATTGTAATTTATTCATTTGAGGTTTCCTGCACAAATTCAAGAAAATATTAGAAAATACATATCTTCATGGGACGACACACATCCCTTCCTTGAAAGTTGTTCATTGATGACCTTGAAACGTGCATAAATATCTAATGAAAAAAATAAAATAATTTTATCCATGAGAGGTTTTGAATTTATGCACGTGGATGAGTTGTTGACGTGACATGGGCCACTTCTCAATGCTGAATATTATTCACACAAGGCTCAAACAGGACGTAGGTGCCTTTTGCTGGCAATCAAGCATTGTATGTAAAGAAAAATTTATACAATTTTTTTTTTTACATATTCAAAAGGCTTGGCGTCAGTTCTTTTTCATAAAACTAGAAGTTAGACACCCTCTTGGAGAGACCAGGAATCAGGCATTGGTCTACTGGAAGTTGAGAGGTGGGTGTCGTCTTCTTAACATGCTTGGAGTCAAGTGTCATTTATCGTATAATGGGAATCAGGTGCCTACTACCGTAAAATGGAAGTAAGGTGCCTTATTCTAAAAAATGGAAATCAGACCCCTTTCTCTTTATTCAACGGGTTCTGGATTTTCCTCGGATGTGCATTGTAAGGTTGATCAGGCCAGAAGTACTTTGGTTGAAGAATAGGGATAAAAAATCTGCATCCTCCCCTGAATTAGTAGTTAAGTGTTTTACTATCCATAAAGACCAGTCCAAACATTCTTGTGCAGATTCAGGTTTAGTATTCCCCTTAAATGGGGACTAACTTACTCCTACTGAAAGTAGAAATCTCCTAGAAAGCTGGGAAATTTCATGTTGCCTATGCTTGTTAAACCTAGGTTTTCCAAGCTACCTAATAGTTGCACCAAGGTTATGTTCTTGCAAAAAAACAAATAAAAGAAAATTTATGTTAAGCAAAATAGGACATGTCATTTTTTTTTTAATGATGAAAACATGAACATTCGTCAAATGGCTGGTATGGATTTAAAAATATGGAGTCTCCCCCATGCTTGCATTTGATTCCATCTCGCAAATGTGAGGTGCATGGCAAGGTTGTAAATGGAGCCCATTGACTATTACTCATGTTGTTTCATCATGTGTTGTTATGGACTCCATGTAAAAACCCCTCACTTTGTAAAATCTTCATAGCCACATTTTTTTTATGAGCAAAGATGTGTTGCTCAATAGAGTACTGTGAACCATCTGAGCTCATATTTTTTCCACCATAATCGGTGCTGCCATGGCCGAATGTTGCACATCTGCGTATGGTGTCAACCCGTATGCAACATATGTGTTTTATTGAGTGTCTGGTAGCATATCCCATAAAAACTCTAAAGTTAAGCATTATGGCCTGTAGTATAACTGGGATGGGTGACCACTTGGGAAGTCTCGTGGACTGCATGCCCCTTTTTTTTTTCAAAAATTTTCCAGATTCTAAAATTTCCACATTCTGGCATTTTCCAGAATTTTTTAGATTCTGGATTTTTTTTCCAGAATTTTTCATAATTGTCCATATTCTGGAATTTTGCAGAATTTTTTTCAGTTTCTGGAATTTTCTAGAAATTTTTCAGATTCTGGAATTTTCCAAAAAAATTTAAATTATGTAATATTTTTTTTTCTTTTGGAAAAACAGAATGGAATGACATATGTTGGTAGGTCGGATTGCCTTGGATGCCTACAATCTGCACTGAGCCACTTGTTGTCTACAAAACATAAAAAAAAAAAAAGTTCTAAACTAATGGCATTAAAGAAAATTCTAATTAATTTTTTTTTATTGAATGTTGTAACAACGTTCATCGTGTTGTGGGTGATAACATTGAATGTGGGGTCTCCCCCATGCTTGCAATTGAGCAAGCCTCTAAAATTTAGGGCTTGTGATAAGATCTTAATTTGTGTCTAAAATTTGATACAATTAAGACTTCATTTGTTCCATTCCCTTCTTTATAGCATGGGAAGAGAATATTCCTGGATGACCTCAAAATTAGACTCGTCCAACTCATTGGCAGATTGTGCAGGCAAGTGGATGACTATTGTTTTTACAATTTTTTCATTAATTATCATTTTTTCTACTCTGCATATAATATCAACATTAAAGTTTACCAAAGTGTTAGGAAATGTTAAGCCTAAAATTTTTATCATTAAAGCTAGGATTTTGAGACAGGTTTTATCTAATATTAGATCAACATGTTGACCTATCACCTTCACTATTTTTTATTGTGGTTCCCATCTTGGTCTCTTGAGGTAAAAATCCC
Source organism: Wollemia nobilis (assembly GCA_028583015.1). NCBI lineage: Eukaryota > Viridiplantae > Streptophyta > Pinopsida > Araucariales > Araucariaceae > Wollemia > Wollemia nobilis. The sequence continues at coordinate 471,347 of JAQPPZ010003675.1, forward strand.
TAATGGCTTTAGTGTAAATAAGCATAGCCCTAATAGTTTGAGGAATGATATTAGTAAGATTTCTCAACTGATCCATAATATCAAACTTAGGTGGTGTCATTTCACTAGTTTTCCATAACCTTTTGGGATACGATGGAAGTCTTTCATTAGTTGATTGTTCAGCAACACAATTTATTTCTACACTATTATCGCACATTGGGTTTTTTCCCATAATTCCTTGGTCATCTAGAGAATTTAAATAGTTGCTACTAGGATGCAGCTCTGGTGGTGCTAGTAACTGTTTTGTCCTGGTAGAAGGTGAAACTGGTAAGTTGGGATTTTTTGATAGTTGTGTTTATGGAGGTAGATCCACAAGGTAAGTTTCTATCTCCTATGGATTTTCTTTTATAACTTGTGGACACAACCTGGTATGATGATTTAGGTGATAGTTTTCATTAACTTCTACTATATTCTCCAGATATTTATTTTTTTCATGTTTTTCTCTACACCTTGAACAAAAAATACAAACATTGGTTCAAATTCTTGCTTTTTCTTCAATAATGTGTCTGATTGTAAAGCAAGAGATAAAATTTCACTCTTCACACCGTTAAACAATGCTCATATTTCTATTTTAATTATGGAGGCTATTCCTCGTATTGGCATTTTTTTCTCTTTTCTGGAATAATTCTGAAATAATTGTTGAATTTTCCCCGTCCTGGTCACTAAAATATTTCATATAATAAGTTTTTGTGATGACTCAAATGGATAGTATTTTATTTTTAATAACTATTTTTAGAATATCCTAAGCTTGAGGTGTTTTCTATTTTTTCAATAAATGATCCATTGGATTTTTTAGGCTCTTGGTGGACTCATGCTTCATAGGTAGATGATATACAGACAAAGAAATATGAAATTAATTTTCAAACTAACCTATGGATCATACACTATAGTTGTGAGAATCCCCAGCAACAACACCAAAATTTTGGGCAAAATATTGGTTAGTTTTTCTACAATTCAATTAATTGCCTCCATTTAATTGTCAACCTGGGGTAGCTCGTAGACTTGTGAGTATCACAACACATTATATGTCTGTAGTGCGAGGAATGAGTCCCTATGTAACTATTGGTTTGGGGGGTGTTTAATGTTCATTAAATTTTTTATTCAAACCAATAATCTTATCCTACATCTAAGAAAACAGGACTGAATGTGTTCATAAACTAAATTACTAACTTTCTGGAAATCACAAAAAATAAGGGAAATAATAGGGAGGCAAATTAATCTATGAAAATAAATATAGAAAGCAAGGTAAAAGGGGGAGGAGTACTGTTTAGAGTGGGCCCAAGCTCCAAAATTCTTCCGCCCGATCAATTAATTCACCAGATGCTAGTTTGAGATTAATAAACACTCAAATGAATATATTGTAATTTCAAAAAATTACAGCAAATCTGAAATCCAAGATCTAGGATATCTTTCTTACGGGTGGCCTGCATATTTATAATATATGCAACCATGCCCTGTTACATTTGAGAGAAAATAAATTCCTAATTTTCGGGTTACAACAAATACATAGAAATAGGGAGACAAAGCAAAAACATTAATTCTGGACTGATTTAACGTATTTTGTTTGTATCATAACAAAATATGTTTTAATAATATGATTTATCTATTTACATTGTTGTTTACATATTGCTGAAAAATATATAACACATGGTCTTTGATGTTGTCCTTCGTCTTCATCTTTACTGAAATGTCATATACATCCATCGCTGAAATATTTGTTCTATTCTTCCGACCATAAGAGTCATGATGTCATTTTACATCACGAAAGTCGGGCACCTTATTTTATATGGGAAGCAGGCACATTATTTTGTATGGGAAGTAGGTACCTTATTTTGTATGGGAAGAAGGCACCTTATTTTATATGGGAAGTAGGTACCTAATGGGAAGCAGGCACCCATAAGTTAAGTGCCAAAAAAAATTTGAGCACTTCAAAGGAAATCAGACGCTTGACTTAGTAGTTCTCACCGATGTATTGTGAAAGTTTTGCCTTCATCAAATTGACAGTGCCAAGTTCGAGTGGGACCTTGACATAAACATGCTAAAATACAATAAAAACCACTAATTTTGCACATAATTCACTTAAAAAAAGATTAGATAATATACGTAATTTACTATTAAATATATATAAAACTTCCATAAAACATACATTCTATAATAATAATGCCGCATAATATATTAGAAATCCATGTATAAAAATGAGCATTTTTGGTGCTCATCATTGCTTCTTGAGAAACCTTTATTCTAGCTATGCCAAATCCTCATACTGAAACCTCTCCACCACCGTCTCCACCTGTGCATTGGAGTCAACATCCATTTTTTTTATAGGATCCTTCTAAAACATACCAAAAAAATCATAGGGAAGGATCTGAGATAGGAAGAGTTTAATCTGAGGAAGATTTACTAAACCTTCAACATTGGCAAGTAATTGAGTAAGGGACTATTTCAAACACAAATTTAGTAATCCTTTTGGAGGATAAAAGAAAAATGATAAAAGCCTTGAAAGCTGCCCTGAACATAGCAGGTGTAGAAACCTTGATAGTAGATAAGATGGCTGAAACACTAGAAGAAGCATCCACTAGTTTTAACTTCCCTATAGAGGAGGCAAGAGGAGACCACAAGATGAAACATATCTCCCCTACCCACCTTCTAATATTTAGAGGACTTCCAATAGAATATCCCGACCTATTCCTTTTCAAATTTGACTTTCTATGTAGGTCGGTATATTATACAACCAATGCTTAGAAACTAAAGTTGTTTCCCTCTACTCTTGATGATTCAACTTTACGTTGGTTCATAATTTTGGGGAATAAACAAATAAATACCTAGGAAGACATGATTTTTTTTTCCTAGATCAGTATCAGGACTTTGGCAGAGCATGGGACTCCAAAGAAGTCATGGATATGACACAAAAGGAAGGGGAATAATTAGAGGAGTATTGGGATAGGTTTAGCTTTAATTTGTAGAGATCTCCCCATGCAAGACTAGGAGACATCTCCTTAAGAAGTATATTATTAAAGGGGCTGACTAATGAAGCTCTTGAAGCCTTAAACATGATTTATAGGGGGGTATTTATCAACACCAAATGTCTTATATTCGATAGTTGTGTTGAAAATTTTCAAGAAGAAAGGGTAAGTTAACCCCCAAGAATATTAAACAATCAGGCACTATCACTAAAACAAAAATAGGGAATATGATTGAAGACCTCAAGAGTGAGATGTTATCAAATCTAGAACTCCAAATGGATACCCTTCTACTTTAGAAAAAGAAGCAGGAAAATAAGGTAGCACTAGCCTATTTTTGTCCTAAATGTAGGGAAAACATCCTAGAAATGAATGTCCTAAAAACAAAGTTTGAGTGTGTGTTGTGTGTCAAAAATATCATAAAAATCAGTTGTGTCTATAGTTATCAAAATCTAGAGAGGAACCTAAAGTAACAAAAGCATACTTTATGGGCAATAGGAGAAACTAGCAACATTCTCCTATGGGAAACAACATGCTAACAAGAATATCATCCTATGGGAGCAATAATTATCATAATGAAGGTCAAGTTCAACCACCCAACATGGGTTGGTGGGGACAACAACCTTGGACTCAATTTCCCAAATGAGAAAATCCTTATAATCCCTACCCATGGATGCCATACTAGTAGTCTGGATAGCATTGGAGAAATAAGAATGCTTGGAGCCAAAATCCACAGCATCTGGAACCAATGCTAGTATAGCCAAGTCTGCTAGCTCCCCCTGCTTTAATACCTACTCAATTGTCGGCACATCCTACTTCTAATCCAAACAACAAACCACAACCAACATACCAAATGAAGAATGAGATGTACCCCATGTATAATATCAAAGTAGATTGTAGTCTTATATAATTAAGGTCAGGTAGACATGTAGGTGTAGAAGAGTCTCCCCTGGTAGAAGAGGAGGAAATCATAGAGTTAGAAAAAGAGGAATCACCTCTTATAGAAGAAGTAGAAGAGGAATCACCTCTTAAAGAATCAAAAACTATAAATAACAAATAAGGGGTTCCACATTTTCCAAAAAGGTTGCAAGAACCCAAGAAGCCAATACAACCAAAATTTGATATTCTTTCTAGTTTGAAGAACTTGACAGTCACAATCCCTCTCTTTCAGGCCATCAAATACATTCCTATATACAAAAGGGCCATAAGAGAGGTGTGTTTGAGAAATATTCAATCCATCATGGCACTTGATGAGTTGGAAGATGAGAGTGATGAGGATAGGGTGATATCAAACTTTTTCCAAGGAGAACCCTCTTGTCCTATTGATCAAGTCATGAGAATCTATGTTGTTGATAATGATATTGTAGAAATACTGAAAGCTTATCATAATGAACCTTGTGGTTGCCATTTAGCAATAAAAAGGACTACATTCAAAGTATTGCAGGCTGGTTACTACTAGCCTTCACTATTCAAAGATGCAACCAAGCATGTGAGCCAATGTGACCAATATCAGAGGATGGGTAGACCAAATATCAGATATGAGATGCCACTCCAACCACATGTGCACATAGATCCATTTGGTAAATTAGGGATGGACTTTGTAGGACCCATTAATCCATAGTCAGTAGGTAAGAGGTATATCCTAGTTTTCACTGACTATGTGACTAAGTGGGTTGAAGTGTAGGAATTATGCAATTCTAAAGATAAGACTATAGCAGACTTCCTGTATTCATCTATTTTAACTAGATTTGGGGTTCCAAGGGAGATCACAACTGATCAAGGTCCTCAATTTACTTCAAATATGATTCAGGAAGTCATGCAACAATATAAAATCAAGTATAACAAAACCACTCCTTACCATTCATAGGAAAATGGGCAAGTAGAGGTAACCAAACATGAATTGGAGAACATTCTCATAAATATGGTACAATTATATAGGAAGGATTGGGCCACAAGATTACCAAAAGTAGTGTGGGCTTACATAACCACCTGGAAAACTACTACTGATTTTACACCATTCCAATTAGTATATGGGAAGAATGCTATGATGCCCATAGAATTTGAGATTAAAACTCTCAAAACTATAGTATATTTAAATTTGAATTTGTATGAGGCACAAAAGGAGAGGATTCAGAAGCTTAACCAGCTGGATGAATATCGAGGAGATGCTCTACATCGGACAAAGGTCATCTAGAAATAGAGGGCCAAGTGGCATGATCGTCACACCAGGCCAATGTAGTTAAAAGTGGGAGAGTGGAAATTATTATATGACTCACATTTCCAAGAAAGGAAAGGTAAACTTATGCAGTGCTGGATGGGTCCATATGAAGTGATTGAGGTCATCAATAATGGAGCTATGAGGATCACAACAATTGATGACATCAAAATTACATTAACAGTCAATGGTCATCGTCTACGTTCATTTCATGTGTTTGAGACTTATATGATGAAGTTAAAATTAGGCATGGGGGAGACCCCAGTTGATTCTAGTTTTAAAATAAGTCAATAATATGTGGACGTAGTCCACATGGTCCAAAAACAATTATTCTTTTAAAGTTCTACAATTTTTATTTCTTTAGTTGTATTTTTGTTTTGGAGGAATGATGCCCTGAGTGTAACTGTTAGGCATCTTGGGAAACCTAGGCCTAACAAGCGCATGATCTATGAACCTGCACAATATCAACTTTGTAGGATATTAAATTGTAGTAGAAGTAGCTCATCCCTACTTGGAGGTAGAAACCATATCTAAAAAAGTGTTTGGGTGTTTGTTTTTGGTCTTCATGAACAAAAAGACCTAAATATTGGTTCAGGTAGAGGATGCTAATTCTATCGTTGTTCTTCAAACTAAAATGCTAAAGGCTTGATCAATTGTAAGCGTACACTAGTGGACACATCAATAGACTTTGAAATAAATGAGGAGCACCTAATTTTTGTATTTTGAAGAAGAAGGTGTTCGATTTCCATTTTCTAGAGAAAAAGGTACCTGACTCATGTTTTTATGTAAGATGGTGCTTGATTCTTGTTTGTACGTTAAAAAGGTGCCTAATTCCTAGTTGTACAATAAAAGACACCCTACTTCCATTATGTCAAGGAAAAGGCACCCGAGTCCCATTTTCCAAAAATGGTGCCCAAATTTTGTTCTTTGAGAAAACAACACCTACTTTCTTGGACATAGACTAAAAAAAAGGTTTGTATAGAGTTTGTTTTTAAATATGGCACTCGATTTCCAATAAAAAGGCACCTAATTTCTATTTTCTGCTTTAAATATGGTGCTCGACTGCTAGAAAAATATGTCTGCTTTCCATATTAATCACGGTTCCCGATTACTAATGAAAGGTGCTTGCTTTCTATTTATCAAGCACCTGCATTCCTTGATTTGAAATAAGGTACCCGATTTGCATATAAGAAGGTGCTTGCTTTCTATTTTCATGGGCAATTCTGCCTTGTATAAATAATTGTCAGCATTGAGAAGTGGTCAGAGCCACGTCAGCATTGCACCCATGTGCATAAGTCAAACTTCATGGATGAAATTATTTTAATTTTTTTGTTGAAGATTTGTGCACATTCCAAAATCATCAGTGAATAACTTTCGAGGAGGGGATGTTTGTAGTCTCGAGAATACGATTTTTCTAACATTTTTTTGAAAATATGCAAGAATTCTAAAATGTATCAAATGTCAACAACTAAGAACCATTCAAAATGGAGATAAATTTGTCACATGCAAAATATGCCTATCATTCTTTGTTCTGGAATGTCTAGTCACCATGAAGCAACCAATACCAGTGCACCATGAGTGTCTGCATATTATACACGCACGAAACAAAATATAGGCATGTTTAATTTTTAGTTTTATATATAATTTCCATAGGCATATGTTTCTATAAAATAGTGTCGACACATTCACTATTGAATTACCAGCCACCCATTTCTCTCCACTTTGCATTTTTCTATGTGTTAAAAACACTCATGGTCATCATCTATGTAAAATATGGCACATGCTTTAATGAGATTTTGCACAGATAATTGTAATTATTTATAATTACAACAATCAAGCACCTGCATTCACAAATGTAGGTGATTTAAAATCATGCATTGGCAAAAATTTGTGCAAGAAAATAACAATGTCATAGAAAAACTAGGGTCTGAGAAATTGTTGCAAGAAAAACTTAGAGCCAAGAAAAAATTGAACTCTGCCATGGGAGGGAAATCAACCAACCATTAGTTGAAAAAGAGTGAGCCTATATATTTTTCAGGAATTAGTCAGGATGTACAAATGCAATTTGACACCATTAGATGGTTGGAGTACTGCCATCTAGTTAGCCAAAACCTGGATGCAGAGGTGGCTAAATAATTTGTAGCATCTATGAGGGATGAAGTTGTTCGCATGAACAGACTAAAAATTCTAGTCATTGAAGAGTACATTACCATGGTAATAGGGGAACACACGTATAAGGAGGAAAACCCTCCACTCTATTTACAATGATTCTTCAGGCACCCAACACAATACTTGATGCGTGTTGGTTTGTTGAAGTAGTACATCCTTGAGCTTTGGAGGTTAGTTTTCAAGCATATTGTACAGGTAGGCTTTTAAAACTAAAATATAATAATTTTCATTTCCTAAACCATTTACTATATGGGGAAAAGATCAATGTCCCCCATTATATTACATGTGCACTCAAGGATGAGTCCAGCCAGTACCAGGTAGGCACAATGTCTACCCTAGCTCACCATGGCCTTATTTTGGCCTTGGTGTGACATGTCAAGTCACACAAAGATGCAGTGGTTGAGGAAGCTAAAGGAAATAATGTAGTTCCTGAGGTAAGGGAAGAAGTAGTGGCACCAGAATAGACTAACCACCTAACTGATGGTACCTGCATCCCAACCTGAGGAAAATATATGGGATGTAGGGCAAGCCTTGTCTCCTACTTTCCCTCAATTTGAACATGAGGCAGAATAGGATTCATCCCCTATTGGCCCTCAATTTGAAAATGAGGTAGGGCATGGTTCGCCAAGGCCTACTTACATGCCGATTTCCACTAGAATCAGAAGGATGAAGGCATCCATAGTGTTTTATAGCTCATCGGATGATGAGACATCGATCAATGAGTTGAATAATGATGAGTTCATGGCCCAAATTTTGCAAGGTTTATCTACTAGGAAGACTCCTTAGAAGAAAATGTGAACGGAGGATCTATAGTAGAAGTTGTAGATAATGAAATCATAGGCATGTACTTGGGAGGCCAAGTATAAGGAGGAGAAGACTCTTTTTCAAGAGTCAAGAAAAGCACTCTTTTTCAAGAGTCGAGAAAAGCAATTGCAGTGAAATTCTAGGAACTGTATCGGACCATCCATAAGCTACAAGAGACAATATTGAAATTACAACCACAAGCCCAACAAATTGAGGTTGAAAGGCTAGTCAGGGTAGAAGTGATGATACAAATATGAAGGCATCCATGGTGGTTTATAGCTCATCGTATGATGAGGCAACGATCGATGAGTTGAATGAAGATGAGTTCACGACCCAAATTTTGTAAGATTTATCTACTAGGAAGACTCCTTAGAAATAAATGCGGACGAAGGATCTATGGTAGTGGTTGTAGATAATAAAAGAACAAATATGTACTTGGGAGGCCAAGTATAAGGAGGAGTAGACTCTTTTTTAAGTGTTAATAAAAGCAATTGAAGTGGAGTTACAGGAACTATATCAGACCATCCATCAGCTATAGGAGACAATATTGAAATTACAACCACAAGACCAAAAAATTGAGGTTGAATGACCAGTCAGGGCAAAAGTGATGATGTAAACTAACTGTGCTATGGAAGTGCCCACTACCTCTCTAGTATCTGAGGAGAAAATAGAGTCATGTAGCCCTTTTAAATCTAATACGAGGAATTCCATCAAGGAAGCTTATTTAGGGGACCAATCAATGGCTTATGCTAGAAATATGTCTGCACAGGGGAACCCTAATTCTCGGGTGAGGACCTCCATAATTTTTATTGAAAGTGCAACTGAAGAATCCTCCCAAAAATCCCATGTAGAAGTAGAGTAGGAAACAAATGAAGTAATGGAGCTTGAACAACCCCATTCACCATCTCATTATATAGAAAAAGAGCAATATCAGGGTCTTGAAGTTGATATGGGATAGTCCTCAACATCTTATTCCTCTATAGATACAGAGGTAAATCAAGTTGATAAAATTGAGGTCAAAGAACCTTAACTTTCAAAAAAATATACAGAGGAAGACACAAGACAAGAAGATGAAATTTATGTTGAAGAGCCTCAAATTTCAAATAAGACTATAGAGGAGGATCATGGGGTTGAAAAATCTTAGGAGTTTACTCACTCTATAGGCCAAGAACCAGAAAGAGATGTAGGGACTAAGCCTGAGTAGCTTTAGGAAAAAAATGGGACTTCAGTAGAAGAATCACCTACTATAATAAATATTACTGAAGGGTCACTTGAGCAAATGCCTATAGAGTAGGCATAGGAGACTCAAAAGTCTCCAACTTCTGAAGGTCAAGAAACAACAATAGCAAAAATAGTAGAAGGGGCAAATCCCCTTGTTTCAAATATACCTATAGACCCTGTAAGATAGCTCAAGAAGTTGAGATCAAAGAGGAAGGCTGTAAGGGGACCTCAACGAAGATCCAAAACTAGAACAAGGACTACACAACTAAAAGCATCAGGCATGGATTATGATGAAGAGTGGGCAGAGACTTTAAAGTTGTTTGATGAGCAAAAAAAGTAGTTTGAACTACTCAAGGTAGATATCAAGGTAGATAAGGAGTATAGGAAAGCCTCCAAGAGAGTGGCCAAGGAAAATAGAAAATAATGCAAAGAGGCATCCAAAACTCCTTGTAAGAGAATTTATTTTTCCTAACCAGTGTAGTTCTAGGATTTGTATGGATCAATAGGTGATCAACCTTCAAATATGAAGGCATATTTCATGAATATGGAACTGCTAGGTCCCGTACAACCTGTAGCTCAAATAACACCAAGAAAATACCCCCTAGTGGAAGAAGTAGAGTATGAATATGATGTTGAACTTGAGCTAGTGGTGGCCAACTTGCCCAAGGCTAAGGTTGCTAAGAAATTCAACATTTAGTTTGGTGATGAATCTGTAGTGCTAGTGAGAGAACGTTTACCTCCACACCATGAATACTAGAAGTAGTTTGAGCCAACATTCCAAAATGATGCCTCCAATTTTACTAGCTACTACTTAAGGAATGTGGTAGGGAGGAAAGTTTAGACAAAGGAACAACCAGGTGAAGGAGTAGGGCCAAGTCAGCCAACTCAATGTAGTATGCACCTAAAAATGCAACAACAGGAGGGAGCCACCCAAAAAAAATCTAAAGGGCAAAAACCTAGAGATAAGGAAAAAGCCAAGGCCACAACCAAGAAAAGGAAGGAGAAAAATAGGGCCTACTAGAAGGTTGTAAATGAAACTGGTAATTACCAGTTCAAAGTGGTATAAGGACATGCCAACCCTTAAGCATGGGGGATGATGAGCCTTGAAAATGCTCATTTTTGTACAAAATTTCTAAATTTATTATGACATTTATTTTAATAGAAACATATGTTTTATGCAAATTTTATATGTATTTAACATTAGACTACGTATGTTGTCTAATATTTGTTTTTTAGTGGATTATGTGTAAATGCAATGGATTTTACAGTATTTTGGCATGTTTACGTCGAGATCCCACTTGGACTTGAAACTTTCTAGTTATGATGAAAAATTAAACGTAATAATATCTGCAACAAAATAGTGATGAAGTGCTAAGTCAGACACTCAACTCTCGTTTAGGTGCCTTATTCTTGTTTGATGCCTAATAGTCAGGCATTCAATTCTCATTTGATGTTTAACTATTGGGAACATGATTCTCGTTAGACACCTAACTCCAATTAGACACCTGATTCTCATCTTCTACAAATATGGTGCCTGATTCCCATCTTCTACATATAAGGCACATGATTCCCATTGACACAGAATTATAGTGCAACCCCTACTGTGGGTAGGCCAAAATGGTGATTTTAGTGGTAGATGTGGATGCGATCTCAATGATGGATGTGGACCAAGGAAAACATCAATGACCATATGTCATCTATTTTTCAACAATCACGTAAAAATCAATGTAATCGAATAAAGCAAAATATCAAACGTATTCTGTTCTGATACAAAATATGTTGAATATATTTTGAGTTTAATTTTTTTGCTTTATCTCCGTTATTCCTGCGTATTGTTATAACCACAAAATAAGAGATTTATTTACTTTTAGAATGTAATAGAACATGGCCACATATCTTATAAATATGTAGGCCACCCCTAAAGATAGATCTCAGATTTTCTCTGTACATTTTTGCTGCACATTTCAATACAATACATTTGAGTCCTTTTTATCAAACTAAACTAGCATCCGGTGTATGAATTAATGCGGGTGGAATATGATGGAAGTGTGGGCCCACTCTCAATAGTATTCCTCCCTTATTTTCCCTATTTTATATTGTTTTATTTTATTTTTCTATTTTTTGTAGTTTAATTTAATACTGCAATTTCCCTTGTTTTCTATAAATTTTCAGCAAGTGTGCAATTTTGATTTCAAAAGCATTTCAGTTCTTTATTGGATAATGCAAATTAGATTAGTGGTTTGGAAGATAAAAAAAGAACTCCAAAAAAACAACAACATCCCCCAAAACCATAGGATCTAAGGGACTCATCTGATTAAAGAGATATTACATGCATATATTGTGCAGGGTTACAAGGTTACGAGCTATCCTGGGTTGACAATTAAATGGAGGTAATGATTTATACCATAGAAAAATAACCAATTTTTTGCAAAAAAATCAACATGAACACTCATGATATCAAACTAGTTAGGGAAAACACAATCAAGGACAAATAAAACAACCTAGTACCTCTTAAGGAACTGGCAACTCAAATATTGTGTGCAAACATTGTAACAAAAAAGGGCACTATTCCACTAATTTTCAAACTACCACACACAAGATCAGGTAGTTTTAAAAGCATATTTCACATAATGTAAATGAATATGAATTTAATCTATATGTATTCCAAAATTCTCAATTTGTGCATACCTAGATCATTAGCACATGGGCACCTATATCACCATTTGTTGACCATACCAAAATATTCATTTAGGCACATTCAAGATATATTGGCTATGATATTTCTCATCCCACATCACAACCCATTGGAGTTACCCACAACGTAGCCTCCACTAATAGTTTGTGGATCATTGATTCTAAGGCCACCCAAAACATGACTTCCAACAGGGACTTCTTTGAAGAATTCAACTCAAAAGTACTTGGTGTAGTTCACATGGTTGAAAAATCCTCTTAACTAATTGAAGGAGCTAGAACTTTTAGATTGGAACTTCCTATATTACTTGATTTTTGGCTGCTTGATGTTCTCTACATCCCTACTCTAAAGAAAAAAATTATCACTATCCACACTCATTTGTCATGGATTTGATCTGAGTGTCACTACCAAAGATAAAAATCTTCGATTCATTCATCCACCCTCCAAAATAGTGGTCATGATCGGTTCCTTAGATGGAAAACTCATCAGACTTGTTGGACATCTTGCTTCTGAAGTTCACATTGCTAAAGCTGACATGGAACTTAATGTCACCCTGACTCCCAAGAAACTTTCTGTTGATGTATTATGCCATGCTCACACGGGTCATGTCAAACTTGATCTATTGAGGTAAATGGAGTCCATAATTAGGGGGCTACCACACTTCTCTTCCCAACCCATCAAATGTGAAGCATGCATCATTGCCAAATCCTCTCGATAGCCTTTTTCAAGGAGTAAGTGGAAGTCAACACAAAAAATGATTGCTAGTTCACTCAAAAAATTTTGGTCCAATGCCTATTCCCTCATTAAAAGGCAAAAGGTATTATATCACCTTCATTGATGACTTCTCAAAGAATCTAAGGATTAATATTTTTGAGAAGTCTGAAGCTTTTAAATTCGTCAAAGCATTCAAGGCTCACATAGAATGAGAATCAAGTTTTAGACTTGAGACCTTTAGGAGTGACAATGGTAGTGAGTACACCTCAAAATAATTTACATAGTACTTGTCCTCACATGGGATCAAATATCAATTGATAATACCAAAAATACCTTGAAAAAATGGCATTATTGAGCACATGAATAGGATAATTATGAACATGGTTCATGCCCTTCTTGTGTACAAAAATGTGCCCAAATATATTTGGGTTAAAGCCACCTATATTTTTATGCATGTACTCAACATAGTGAGTCCCTCAAAACTCATCCCATCATCTCATAAAAAATGGATTGGACACCCCCCATCATCAGCCTATTTAGAATATTTGGCTTCATTTGTTATGCTCATATTCTTCTACAACATGGAAAAAACTTGAATCTTGAGCTATTAAAGGCATATTTATTGGAAACCATATGGATCAAAAGGGATACAAGGTATTCATTCCTTCACACCAGAAAGTGATTATGACACATGATGTTGTGTTTATAGAAATTGAAGAACAACTAGTTATATTGGATATTGGGGGACACAATATTCACCCTGAATCAAAAGATGCTAACATATAAGATGTTCAAATTCCATCCTTTAGGGGGAAGACATTAAAAATTTCCTCAAAACTTTGGAATATGCAAATCAACCCACAAGTTTAGAGGAACCAAACCATCACATCCCACCTCGACCAAACCCTTGTGCTTGATAAAGAAAAAAAGAAACTAATGCTTAGTTTGTGAAGACATAGAAAATACTACAAATTTATAAGGTTTTGGAAATTGTGGTGATTTATTTAATGTTTTTAAAAATGCACCCTAGAGAAATATATATTTTAATATAAAGGGAGGGTTTCTTGTGAATTAAATTATTAGTATGTTTTGCATATTAATAAGGAGTAAAAATATTTAGGGAGAAGCACTTTAGCTCTAAGTGCCATGAGAAAAGGATCTGTACTCACAAGGCTCTAGAAGGAATTTAAAATTTAAATAAGCCACCCTAAGTCTTCCATGGCACTATTGCTTCATCCTATATGCATCATCACATTTACCCTCATCTTCTTGAAGTCTTCTAAAACACTATGCCACCACTTTGCATACATCACCACCTTAGTGGGTCTGACTACCCAAATGACCTCTCCAGTAGGTCATTACCTAGCTTACCCTTTGCCATATGAAGGGGGCACCTTCAAAACATTATATAAATCCACCTTTAGATATCAAAGGGGCACACAAGAAGGAAGGGTTGGTGGACTTAGAGGACAAGGAAGAAAGTTTGAAACTCTTGTGAATTTTACAGGTCGAAGAGATTTTTCCATTTATCTATGTGGAAGTGTGATTTATGCTTTGTTTTTTTACAATCTTACATTCTCTCCTATATGTCCATGATTAAATGTGATCTATGCTTGGTTTCTTACAAGTTTACAAGTGTGATTTCTGCTTCGTGTGTTTATGAGCTTGTAATCAATTCACCTCTATGTTAATTGAACCCATGGTTTATATGTTATATGTTAATTAAACTTATGATTTTTAATTTCTAAATCAACCTAGGTTAAGGGTCGAGGCTATTAGGGAACTGTGAGTCATATTAACTTTAATTTAAGGCCACTAAGGCCTCTCGTCCTATGTCGTAATGTTATCTATTTGGATTTAATTAAAAGGCCCTGATGACCATACATGATGGTAAAACCTAGACTGAAATACTTCTACTCATGAAACTTTATCCTCAAGAACAATGCCACCTGTGAGAATTATTATGACCATCGTTCGATGGTTATTAGCTTTAGGTCACAAGAGAGTTCTTATTCCTTAAAACTCCCATGTTGTTATCAATGTGGGATATTCTTGAGAATAGTACTCCTAATGTAATGTTGTATACTTTCCAAATCCTACCAGATTCGAGGAAGTCCAATCATTATGACCTCATTCTAGATGGTGGGTTTTAATTGGCTTTGCTTGAATTCACTAAGTGAAAACTTTGGGCTACCAATATGATAGAGTCATTTTGTGGGAAAATAACAGTGCATTCAGCCAATAGTAAAATACCTGTACATCATCTTCAATCAGGTATGTTATTTTAAGGTAAAAAAAACCAATAAATCCCTCTATGTGTAGGACTTAATTCCCTAGAGGAAGAATTAAAATCCCCTAAAACTAGCTCACATCGTTGAGGATGATGACATGCATCTGTCTTCCCATAAAATAAAAACCTATGGTTATGTATAACAGGCTCCCTTTTGTCCCACATGGCACACTTCAGATGAACAAATTGATCCTAAAGTGAGTTAGCCTTCCATACCCTCCTCACCATGATGGTAGTGGTCAAATTCATGATATATGGGTTGCTAGTTCAAGACTTTGACCAAAGAAAATTGATAACCATAAGAAAATTATTGTTTGAGAACTTGGACAAGTTTTGGAAAGATTTGTTGATAGACTAAACAATACATTTTAAGAACTATAGTTTATCCTTGATGATATATTGATTAATAAATCTTATTTGCTCATTTTTGTATCTATAATGTGTTCCCTGTAACAAATTAAGGGCCAAGTTTGTAAACCTATAGTGTAATATTGTATGATAGATTATGAGATGAGTTGTAGCTAAACTTGAGTAATCTTGTTGGTATATTGCAAGAGAGATTGTAGCTAAACTTGTGGAACTATAGTAAAATCTTGTTGATAGATCTTGAGACAACTTAGTAGCCATATTTGTGGAAAAACTATAGACTACAATACAAATTAGTAAACATATTTGTAGAATAACTATAGTGTGACCATAATGATGGATTGTAGAACAAATCGGGTGTATGATCTCGTAGTAGATTATGATTAAATCCTTGGAATGATTTGTAGATCTACAATTGAATCCATCTATTTAAATGCTATTTTGGATGGAAGAAATTTGAGTTACTTGTGAAAGTATGATTTTTTTAAATGCTTTTTCTTGTTTGAAGAAATATGAGTTACTTGTGAAAGTATGATTTGTTTAAATGTTATTTCTGGTTTGAAGAAATATGAGTTACTTATGAAAGTATGATTTGTTTAAATGCTATTTCTAGTTGGAAGAAATATGAGTTACTTGTGAAAGTATGATTTGTTATATGCATGAAAGGGATATCATTTATGAATGAATTTATGGCATTCTCTTGAAAATAACTAGCAATAGTTGATTGTAATAATATTTGTTTCAAAGGCTTATCTTTGTGGAAAATGATATGAGATGAAAATAAGATTTTCAGTCTTAGGAAAGTATGGGATTTCCTTCCTTTGAATGGTGGAATGCTTTAGACAATTACATTATGAGGAATGTATTGTGTTTAGATGCATTCAATTGAGAAATTATTACATGCTATTGTTTGCCTAGAATGCATTTCATATACATGTAATGGGTTTTCCTAATCCCAAAATACCTACAACCTAGTACTGGTCGCTCGAATGGAGTCAAGCAAAGATTGGAACTATTCAATGTCTATTGATCATGTATATATGATGTAACAAGTAATATTTAATGAAAGGCCTTCATTATTGTAAAATGTCTCCTTTGAGATAAATTGTAATTGATTTATTTCACTCTTTAAGAGGATTTGTAAACAATGTAATACTCGATTTCAAGCAATTATGGAAGAAGATGTAAATTTATATCATGACATGAAGTTATCATATGATAGGGCTAAAATATTTAAATGTGAATTAAATATTGTGTCTTGATGACATAGAGTAACCCTAAACTAGAAAGAATGTATAAATTATGCATGACACTTAGAAATGTATCTCTAGTGACTAACTATGAATTACTATAAGGGAGAACATTGAGATTTATCTCATTTTGTGGATATTAAGGTTGAATTAACCAAGATATAATGGTAGACATTCATAGGTCTATGTGGGTTTATGTGATAACCCCCTTAGCTTCCTATTGTTTATATGGGTGATTTAAGCATTGCAATAATTGATGTTCTATCCTTAAGCAAGAACAAGATAATATTCAAGGCATACGCCTAATGTACGAGTTAAAAGAAGACCTAACATAAGGACTATTTTAATGTTTGATTTAAATTAGTAAGGAAAAAAGGTGTTCCTATTTGAGATAGGAGAATTCCCAATTGCAAGGTAAAGAAACCTTACCTGCAGGTCATTACAGGGGTTGGCCACTCCTATCCAGAGGATAGTCACTGACCATGTTGGATTCATGTGAAGTGCAACCTTGGACTTACTTGGATACTTATCTATAAGATAACCACATGAAGATACTTTTAATTCACTCACGAAGTAGTGACAATGATAAGAACTTATCAAAAAACAATTCTCCCTAATATTGGTTGGTTTTGGTAAGGATGTTACGGTTGGTATCAGAGCCTAGGTTTATTAGGCACAAATATAAATATAGAGGATAGTTTATTTTATTGGTTTATTTTATATACCGAAGGTTATAATAGGGAAAATATAAATTATCCAATTATGCTTTCTTTTAAGAAATAGCTTCCTATGTAATATATATTTTTTAATAACTTTTGAAATATTAATATAATTTTTAGTTTCTTATGCAATAATGTTTGAAAGGTAATAAATTAATATTACTCTATGTTATTATAACATTTCCTTTTCTAAGATATTTATAGTAATATTTTTTAATATTTTAGAACAAGGTAAAATAAAACAATAAACACATAAGTATGTTTTATTTGTGTCTATACCTCTAATTTAATTCCTTTAGGCAATTTGATGACAATAATGGTTATCATATTCCTAGAAGAATGGCTCCCATGCCTATGGCAATTTCCTCACCATTTGGATATTTTGATTACATAGAAAATAAATAACACATCAAAACATATCATACATATATACTCAATATGCAAACACATATTCATAATGCACCTATATGTAAATTCAACTATCTCAACCACTGGTGAAAGTTCCACTGATAAGGTTTATGAGCCTAAAAAATGCTCATATTTTGTATGGGTTTCATCGATTATTATGTGAAAATATAATAGGAACTGTGTACTTTTATGAATGATTATGTAATTATTTAATAGAATTGTGTGTTATCTAATTTGTGTGTTTTAGTGTGTTTTTGTGGAAATGTAGTTGGTTTTGACAAATTTGGATCAGTCGAGGTCTTTCATGGACCTGGCACTCTGTTTCTTTCAGGATCAAGGCATGGTGAGTAGGCACCTTCCTCTTCAAGGAAGGAACCAACAAAAGGTAGGCATATTCCTCTTCAAGGAAGGCACCAATAGAAGGTAGGCGCCTTCCATATAAATAAGGTGCCCGACATACTTAGGCACCTTTCGCATAAGGAAGGCACCCCATACAAGGCAAAGCGCCTTCCGTATAGAGAAGGCACCCACATCAGTAGGCACCTTCCTCAGGAAGAAGGTGCTCCACATCAGTATGTTCCTTCCACATATGAAAGGTGCCTGTAAAAAAGAATGTGAGGAAGGCACCTTCCCCATAGAGAAGGTGCCTCCATTCTTCACCAGTTGACCAAGTAAAGTGACGTGGGCAGAGTTGATCGGTGCCATTCCAGTTCCACATCATGCAAGATAATTCTGGGAGTTGCACCAACGGATGAGAATGTCTTACCTACGCCAGGTGAAGCATGCACCAATCAAAAAATGCACAACCGTTAGGAACAAAGCCTATTTTTAGCAGATACCGATTAAGTTTACCAGAATGTCCTAGTTTAGTCTGGACTGAACTACTATTCTAACTTCTTTGTAATAGAAGATCTGTGTGTGTGCTATATAAACACACATAGACCTCTCTGATAGAATATCCAAAATCCATAATCTAGATTGAGAATACATTTGTCATTTTGAGGAAGTAGAAGCATTGTAATAATCCTTTTGCAAATACAATAAAGTTTGACAGTTCCTAACTATGTGTTTAGCTGGAAGGGAGCTGCTGGAGCCTGGGCCCACTCCAAGCCAATATTCCTTCCCTTTTATTTATGCTTTCCTAGATTAGTTTCCTTCTTTCATAGGTTTATTTTTTGCACTGTTATTTTCATTTCCACAATAGGTTTACTTTTATTATGCACGTATGAATATTTACATTCTCAGGATTTAATTATTCATACGTAAATCATTGTGGTGTGGATGAATGATTGACAATATTTTAAACCCCCCAATAGTAGAATCAGACGGACTCATATCAAAGTGGGTATTGTAAGTGATCTTATCTGAGACACTTCTGAAGTTTACGAAGCTCCCTAGGTTGACAATTTAAATGATCGGGCAGTGACAAAATAGGAGCAAAATTCACCTATGTTTGACCTACAATATTTTGGCATCATTTTTGGGGAAGCGCATCTATTAGATTAATTGCAATACCTAAAAACCTTCTATCTAACTTTGTATGAGTTCTTCGAGAAGAAGAGGACCTAACGGTCGGTTCATAAAATAAATTCCACCAAAATTTGAGTCAGCCAAACATTCTGAGTTTGAACTAGATTCTTCTGACTCACCACCAACAATCCACTAGAGTGAGGATCGTCACCTTGTGCAAAGTGCTTCCTCATCCCATCAACTCGGGGAAGAACAAAATATTGTAAACCCATTGTTTAAGAGGACACCCTCAGAGGAAGCACTATTGTGGAAAGCTGTAGAAGATCCGATGATAACACCAACCGATTTTGGAGCCCTAACTTATAAAGTTTTGAATGATCGTAAGGCCATAAGAACTACATTAGAGACCACATTTCCTCAAAAAATGGCCTACGAAGAGGCTTCATATGGCTTTAGTTTCCCGATTGAGGAAGGAGTAGGAGAAACCAAAATGAAAAACATATCCCCTACTCATCTTCCTACCTTCAGAGGATACCTGATCGAGGACCTTGACCTATTTTTATTTAAGTTTGATGTTCTATGCAGGTCTGTGGACTACAAATCTGATACGCAGAAGCTAAAGCTCTTTCCTTCCACATTAGATGATGTAGCTCTACAATGGTTCATTGGTTTGGGAGACAAACACATTGCCACATGGGATCAAATGAAGAGGCTCTTTTTAGAGCAATATCAAGACTTTGGGAGATCCAGAGACTCCAGAGAAGAGATCTTGAGCATGACACAAAAAGAAGACGAGTCTCTTGAGGAGTACTAGGAGAGATTCAACTTCAATATTCAATGATATCCTCATGCGAAGCTAGCTAATAAGTCTCTTAAAAACATATTTTTGAGAGGACTTAACAACGAATCATTAGAAGCTCTCAACATGATTTTTGGAGGTGATGTCTACCAGCACGCTATGGAAGATATCCAAAAATTATATCGAAACTACTCAATAAGGAGAGGCAAGACCACTCCTAGAACCATGAAAGTGACTGCTTCGGTCACAAAAATAGAAATAGGCAATATGTTGGAAGATTTGAAAAGTGAGATGCTTTCATCTCTGGCATTACAGATGGATACGCTGCTATTAGAGAAAAATAAGTAAGAAAATGAGGCATCATTGGCTTATTTCTCCCCAAAATGCAGAGGAAAGCATGCAAAGAATGCATGCCCAAAAAAACAAAGTCAGAGTATGCATGGTATGTAAGCTAAATCATAAGACCCGATTGTGCTCACAATTTCCTAGTATCAAGGAGGATGCTAATGTTATGAAAGCCTATTTTGTAGGCAATCGAAGAAGTTGGCCACAACCCCCTCTGGGAAATATGCCACCAATGCCATAATACGGGGGAGGACCATACATGCCACAAGTCCAACCTCAACCACCTAACATGGGGTGGTGGGGGCCATATCCTTGGTCCAATGCACCCGTAGGAGCAACATTTCCAAACCAGCAGCCCTGGATGCAATATCAATACCCTAGGAAATAGTGGAAAGGCCATGCTCCATGGAATATTGCTCCATGGAATATGGCTCCATAGAATGTAGCGCCAACTCACCCCCAAAAAAACCTTCCAGCCTTACCTATAGTGAGAACTATGCAGCTACCCACACAACCGATGGCAAATCCCAATAACAGAGTAAATCAACCGATATATAATGTAGAAGGTGAGATGTACCCGATGTATAATATTAGTTGTAATCATATTCAACTTATATCAGGTAGACATCTAGGAGTAGAGACACCTCTAATGATAGAAGAGGAGGCAAATTTAGAAGAAACACCTCTTATAGAAGAGGTGGAAGAAGAAGTGGTTGAGAGAACAAAGGCTCCATTTCCTAATTGGCTGCAAGAATAGAGGAAATTAATGTAGCCGAAGTTTGATATTATTTCTAGCTTAAAAAATCTCACAGTGACAATTCCACTTTTTCAAGCTATCCGAGACGTCCCGATATATTCTAAAGCAATAAAGGAGATGTGCCTAAGAAATTCAAGATGAAGAGTGACCCAAACTATCAATGTCATGGGTAAGTTGGTAGATTTAATGATGGGCAAGATGTGTCATCCTAAGTACGTAGACCCAGGCATTCCAATGTTGACTGTAAAAATCGAGGGACATTCCTTGACCAATATGTTGGTCAATATCAGTGCAACAATCAATGTAATGCATTAGGAGACCATGCAGAGGCTACAACTCATAGACCTGAGACCTAGCTCAATGATTCTATAGCTAGCTAACCGATAAACCATAGCATTGGAAGGAATGCTTGAAGATATAATCATGATGGTTGATGCATGGGAATATCCAACCGAATTCCTAGTTTTGTAGTCTAAAACCAGGCTGGGTGGCTACCTGCTTATTTTGGGAAGACCATGGCTGGAGATAGCCGATGCCTAAATCAGCTACCAAGATGGGTTGATGACCATATCCAATGGACAGAACATAAAAAGGTTGACCATTTCACCCCTCGTGTAGTCTGTTGATTCGTTGGGAGAGTCTACATTGACCAAGCACAAAGAGAAGGAGCTATCCATTATCCATATGGTGATGGCATTAAATGAATTGGCAGAGGAAGAATATGAGGATGGCGCTATCGTAGAATTCCTCCAAGGAGAATCCTCCAGCACCATGCCTGAGTCACCATTAGCTAGCACCCAATACCACCACATTTAGCAGATAAATGTTGGGTCAGGAAAGATGTTGAACTTCAATAGTGGGTTAACCCCCACATAGCTAATGGAAGTAGAAGAACTCTTAGTTAGGCACCAATGGGAATTTGCATGGGACTACTCGGATATAAAAGGTATTAGCCCAAAAATCTGTACCCATCGAATATACCTCGAAGAGCAGGTGACTCCAAGAAGGCAGCCATAAAGAAGAATGAATCTGACAATGAAAGACATTATCCAGGCAGAATTGCAAAAAATCTTATCCACCATATTCATCTATCCAATGTTTGACAGTGAGTGGGTGTCACCGCTTGTGGTGGTCCCCAAGAAGAATGGGAAATAGTGGATTTGTGTGGACTACAGGGCATTGAAAAAAGCGACCAAAAAGGATCACTTTCCACTCCCATTCATTGATCAGGTCTTGGATACACTTTCAGGGTGGAAGTACTTCTCCTTCCTGGATGGATTCAATGGATATAACTAGATCTAGATAGGAGAAGAAGACTAGGATAAAACAATGTTCACCTACCCTTGGGGAACGTTCACTTATAGGGTATTGCCTTTCGGGCTATACAATGCACATGCCACCTTCCAAAGGGTGATGCTGAGCATATTTTTAGACATGATAGGAGATGCGGTTGAAGTGTACATGGATGACTTCATTGTTTATGGAGAAACCTTTGATGAAGCAATGAAGAACTTGGAAAGAGTGCTCAAAATAAGTGAGGAAAATAATTTGTCCCTTAGTAATGAAAAATGCTTTATGATGATGCAAGAGGGCATGATATTGGGATACCATCTCTTCGCGGAAGGAATAAAGGTTGAAAAAAGGAAAATAGAGGTCATCAAGGACCTACCCAACCCCAGAACACAGTGAGAGGTGAGAAGTTTCCTCGGATCTGCTGGGTATTACCAACGATTTATCACAAACTTTAGTAAAATTGCAATACCACTACACACTTTATTGTCTAAATATGTGGAGTTAAACTGGACGAAAGACTATGAAAGAGCATTTCAGTCGCTCAAAGAAAAGCTAATATCTGCACCTATTTTAAGAGGACCAAATTGGGCCATACCATTCCATATCTATTGCGATGCATCCAACAATGCGATTGGAGCAGTCCTCATGCAGAAGGATGGCAAGAAATTTTATGCCATCTACTACCTCAACAAAAACATAGCAGGGACAGAGCTCAACTATACAGTGATGAAGAAATAATTCCTCATGGTTGTGCATGCCATCAATAAATTATGCCATTATATCACCGGATATCATGTGTTTGTCCATACGAACCATGCAACTATTAGGTATTTAATGAGCAAACCAACTATTGGTGAAAGAATTATTAGATGGCTTTTGCTTTTGTAGGAGTTTGATGTAATAATAGTTGGCAAACCCGACAAAGACAATGTAGTTGTAGATTTTAATTGGCTTTACGTGAATTCACTAAGTGAAAAATTTGGGCTACCATTATGATAGAGTCATTTTGTGGGAAAATAACAGTGCATTCAGCCAATAGTAAAATACCTGTACATCATCTTCAATCAGGTATGTTCTTTTAAGGTAAAAAAACCAATAAATCCCTCTATGTGTAGGACTTAATTCCCTAGAGGAAGAATTAAAATCCCCTAAAACTAGCTCACATCGTTGAGGATGATGACCTGCATCTGTCCGCCCGAAAAATAAAAACCTATGGTTATGTATAACAGGCTCCCTTTTGTTCCACATGGCACACTTCAGGTGAAGATGCTGATCCTAAAGTGAGTTAGCCTTCCATACCCTCCTCACCATGATGGTAGTGGTCAAATTCATGATATATGGGTTGCTAGTTCAAGACTTTGACCAAAGAAAATTGATAACCATAAGAAAATTATTGTTTGAGAACTTGGACAAGTTTTGGAAAGATTTGTTGATAGACTAAACAATACATTTTAAGAACTATAGTTTATCCTTGATGATATATTGATTAATAAATCTTATTTGCTCAATTTTGTATCTATAATGTGTTCCTTGTAACAAATTAAGGGCCAATTTTGTAAACCTATAGTGTATTATTGTATGATAGATTATGAGATGAGTTATAGCTAAACTTGAGTAATCTTGTTGGTATATTGCAAGAGAGATTGTAGCTAAACTTGTGGAACTATAGTAAAATATTGTTGATAGATCTTGAGACAACTTAGTAGTCATATTTGTGTAAAAACTATAGACTACAATACAAATTAGTAAACATATTTGTAGAATAACTATAGTGTGACCATAATGATGGATTGTAGTACAAATTGAGTGTATGATCTCGTAGTAGATTATGATTAAATCCTTGGAATGATTTGTAGATCTACAATTGAATCCATCTATTTAAATGCAAATTTGGATGGAAGAAATTTGAGTAACTTGTCAAAGTATGATTATTTTAAATGCTTTTTCTTGTTTGAGGAAGTATGAGTTACTTGTGAAAGTATGATTTGTTTAAATGTTATTTTTGGTTTGAAGAAATATGAGTTACTTGATAAAGTATGATTTGTTTAAATGCTATTTCTAGTTGGAATAAATATGAGTTACTTGTGAAAGTATGATTTGTTATATGCATGAAAGGGATATCATTTATAAATGAATTTATGGCATTCTCTTGAAAATAACTAGCAATAGTTGATTGTAATAATATTTGTTTCAAAGGCTTATCTTTGTGGAAAATGATATGAGATGAAAATAATATTTTCAGTGTTAGGAAAGTATGGGATTTCCTTCCTTTGAATGGTGGAATGATTTAGACAATTACATTATGAGGAATGTATTGTGTTTAGTTGCATTCAATTGAGAAATTATTACATGCTATTGTTTTCCTAGAATGCATTTCATTTACATGTAATGGGTTTTCCTAATCCCAAAATACCTACAATCTAGTACTGGTCGCTCGAATGGAGTCGAGCAAATATTGGAACTATTAGATGTCTATTTATCATGTATATATGATGTAAAAATGAATATTTAATGAAAAGCCTTCATTATTGTAAAATGTCTCCTTTGAGATAAATTGTAATTTATTTATTCCACTCTTTAAGAGGATTTGTAAACAATGTAATACTCAATTTCAAACAATTATGGAAGAAGATGTAAATTTATATAATGACATGAAGTTATCATATGTTAAGGCTAAAATATTTAAATGTGAATTAAATATTGTGTCTAGATGACATAGAGTAACCCTAAACTAGAAAGAATGTATAAATCATGCATGACACTTAGAAATGTATCTCTAGTGACTAACTATGAATTAATATAAGGGATAATATTGATATTTATCTCATTTTGTAGATATTAAGGTTGAATTAACCAAGATATAATGGTAGACATTCACAGGTCTATGTGGGTTTGTGTGATAACCCCCTTAGCTTCCTATTGTTTATATGGGTGATTTAAGCATTGCAATAATTGATGTTCTATCCTTAAGCAATAACAAGCTAATATTAAAGGCATACGCCTAATGTACGAGTTAAAAGAAGACCTAACATAAGGACTATTTTAATGTTTGATTTAAATTAGTAACGAAAAAAGGTGTTCCTATTTGAGATAGAAGAATTCCCAATTGCAAGGTAAAGAAACCTTACCTGCAGGTCATTATAGCAGTTGGCCACTCCTATCCAGAGGATAGTCACTTACCATGTTGGATTCATGTGAAGTGCAACATTGGACTTACTTGGATACTTATATATAAGAGAACCACATGAAGATACTTTTAATTCACTAACAAAGCAGTGACAATGATACGAACTTATCAAAAAACAATTCTCCCTAAAATTGGTTGGTTTTGGTAAGGATGTTATGGTTGGTATCAGAGCCTAGGTTTATTAGGCACAAAGCTAAATATAGAGGATAGTTTATTTTATTGGTTTATTTTATATACCGAAGGTTATAATAGGGAAAATATAAATTATCCAATTATGCTTTCTTTTAATAAATAGCTTCCTACGTAATATATATTTTTTAATAACTTTTGAAATATTAATATAATTTTTAGTTTCTTATGAAATAATGTTTGAAAGGTAATAAATTAATATTACTATATGTTATTATAACATTTCCTTTTATAAGAGATTTATAGTAATATTTTTTAAGATTTTAGAACAAGGTAAAATAAAACAACAAACACATAAGTATGTTTTATTTGTGTCTATACCTCTAATTTAATTCCTTTAGGCAATTTGATGACAATAATGATTATCATATTCCTAGTAGAATGGCTCCCATGCCTATGGCAATTTACTTGCCATTTGGATATTATGATTATATAGAAAATAAAAAGCACATCAAAACATATCATACATATATACCCAATATGCAAACACATATTCATAATGCACCTATATGTAAATTCAACTATCTCAACCACTGGTGAAAGTTCCACTGATAAGGTTTATGAGCCTAAAAAATGCTCATATTTTGTATGGGTTTCATCGATTATTATGTGAAAATATAATAGGAACTGTGTACTTTTATGAATGATTATGTAATTATTTAATAGAATTGTGTGTGTTATCTAATTTGTGTGTTTTAGTGTGTTTTTGTGGAAATGTAGTTGGTTTTGACATATTTGGATCAGTCGAGGTCTTTCATGGACCTGGCACTCTATTTCTTCCAAGATAAAGGCATGGTGAGTAGGCGCATTCCTATTCAAGGAAGGAACCAACAAAAGGTAGGCATATTCCTCTTCAAGGAAGGCGCCAATAGAAGGTAGGCACCTTCCATATAAATAAGGCGTCCAACATACTTAGGTGCCTTCCGCATAAGGAAATCGCCCCATATAAGGCAAAGTGCCTTTCGTATAGAGAAGGCACCCACATTAGTAGGCACATTCCTCAAGAAGAAGGTGCTCTACATCAGTATGTGCCTTCCACATATGGAAGATGCCTGTCAAAAATAACATGAGGAAGACACCTTCCCCATAGAGAAGGTGCCTCCATTCTTCACCAGTTGACCAAGTAAAGTGACGTGGGCAGATTTGATCAGTGCCATTCCATTTCCACATAATGCAAGATAATTTTGGGAGTTGCACCAACAGATGAGAATGTATTACCTATGCCAGGTGAAGCATGCACCAATCAGAAAATGCAAAACCATTAGGAACAAAGCCTATTTTTAGCAGATATCGATTAATTTTACCAGACTGTCCTAGTTTAGTCTGGACTGAACTACTATTATAGCTTATTTGTAACATAATATCTGTGTGTGTGCTATATAAACACACACAAACCTCTCTGATAGAATATCCAGAATCCAGAATCCATAATATAGATTGAGAATACATTTGTCATTCTGAGGAAGTAGAAGCATTGTAATAATCCTTTTGCAAATACAATAAAGTTTGACAGTTCCTAACTGCGTGTTTAGCTGGAAGGGAGCTGCTAGAGCGTAGGCCCACTCCAAGCCAGTATTCCTTCCCTTTTATTTATGATTTCCTAGATTAGTTTCCTTATTTCATAGGTTTATTTTTTGCACTATTATTTTCATTTCCACAGTAGGTTTACTTTTATTATGCACGTATGAATATTTACATTCTCAGGATTTAATTATTCATACGTAAATTATTGTGGTGTCGATGAATGATTGACATTATTTTAAACCCCCCAATAGTAGAATCAGACAGACTCATATCAAAGTTGGTATTGTAAGTGATCTTATCTGAGACACTTTTGAAGTTTACAAAGCTCCCTAGGTTGACAATTTAAATGATCGGGTAGTGACAAAATAGGAGCAAAATTCACCTGTGTTTGACCCGTAATATTTTGGCACTATTTTTAGGGAAGTGCATCTATTAGATTAATTGCAATACCTAAAAACCTTCTATCTAACTTTGTATGAGTTCTTCGAGAAGAAGAGGACCTGACGGTTGGTTCATAAAACAAAGTCCACCAAAATTTGAGTCAGCCAAACATTCTGAGTTTGAACTAGATTCGCCTGACTCACCACCAAAAATCCACTAGAGTGAGGATCGTTGCCTTATGCAAAGTGCTTCCTCATCCCATCAACTCATGGAAGAACAAAATATTGTAAACCTGTTGTTTAAGAGGACACCCTCGGAGGAAGCACTATTGTTGAAAGCTGTAGAAGATTCGATGATAACACCAACCGATTTCAGATCTCTGACTCAAAAAGTTTTGAATTACTGTAAGGCCATAAGAACTGCATTAGAGACCACATTTACTCAAAAAATGGCCTACAAAGAGGCTTCATATGGCATTAGTTTCCCGATTGAGGAAGGAGTAGGAAAAACCAAAATGAAAAACATATCCCCTGTTCATCTTCCTACCTTCAGAGGATACCCGACCGAGGACCTTGACCTATTTTTATTTAAGTTTGATGTTCTATGCAGGTCTGTGGACTACAAATATAATACATAGAAGCTAAAGCTCTTTCCTTCCACATTAGATGATGTAGCTCTATGATGGTTCATTGGTCTGGGAGACAAACACATTGCCACATGGGATCAAATGAAGAGGCTCTTTTTAGAGCAATATCAAGACTTTGGGAGATCCAGAGACTCTAGAGAAGAGATCTTGAGCATGACACAAAAATAAGACAAGTCTCTTGAGGAGTGCTGGGAGAGATTCAACTTCAATCTTCAATGATATCCTCATTTGAAGCTAGCTAATAAGTCTCTTAATAGCATATTTTTGAGAGGATTTAACAACGAATCATTAGAAGCTCTCAACATGATTTCTAGAGGTGATGTCTACCAGCACGCTATGGAAGATATCCAAAAATTATGCCAGAACTACTCAAGAAGGAGAGGAAAGACCACTCCTAGAACCATGAAAGCGACTGCTTCGGTCACAAAAATAGAAATAGGCAATATGTTGGAAGATTTGAAAAGTGAGATGCTTTCATCTCTGGCATTGCAGATGGATACGTTGCTATTAGAGAAAAATAAGTAAGAAAATGAGGTAGCATTGGCTTATTTCTGCCCGAAATGTAGAGGAAAGCATGCAAAGAATGCATGCCCAAAAAATAAATTTAGAGTATGCATGGTCTGTAAGCTAAATCATAAGACTCGATTGTGCCTGCAATTGCCCAATATCAAGGAGGATGCTAAAATTACGGAAGCCTATTTTGTAGGCAATCAGAGAATTTGGCAACAACCCCTTGTGGGAAATACTCCACCAATGCCATCATACGAGGGAGCACCATACATGCCACAAGGCCAGCCTCAACCACATAACATGGGGTGGTGGGGGCCATCTCCTTGGTCCAATGTACCCACAGGAGCAACATTTCCAAACCAGCAGCCCTAGATGCAATATCAATACCCTGGGAAACTATGGAAAGGCCATGCTCCATGGAATACGACTCCATAGAATGTAGCACCAGCTCACCCCCAACAAAACCTACCAGCATTACCTGTAGTGAGACCTACATAGCTACCTATAAAACTGATGGCAAATCCCAATAATAGAGTAAATCAACTGGTATATAATGTAGAAGGTGAGATGTAACTGATATATAATATTAGTTGTAATCATATTCAGCTTATATTAGGTAGATAGCTAGGAGTAGAGACACCTCTAATGATAGAAGAGGAGGAAAATTTATAAGAAACACCTCTTATAGAAGAGGTGGAAGAAGAAGTGGTTGAGATAACAAAGGCTCCATTTCCTAATTGGCTGCAAGAATAGAGGAAATTAACATAGCCGGAGTTTGATATTATTTCTAGCTTAAAAAATATCACAGTGACAATTCCACTTTTTCAATCTATTCAAGACATCCCGATATATTCTAAAGCAATAAAGGATATGTACCAAAGAAATTCAGGACAAAGAGTGATCCAGACTATCAATGTCATGGGTAATTTGGTAGATTTAATGGTGGGCAAGATGTGTCATCCTAAGTACGCAGATCCAGGCATTCCAGTATTGATTGTAAAAATTGAGGGACATTCCTTGACCAATATGTTGGTTGATATCAGTGCAAAAATCAATGTAATGCCTTAGGAGACCATGCAGAGGCTATAACTCATAGAACTGAGACCTAGCTCAATGATTCTATAGCTAGATAACTAATAAACCATAGCATCAAAAGGAATGCTTGAAGATATAATCATGACGGTTGATGCATGGGAATATCCAGTCGATTTCCTGGTTTTGTAGTCTAAAACTAGGCTGGGTGGCTACCTGCTTTTGGTAAGACCATGGCTGGTGATATCCAATGCCTAAATCAGCTACCAAGATGGGTTGATGACCATATCCAATAGACATAACGTAAAAAGGTTGACCATTTCACCCTCGTGTAGTCTATTGATTCATTGGGAGAGTCTAGATTGACCAAGCACAAAGAGAAGGAGCTATAAATTATCCATATGGTGATTGCATTAAATTAATTGGTAGAGGAAGAATATGAGGATGTTGCTATCGTATAATTCTTCCAAGGAGAATCCTCCAGCACCACAGTTGAGTCACCATTAGCTGGCACCCAATACCACCACATTTAGTAGATAAACTTTGGGTCATGAAAGACGTTGAACTTCAATAGTGGGTTAACCCCCACATAGCTAATGGAAGTAGAAGAAATATTAGTTAGGCACCAATGGGAATTTGCATGGAATTACTTGGATATAAAAGGTATAAGCCTAGAAATCTGTATACACTGAATATATCTCAAAGAGCAGGCGACTCCAAGAAGGCAGCCATAAAGAAGAATGAATCTGACAATTAAAGACATTGTCAAGGCAAGATTGCAAAAAATCTTATCCACCAAATTCATCTATCAAATTTTTGATAGTGAGTGGGTGTCACCACTAGTGGTGGTCCCCAAGAAGAATGGGAAATAGTGGATTTGTGTGGACTACAGGGCATTGAACAAAGTGACCAAAAAGGATCACTTTCCACTCCCATTCATTGATCAAGTCTTGGATACACTTTTGGGGTGAAAGTACTTATCCTTCTTGGATGGATTCAATGGATATAACTAGATACATATAGGAGAAGAAGACTAGGATAAAACAACATTCACCTACCCTTGGGGAATGTTCACTTATAGGGTATTGCCTTTCAAGATATACAACACACCTGCCACCTTCCAAAGGGTGATGCTGAGCATATTTTCAAAAATGATAGGAGATGCAGTTGAAGTGTACATGGATGACTTCACTATTTATGGAGAAACCTTTGATGAAGCAATGAAGAACTTGGAAAGAGTGCTCGAAAGAAGTGAGGAAAATAATTTGTCCCTTAGTAATGAAAAATTCTTTATGATGATGCAAGAGGGCATGATACTGGGATACCATCTCTTCGCGAAAGGAATAAAGGTTGACGAAAGGAAAATAGAGGTCATCAAGGACCTACCCAGCCCCAGAATGTAGTGAGAGGTGGGAATTTTCCTCAGATATGCCAGGTATTACCAACAATTTATCACAAAATTTAGTAAAATTGCAATACCACTACACACTTTATTGTCTAAATATGTGGAGTTAAACTGGATGGAAAACTACGAAAGAGAATTTCAGTCGCTCAAAGAAAAGTTGATATTTGCACCTATTTTAAGAGGACCAAATTGGGCCATACCATTCCATATCTATTGTGATGCATCCAACAATGCAATTGGAGCAGTTATCATGTAGAAGGATGGCAAGAAATTTTATGCCATCTACTACCTCAGCAAAAACTTAGCAGGTACACAGCTCAACTATACATTAATGGAGAAAGAATTCCTTGTGGTTGTGCATGCCATAAATAAATTATGCCATTATATCATCGGATATCATGTGTTTTTCCATACGAACCATGAAACTATTAGGTATTTAATGAGCAAACCAACTATTGGTGAAAGAATTATTAGATGGCTTTTGTTGTTGTAGGAGTTTGATGTAACAATAATTGGTAAACCCGAAAAAGACAATGTAGTTGTAGATTTTCACTCCAAAATGATACCAACAGATCAAGTGGCAGTGGAAGGCTAGTTACTGGTATAATCTAGAGTAGGCATGGGGGAGACCCCATCCTTGTAAATCTAGACCAAACTCTCAGTAAGCAAAATGGTGGACATGGAGGTGTCCACCAAAATTAGTTAGTGTAGGCTTACTTTATTTCTAACAATGTGTTTTGCAGGGACGACATTCGCATGAAAGATACAAGAATCCTAGTAGAGGGCCTATCAGGCACAAAATGCATCTAACTACCTATAGTTTTCTTTTCTTTTTGTTTGATTTTGTAGGTGAAGGACCTAACAACTTGAAAAATAGGTATCTAGGAAACCAGGCCTGAATCAGCTCAGCATCCCGACACCTATGCATGTAGTTTAGAAGTAGCACCTATCCAAGTTTGGACGAAGGCAAAAAACTCTCCTCTAGGGTAAAATCACATGCCAGGCCTGGTAGGAGGATGCTACGGAAACATGAAAAAAGTCTGAGGAGTTTTGATCACCCTTGCCCATATGATCATGACATGTTGCTAAGAAAAATACCTTGCAAAAAGTCTTCATATTCAAAGCAAACTCTCCATAGGAGGAACAATACCTTCTACTTCGAAGAAGGTGCCTAACGAGGGTGGACGTTCCCATCATGAAGAAGGCATAAATATGGAGGCAAGGCACCTTCATTATAAAGAAGGCACCGCAGAGAAGGTAGGTGCCTTCCTTATAAAGAAGGCACCCCAGAGAAGGTAGGCGTCTTCATTATAAAAAAGGTGTCCATAGGAGAGTTAAAAAAAAAATGTTGAGAAGGTGTGTTTCGCATCATGAAGGTGCCATGAAAAAAAATGATGATCAAGGTGCCTTCCATTCTAGGAAGGCACATCCATTTAGAAGCACCTTTCGTAGTGGGAAGGTGCCTTTATTCAAAAGTGCCTTCCACAACGGGAAGGCATCACTCTTCAAAAGAACATTCCATAGCGGGAAGGCACCGTTCTTCAAAAGCACCTTTCGTAGCAGGAAGGCATCATTCTTTAGAAGCACCTTCCACCTAGGGAAGTCACCATTCATTTAAAGCACCTTTTGCATACAGCTAATGCTTTGGTTTCACATGTGCCTCGATTCAAATGAGATCAACACATGATTGGGCAGCACCAGATTACCACCAGACCCTACGTGATGAAAAATTTGCCCCAACCAAAAATATTGCAAAGTTACGAGGTAGAATTCTTGCACACGCCTCAAAGATGATAGAAAGATGGTTTTCAAGCCAATCAAAGGTCTATATTCGACATCAAACCTCAAAAAACATAGAAACAAGTCCAACATAATCAACACATGCAAAATGCGCATCCTTCGTTCCACAAACCAATGAATCATCATTTTTTGCGATGCACGAAGCATTCAATCAGGTATGCGCATAATTCCAATTAAATTATTTTTCATAAATTATGGAGTTTTGAAAAGTAATTCCGCCATAGAAATCACGTACCCCTCCATGACTAAAACATTATGCTAAAATTATGGCTTGAGAAACATACCCTGTAACTATGAACCATGCAACTATTAGGTATTTAATGAGAAAACCAACTATTTGTGAAAGAATTATTATATGGCTTTTGTTGTTGTAGGAGTTTGATGTAACAATAGTTGTCAAACCCGACAAAGACAATGTAGTTGTAGATTTTCATTCCAGACTGATACCAACAGATTGCATCACAGTGGAAGGCTAGTTACTGGTAGAATCCAGAGCAGGCATGGGCGAGACCCCATCCTTGTAAATCTGGACCAAAATCTCAGTAAGAAAAATGGTGGACATGGAGGTGTCCACCAAAATTAGTTAGTGTAGGCTTGTTTTATTTCTAATGATGTGTTTTGCAGGAACAACATTTGCATGCAAGCTACAAGAATCCTAGTAGAGGGCCTATCAGGCACATAATGCATCTAACTACCTATAGTTTTATTTTCTTTTTGTTTGATTTTGTAGGCGAAGGACCTGACAGCTTAGGTATCTAGGAAACCAGGCTTGAATCAGCTCAACATCCCAACACCTATGCACGTAGTTTAGAAGAAGAACCTATCCAAGTCTGGGCAAAGGCAAAAAAATCTCCTCCAGGGTAAAATCACACGCCAGTCTTGGTAGGAGGATGCTACGACAACATGAAGAAAGTCTGAGGAGGTTTGATGAACCTTGCCCAGATGATCACGACATGTTGCTAAGAAAAATACATTGCAAAAAGCCTTCATCTTCAAAGAAAACTCTCCATAGGAGGAACGGTACCTTCTGCTTTGAAGAAGGTGCCTAACAAGGGTGGACATTCCCATCGTGAAGAAGGCATAAATATGGAGGCAAGGCACCTTACTTATAAATAAGGCACCCCAGAGAAGGTAGGCGCATTCCTTATAAAGAAGGCACCCCAGAGAAGGTACGCGCCTTCCTTATAAATAAGGTTCCCATAGGAGAGTTAAAAAAAAATGTTGAGAAGGCACGTTTCGCATCATGAAGGTGCCATGAAAAAAAATGATGATCAAGGTGCCTTCCATTCTAGGAAGGCACATCCATTCAGAATCACCTTTCATAGTGGGAAGGTGCCTTTCTTCAAAAGCGCCTTCCACAATGGGAAGGCATCACTCTTCAAAAGCACCTTCCACAGTGGGAAGGCATCGTTCTTCAAAAGCACCTTTCGTAGCGAGAAGGCATTGTTATTAAGAAGCACCTTCCACCTAGGGAAGTCACCATTCATTTAAAGAACCTTTTACGTACAGTTGACGCTTTGGTTTCACATGTGCCTCGATTCAAATGAGATCAACACATGATTGGGCAGCACCAGATTACCACCAGACCCTACGTGATGAGAAATCTGCCCCAACCAAAAATCTTATAGAGTTACGGGGCAGGATTCTTGCACATGCCTCAAAGATGATAGACAGATGGTTTTCAAGCCAATCAAAGGTCTATCTTCACCATAAAACCTTGAACAATGTAGCAACAAGTCCAACATAATCAACACATGCAAAATATGCATCCTTCATTCCATAAACTGATCAATCATCATTTTTTGTGATGCACGAAGCATCCAATCAGGTATGCGTATAATTCCAATTAAATTTTTATATATTTTTTCATAAATTATGTAGTTTTGAAAAGTAATGCCGCCATAGAAATCATGTACCCCTCCATGATTGAAACATTATGCTAAAATTATGGCTCGAGAAACGTACCCTGTCAACCCCCAAATAAAAAATTGAATTAATGCCAAGAGTAGGCACCTTTTGTATAAGAAGGCACCTCCCTAAGAAATCTAAGGTAGTAAAACAATGGATGTAGTTGTCAGACCCCAGGATGTTGATCTTTTGCAAGATGCAGAAGTTGCATTCCAAGCAGTAGGGACTACGCTAGCTATACCACCTCTAGGAGTAGCCAGGGTGGGAACCTAGAATAGGCGGAGCCAGTGGATTGAGCAGAGGCATACAACAGCAGCTGGTTGCCCCAACACCATAGTTTGGCATAGAAAAAGAAAGACCGCACCTCCTAATGCCGAACCACATAAGAAATAGTCACAGGATGTAGGTACAACTAGATCCACTAGAAAATGATGACGATGAAGAAGTATGAAGAGCTACCTACAATTTTGATGCCACGAGGGCGTAGCATATGTTAGGCATGGGGGGATGATGAGCCTAAAAAATGCTCATATTTTGTATGGGTTTCATCGATTATTATGCAACAATATAATAGGAACTGTGTAATTTTATGAATGATTATGTAATTATTTAATAGAATTGTGTGTGTTATCTAATTTGTGTGTTTTTGTGGAAATGTAGTTGGTTTTGACAGATTTGGATCAGTCGAGGTCTTTCATAAACCTAGCAATCTATTTCTTTCGGGATCAAGGCATGGTGAGTAGGCACCTTCCTCTTCAAGGAAGGCACCAACAGAAGGTAGGTGCCTTCCTCTTCAAGGAAGGCACCAACAGAAGGTAGGCACCTTCCGTATAAAGAAGGTGCCTGACATACTTAGGCACCTTCTGCATAAGGAATGTGCACCATATAAGATAAAGTGCATTATGTATAGATAAGATGCCCACATTAGTAGGCACCTTACACAAGAAGAAGGTGCTCCACATTAGTATGCACCTTTCGCATATAAATAAGGTGCCCGACATACTTAGGTGCCTTCTGCATAAGGAAGGTACCACATACGAGGAAAAGTGCCTTATATATAGAGAATATGCCCACATTAGTAGGCACCTTCCACAAGAAGAAGGTGCTCCACATTAGTATGTGCCTTCCGCATATGGAAGTTGCCTATCAAAAAGCACGTGAGTAAGGCACCTTCCTCACAGAGAAGACACCTCCATTCTTTGCCAGTTGACCAAGTAAAGTTACGTGAGCAGAGTTGAACGATGTCATTCTAGTTCCACATCATGTAAGATAATTCTGGGAGTTGCACCAATGGATGATAACATCTTACCTATGCTATGCGAAGCATGCACCAATTAGCAAACACACAGTCGTTAGGAACAAAGTCTATTTTTAGTATATACCAATTACGTTTACTAGACTGTTCTAGTTTAGTTTGGAATGAACTACTGTTGTAACTTCTTTGTAACAAAATATTTGTATGTGTACTATATAAACACACATAGACCTATCTGATAGAATATCCAGAATCCATAATACAGAATCCAGATTGAGAATACATTTGTCATTTTGAGGAAGTAGATGCGTTGTAATAATTCTTTTGCAAATACAATAAATTTCAACAATTCCTAACTATGTGTTCAGCTGTAAGGGAGCTACTGGAGCCTAGGCCCACTCCAAGCTAGTATTCCTTCCCTTTTATTTATGCTTTCCTAGATTAGTTTCCTGCTTTCATAGGTTTATTTTTTGCACTGTTATTTTTATTTCTGCAGTAGGTTTACTTTTATTATGCATGTATGAATATTTACATTCTTAGGATTTAATTATTCATACGTAAATTATTGTGGTGTGGATGAATTATTGACAATATTTTAAACCCCCTAATAGTAGAATTATACGGACTCATCTCAAAGTGGGTATTGTAAGTGATCTTATCTGAGACACTTCTGAAGTTTACGAAGCTCCCTAGGTTGACAATTTAAATGATCGGGCAGTGACAACATAGGAGAAAAATTCACCTGTGTTTGGCCCGCAAAAAAGGTCTTTTTCTCATCCTTATCTATGCAAATATCCCACTGCCATCATTTTACCATTTTATCTCTAGAGAACCTAAACCTCCAAAACAAAATCCATCAACAGTACAATATCCCAAGAATGATTAATCATGATAATTATAAATCAAAATCAATAATATCACAAATATCTATTAATCAAAATAGCAATATCATAGATGTGCATCAGTCACAATTTACAGTATCATAAATGTTCATCGACCATAAATAGCAATATTATAAATGTCCATCAAGTGTAATAATAATATCATAAAATATCTTGGGGAGGACCATTACATCCTCTACCGCTAGTTTTAAATTCAGTTCTCTATTTTTTTATTATATTTCAAAAAGATAAGGAATCTATTCTTTTGTAGAGTCTACTTTTTTCCAAGTAGCATTCCTTTTAGAAAATTGGTCCTATTGGACCTTACATTAATTCATATTTATTTCCCTTAGATATTTAGTATGGTAGGCAAGAATATGATAGTAGACTTCAACTACAAGAGGATCTATCATATGCAAGTTTAATGCATTCCAAACATGATAAGGGTCAGAAACATACTTATGAATTCGGGATGAATAGAAGACATGTTGGGTCTTCGATGGTTTGGGTGGAAGAGCAAGTCGAGATGCTACTAGACCAACCTTTCTTATAATTTTCAAAAGGGTCAAAAGTTTTTAGATTTTATTTTGACAAGGGTTCTATCTCAAGTCAGCATAGCTTGTTTGTCAATCCATAGCTTCTTTGAGCCATTGGTGAGTTGTTTTAATTGTTCCTCAAGGTGCCATTTAGTGATTCTATCTAGATCACCCACTTGAGTAGTGCATCAAAAACCACAATACAAAATAATTTTGATGATATTTTTATGTCTTCATAACTACTCCCCTAGGTTTCGTTAGTGATTCTATCCATGTCACCCGTTGTATTGGTTCATATAGAATCATGAAACATAATGCTCTTTAATCCTTTAAGACATGTAACCATGATTGCTCCAATGAATCCTTCAATAGAGGTTTTAGTACAAATTGTAAATTTTGTAGATGATTAGAAATTTCTAGAACTGAGGCAGTTGTTTTGCCTTGAGAGTTTCAAGAGGATTTTGTTTTTTAAAAATGTTCTTTTTATTCACTTCAATGGTAAGCATGCTCTTATCTTCATCATAAGCAAACTCCCTACATTTGAACAAATTTCTAGTATGCCTAGTATATTTATCACATGCTGATTATGTTCTTCCTTTTGTGAGCTATCTAAAAATATCAAAAAATTAGGTCAAGAAAACCCTAAAAAGAATATATGATATTTTAAATTGTGATTGATGCATATTCCCTTATAGGAAATACAAGAGGAAGATGCTAGAGGACCAATCTCATATAAGTGAAGAAATAGGATTCGCGAGGTTGAACCAGATATTGTTATACTTTAAAAGGTAGGTTATATTATAATTATATTTTAATTAAAGAATTGTTGATCTTTGTAGCACAATTGGAGAGGATGACCCTCGACCTCTTGAATAGGAGGTCCATGGTTCAAACCTATGCGATGCAAATGGGGACACAAAGGTTGTGTGTTAAATTCCCTATTGATAAGCATAGCTCTTGGCTTTACGAGGGGTCATGGTTGGGAGGATATTGCTCAGTCCTATGTGTTGGTCATAGGGGTTTCTCACACTAACCTAAAATTTATGAACATCACCCGAGAGTAGCTCAACCGGTTAGATTCCTCAATATTTAAAGAGACCAAGGTTCAAATATTGCCAAGTGATACATTGATAATATCCAAGCTTTGTTGTAATACCACTATGTGGTGATGATGTAATAAGGGTGGGACCTATTTCAATCCCATATAACCAAGTGAAAAATATTTTAGTTGGAGAAGCAACATATAGTTTTATTTTTTTAGCTAGGGATATACTAGTAATACCAGGACTTTTGGCTAATGGGTGGAAGTTTGATTCTAGAAAAACCTTTTCATGTTAATCAATTTTATGCTCGCATATCCCTACCTAATGGAAGAGTCGAATGTCATCTAGCCCCATTACATTCAACTAATATCCTCATTGGAATGTATTGGTTAAACTAGCCCAAGGTCCAAAGGTGGGTAGAGTTTTCAAGGATCCACTATAATAAGGATACTTTTTTTTACCACATATAATATCCTAAAGGTAATTAAAAGTTTGCATGATCAAAATAAATATGAAGAGGATACGAAAATTTACAAGAAATTTTCCATATTTTTAGATAACTCACAAAAGTAAGAACACAATCAACATATGAGAAATATACTAGGCATACTAGAAAATTGTTCAATGGTAAGGAGTTTTTTTATGATGAAGAGAAGAGCATGCTTACCATTCAAGTGAATAAAAATATTTTTTTTTGAAAAAAAAAGCCTCTTGAAACTCTCGAGGCAAAACAATTATCTCAATTTTGAAAATTTTTGATCATTTGGAAAATTTACAATTTTTACTGACATCTCTACTAAAGTATTTGGTGGAGCAATCATGATTACAAATATTGAAGGCTTAAAAAGCATTCCATGTCATGATTCTAGATGCACCAGTCTAGTGGGTGATATAGATAGAATCACTATTGGCACATAGGGGGAGCAGTTATGAGGACTTAAAAATATCATCAAGAGCATTCTATATTATGGTTCTAGATGCACCAATCAATCGGATGATATGGATAGAATCTCTAAATGTCACCTCAAGGAAAAATTAAAACAACTCACCAACGACTCAAAGAAACCATGGATTGACAAGAAAGCTATGTTGAAATGAGACAACCCTTATAAAAATAAAATCTAAAAGCTCTTAATCCTTTTAAAACTTATAAGAAATGTCGATCTAGTAGCCTATAGAATTTATATTCCACCCAGGCTATCAAAGACCTAAAATGTCTTCCATTCATCCTTGCTTTGTAAGTATGTTGCTTACCCATATCATGTTTGGAATGCATCAAACTTGCAGATGGCAAATCCTCTTGTAGTTGAAGTCTACTCAGTCTAGATTCTTACCTATTGTATTACACATCTAAGAGAAAGAGATATTAATCAATGTAAGGTCCAATCCCATATATTTTCTGAAAGGAATGCTACTTGGTAAAAAGTATATTCCACGAAAAAAATAATTTCTTTTATCTTTTTGAAACATAATTAAAACACAAAGGACTATTTTTAAAACTAGAGGAAGAGGATGTAATGGTACTCCCCAAGTAATTTTATTATGTTACTATTATACTCAATGGAAATTTATAATATTGTTATTTATGG
This sequence comes from Wollemia nobilis, assembly GCA_028583015.1. Lineage (NCBI taxonomy): Eukaryota > Viridiplantae > Streptophyta > Pinopsida > Araucariales > Araucariaceae > Wollemia > Wollemia nobilis. Next base: position 511,744 of record JAQPPZ010003675.1, read on the forward strand.
TTGATGAACATTTATGATACTGTAAATTATGACTGATGCACATGTACGATATTGCTATTTTAATTGGTGGACATATGTGATATTATTGATTTAGATTTATTATTATCATGCTTAATCATTCTTTGGATATGTTTTTGCTAATGGATTTTATTTTGGAGGTGTAGGTTCCTAGAAATTATGGTGGTGGGGTATCCACATAAATAAGAATGGGAAAATACCTTATCAATAGAACATTCACTAGTGGATCGGATAGTTGCTTTTGCATATAAGTGCATTATGAATGTGTGTTTGCATATTCAGTATATATATCTGAGATGTTTTGATGTGTGTTTTATTTTCTATCTAATAAAAATCTCCAAATGGTGAGGAAATTACCATAGGAATGAGAGCCATTCTTCTAGGTAGATGATAACCATTATCATCATCAAATTTCATAAAGGAATTAGATTGGACGTATAGACACAAATAAAACTTGTGTGTTTGTTGTTTTAAATAAGGTTGAGAGTAGTTATATTTGTTGTGTGTATTGTATCTATCTTTCTGAAAACTATTGAGAGTAGTTATATTTATATTCATATGTTTTAGACAAAATTCACTCTCGTGTCACTTGTCGGACCTAAATGATTAAAAATTTAATTAAATAAATTTTTAATAATTTGGCTACAATCATGAAGGGAGTCTCATTGGTCGCTTCAATATCCTTCTCACAGAGACACCGATGACCAAATTTACATTTCTCCTCGACGATCGTTACTACTAGGCTATCCTTTTGATGTTACCGATGGAAGATAGAGGGTGAGTATTTTGTTTAGGTCAGCTCAACCCTTAAGTATGAATGAATCTAGATGAAGCATGCAATATTTTAAAAATAAGTACATACAACACCCATTGAATACTTTCTATTTACATGCAATGGAGAGCTTAGGACAGGAACAACATCACACACAACAAACACACACTCTCCTTTTTGAAGAAAAGTCATTTTCACAGGTTTATATCTATTAATTGAAATATTTAATAATGTATTATCCATAGTCAAAATATCTTATCAAAAGTAGATAAAAAAGTTTTTCCTTTGAAATAAAATGATTGACAATAGATAAGATTTCAATGAGAATTCAGGAGCACAATAGAAAATCCAGATATATATTTAAAATAAACAAATAAATAATTCAAACAAAAATTATTCAATTGTCTATCTTGATTAATACTCCATATTTTTTTTCTATATATAAAAACAAACAAGCTAATATGATTCCTACTTGGTTATCCTTGTGACAATAGACGAGAAAATTCCAAATCGATGCTCAAGAGTAACACAACAATGCTACTATAATTTTGGAAGAATTTTCATACTGATTACTCCACACCCCCAAAAATTCATCATCCTTATATATATAGAAGATTAATTTCATGTAATTGATACTACATAAGACAAATTTGCATGCTTAGTTTCCATCGGGTGGCTTTTGTCCTACGGATTTCCACACAGAAAAGTTTTAAGTTTTAATTTAATTTTACTTATAAATGATTTTTATATTTAAAATTTATAATACTATGAAAAATATCTCTTAAAGAAAAAATTTAGGCAGCAAAAAAAAATTGTCAAACAAATACATAATGCAATATGTCCAATCAAGCATTCATTAACATTTTGTAATCAGCAAGCAGAATGCTCCTACATGAATTTATTTTTTGAGCTTCAATGTATTCACAAGTCGATGTGTGCATCATACTAGACCTTACATTTTGTGTACACCTCCATATTTCCACCTGAAGGTGGGTAGCAAGTTCCTCTGTTTTGCTAGCTTGAAGATAAACACCTGTTCTTGCACTTATAGAAGTTATTAGTAGTATCTCATTCTAAAAATAATAGCAAGTAGACAAATAGAAAAATGGAGGAGATGTTACATTCTCCCCTGCTAAGAATAAACACAGTCCCTGTGTTTGCAAAGTATATGCAAAAATTATGTTCTTATATATATTACTTAATCATCCAATCATCAACATGCTATATATTATATATATATATATATATATATATATATATAAGCAAAATACAAAAACATGTATATATAGTATTCATTCAAACAAATACGGAAATTGTTTTCTCATGATAGCCACATCTTCTTATATGGTATTTTTATCAGAATAATGGTCCTATTAAACCCTGCACTGATCAATATTTAATTTAAATTTTTTTTTTTCTATATCAATTAAAATACTGACATCTCTATCATATTTTATTCCTTCTAAAAGGAAAGGTGTCACTTGGCCAGTGAGAGTAGAATTACCTATTTTTGCATATATTTTATGTGTAGCCTCCTTAGTTGTTTTCTTCTTGAAGTAGGGAAAAATAGTGCACCTAATGATGAATAACAATATATGTACCTTTCTCCTATGTCTGATGAAAATCAAATCAGAAGCATGCAAGTAAGATGGAAAAAATAGCAAATAACAAGAAATGAAGAAAAATAAATCATTTTCTTATTAATTAAATGGATAAAATCTAGGTTACAAAATGTCTCCTTGAGGGTTCAAATGATTGATACAACTATTACAAATTTTGGGTGCCCAAGTATCAAATCCTTCAAGATATTCAGGTGCACATCCAATGTCTTTCCTCGTACCCACAATCGAGGTGGGCAGGCCAAGGCTACCATTGCTTGTGTATTTGATATTTTATGTCCTATGACCCTTCCTAATGCGCTGTATAGCCTACCCCTACACACCAAGAAAGAAGAAATGTCACATAGCAAGCGTATATGATGGAAAACATGCAATCTTTGCAGATACCAAAAAGCTAGTAATGAGAATATGCATCAAATAAAATCTAAAATTTTAGAGGGATGTAAAATAAAAGGTGTTGGATAGACCTCACCATAAATATAGTAGACATTGTGTCTGATGGCGTTTCGTAATTGCGATGACCGTCCTCCACCTACAAAACCCAAAGCAAACAATTACCAAACCAAAAAACCTCCAAATCCAATGAAACTTGGTCATAATACATAAAGGGACATTATAAGACAACCCATATGGTTATATTTGCAATATAAAAAATAGTTGTAGGTATTTAACCAAATTACCACCATAGGCCTATGTGGGACCCTTAAAAAAACTAAAAATGTGATATCTCCTTCAATATAGATCCAAATTGCATGAAATTTTGACAGAAGAATTATATGACAATATAGAATCTAAAAAAGAATAACATAAGAAAAAACATGCACATATTTTCCATCATCCTAGGGTGGGATGACCGGGACTGTCACAGGTTGGGGGTCATCCTGGGTGGGATGGCCTGCACTTATTTTACCCCCAATTCCTCCAATAACTGGATAAGACCCTCCTAGGTAGTGTTTTCATCAAATTTGGTGTGAAAAATCACTCATATGATTCATTTTTGGGATCGACATGCACCTCATAGTTCACTCGCAAACCTCCTTCATTGGATAGAGATTCCAAAGGAAAAGAAAACACAAAAGGTTGGAAGGAAATCTTAGTAGTACTTTGTTGCTTTGTCCTAAAACTCCTCCTTATATTTTTTTTGGAAAATGGATCCACTTTATAGCCAAAGGAGGCCTCTAGGAAAATAGGCATGCAAGGGCATGCAGGGCACTAGGTGCCACTTGGCCACCGTGGTGGTATGCATTGGAGGGGGAAGAGGATCTCCCAATTTGAACTCCTTTATGAGGAATTTCATAGAATTATGTTCCCTCAGACTTTGCACGGTCAAAATGTAGGGAAAATGGTATTTTTGGGTGCCATTTATCCACCGTTTGAATTTTTGGGGGTCAAAGCTCATGTGGGATGACCACACACGACCATCCCTGGGTGGGACGACCACGAATTGTGGTCATCCCTGGGTGGTATAGCCATGCCTATAGGCCCCAAAAATTCCCAAAAGTGGGGAAAAATCTCCAAAAAGTGGTTAGGACCATTGTAAAACCTTTGAGGCTTACCCAAGGGGGCCATTAGGTGTCAATTGAACCTTGTATTGGTCGCTTAATCGAATTGACCAGATTTTGGTGTCTACACTTCTTATTGGTTCAATGCAGACACTGATTAGAATAATGCACTCTAGTGCATATATAGCAACCATCAAGGGGAGATTTGTTTTTCCTACACTCTTCATTCCTGACCTATAGTGTAGTCTCTTTCCTTGGATCCTGAGTTATAGGTTTCTATTCATTTATGTTCATAAAGTTCCTCTTGCCACTATCTATTTTCCTATTATTGTTTCTATATTTGTTCTCATATTTAGTATTATTGTATCGATATTTATCCCATCTGTCATCAGAATCAATATTTTTTCTTTTTTGAGGATAATTTATTTCCTTTTATATAGCTCTCTAATAGTAAGCCTTCTTATTTTTCTGATTTAATTCCTCATGATGGGCCAAATCATATGCTTCTGAAAGATCCTTCAGTTTAAATAAATTTATCATAGACCTTATTATCGGATGCAACCTCAAAATTAAATTTTGTACCTTAAGCTCTTCATGATCATCATATTCAGGTACATTCGGGTACATACTTTAACAACCACACATATTTTTTATAATAGTTAAGGACATGTATATTTTATTAATGTAAGTTGATAAATTCTACAAAATTTTCTACATAGAACTTTCAAGTCAAAAATATATTTCTAAATTCATTCAAAAATTATTCCAAAGAAACATCACCTCCTTGTTTCCACTATTATAAAATTTAGATATGTCAATATTTCTCAAATACTTATTAAGTTCAAACCTAACTTTATTTCAACTATAACCCTCAAGAAAATCATCTTGACCACCTTCTAGCTCATTTATTTTAGATAAATGTTCAACCAACTTCTATTGTTGAGTTATTAGTTCTTGTTGTTGAGCCAATTATGCCTTCTATTGTTTCATATGCTCAATCAACTGAACCCTCTATTGTTCCATATGATATATTTGTTAGTTCATTTGTTCTTGCAATTAGACCCTCTATTGTTCCATATGTTCTCTTTGTTGGTTCATTTTTTACTGGAGTAATTGCACCATTTTAGCCAAGTTATCTTCCTTTTGGGGGGTTTTGCTGACTAAGGGTTCTTTGTCCTCTATAAAAAGTCTACGGGGTGATTCTACCCAAAATTCTCTTTCTAATTCTCTTATGATCCTTCTTAGTACCTTGGAATCTGAGCAAGCACCTCTTTCTGAGCTAATGTAGCTTTTTTGGAAGATCTCACCACTTTGTCTAGATGCAAAAAAAGCTATGTTAATTGGAAGTCACATAAGTTCTCATAAAAATGGTCTATAGTTTCGTAGCCTAGGCTTTTATACCATAAAAATATTTAAGTTATAATATTATATGTGTCATATTTGTAAAAAAAAATAACATAGCTTTTTAATAACCAGATGAAGGATCTTGCAGTAGTAATCAAGTTATTCCAAGTATAGTTGGAACAATCTACAATTTTGATTAAAATATTCATGGAAAAGTTAGAATCTCAACATAAGAAGATTGAGATTCTCATCGAGCAAGGACGTAAATAAATAAAAGTAAGCTATGGATGAGACAAAGGCTTATGAAAAGCATGAAGAATACCAAAAAAGGAACAAAACCAAAGGAAGTTGGCTAAAAAAAAATTAGAATCTACAAGTACTCAAGGAGATAAGAAGTAAACCCAAGAACCAGAACACATATACTACATTTTTGGAGGGTCTCATTTCACTAGAAAATCCCCTTAAAGATTTGATCAGCAAGGTTGCTACATTTGTGGAGGGACCCATTTTTCTAGTAAATGCTCTCAACAATTTGATCGCAAAGGATCATCTAAGGAGCAACCCTTGTACCATTTGAAAATCTAAAGGTTAAGAGGAGCAAGTCACCCTTCAGCTCTGAAGATGCCAGAATTCCATCATACTGATACTCATCTAGAATTCAGTAGGTATATCTTCTCTGAAAGGAAAGGCACACAAGAGAATGTGGTTGATATTCAAAAATACATTTTATAAATGTTTGAATAAACATTACTAACATTTTTATTAATTGTTTTGATATGAATATGAATTTGATTTAGTTGAAACATACTTTAAAAAGAAAAAAATACCATTTTGTAGGGATGAAATATAGGACAAGACCACCATGGGAATCATTTGAAGAAATGTAGAGTTACCATAAGGTGGAATACAAATGCTTGGATCAGCTACTATCTAGATTATGGTAGAATAAATGAGAGAAATATTGAAAGCACCAAAAAGAGTTATGTTAATCTAAATATGACACTAACGAAATTATCTGTGAGAGACAATTTTCTTAAAAATAAAAAATGCTAAACAACTCTAAGCTCAACCAAAAAATTTGTGAAACCCTATGAGACCATTTAAAAAATCCACTTTCAAACAGTTAAAAAAAAAGGTCCAATGAAACAAATTTTAAAAATCTCACATAAAAGAATACGGTTGACAATTTCCATATCTATTTACACAAACATAGATATATTTTTGTTTTATCTAAACAATGATATATTTTTGTCTTTTATCTAAGTAATGATATATATTTTTTTATCTAATAAAGAAAAGTAAATTTTCAATAACATGTTGAATAATTTTGATTATGATTTGAAAGTGCATAATTTTGAATATATACTGCAAACACAATAACTATATTTAATTTTAGTGGGGAGAATGTAATATCCTTCCAAATTTAGTTGTAAGTTTACTTACTTCATTTGCAAAGACAAGATACTGCTGATCAATTTGTAATTGTAGAAACAAGTAGGAGGAGCAAATTGAGAGAGTCAAATACCTTGTCCATATGGTAAAATAAGAGCAACAACTAAGGGTAATATGGGGATATGATGAGTGAGGGTATTTTTAGTTTTAAGGGATGAAAAGTTCTACTGGTCGTACACCTGTTAAGCGGTCTATGTAGTTGCATTCATATAGTCACATATAGAGATATTTTGCTTTTCTTTTGAGCTATGTGTTATGAATTATCTGAGTATTTTTAGTTTAAAACATTAAATTAAAATTAAAAAAAATTTTATTAAAAGTAAAATATAAAATTAAGAGATTAACATGTTTTTTTTTTATAGTTTAACTACAAATGTAGCCACCACCTAGAAAATAGGAAAAGACAAAACATTGTATGAAATAATACATTTGTTGATTGAATTACTAACTTGTTGATCTATATAATAGAAGGAAGGAAAAAAATGAGGTATACTTTTGTTTGGGTGGAACTAGGAGTACGGACTGCTAAAAAAATATATCGAGGGGTTTCTCTTACGAGGTCAGTTCTTCGTATTTGAATGTTGGGATTGTATTATTGTGCATATTATTATAAGCTCTGTTATATATTTTAGCAACCCAAAAGATGCACAAGAATACAATCTCAACATTCAGATATAGAGAACTGACCTGGTAAGAGAAATGTTTAAATATTTTTTTAATAGTCTGTAATCCTAGTTCCACTGAAACAAAAGCATAACTCATTTTTTTTCCTCCTCCCGTTATATAGATGAGCAAATTAATAATTCAATTGACAAATGTATTATTTGATGTAATTTTTCATCTTTTTTTGTTTGTTAGGTGGTAGCTACATTTGTAGTTAAATAAGAATAAAACAAAACATGTTAATATTTTTATTTTAAATTTTACTTTTAATATATATTTTTTAAATTTTAATTTTAATTTAATATTTTAAAATAAAAAAATTCAGACAACATTTAACACATAGATCACAAGCAAAGTAAAAAAACCCTAGATGCGACTATTTAAATGCAACTACATTGACCACTTAACAAGTGTAAAAACAGTATGAATTTTCATCCATTGCAACTACAAATACCTTGTCACTCATCATATACCCATATTACCTTTAGTTATTGCTCTTATTTTGTCATCTAAAGGAGGTGTCTGACTCTCTACATCTACTCCTCCTATATTTTCCTATAGTCACAAGTTGATCAACAGTATCTTGTCTTTGAAAATTAAGTAAGCAAACTGACAGCTAAATTTGAAGGGATATTAAATTCTCTCCCACTAGAACTAAACACAGTCCCTGTGTTTACAGTAGATATTCAAAATTATGCATTTTCAAATCATAATAAAAAATTTATTGAAAATTCACTTGTTTTTATTAGATAAAAAAATATATCATGCCAAAAATATATCATTGCTTAAGTAAAATAAAAATATATCTATGTTTGTGTAAATAGATATGGAAATTATCAACTGTATTCAACCGTATTCCCTTATATGGGATTCTTAAAATTTGTTTCACTGGATCTTCTTTTCTAACTATTTGAAAGTGGATTTCATCAATGGTATCATAGGGTTTCACAAATTTTTGGATTGAGCTTAGATTTGTTTAGCATATTTTATTCTTAAGAAAACTCTACCTCTCATAGACAATTTCCTCGGTGTCATCGATAGATTAACATAGCTCTTTTTGGCACTTTGAATATTTCTCTCAATTATTCTACCAATATTTATGTCAATTATTCTACCATCATATGGATAGTAGCTGATACAAGCATTTGTATTCCTCGATTATGGTAACTCTACCTTTCTTAAAAGGATTTCCATGGTGGTATTTATCTATAATTCACCCCCGCACAATGGTATTTGGTCTTTTTAAAGTATATTCTGACCAAATCAAATTCACATAATAATCAAATTCACATTTATATCAAAACAATTAACAAAAAGGTTTGTAATGTTTATTCAAACATGTATGAAAAGTATTTTTGCATATCAATCACATTCTCTTATGTGGAATTCATTTCAGAGAAGATATAACTGTTGAATTATAGATGAGTATCAAGATGATGGAATTCTAGCATCTTTAGAGCTGAAGGGAAACTTACTCCTCTTGAATTTTAGATTTTGCAAATGTTACAAGGGTTTGCACCTTAGATGCTCTTTTACGATCAAATTGTTGAGAGCATTTACTAGAAAAATGGGTCCCTCCACAAACGTAGCAACCTTGCTGATCAAATATTTGAGGACTTTTACTGGCAAAATGGGACCCTCCACAAGTGTAGCATCTGTGTTCTGGTGCTCAGGTCTGCTTCTTATCTCATTGAGTACTTGTAGATTCTAAATTATTTTTAGCCAAACTCCTTGGTTTTGTGCCTTGTTTGGTCTTCTTAATGATTTTTATAAGCCTTGGTCTCATCCCTAGATTACTCTGATTTATTCTATGTCTTTTCTCAATAAGAAGCTCAAGTTTCTTCTCTTGAGATTCTAACTTTTCCATGAATAGTTTAATCAAAATTGTATATTGTTTCAACTGCACTTCGAACACTTGATTGCATCTACAATATCGTCCATCTAGTTATAAAAGAGCTATGTTAATTTTTTTCTAAAAATATGACACAAATAATCATATAACTTAAGTATTTTGATGGTATAAAAGCCTAGGTTGTGAAACTCTAGGCAATTTTTATGAGAAATTATGTGACTTTCAATTAATATAGCTCTTTATGCATCCAGAAAAAATGGTGAGATCTTCCAAAAAAAAATTGCATTAGCTCAACAAAAGGTGCTTGTTGAGAGTCTGAGGAAGGGACTAAAGAGGATCATAAGAAAATTAGAAAGAGAGGTTAGGGTAGAAGCACCATGTAGACTTGTTAAAAAGGACAAAGAACCCTTATTCAACAAAACCCCCAAAAGAAATATAAATTGGCTAAAATGGTGCAATTACTCCAAGAAAAAATAAAACAACAGAGAGAACACATGGAACAATAGAGGGCCTAATCACAAGAAAAATTGAACCAACAAAAATATCATATTGAACAACTGAGGGTTCATCTAACTGAGCATATGGAACAATAGAAGTCATAATTGGCTCAGCAACAAGAACTGATAACTCAACAAAAAAAGTTAATTGAAAATTTATCTAAAAGAAAGGAGCCAAAATATGGTCAAGATGATTTTCCTTAGGGTTCTAGTTGAAATAAAGTTAATATTGAACTTAATAAGGATTCAAGAAATATTGACATATCTAAATTTGATGGTACTGGAAATGATGAGGCAATTGAAATTTGGATAAATGAGGTTGAGGCCTATTACTCAATGAAAAGGATGTCTTTGGAATCAAAGACTTCTTGGGCACTAGTTCACCTCGATGTCATATCTCTAGATTGATGGACGACTTACAAAAATACCAATCATGTTGAATCAACTAATGTTTCTTGGGAAACATTTTTGAAGGAATTTAAAAATAAAATTTTGACTCAAAATTTCTATGTAGAAAAATTTGCAGAATTTATAAAATTACATCAAGAAAACATGCATGTCCTAAACTATTATCAAAAATATGTATGGTTTTTAAAGTATGTACTCGAATGTACTTGAATATGATGATCATGAAGAGCTTAAGGTACAAAAATTCATTTTGAGGTTGCATCCGAGAATAAGATCTATGATCGGTTTATTTAAACCAAAGGATCTTTCAAAAGCATATGATTTGGCCCATCATGAGGAAGTAAATCAGAAAAATAACAAAGCCTACTATTAGAGAGCTATAGAAAAATAAATAAATGATCCTTTAAAAATAAAAAATCTTAATTTTAATAGATGATATAAAGATCAATATAAAAAGCCTAAAGATGAGAACATATATAGAAACAATAGCAAGAAAATAGATAGTGGCAAGAGGAAATTTATGAATAGAAATGAATGGAAACCTATAACTCAAGATCTAGGGAAAAATACTACATCGTAGGCTAGGAAATGAAAAGGGTAGGAAAAACAAAGCTCCCCTTGATGGTTTCTACATTTGCACTTGAGCGCATCATGCTAATCAATGCCCACATCAATCTTATAACAAGAAAGTAGCTGAGGAGGCTACACATAGAATATATGCAACAATAGGTAATTTTTCTCTCACCGTCCAAGCAACACCTTTCTGTTTAAAATAAAGAATATATGATAAAGATGTTCGTATTTTAATTTATAATGGTACTATTGATAACTTTATTTCTATTAGTTTGATAAAGGACATACCGAAAAGGCCTATATTTATGACAAATGGGTGGAAGGTTGAGTATGAGTCAAGATAGACCTATACGGTCAATCAATGTCTATTTGAACCCCAAATCACCTTACCTTAAGGAAAAACTAGATGAAATTTATATGTAGCTCTATTACACACATTTGAAATTGCTTTAGGTGTAGACTGGATTTAGATGCATAAGGCTCTGCTAAATTTTAAAGAGAGGTTGTTAGATCTCAATTTTGTTAACTATGCAAGTTAAGAAGGTTATTGGAATCATCAAGAAATAACTGACTCTAACTCAGGTTGAGTAAGGACCTAATAGAAATAACAAATGTATGGTATGGATCATTAGAGCAAACAAAAGGAATATCTCTATTTTGTGAGTTTAAAAATAATGGTAGTTATCATGCCACGCTAGACATAGATTTGTTTTAATATTTGTATGGGCGAAGGTGTAGAACACATTTATCTTGGGATAATCTAAAATATGGGGTAGTGATTGGTTTGGACACTATAAAAAAATGGAAGAGCAACTAAAAGAAATTCACCAAAGGCTTAAGGAAGCCTCGGATCACCAGAGGAGCTATGCTAACCTTAAAAGAATGCCAAGAGAATTCTATAAAGTAAAACCATATAAAATCTCAATCAAATCTATGAAAATCAACCCTAGGTTTGTGGGACCATTTGAGATTATTGATAAAATCAATCCATTTGCCTATAGATTAGCCTTGCAATCTAATTTGTCTAAAATCCATGACACTTCCCATGTATCTCTCCTTAGAAACTATGTGGTTCATCCCTCACATGGAATGTTTCCCATTTGCAGATGTCGGGCACACACCACATTGAAGTCTGCCCTGATAGGTACTTAGACATAGAACAAAATAACTCAAAAAAATATACTTGGATATTAGATCAAAATAACTCAATTTTTTTTTTTTTTTATCAATGCAGGGTCCAATAGGACCATTATTCTAATACAAATACCACATTAGAAGATGTGGCTATCATGAATTTTTTTTTTTGTTTTTGTTTGAATGAACACTATATATACATGTTTTTGGATTTTGCTTACGGATATATATATATATATATATATATATATATATATATATATATATATATATGTGTGTGTGTGTGTGTGTGTGTGTGTGTGTGTGTGTGTGTGTGAGTGAGTGAGTGAAATATACCATGTTAGTGATTGGATGATTAAGTAATTATGTGAAAAAGAATAATTTTTGCATATACTTTGCAAACCCAAGGACTGTGTTTATTCTTATTATGGATGAATGTAACATCCCCTCCATTTTGGTATTTGTCTGCTTATTATTTTTAGTATGAGAAACTACTGATAAATTTTGTGAGTGCAAGAATAGGTGTTTTTCTTCAAACTAGTAGAATAGAGGAACCTGGTACCCAACTTCAGGTAGAAAGATAGAGATGTACGCAAAAGGTAAGGTGGGATATGATGCACACAATGGCCTATGAGTACATGAAATATTAGAAAACAAATTCATGTAGGAGCATTCTGCTTGATGATTGTAAAATGTTGATGAATGCCTGATTGTATTGATTGCATTATGCATTTGTTTGACAATTTGTTTTGCTACCTGAATGTTTTCTTTAAACATAAATAAATAAATAAAGATATTTTTCATAGTTTTATAAATTTTAAATATAAATATTAAAATTAAATTAAAACTCAAAATAAAATAAAAATTAAATTAAAACTTAAAAAACTTTTTTATGTGGCAATCTGTAGGACAAAATCCACGTGGCAGAAACTAAGAATGCAAATTTTTCTTATGTGGCATCAATTACATGAACTTAATCTTCTATATATGGAATAATGATGAATGTTTGGAATGTGAATTAATAATATGAAAATTTTGCCAAAATTCTAGTATATTTTGACTATGGATGATACACTATTAAATATTTCAATGGGTGTTGTACATATTTTTTTTAAATATTGCATATTTCATCTAGATGCATTCATACTTAAGGGTCAAGCTGACCCAAATGAAAGTCCCTATTTGTAATAGATAAAACAACTAACACAAGAGGTTGGAGTAGGGTCTAAATTTTAGATACTATTTATAATAGATAAAATAAAAATATTAAAGTAATTAAATTGTATGAATAAGAATTCACCTTTTGAGGCCCTACTAGACCATATCCTTAAATGGTTTTATCATGAAGAATTATCCATCAAAGGGTATCGATGATTGTAGAAAGAAAATTCATCACAATTTATATACTTAATATCGATGATTGCAAAAAGGGAAATCACTATGAATCATATAACACCCAACACCAGTAATTGAGAGAAGGCTATTATCATTCGATTAACTAATACTTTTTGAAAAACTAGTCTGATAAAAGTGGTCCTTTTACCATGAACAAGTAACAAGGGATGATATACGACGTCACTCTAGGCTGTTACACAAGTTGTACCGTGAGGGGTATCATGCTCATCGTTCGATTGGGGAATTGCTAACAAAATATCAAAATTGAGAGTAACTAGTTATCAATGTTAGAAGGTTCAACGATGAGTTGGAATGGGACAAATCCTCATCAATCGTAACATGAATTAAGATACCTGGTCCCGATATAGAGTAATAGTGGACCCTAATTAACTCCTTAGAATCTTGGAATCTCAATTAAAAACTAGGTATATTTACACTATACCTTAGCATTGATTATAAAATATAATTATAAGCTAAGGACAATATTTATAATGGTGATGATATGCTTAGGATAGTAGTTAGGCCAAAGGAACCTAAGTCCTCCATGCTATGGAGCGGTAAATTATGCATCCACCCTTTTAGGTGATATAACCCCATACCATGAACATAAACCTCTAGTAAATGAGAATAATGTGTTCACAAGATGGCACCTTTTGCCTGATTTGGCCAATCTCGACCACTTGAGAGACCATCTGCAATGGTTAGTAATCTCAGAGCGAGTAACTCTATGCCTATGTACTAATTAAATTTTGGGTGATGATTAAAATTTCTATGATATTAAATATATATTTTGTCAAAATTTCTACTTTGAGATTTTGTGCATGTTGCAAGGGGTTGCTCATTAGATGCTTCTTTGCAATCAACTCATTGAGATCATTGACTGATAAAATGGTCCTCCCACAAATGTAACAACCTTACAGATCAAATATTTAGATATATACATTTAAAACCATGCTAGGGTATAGCGTAAATATGCCTAGTTCCTAATTAAGAATCAACCATTCGATTGGAGTCAATTAGGGCCCACCATTACTCTATCTTAGGACCATGTATCTCAAGTCATGTTTCAATTGATGAGGAGATGTATCATTCCATCTTATCACCCCATTCCATCTTGTTGTTGAACCTTCTAGCACTAATAATTGTCTACTCCCAAGTTCAGTATTCTACTAGCAATTCCCCTATCAAACAATAAACATAATACCCCTCACTGTACTACTCATATGATAGTCTAATATTGACATCCTATACCACCCTCTACCTTCTCGTCCTGACCCTTCTCGTTAAGAGTATAGTTGCCCCCAAATCGCAGTAATTATCCTTCCCATAATTACTGGTATTGGGTTTTATATATTACACCATCCTCCTCGATGGTGCTTAAGGTTCCTTCACCCTACACGATAGTTCTTCTTTTTCAATGTTTAAGGTTTCGAGTTAGCATTATTTCACTTAATATTAAAATTTTATTCACCAAAAGTTAAAAATTATATATTAATCTAACTTAAGCAAGAAAAACTATTTTGAGCACGTAAATATTATTATATTTCCATATCACACTAAACTAAATAAACTTCAAATGATATAAACTTTCATAAATACCCTTTTTCTAGCTAGTGATGCACTAAATATATACAATATTTTACAACATAGATTTGTTTAGTTACCCATCTAGTAATGATTTCTCCAATGACTTTCTATAAATATATATTAATAAAAAATATTAAACAAATCATTTTCAATCCCTTTTTTATCTAACTACCTTTATATAAACAAGCTAAACCAAGATATATTTCTAGATAACTTTATTCATTCTTATTTTAAAATAGATTATCAATGTATACATTCCTTTAGTATTAAATTTTAATAAAGTAAAAGGAATTTTAATTCTTAAGACTATTTCAAATCTAAATATACTCTCCTTCGAGTAAAATAAAAATATACTTTATTCAAATTTATCTATACCTACTTTATCTCTATAAAGTAGACTAAAATCTTAGTCTAAAAGCTAATATCATATGAGCAAATTATTTAAAGGTATATATATAGCAAAAGGAATATAATTTTCAAACTCTTATTATAAAAAGAAACCATTATCCATAACACAAAATACTTATTAACACAATGATAAGATACATAAGCTTTTCATATATTACTAAGGTAAACTATAACAACCTGAAATAACTGAAACCCATAATTATTTTAATAATTAGCATTTTTGAAAAATTAGTAACTTGCATCTTTTTATAATTTGATTGAAAATATCAAAGGTACCACCAACGAAAATAAGTGGCATTTCATTTATAATATCCATTACGTATATTTTAATTAAGTCAACTACATTTAGATGTTTGTATAGACTATTAAACACTTTCAATAGGTCATTATTATCATTGGATGAAAATATAAATTATGATCTTATGTGTAAGGAGGAATAGAACTTTCCTAGGTTATTCATAGGACACATGTCTATAAATTATAGAGTACATATCTTACATTTTCACTATATTTTATTAAGTGAAAAAATAGGTTGGTATTAGTATGTTGGTACTCAAAATTAGAGCTTGAACTTTATATCAACTAGTGCAAATAAATTGAGTTATCTTATGATTTTGTCTTTGGACCTTACTATAGCTTCTCATATTAATATATTTAATTATATTTTAAAACTAGAAAAGAAATAAACCATGTTCGTTTGCATTATAAGCCCTCTATATACTTTAGGGAGATAGTGTCTTATATATTTCATTAAAATGTAAGAGTATCCATCCATACTTTGGAGCATTAATGGTCATATAGAAGTAAATAAAAGAAGAGTTTAAAAAATACTGGTAAAAGGTTTCAAGGCCACTAGGCTATTGATTTTTCCCTACAACAAACCAAACCAAATTAAAAGCAAATGGAAAAACACCATTAGCAAAAAATAAAATAAAATAAAAGAGAAACCCATAGAGCATTATTGTTCATATAGAGGAAAATAAAAGAGTTTAAAAAATGCCCATAAAAGGTTTCAAGGCCACTAAGATATTGATGTTTCCCTACAACAAACCAAACCAAATGAAAAGCAAAGGGGAAAACACCATTAGCAAAAAATAAAATCAAATCAAATAGAAAAAAACCATTAGCAAAAAAATCAAATGAAAGCAAAAGGAAAAACACCATTAGCAAAAAAATTCTCAATGAGAAGATGAGTTGCTAAATGCTTTTTATGCATTAATATAATTATATTCTAGATTAAATAAAAATCTAGTAGCTACACTTAGCTACACCAATTGGAACTATAAAGGAACTATACAAAAATAAGAACAAAAGAGCATAAAAGTACATGAGAACATAAAAGTGCATGTGCTAGCTTATAAAGGTACAATCTTAAAACACATATGAGTAGTAGGCATCACGAATGAAATTTAAGTAGGAAACAAATATCCTACAATGAGCTTGTGTGGCCTACAAAGGAGCAAAACATGAAGAACGTAACATAAAAATACATGTGCTAGCTTACAAAGGTACAAAATTAGGTGAAAGGCATCAAAGTTAAGTTGAAAAAAAAAGTGGATTGTTGGTCTTATCAAACGAATATAAGAGAAGAGTTAAAAAATGCTCATGAAAGGTTGCAATTGTTGCAAGGCCTACCTAAACATAACAAAAAAAAATTAAAACAAAACAAAATAAAGGAGGAAAATGTTAGGAGGGAAAACTCAAGGGATTAATTATTAATAAAAATAGGTTACAATATATAGGCATAAGCCTATATTCAACACATGACACTTGTCAAGTGAAACTGACAAGTGTCAAGGTGAAGGCATAGTGCACTTTAACTCTAACATTCCCCCTTAAAGTGCACTATCCTAACGAAAAGAAAAAACAAAGCAAGTCAACATTAGGTAACATTCCCCCTTAATGTTGACTTCTCGAAAACAACCTATCATCCTCGCTTATTGCTGATTTGGTCTAGGCTTGTGCTCTATGCTCTTGGCTCTCCAACTGTGAATAATGCTAGATTCACTGTGTATACATCTTGGTCTGTTGCCTCAGGGTCAACCACTTCCATGGGTCTTTTGCCACTGGGTCAGCCGTCTAAGTGCCTTAGGGTCATCATGGGTGCCTCAGGGTCAGCCACTTCTGGGTCTGTTGCCTTTGTAGGTCATCCTCAGAGGATGTTGCCACTCGTAGGTCATTGAATAGATCCACCATGAATATAAAGTCCCTCCTCATGGTGAACTCAATCTAGAAGGTGTCGGTCTCTGCCGAAAATGCACCTAATGAAAGGAAAAATGAGCCATATAAGAGTGTCGGTCTCTGCCAAAAATGCACTCAATACATTAAAATGAGCCATAGATCAAAATAGGAGGAGAGAAGAAGAAAAGAAGAGAATCTTCTAAAGTGTCTTCGTCTGTAGTCTTTAGAAGTAGATCCGAAAAAACCTCGGATAAAATCTAGGGTGTCTTTGTCTATAGTCCCTAGTATAAGTGTCCTTATGGTGACCAAGTCATCCCATCGAAATGCATAGGTAACCATCTGCTGCATTTTCCAAGTGTATAGAAAAGATCACTAGGTACAAATATCACATATGAAATTACCTTGGGAGTGTCGGGTACAACCGAAAGTGCACTCCAAGGTAGAAAAATTTTGAGGCTAAAAAAATTGAACTAAAACAGCTTCAAAATTACAATTTGACACCACCATTGTGTCCGTCATGGAAAACCGTTTCCAACGACTATAAATACCCCTATATTACACCATCAAAGGGGCCTTCATCATGATGAAAAGCCATCAGGCCTATCTAAGGCAGTAAAATAAACAACATCGCTCAATGGCGGCATCGCTCTCAGGCAAAAAAAATAGCATCAATACAATTTTCCCTCGTAGGGAATTACTGGGACCATCCATCTTTGAATACAATAAAATGGCTATGAGAGCCTTCCAATCCCACATTCCATGTGGAAACAAATGGCCAAAGAGGCCCATTGGTCCCCTCAAAAAAAATATTTCTATTTTGAAAAAATACAAGGCCATGTGGGGGAATAAAGTCTCTACATTGAAATAAATAAGTGGCCCCTCCACTTTATAGACTATGTAACAACTTTCAGGTTTCTCGGAGTTCTCACAACTCATCATCGGGAAAAGAAATAAAAATAATAATGGTGATCATCGGGCTCTCCTTTAGTCAAAAAAATGGATGCACGCAGGCGTACCTTCCAACAACACTAAAAACAAAACCTATTTTAATTCAAACAATTCTTCACCGGTGCCCAGCGACGTCAACATCACCGCGGTGCTCGTCAAGGTCGATTGCAATACCTTCACCGGCCTGATGAATAAGTTTATAAATTTCATCGCCGACGATAAGCAGTCCGTCATGCTGTTCCATGCGCTGCCTATGTATAGTCCACTTGGCACTCTCAAGACCACCAACGGCCCCATCAGCTCGGTTCCAAGTATCAGTTGACTATGTCATCATCGGGTGACATGATTTCTCAACACAGGTGTCAACATCGGGGCAGTGGATTCCACTCCTTTGTCAGACGTGCTTTGTGGGATCGACGGCACAGGGTTGATGAACAACATTTTTTATTTTTTTTCAGAGGGTGGCGTCGTGATCCACGTCCAGTCGTATGGCTGCACAGAGTTTGTGCCAGATAAGGGCATGAATTTCAACCACCTGTGGGCTTTGAACCCAGGGGGAGTGATCCGCTGCTTATGGAAAAACATCGTTTGTATTATGGCTACAACAGAGATTTATCCTCACGAGCTATCGTGTCATGGCTTGTGCCCCACCTCTGTTGTCGCATGATAACTAGTCACCTCTGCCACCTCCTATTGCCAATAGCAATGCGTGGAGTTCATGCAGATTGTGCTGCATCTAAAATTTAGCGCCTAATGATCAAATCTAGAGACGCATTAGAAAAAAATGGCCTGAACAGGAAATGCTATGGTTTGATACTGCCGTTGAAAAAATCAAATTAAGGATGAAATTTGGGCATGCATTGATACTGCCACCAGAAAGCCAAACAAGCCATGGAGACCAAAAATGTAGCGATATCTGCTTCGTTGGCTCACCGTCAGAGGGCAACGACCGAGCTGTTGATTCGCCCCAACCAGACTACGCCACTGAATGCATCTTTGAGTACGACAACGCCCACCCACTCAAAAGCGACATTGGCTTCAACGGATTGCTGGGGAAGAACAAAATGCCTCGGGGGTCCTCACCTCAGAAGGGGTGTTGTTGTTCTTCTATTTCCCATCTATTGACAGAGAAACGATGACAGCAGGCAGCCACCGCTTCTGCTGCGGGCTCATCATCTTCATAAAATCCCTATCAAAAAAAAAAATTGAATGACTGCTATTTTACCACTACGCACCATGGGAGTCATTATACTCTATGGAATTTAGACATTCTGAGCCAAAAATCTCTCCCAACTCTCGATCCAAAAAAAAATAGATCTCTCCCAATGCTCTTCAATCCTTCGCTAAACTGCTGGTGCCGCATCCCCCGCTACGCTCTACGGAGGCACCGATGGGCTTAGCAACGCCTCCGTGCAAGCCCTGAATATGCCACAGGAAAATGCGTGGCACCTCGGTCACATTTTACATGACGTTACTCAGTCTCCTGCCTCTCAACGAGATGCATGCATCAAAAATCTTCTATGTCTTCATCGTCGTAGATCAATGTCTTCGATGAGAACGGAGCCAGTATCACAGTTGATATCAGATCTGGAAAGCTGGCAGTGAATCTTCTGTACATATTTGTTACAGATCTAGTTCTACGTCGACGTCTGCTTCTGCTTCGGAAGGCGGCCGATAGCAGTAGGAAAAATGCCCTCAAGTGCCTTACGCCTTTCAATCTCAAGGAACACCGTAACCCGCAGCCGAAAGGCGAATACATCTGTGCAAAACTGCCATGCATCTCTGAGTTATCTGCCTACTTTCATGATTCATCTAAAAAAAAATTGACCAAACCCTTATGCAAGCAAGATCTGACCAGGAGGGAATATGAACTGAGATTTCATGATCTTACGTATTTCAACACCATAAAAAAAAATTGAAAAAATTTCCCAAACTTTAAAAATTTTTACCATCTGGTTTCTGATCCATCAAATGATGGAGAGCATACTCCCTCGGTAAAAAAATTAAAAAAAATAGGGAAGAAATAAAAAATCATGGGGAGGGAGGATTTCCATGAGGGAAATCCCCCCTCAGGGGTTTCACAGGGCAGGGAAAGCCTACTCTGATACCAAATGTTAGGAGGGATCAAATTGAAGGGATTATTATTATTGATAAAAATGGTTACCTCCTTGAATTACGAGGCCAATGGTCACAACAGGAACCACACGCATCAAATTTGACGATTCGAACATCAAAAACCACCCACCACAATAAACAAAAAGAACTTTAAAACCCGCAGCTAATCTGAACTGGCAATTTTGTCTACAACTCCGTCAAATTCCTGAAAAAAAAAACTATGGAAAATAAAATGACAAAATCCAGGACAAATGGTAGGCAATAAGGAAATCGAATTCAATGGCATACTCGATGGCATCACAATAGTTTAACCAATTTGACAGCTTGGTACTCTACGATCTAAGCGATAGCAACTACAACCTGGTCTTCTCTCAACATTGTTATTTTTTGTCTACAACATTGGGTGTTTTCTCCATACACATCGGTAACCACATCTCCTTGATCTAGTTGTACACCACGACCTTTATTAATGCAAGTTGTTGTGTTATGTATTTTCATGTGAGCTTATCAGCAATATCAGGGGGGTGTTTGTCTGGCACTGATCTCTTCTTCAAAACCTTAATCTTCGCAGCAACAATCTTACTGTATATCTGCCTTCATCCTCAGAGCAGTTATCTTTGCAATCTTTACACAGTTCCAGCAATCTGTTGTAGGAAATGCAGGCGTCTGGTATACCTTGCAGCTTTCCGTTCATACCCTCTAATTGCACAAATCTCAATATTTTCGCTCTCTCTTCCCTAGATATCTGATATTTTACAGGAGGCTGGACATGGGGCAGGCTGAATCGATCCTTGACTCATTCAAAAATCAACCCTGGCTTCCACCTCAAGCAAAGGAATTTCAACGACAAATATGGCGACAGTGTTGGGCCTAGGTCAGCCGAAAACCTTACAGGTGCAGGTCAATCAAAATCAATACAAAATCAAACAATAGCAACATCATCAACACTTGCGACATCCAAAAAATGTGCAGTTCATGGATTCTCCACAAAAGCATCACGGGCAATCTGTACTACAAAATTATCCCTTGAATCAAAATTATTCACAACAAACCAACATCCCTCATCATAGCAGCAACATCTTCAGTTTGGGCAACATATTCTCTTTCATCAACCCATACAATATGAAGTCCATTCCCAACCTTCGTCTCAATCACCAACGTTGCATCATCAACAAACATTACAGCAGTTACACCAACCACCAAGGCAGGCTGCATCTCTGACATAGCAACTTGGGAGCATTGTTCTGCTGAAAGCAGGAGGAGCTACACCATGCTGATGACACCATTCAAGAACGGCAAGAGCGGCCTATCATCGTCGTTCGCATCTGACGAGTTCGTGGTGCCATAGCGAAGCTGTAGGCCTATAATATGGTCAACGAGGGCACCAAGAAGTAGGACACACTCAGGGCCATGAGCAGAAATGTTCTGATTCGGGCCCCACTACATCGATCAAATCATCTCTGAGTGGAGCATTTTCGTCAGCAACATTTTCGGCTCGCCAGCCACATCCAAGAGTATAATTTAATGAAAATCTATCTTTGCCAAGCAAAAATTCTGGCAGTGCGGATAAAACTCAGGATCGTCTGTCAATCTCGAGTAGCGGTAGGCCACCAACTGCACTTAAGTGCCACCACGTGCTCTGAATCGTGGGCCCCTTTAACACGAACTTCCCCATTCCATTAGAAAATACATCGCATAAAGACAATATTGCGGCATACCAACTATTCATATCAAATGAGCCATGATTTGGTATCCAATGTACATCAACGGAAAAAAAAAAAACTAGAACGCTCCTTTCTCCTTCTACCGCCATGGATGACGATCACATTCATTTGCACTTTCCTGCAAGGGAATTTTAACACACGACGGCCGCTACGTGCAGTACAACATCTTTGGGAACTTGTTCGAGGTTTCGGCCAAGTATGTACCGCTCATACGACCCATTGGCCAGGGTGCGTATGGCATTGTCTGCTCAGCAGCGAACTTAGATACGGGTGAGGAAGTTGCTATTAAGAAAATTGGAAATGCATTTGATAATAGAATAGATGCAAAGACGACCGAAGCCCACGTTGGAGGTCATATCGGAGGACCTACTGCTGCTCCACACCAAAGACGATGAGTAGAGGGAAACCGTCATGAAGAAAAAAAACTACAGATCACTATCTACAATCACTATTAGGAAAGTTGCTGTAAAAAAATGCAGATCACTATCTACAATCTCTGTTAGGAAAGCTGCTGTAAAAAATTGTAGATTACTATCTGCAATCTACGACACTGCACGAGCTACGAACAGCCAAATAGAGCCAGAATCGGCTTCCAAATCAAGCTGCAGAAAACTTATGAGAGCCGACCAGTTGTGAACATCATTCTCTTCTCTATTGCAAAAATAACAGAGCTCCCCCAAAAAAATGGCTGAAAAAAAATAGGCATACATAGGCAGTCATTTTTCTTAGACTTTCTAGTTTCTGATCCATCCTATGGATGGAGAGCATACTCCCTCAGTCAGAAAAAAAATTTGGGAGAAAAATGAAAAAATGGAAAAATAGGAAGAAAATGAGGAAAAATGGAGGAGGGAGGATTTCCATGAGGGAAATTCCCCCTCAAAGGTTTACACAGGGTAGGAGAGCGACTAGGCTCTGATACCAGATGTTAGGAGGGAAAACTCAAGGGATTAATTATTCATAAAAATAAGTTACAATATATAGGCATAAGCCTATATTCAACACATGACACTTGTCAAGTGAAACTGACAAGTGTCAAGGTGAAGACATAGTGCACTTTAACTCTAACAGAAAAATCATTATCAAATCAAAACAAAACAAAGGGGAAAAAATCATTAGAGAAATATCAAAACAAAAGGGAAAAAACCAATTAGAAAAATATTAACATTGTGTAAATAGTTTTGAAAACTTTGGTCTACTATAATCTTCACCTAGGATTAGAGAAGAGGAGAGGTTTTATGATTTTTTGGCAACATTTTGGAAAGAAGTAGCTACACTATTAATCATTATATGCTAGATTTAAAAACTAGTAGCTACACCAAATGGAACAAAAAGTACAACTATTTGTAGGGTGTATCGTGTAAAAGAATCCATTGTATCATTTGAAAGAAAAAAATAGAGTTCTATGAAAAAGGAGAAAAGCACATGAAGAACATAAAAGGACACATACTAACTTACAAAGGTACAGAGGAGAGGGTTTGTTGTTTGATGGCAACATTTTAGGAGGTGAAGAAGTATTCCCTTCGTGTGAAGTGTTGTGTGTAGGTTTTGGAGTGGCCTATGGGTTATAATGAGGGCCCTTCTATAGCCCCCTTTGTCCCCCACCCTTAAGAAATCATTTGCAAATATAGTTAAAAGGAAACAAGACATGGAGGACATCCTGTTTAGAGACTCAAATCTTCATTCTATTTTTTATAGAGCAGCCAAGAATACAAAGAAACAATCATACCAGGCAAGGGTTAATGGTTGCATCCCACAAGAAACACTTCATCTTAAACTAGTGATAGATCAAGCTGAAGGGCTACTAACAATGAAGTTGAAGGGTTGGCTATCAAGCAAGGTTCTCTTAATGGTTGGGAGAATGGAGTTAAAAAGATCATTGTCGATTTGGACTCACAAATTATGGTAGGACAGGGCTTCTAGATATTATAATAAGTTTCAAACAAAGGCTTGAACATTATGATCCAAATTAATTTCATATAATTTGAGGATGTCATCCTAGTCTATGTTGATAGACAAAATAATGCAATGATTGGTAGTGAATATCAGGTTGGATACATGCTAAATTCTAATCAAGATAGGGACACTTATAAATGGCTAAATATCAACCAAATGGTTCTTAGTTTGACCAATAAAGACTTATATAAGGAGGAGGATCAATGGAGGATGAACAATTATTTGTCAAAGTCTAGAGTCCATTAAGGCTTATGGGTCAATGGAGGATGAACAATTGTTTGTTGGGTTTTTTTTACCTCTTGCAACACTCTTTGGGCCCTTTTTGGATAGGGCCTATCAAACCTGTTAGGTTACTTAGGATCAACATAAAGCAAAAAATAGGATCAAGCTAAGAGTATCCACTCCTTAGATCATACTCATTTTTTTGTTATTTTTGAGACTATCAAACTTGTTAGGATACTTGGGATCAACATAAAGCAAAAATAAGATCAAGTCATTTTTTTTTTGTTATTTTTGGAGATGTTATTCAGTTTTTTTTGTTATTTTTGGAGATGTTATTCCAAATTTTATTTGGATTTTAGTGCTTGCCAAAAGTAATTTTATTCTTTCTATATTAATAAAAACTTTTACCTTTTCAAAAAAACTAGTAGCTACACCAAATGGAGGTGTAGAGGAACTACAAAAGATGAACATAAGCTATAACCATTCATAGGGAGCATTGTGTACAAAATATTGAATAGAATCTCATCTATTTGTAGGAAGCATCGTGTAAAAGAATCTATTGTCATTTAAAAATTTGTTGTAGTATTTGCAAGAAAATATTAGAGTTCAATGAAAAAGGAGAGAAACACATAAAGAACCTAAGAACACTAAGTAGTCCAAAGAACACTATGTAATCCAAAGAAAGTCCTTGATTGATCCACTTCAAAACACATATGAGTTGTAGTAGATGGTAGTGGCAAGCATGAAAGTTAGATTGTGTATTTTTCTCAAAGAATTCAATATGGTTTTAGAATACCATGAGAATATCATGGAGCACAAGTCTAATATATTTTACTCGTTCAATTGATTATGAGTGAGACTGGTCTATTATCTGTATATATAATATCTACTAGCATTATTTTACACCTTAGCTATACACCAAGAATTTTGCTAGCCAATGGTATGGTATCAAGACCTATTCCCCTAAAATTTTGGGATTTACACCACAATATTAACATCGTATAAAAATAATGAGAAGTTAAGACTTTGAACTTGATGTTAAAACTTGTTAAAACTCTTAGGTGAAAATGAACTCAATGAGAGATATAGTAAAATCATGTAATCTATTATTTGATTTTATTATGAAATATTTTGGATGTATATTTTGATTTTATTATGAAACTTGTCAGAATAAAAATGTTTGAAATTGAGAAGGTAAATTCACGATCCAGAAGAAACTGGAAATATGTGCTCAAATATAAATTTTTGAGGTATATAAAGATAAAATTAACAATGCATTGTGATGGTACAAAGGCAAAATCAGAAACCTTTGCTAACATCTTGCAAGCATTCTCACATTGTGTCATCAAAAAAATTCCTTGACTGGTCTAGCTCATATGTAGCAAGTGGCAGGTGTTAAATTGTGTTTTTTCCTCAAATAATTTAAGATGGTCTTAATAGACCATGACAATATCATGGGGCACAAGAAATATATATAATGTATTTCACTTGTTCAATTGATTGAAAGTGACACTGATCTATTCTCTATATATACTAGTATTTTTTATGCCTTAGCTATACACCAAGAATGTCCCTAGCCACTGATCTATTCTCTATTATAATATCTACCAGAATTTTTTTACACCTTAGCTATAAACCAAGAATATCCCTAGCTAATGGTATGGTATTAGGATCTAGTCCCTATATTATTAAAACTCTTAGGTATCTTATTAAAAATCTTAGTTGAAAATGAACTCAAGGAAAAACTAAAAGATACAGTAAAATCATGCAATGTATATTCTAATTTTATTTCTTGGATGCATATTTTGATTTTATTATGAAATATTTTGGATGTATATTTTTATTTTATTATGAAAGCTATCAAAACCAGACTATTTGGAATTGAGAAGGTAAATTCACAATCCAGAAGAAGTTGGAAAAAATGCACTCAAATATGCATTTTGAAGGTATATAAAGTCAAACTTAGCAATGCATTTCGATGGTACAAAGAAAAAATAAGAAACCTTTGCTAACATCTTGCAGAAAGACTAAATGCAGACAAAAATCAACCCAAAATCCAACAAGCTTGGATAAATAAAAGAATTTAGATATAAAAACGAGTTGTCTTCAAAACATCCAAGAAAAAAATAAATAAAAAAGGAAAAAAAAAATTATTCTATTCTTCATCAAAAGAAAGTCGAAAAAAAGAACATGCTTAAAAAAATATTATAAATATTATAAAGGAATTCTCATTTCCATTACACTCCCTCGTAGAGCTCCCTCTTTTGTAAAAGTAAAGTTAGTTTTGTATAATATAGAGATCTAATATCTCCACATCGACATCAAACAATATGAGAATCACATTTTTAGAGAATATATGTATCTCTTCAAAATTAGAAGGTTAAAGTTTGATTTTTTTGATTCTCAAGGTGAGAACATCATAGTTGTTAGTTGTTTTATTTTCTCTATTTTCAAGGTGAGATCTCAGTGTCACTACGTAGTTATGAGTTCGATTACCTTTATTCATAGGAATGACTAGATTGAGTAAAGCCTACTAACAAGCTATTGTGCCCCAATTTTTTCAGATTATTTATGTATCTCTTCTAAATAAGAAGGTTAAAGTTTAATTTTTTCTATTCTCAAGGTGAGAACATCATAGTTGTTTGCTATTTTATTTTCTTTATTTTAAGGTGAGATCTCAGTGACACTACGCAATTACAAGCCTAATTCCCTATATTATTTTAAATGACTGCACTGATAAGGTGAGATATCAATATCACTACGCAATTACGAGTCTAATTTCTTATATTCTTGGGAATTACTAGACTAAGAAAATCCTACTAACAAATTATTGTGCCCCAAGTTAAGAATGGGATACAAGTTTATGAGTTTAATGAATTAATATATAATTTTTAATATGAAGCCTAATTGAATTACTAGATATTCAAAATATTTTGGTTAAGAATGGGGTACAAGTTTATGAGTTTGATGAATTAATATATAATTTCTAATATGAAGCCTAATTGAATTACAAGGTATTAAAAAAACATGCCCTTTTCTCTATAAATGTTAATCTATAATTTTTGCCAAACATAAAGAATGACCCCTAATGAGTATCTGCCAGACTAGAAAAATGACTAAAAAGTCTTGTGACAAGCTATGAATTAATGATTAGGAAAAATAAATCATACTAGAATTTTGAATTTTTTAGAGTACAACTTGAGAAAACTAGGCTATTACTAAAATAAATAAATATATCATAAAATAAAAATTGCAGAGCTAATTTTGTATTCGATATTCATTGCAATGAATACAAATTTTACTCTACCATCTAGAGAACATGAACTTACATAAAAATAAGACTCATAATACTTTGGTCATTAATTTTTCTAGAGAGCATTAAATAGGCATTAAAGCTACTGCATAAGGACAAGCAATAATTAAAGCACCTCATAAGCCCCTAGTTTGAATTTCTATGAAAATTGTGCACCAAAAGAGATCAAGAACCTCCAATGTTTTCATAGGAGGCAATTTTTGCAGATTCCTACAACCTTTGAGATGGAGTTTAGTGAGACTATTTGAAAAATAAAAGTTTACTAGATTGTAACTGATGTTGGAGTTCAGTGAGACTTTGAAAAATGAAAATTTACTAGATTGTAACTGATGTTAACTTTCAACTTTGTAACATTGGCAATTAGAAATGATAGCGCACTTTGAATGAAAAAATCCTCCAATTTTTCATAGAAGAAATATTGGGTAGTGTTTACATACCACTACAACCTTTGAACTAGATTGGCAATCTAGGAAGAATGATAGTGCACTTTGAATGAACAAGTACTCAAATGTAACAACCCAGGTATACTCACCTAGTTGTAAAAAACACAATTACAAAATTTTGATTTATCAATACACCCAAATTTATATTAGTACTCAGGCATAGATGTTTACACTTCAAGATATATATTACCACTATAGTAAGAATATTGAGTGCTCGAGAATGGCCAACTTCCCACAAATAACTGTCACTTATGAGACCCACCTTTTCCTACTCAATTTTTAGGTTATAGGCAAGGGGTTGCCCTTCTAGAGCCCATATCACCAGGAAGAATGGATGCATTAATCTCCCCATATCGTAGCATGGAGGACTAGATCTATAATATTATTCTTATCATAATGGTACATTGACCGAATTTTTAATTAATTGTTAAGCTTTTAGGCCCATGCTAAAGGTAGTGTAGCTATGTCAAAGCCTGATTATTGACCTTCATCTAAGGTATTATTAGGTTACGCCAATACTCTAATCACATCTCACTCTAGTAGGCCACTCTAAAATCCCATCAGTCATTAAAAAGATAATTTATAACATATAATTCTTGCTATGAAATAGATAAAAATTTATTATAACAACATAACATAAATTTTACAATTTTACATATTTTCATCTTAATGCAGGTCTGTTAAAAGGAAACGTTTACAAGGCAGAATATAAAGCATGGTAGCCTCATTCAGTTTTCCCTAATTTTAACTTAATAAATCTCCAAGATGCATCACATATCATCCCATTGAGCTTGTACATTTTGTGAAATTCTCTAAACACCACCCATGATGGCATGAGATAATTGGGTGAAGGTAATGGGTTAGCATGGCTCATGATATCTAATGCAAGAAAACTTCACACTCTAAATGCAATCGCTAGACTCGCAGTCAAGAAGTAGATATTGTATATATTTTTTAAAATTTACTTGTCTACTCATTAGTATACCAAATGATTTCATACACACCCAATTCAAATAATACCAGATATACCATATTTTGTTTATGTACAACATCACAAACCCTTTTTGAAGAAGAAAATAAAGCACACCAGTAATAATCATTCATGAAAATTTTATTTAAAAGAAAACAAAAGACCAACTAAATCGAACCTGCTTAACTCGATAACATAATAATAATTTTCCTCGCTCGATCTCCTTTTTTCTAAGATAGATACACACACTCACTTCTATACTTGTTGATAAAAGGATCTACGCAATTCCAAGGCATATCCCAACTTAGCTTGATATATCCTTTTTAAAGCAATTGGAAGCTTGTTTTATGTGACACGTAAGGCTTCTCATGCAAGAAACCAAAATTTTTTGTGGCGTCATATTTTTTCAATACATAAATATTATTGCCACTTATTAACTTATTTTGTATGTATTTAATTTATTACTAATGTTTTCTCTTCTCTATTTTTATAATATATATATATATATATATATATATATATATATATAAAGAAAATATTAGTATAAAATATAAACCTACACACTCAACATGCTAGACAAACTAATGCACATAATGCAATTATAAAAATGCAAAATCAGACAACATGCATTCACAAGCAGGATGCTCCTATATGCTTTTCATTTTGGTGGCTTCAATGTATCCACGAGCCATGGTGCATTAAGCATAACATCATATCCCACATTACCTGACGTTTTCAACCACTATCTCCCCTAGAGTGGGTGTTCTTATGGTCTAGTTCACTTGCTACGTATTGGTAACCTATACCTACATTCACAAAAACTTTTAGTAATATTAGATTCTTCTATAAAATGGTAAACAAATAGTAAGGATATTACATTATTCACCATCAAAATTTAACATAGTCCTTGTGTTAGTCGACATAATTTACAATATTCAAAATATACTTTATACATACAACCAACCATAATTTATGTATTAAATCAAAAGTTGCATTCATTATAATCATCAACATATCATAACATAAATCATAAATCCAAAATATATAAGTATTAAGATATCAAATATTCAAATTTTTATTTGAATGTTAAATTTCAAACAAAAATGGAAATTGTCTTTTCATTTCTACCACATCTTCCCATGTGGCATTCCTCTCTGAGTAGAGATCCCACTAGACTCTACACTAGTCAACGGTTCTTTTTCTTAACTAATTAGTCCTATATCCCGTAATTTTGAGAAGTTGAACCTCAATGAGTTGCGGGTTCAATGTTTGTAAATGAAAAACATCTAGTATATGATATGGGTGAGCTACATATTTACAAGCATTGAAGACACTATGGATATTAGACAAATTAGGTGGTAGAGCGAGTTTATAGCACAAAAATTTGCTCTAGAAATCATGAGGTTGCATGGTTTCCATTCATCTCTGATAGATATTCATGATTTACCTCTAAATTTTGGTAATCTTTGCACTAAGCATGGGACACAAAGCTTAATATCATCACAACCTATTATCTTAAGATGAAAAGGCAGACCAAGAGGTTCAATCAAGTGTTTGAGGATATGTTACGTATGTAATGTATGGACCATCAGAATAAGTGGAAGGATTATCTTATCCTGGTGGAATTTGCATATAATAATAGCTATCATACCACATTGGGCATGGCACCTTTTGAAGCCTTGTATGGGCGCAAGTGTAGAACATTTTAACATGGTACAATCAGGATGATCAAGAAATGATCGGTCATGATGCTGTAAAGAGAATGGAGGTCCAATTAAATGAAATATGCTAGCAACTTCAAGAAGCCAAGAGATATTCTAACCTAAAAATAACTCCTAGAGAGTTTGTTATTGGTGATAAGGACTTTCTAAGAATAAAACCAACCAAAAGCTCCATAAAGTATACCAAACTTAGCCTCATATTCACTACTCCATTTGATATCACTGCCAAAATTAATCCTATTGTATATAAGCTTGCCATGCCATCTAATTTGTCTAAGATTCATAGTGTCTTCCATGTGTTTCTACCTTTGTAATTATGCAGCTGACCCATATCATATACTAGATTTTTCTCATTTACAGACATCGAACCTACAGCTCATTGAGGTTTGACCTATCAAAATTCTAGAATATAGGACTAAGCAGTTAATAAAAATAATCATTGACCAGTGTAGAGTCCAGTGAGATCTCTACTCAAAGAGGAATGCCATATGGGAAGATGTGGTAGAAATGAAAAGACAATTTCCATTTTTGTTTGAAAATTAAAATTCAAATGAACATTTAAATATTTGGTATGTTAATACGTATATTTTGGATGTATGATTCATGTTATGATATGTTGATGATTATAATGAATGTAAATTTAAATTTAATATATAACTTACGTATGTTCAATTATTTTGAATACTATAGATTATGTTGACTAACACTGGGAATGTGTTAAATTACGGTGGGGAAGAATGTAATATCCCCACTATTTTTATACCATTTTTATGGAAGAATGTGATACTATTGAATGTGTTTGTGAATATAGGTATAGGTTACCAATCTGTAGCAAGTGAACTGGACCAAAATAACACCCACCCTGATGGAGACAGTGGTTGAAAATGTTAGGTAAGGTGGGATATGATGTCGTGCTTAATGCACCATGGCTCGTGGGTACATGGAAGCCCACCAAAATGAAAATCATATAAGGGCATCTTACCTGTGAATGCATGTTTCCTGTTGTTGCATTTCGATAATTGCATTATGTGCATATTTGATCTAGCACGTTGAATGTGTGTAAGTTTATATTTTATATTAATCTTTTCTTTTATTTATATATATATATATATAATTATAAATATAGAGAAGAGAAAAAATTAGTAATAAATTAAATACATACAAAATAAGTTAATAAGTGGTAATAAATGTATTAGAAAAAAATATGGCGCCACGACAAGTCTTGGGTGCTTGCATGAGAAGCCTTACATGTCACATAAAACAAGCTTTCAATTCCTTTAAAAATGATATATCAAGCTAATTTGGGATATTCTTTGGAATTGCATAGATCCTTTTCTCTGCAAGTGTAGAAGTGAGTGTGTTTTATGTCCTAGAAAAGAGGATATCGAGCAAGGAAAATTCTACTGTACAAACAAGATATGGTATATTTGGTAATATTTGAATTGGATGTGTATGGTCATTTGGTATAATGATGAGTAGACAAGTAAATTCTAAAATATATATAGTATCTACTTTTTCACTATGATTCTAGCGATTGCATTTAGAGTGTGAAGTTTGTTTGGACCCAATACGTTGCACCTAATTGTCTCACATCATCATGGGGTGTCCAGAGAATTTCATAAAATGTACAAAATCAATGGGATGATATGCAATGCATATTGGAGATTTATTAATTTAAAATTTAGAAAAAATAAATGAGGCAGTCGTGCTTTACATTTTACATTTTAAACATTTCCTTTTAACAGTCCTTCGTTAAGCCGAAAATGTGTAAAAATGCAAAATTTATGTTATGTTGTTATACTGAATTTTTGTTTATTTCATAGCAAGAATTATATATTATAAATTATCTTTTTAACGACTGATAGGATTTTTGATAGGATTTTAGAGAGGCCTACTGGAGTAAGAATGATTGGATTAAATTTTAATATTTTTCCTGTCAAATATGTGATGAATATTATGTTTGGTTTCTTTACTTTCGCTATAGATGGGATTTATTTTTCATCCATGGTATGTATTTTTAAGTTGGCATCCCTGCTAACAAATCCCTTTTCCATAGGAAACCAAAATCTATTGACGTAACTGTTATTGTTTTAGAGGAATCTCTTTGAAAATTAGAATACATTTGTTGTGGATTTTATTTTATAATAGAATGGTTCAATGGCTTGTTAAACTTTGAATCGTTGGTGATAAACTTGTTTAACAAGTCAATTAAATTTTTTAGTGATATAACAAAAACAATATTGTTTCGTGGATAGAGGACTATGCGAAATTTTTTTTGTGAAATTCATACTAGACCTCGTTTAGCGACAAGTAAACTGGATCTTCATATAACTTTTTTCCGATAAATTTTTTTCTTTGTGGACCAATATATGGGTTCGTCATATTTGTGTTATGTTGCAATGTAAATCAAGTCGAAGCCTTTAAAAATTTTATAGGAAAAAAAATAGAGATGAGTAGTCATCCTTATTGAAATAAAATAATATCACCAAGTTCCACGATGTCTTAGAATATTTAATATATGAATGTCGGATGTTGGGTGTCTATCGCTCAACATTGGAATTACTAAGTTGGAGTTTGCTATATCATTTGTTTATGGGCATAGTGTTAATAGCCATGTTTAATTAAAAAGGATATTTTAATCAACATAAGATAGGGCAGTTCGTAGATATCAAATCTAAATGTAATTTCTCTTGAGTTTCTTTGAAGGAAGTCATGATGTGCTCGAACATTAAGGCCCTATGTAAACATTGTTTTTTTTATAGCTTATTTCAAAGATAATACATATCAGTTTTTAAGTTTAGAAATTTTGGTAATGGAGAAAGCTTTATATAAGTTTTATAATGTTTTAGTTGATTTTTAATTGACATAAGACTACTCTTTTCTTTATATATGAAATTCATACTTTTCATAGATTAATTTAGAGTATTTAAAGAAATATTTTTTTTAGATGGCAGTTTACTGGTTTCATAGGTAAATGTACATATAGATAATGGTAGGGTTTAGCTCGTGTAGCAATAAATATTTAAAAGTTGCCATATTCCATTTTAAAATGTAGCTCTAGTTGAGTAGTCTTCCATTTTAAAATGTATCTCTAGTTGAGTAGCCTAAAAATCGAATAAGTGACCCTTTTAAAAAATGTGTACTTATTCCAAAATTAGAGTTTACCAATAGTATGAACCATAATTAATAAAACTAGATATTATAGTTTAATATCCAAATGTTGTAACAAGTTTTATTGTTATAAGATAGGGTAGCACTAATAATATCTGAGTTGTTATAGTATTATTTACATGCTAAAGACTATTCTTTTTACAATAAAGGATGTTTACATACGAATATATTTGAGACCTTTTTGTATATATTTAAATAAATTAGTGATCTTAAAATAAAAGAGCAAGGTTTACTTAGGAAATTTAATTGTAGATTGTATACTATTCAAAAAGCAAAATCTGCTATAAAAAAGTTTTAGATATTTTTATTAATATGTCCTCAATCAGAAATTCGTAATCCTAATATTCATAAGTATATGACCAATTCTCTAAAAAAAATCTATTATAATCCTTCGAGAAGGAAAAAATAAAACATCAAGAAGGATTACAGCACCATCGAGAAGGATGGTATCTCCACAAATATTCAAAAAAATAATATACCTAGATGGTCTTCGAGAAGGACTAGAATACACCCAAATTTGATAGTTCACAGTGGTGGCTATTGTGAATCGAGGACAATCATTCTCTAGCATTACGAGAAGCATTAGTGGATCTCATGCTATTGAGAGTAACAAATGATGAAATGGGATATTTTTCTAGGTTTTCGTACGAAGTAGTATGTGAGGGTTCTCATGAATCATTAACCAGTTGCAAAATTGCCACCAAGAACTCAAGACTAGAGAGATGATCCTTGGGGTTGGAAGGTCCAGTGGTAGATGGTATGGGTAGCATTACCATCAACTGATACATGGTCTGAGAAACCTGATTTGAAAGCTAGAGTATTGGTGGACCCTGATAACACCTTAGATGAAGGTCAATAATCAAGAATTGGCATAGCTACACTACCTCTAGCATGATACTAAATACTTAACCATGAATTAAAAATTAGGTTAGTGGACCATTAAGACAAGAATAGGATCATAAATCTAGTCCTTCATGCTATGATATGGTAAGATTAATGCATCCACTCTTCCAGGGGCTCTAGAAGGGAAACCCCTTTTCGAGAACCCAAAACTCGAGTAGGAAAAGGTGGGTCTCATAAATGGTAGTTAGTTACATGAAGTTGGCTATTCTCAAGCACTCAAGATTTTGACTGTAGTGGTAATATATCTTGGAGTGTAAACATCTATGCCTAAGTAGTAATATAAATTTGGGTATGCTTATGTCAATATATGTCATTTGTGTATTGATAAATCAAAATTTTGTAATTGTGTTTTTGAAAACTAGGTGACTAGACCTGGGTTTTTACAAATGGTATCAGAGCCTACGAAAACCCTAGGTTATAAAATTGAACTATTGAATCACCATGTGTGGTAGGGACCTCAAAAAGAGCAAGTGCTAATCTACAAGAGGATATTGCAAAAGTCCCGAGGAATGGACTATGATGAATCATGAGGGATTTGGAATGAGTACAAATAGCTGAAGTACCTCGATGTGTTATAAGAAAAGAGAAGGAGCCAATAGCTGCAAGAGAATTATGAGAACATGATAAGATTGATTCAGCTAACGCAAGAACAGTTGAATCAATAGAGGGAACAAATGGAGATGCAAAGGGATCAAATGAGTGAACATATGGAACAAAAGAGGGCTTAGATGTCCCAACAATAGGAAATTATTTTGCAATAATAGAAGGTAATTGAAAATATGACTAAAAGTAAGGAGTCAAAAAGGATAAGTGATTTTACTGAAGGATCTTCGAGTATGAAGGTTAGCATAGAATTGAAGAAAGAGATTAAGAAACTAGATATTTCCAAGTTTGATGGAAAGGGAGATGGTGAAATCCAAGTGAAGTTGAGGGGTATTTCTCTATTCAACCCCTTTGTGTAGAATCTAAAACTGCATGGGTAGTGGCTCACTTAACAGGATTGGTGGATGACTTACAAGAAAATGAGTTAGAAAGAAGCTACTAAAATCCCTTGGGATGTATTTGAGAGATAATTTAAGGATTTATTCCTTACACCACAATTCTACATTGATAAGTACATTGAATTCACCAACTTGCACCAACAGAATATGTCTATAATTGAAAAGTACATTGAATTCATCAACTTGCACCAACAAAATATGTCTATAATTGAATATTATTAAAGATTTGTCCAACTTTTGAAACATTCAACAGAGTATGATAAGTGAGAAGAGTTAAAAACACATAAATTTTTAATGGGATTCATACCGAAATTGGAACTCCTGTTGGCAAAATAAAACCCAAAAATTTTACACATGCTTGAATAATTAGCTAGAAAAATACAAAAGTTTATTACCAAAAAATTGAGAAGGAAGAACCTAAGAAAATAAA
The DNA here is from genome assembly GCA_028583015.1 of Wollemia nobilis. Lineage (NCBI taxonomy): Eukaryota > Viridiplantae > Streptophyta > Pinopsida > Araucariales > Araucariaceae > Wollemia > Wollemia nobilis. The sequence continues at coordinate 548,063 of JAQPPZ010003675.1, forward strand.
ATGCCTAGATAAGAAATATAGGGATGGTGGTCATTATAGAGGATATAATAGGAACAAAGGAAAATTTCAGGGTAATAAGGGATAGTCAGACATAAGGAATTAAAAATAAAATTGCACAGGCCTACATACCAGGAAAAAGGAAAGAAATAACTACCATCTATGAGACCCACATTTTCCTAATCGAGTTTTGGGTTCTCAAAAAGGGGTTGCCTCACAGAGTGGATGCATTATTCTCCTTGTTTCACAACATGGAGGACTAGATATATGATCTTATTCTTGTCATAATGGTCCATTGATCTAATTTTTAATTCATGGTTAAGCCTTTAGTCCCATGCTAGAGATAGCGTAGCTATGTTAGTCCTTGATTATTGACCTTCATCTAAGGTGTTATCATGGTCCGCCAATAATTTGGCTTCAAAACCATGTATATCATACCCCGGTTGATGGTAATGCTACCCATACCATCTACTACTAGACCTTCCAATCCCAAATACTAGCTCTCTAGTCTTGATTTCTTGTTGGCAACTCCATAACTGGTTAACGATTCATGAGAATCCTCACGTACTACTTTGTACGACAACCTATAATGATGTCCCATTCCATCATTCGTTATTCTCAATAGCATGAGATACACTGATCCTTCTGGTAATGCTAGAGAATAGTTGTCCTTGACTCACAATAGTCTCTATTGTGAACTATCAGTGTTGGGTGGATGCTAGTCCTTATCGAAGAGCATCTAGGTATATTATTTTTTTGAATATGTGTGGAGATACCATATTTCTCAATGGTGTTGACATCCTTATCAATGTTTTATTCCATCCTTATCGATGGTGTTGACATCCTTCTCGATGTTTTATTCTATCATTCTCAATAGATTATAATAGCCTTTGTTGTGAGCATTGGTTGAGCACACATTAATAAAAAGATCTGAAACTTCTTCATAACATATTTTGCTTTTTGAATAGCATACAATATAAAATTAAATTTTCTTAAGTAAACCTTTTCATATTAATATTTCTTACTATTTTATTTGAAATAATATAAATATATATGAAAAGGTCTCAAATATATTCGTATTAATTTTTAAAAATTCTAGACCATGTAACCATTCTTTATTGTAAAAAGAATATTATTTAGAAAAAAAAAGTTTACAACGTAAATAATATTATAACAACTCAGATATTATGAGTCCTACGCTATCTTATAACAATTAAACTTGCTACAATATACAAATATCTTTGGTTTAGATATTAATCTATAATTTGTAGTTCATACTATTGGTAAAATCTAATTTTGGAATAGAGATTTTCTAAAAGGGTTACATATTTGATTTTCATACTACTTTACTAAAGCTACATTTTAAAATAGAATATAGCAACATGGTAATGCTTTCAAATGTTTATTGCTATATGAGCTAACCCCTACCAATATGTACATTTACCTATGGAACCAGTAAACTACCATCTAAAAAAAATTGGTTCTTTTAATACTCTAAATTAATCTATGAAAAATATGAATTTCAGCTATAAAGAAAATAGTAGTCTTATGTGAACTAAAACATTATAAAACATTATATAAAGCTTTCTCTATTATCTAAATTCCTCATTTGGCTTTTTGATCAAACTTACAAACTAATTTGTATTATCTTTGAAATAAGTTATAAAATAAACAATGTTTACATAAAACCTTAATTTTGGAGCACATTATGACTTCCTTCAAAGCAACTCGAGTAATTATAATTATATTTCATATATACAAACTGCCCTATCTTATGTTGACTAAAATCTCCTTTTGAATTAAACATGGCTATTAACGCTTTGCCCACAAACAAATGATACCACAAACCCCAACTTAGTAATTCTGATGTTACACGATAGGTACCCTACAACCGAGAATTAAATATTAAAGGTTATAAGACAACGTAGAGCTTGGTCATATTATTTGATTTCAAGAAGTATGACTACTCAACTCTAATGTTTTTTCTATAAAATCCATAGACTTCGGCTTGATTTACATTGCAACACAACACAAATACAATGAACCCATCTATTGGTCGAAGAAAACTAGAGGATAAAATCTTTATCCACACAAAAGATATTTTTTTTGCTCAAAAAATAAGATTGGTCATAATTTTATATTAAGTAAATATGAGATTACATTCTTAAAATGCATCTTTGACATTTTTCAAAATATCAATAATAAGACCATAAAATCCAACAATAGGATTTTATTAAAATCTAGAACGATCAAAAAGTCAAAGATAAATTAAAGATAAATAGTAGAACATTCAACAAGACCATAAAATCCAACCAAAAGATTTCATTAAACTCTAGAACTATCAGGAAAGTCAAAGATAAATTAAAGATAAATAAATATATAAAGATGTGTTGGTCTAAAGTAGAGTGTTCATCAAGACCATAAAATCCAACAAGAAGATTTCATTAAACTCTAGAATGATCAAAAAAGTCAAAGATAAATAAATATTTAAACACAGGTGGTGTAAAGTAGTGTTCAACTATTTACTTAATATTATGTGATTGGTGGAATTCTAGCTCTATCAATACAAGAAAATACAAGAAGCGATGCAGTTATCTTAGAACACTGTCATTTGTCTTTGTATTTAAAAAGAGATATAAAAATAAAATAACATGTGTACATGTTATGAAATTATATAAAGTCATATTTCTGCTGAAACCAACCATTCTATAAGCAAAACCAATAAATTTAGGTTTTAACAACACCAAATTTTTTTTACTGCAAAGCTATATTTGCATATTTAAAGCTAATAAATTTGCACAATTCATAGCCATATTGTGTGAAAAAAGAAACTAATTTCATATATGGGGTTAGAAAATCAATGAAAACCAATTAATCCATGGAAATCATGCAGAATGCACACTCCATTTTCTCATCATCTTCTTGATGAGCAAGGTGCAACCAAAGTATTGTCATTGTTGTCAACACAGTCAGGTTGATCAGTTGATGCAATGGACAGGAATGGATAGGAGTTGATTGATGAGCAAGGTGATGGACAGGAGTTGATTGATGAGCAAGGTGTAGCCAAAGTATTGTCATTGTTGTCAACACAGACAGAGGATCGGTTGATGCAATGGACAGGAGCACAAAAGTCATTAGATAGATCGGTTGATGAAGTGAACAAGAGTTCAGAGATCATACAGAGCATGTACAATGATTCTCCAAGAAGACAGAAGTGGCCCATATGCAAAAGCTCAAAGAAAAAGACAAGTAAGAAAAGTGTCGCGATATCGCGACATGTTGAGCAAGCATTTGTCACGATATCACGACATATCGGAGGAGAGAGAAAATACAGGAAACTATCGCGATATCACGACATGATCGAGAGAGAGAAAGAAAACTGTCATGATTTCATGACATGTTAGAAGAGAGAGAAAGAGGAGAGAAAAATATGTCACGATTTCGTGACATGTTGAGCAAGGAAGGAAAACTATCATGATTTTCGTGACATGTAGAAAGGCAAGGAAAACCGTCATGATTTCACGACATGTTGAAAGCGCAAGGAAAGCTATCATGATTTCGTGACATGTTGGAAGAAAGAAGCCAAGTGGAAAAACTGTCGTGATTTCGCGACATGTTCGAAGAAGAAGCGCATGGAGGAAAACTATCATGATTTCGTGACATGTTTGGAGAGAAGGGCAAAGAAAACTGTCATGATTTTGTGACATGTTTGGAGAGAAGGCGCAAGCAAAGAAAACTATCATGATTTCATGACATGTTTGAGAGAAAGCTTGCAAGGAAAAGTGTCACGATTTCATGACAATCTGCAAGAGAGGCAGTACGGATGAAAATGTGTCACGATTTCGTGACATGTTTGAGAGAAAGAGCTTGCAAGGAAAAGTGTCACGATTTCACGACAATTTGCAAGAAGGATGGTACGGATGAAAAAGTGTCACGATTTCATGACATGTCGAGTTTACGATCCAAAGGGAAGAAAAGCGCCAAGGAGGAAAAGTGTCACGATTTCACGACAGCAGTAGAGAGGAAGACTCGAAGGATGAAGTGTCACGATTTCATGATAGAAGCAAAAGAAAAGGCATGGAAGCAGAAGTTTCATGATTTCATGACAAATTCAAGGAGGAAGAGCTCAAAGGAAAAGTGTCATGATTTTATGACATGTTCCATTTCGCGAGCAAAAGGCAGAAGAAGACAAGGAGCGAAAGTGTCACGATTTCACTGACATGTCTTTTATGTGCTTGAAAGAAGAGTGTACGAAAGAGAAAGTGTCATGATTTCGTGACATGTTCATTTTTCACGTGCAAGGAAGAGAAGAGGTAAGAGGAAAGTGTCACGATTTCATGACATGTCCATGTTTTCGCTAGTGCAAGCGAAGAAGAGTGTACGAAAGCGAAAGGTGTCACGATTTCGTGACATGTTTCATTTTGTGGTTGAAGCCAGAGAAGAGTACAAGGAGCGAAAGTGTCACGATTTCATGACATGTTCCGTTTTACTAGTGCAAGCGAGAAGAGGGCAAGAAGGCAAAAGTGTCACGATTTCATGACATGTTATGTTTTCACTGGTGCAACTACCAAGAAAAAGTCAAAGAGAAATGTCGTGATATCACATGTTTAAAAAAAATAAAGACAGTTGTAGAATAAATTCATGCAGCAAGATAAAATGAAGAGTTAAGCAGAGTCAGAACTATAGTTGTAGGGGGTGTTGCAAAGACAATCATGTAGTTAAATAAGAATAGTGAACTGAAGTAATTACGGTAGTTACAAGGGCAGTTACAGTGACAGTAAACAGAAGTCATTACTGTAGTTACAAGAGCCATTACAAAGAAATATCATGCAGCAGTGGTTACTGAAAGTCATCAGAAGAAGACCAAGAGTTGGACAGAGAAACGTAACAAAGAACCGCTCTATTAATAAGGTTGCATGTGAGAATAAAGAAGTCGTTACTATTAATAGGCTGCATGCACGAATATGGAAGTTAAGAATAGAAATAGAACATCGTTATAAAAGGAGATTTGCATGAAGTAGTGAGGTTGAGCTCCGTGCAAAAATAGAGAGCATTGTTGTGAGGGGAAAAGAGTCGTCGGATAGTGAGATAGTGTTGCGGGCTGTAAGAGAGCTGTAAGTGAGAAGAGAAAGCCGAACACAGGGGCTGAAAGAAAGCAGCAAGAGTGAGCCATAAAATAGTTGATCTTTGTGCGGTAAGAGAGTGTTGTGCTCTGAACGGGGTGATAGAGCAGTGTGTTGCTGTATAGAGGGATAGTGCTGTGGGCTGTTAAAAAGCTAGAAGAATGTTGTAAGAAGTACAGAGCTGTGAGAGCTGCAAGAGTAAGCTATAAGAAAGGGTTGTAAGTGTGCAATAAGTAGAGCTGTAAAAGAGTGTATGCTTCCATGAGATTGATTTGAGTTAAGATAGACCAGTGAGGGTCTTGTAACACAGAAGGCATTTTTATGTCAATCAAGATTTAAAATAGAAATCCAAGTTGGTGCTTGGAATCAGGGGTTGGTGCTCCTTCCTGCTCTTCTAGTTGGTGCTGGTAAATTAGGGGTTGGTGCTCCTTCCAGTGGATGCTGGTAAATTGATTGTAAAGTTGGTGCTTTGCAATGGCTGGATTTGGATGGGAGTCCAAGCAGTCTATTTTGAGGAGTAGCCAAAACTGGTGAACCTCGTTACATCTTGTGTTATGTGATGCTCTCTTGTGGTACTTGTTGTTTCTGGTTTTAAGCTTTCATTGTTTTGGCTTTAAGAGTTAAAGTTTTAAGTTTTAAATAGTTGCACTGATTCACCCCCCCTCTCAGTGCCATTGTAAGACTAACAATTGGTATCAGAGCCAAGTTCCTAGTTCAGGCTAAATCAGTCAGGGTTGATCTTGGATTAGTACACAATGGGTAAGAAGAATAGATCCTCCTCCAAAAAGGCATCTCAGCCAGTTTTAGTTCATGTGGAAGAGAAAACTGAACTAGAGAAGGTAGAAGAAGTGAACTCTGAAGTATGCAATGAAAACACTGAAGAAGAACAGGAATGTGATGAAAACCTTGAGGCTGAGGCTGAAGTATATCTAAGAGGTGAGTTGATCGCTGCACTTGAAGAGTTGGGTTTAGAAAGGAAAAAGAACAAAAGAATGTCCAAGAAGTTAGAAGAATATGGGGATGAGATTGAAGATCTCTTCCTACAAGTTCAAAAGGCCAAGAAATCAGAAGAAGCCTTGAAGACACACCTGGATGATGTATGCAACACAAGTGAAGAGGAATCTAACAAAGTTATTGTTGATCTAAAGCTGCAAGTAGAACAGTACAAAAGGATTGAAGATATTCTCAGGTCTCAAATCAATGAGAAAGAGACTGTTTGCTGCCAACAAGAAGAAGAGATTGTTTCATTGAAGAAACAAATAGAAGAGGCCAATATAAATCTCAAATTTGAGAAGAGCACAGAGTTACTAGATACAATGATAAAGCAACAAAGAAGCTCCACGGCTAAGTTTGGTCTTGGATATGAAGCTGAACAACCTTCATCTTCCAAAAATGCAGAGAAGAAAAAGTTCACAGTTGAAGGATCAAAGCGAGAAAAGTCTGAAGTTGAACAACCCTCATCTTCCAAATATGCAGAGAAGAAGAAGTTCAAGGTTGAAGCTAAATCTTCAAAAGGAAGAAAGCATCAAAGAAGATCTACAACAAAGCAACCACAACAAAAGAGGTTCTCTCACTCTCACTCTTTTAATAATAATGCTTTTAATGGCTATTGTTCTAAATGCAACTGCTATGGTCACAAGGCATTTTATTGTGGACAGAATAATAGATCAAAGAGTTATGCTGATAAAAACACATCTGCTTTCCTGAGTGAACACCCTGTGCAATGTTTTAAATGTAATGGCCATGGGCACATAGCAAGGTTTTGTCCAAGCACTTATGTATCCAATCTAAGGCAAGACCATAGATTTCATCAGACACACAGAATGCAATACAGACAGGGAATAAAACATGTGCAATGTTTTAAATGTAATGGTCAAGGGCACATAGCAAGGTTCTGTCCAAGCACTTCTGTATCTAATCTAAGGCAAAACCCTAGATTTCATCAGACGCAAAGAATGCAATACAGACAGAGAATAAATCATGTGCACAACAGAAAGGAAAATAATCATCCATCAAGGATGCACAAGAGACAACCCCGCAAGAGAAATGGTCAAGTTCACGAAAAGGTTCAGAATAGGGTTGCAGGTGAAAACCTTCAGCCTAAGTTCAAGAAATACTGGAGAAAGAAAGAAGAAAGGAATTCGTGTCTCCTTGGACAGAAGGAGATTACTCCTCTACTGCATTAAGCAGCTCCAGGTGGCACATCCTCAGGGGGAGCAATATTAAAGTTTTATTTTAATGCTCCTATGTATTTGTTTGGTTATCTGAGGATGAAAGGCAAGTAGTCGGGTTATTGTCGTATAGTTGTTAAAGTGTGTTTTCAGTTCATGCAGTGGTTTGTGGAGGTGCCGTGAAGGGTAGTGATTGAATTGAGAGTCGTCACCATTGGTAGTATTGCTTATGTCATTGTTGTTCTGTTGATGGTTCTTACTGCCACTGTTCATAGCTATGGATTATAACAGTTCAGATTGTTTTTGTTTAATGAAAGAATGCTTGCCCTAGCTACGTATTTGTGTTTCGATAATAGCAGCATGTATTTGTTCGACGCTTTGATGTGAAGATTGTCAGATCTTTCATGACGCCTTGGTGAATATAGTTAATTCACAGACAGTTTCATTTTAACTATTGATAAAATGCCAATCCAAGGATAAGAAGTATGAGGCTGAGTAAGGTGCACTATGGTTGGCCATAAAGTGTTTGACAAAATGTCTTCTCCTGATTTGCATAGTTGAAAGTAAGGTGTGATCTGCAGTAACTATAGAAAACTCAGATCAGGTAGTAAATATAAAAAGGAATTTGGTTGTGTTGCAGTACAGTGTTTGATGCTTGCACAGAGTTGGCAGTAAAATTGCGGTGTTGGTAACAGGTTGAAGAACTATTCTCTTCTTCCTCAAACAAAGAGGAAGTATTTTGCACTAGGGTTTATGTTAGTAAGTCTTGCTACTTGCATTGAGATGGTGAAACCCTTAGTTGGCTGTTTTGAGATTGATGGTTGAGTTGCTTTCATAGAGGTTGTTTTGATCAAGTTAATGCTTTACTTGATACATGTTTTGGGCTTACTCCATTGAGATTGATTTGAGCAAGTTATTCTTTGCATTGGTGATATATGTTGGTGGCTGTTTTGTTCAAATACCTTTGGAAGGAAAAGGATGTCTACTAGTTTCCTTTTCATGTAGTGATTGGTTGAATGCTTCAAGGTTAATCTTGAGTTGAATGATGTTGGTTAAACCTTGTCTATAAGCATTGTTGTTAAAGCCCTAATTGGTTGAGAAAAGATATTGGTTGTGGAAAGAACATGAGTATCATTGTTATATGAGTTATTGCATGGTTGGCAATTGTTGGGTTGTGCTTCATGTTCTTGAGAAAAGCATACTACATCTATCTTATTCTTTTGAGATTGAGATTGAGTTGAGATTGAGATTGGGAGTTAAGTATAGAACATATTGAGTCTCTAACAATTCTCTTTATGCTTCTATGAGGTTGATGAATCACATTGGGTCTCTAACAATTCTCTTTGTGGGTTCATGCTAAGCAAGTTTTTCTTGATGAACTTGTGAGCTGATTTGGACAGGTTCTAGTGAGGACTTGTGAGCTGATTTGGACAAGTTCTATGTGAGCTTGTTAAGCAGGTTCTTAGTGAGCCTATGACAGAGTACAGAGGATAGAGTCTCAATGGATAGAGATCCAGCAGCCAACACAGTTGAAGATAGATCTGAGTGAGGATTCTTCAAGTGGACAAGTTTGAGATTGCAGAGCAACAGAGGGTTGAGGCTCAGAAGACAGCATGAACTGAAGTGGTCACATATTCCCAAGAATAGTCTAAGAATTGACTAGCTATCGGGATCAAATTCTCAGGGGGAGCATTTATGCATTTGTTTATCTTATTGCTCATATTTATGATTTTGGCTAACAGTAATAATTTTTGCCTGAGAATGTTGTGCATGGACTCAGGGGGAGTTTTGCAGCCGCCCTTTGGTATTATTGTCAAAGGGGGAGAAGAATTACAGGTAATTGCACACAATTACGTGTGTTGCCAACAATTCCAAAGGGGGAGATTGATGAGCAAGGTGCAACCAAAGTATTGTCATTGTTGTCAACACAGTCAGGTTGATCAGTTGATGCAATGGACAAGAATGGATAGGAGTTGATTGATGAGCAAGGTGATGGACAGGAGTTGATTGATGAGCAAGGTGCAGCCAAAGTATTGTCATTGTTGTCAACACAGACAGAGGATCGGTTGATGCAATGGACAGGAGCACAGAAGTCATTAGATAGATCGGTTGATGAAGTGAACAAGAGTTCAGAGATCATACAGAGCATGTACAATGATTCTCCAAGAAGACAGAAGTGGCCCATATGCAAAAGCTCAAAGAAAAAGACAAGTAAGAAAAGTGTCGCGATATCGCGACATGTTTAGACAGTCATGAGTATCGTGACATATCGAAGGAGAGAGAAAAACTGTCATGATATCGTGACATATCGAGGAGAGAGAAAATGGAAAACTGTCATGATTTCACGTGACATGTTAGAAGAGAGAGAAAGGAGAGAGAAAACTGTCATGATTTCGTGACATGTTGGGAGAGAAAGAGAAATTGTCATGATTTCATGACATGTTGAGAAAGAAAGAAAAACTGTCACGATTTCGTGACATGTTGAGAAGAGTGAAAAACTGTCACGATTTCGTGACATGTTGGCAGAGAAGAAGCCAAGTGGAAAAACTGTCACGATTTCATGACATGTTCGAAGAAGAAGCGCATGCAGGGAAAACTGTCACGATTTCATGACATGTTTGGAGAGAAGGCATAGGCAAAGAAAACTGTCATGATTTCATGACATGTTTGGAGAGAAGGCGCAAGCAAAGAAAACTGTCATGATTTCATGACATGTTTGAGAGAAGGAGCTTGCAAAGAAAAGTGTCACGATTTCATGACAATTTGCAAGAGAGAGTATGGACGAAAAAGTGTCATGATTTCATGACATGTTTGAGAGAAAGAGCTTGCAAGGAAAAGTGTCACGATTTCTGAACAATTTGCAAGAAGGATGGTAAGGACGAAAAAGTGTCACGATTTCACGATCCGAAGGGAAGAAAAGTTCCAAGGAGGAAAAGTGTCACGATTTCATGACAACAGCAGAGAGGAAGACTCGAAGGATGAAGTGTCATGATTTCATGACAGAAGCAAAACGAAAGAGCATGGAAGCAGAAGCATCATGATTTTGTGACAAATTCAAGGAGGAAGAGCTCAAAGGTGAAAGTGTCACGATTTTGTGACATGTTCCATTTTCATGGGCAAAAGGAAGAAAAGCACAAGGAGCGAAAGTGTCACGATTTCATGACATGTTCCATTTTCTCGTGCTTGCAGAGAGAGTGTAGAAGGAAAGTGTCACGATTTCACGACATGTCCCTTTCGCTAGGGAAGAGAAGAGGAAGAGCGAAGGTGTCACGATTTTCTGACATGTCATGTTTAAGGTGAGAGAAGAGTGTACGAAAGCGAAAGGTGTCACGATTTCATGACATGTTCTATTTTTTTTGGTTGAAGCCAAGAAGAGTAAGGAGGTGAAAGTGTCACGATATCGTGACATGTTATGTTTTTGCAGGTTCAAGCCAAGAAAAATAAAGGGAAAATGTCACGATATCATGACATGTTTAAAAATTAAAAATCATGCAACTAGAACATGAAGAGTTAACTGGAGTCAGAACTACAGTTGCAGGGGGTGTTGCAAAGACAATCATGCAGTTAAATAAGAATAGTGAACTGAAGTAATTACGGCAGTTACAAGGGCAGTTACAGTGACAGTAAACAGAAGTCATTACTACAGTTACAAGAGCCATTACAAAGAAATATCATGCAGCAGTGGTTACTGAAAGTCATCAGATGAAGACCACGAGTTGGACAGAGAAACGTCTCGAAGCCCAAACAAAGAACCGTTCTATTAATAAGGTTGCATGTGAGAATAAAGAAGTCGTTACTATTAATAGGCTGCATGCACGAATATGGAAGTTAAGAATAGAAACAGAACATCGTTATAAAAGGAGATTTGCGTGAAGTAGTGAGGTTGAGCTCCATGCGGAAGAGAATAGAGAGAGCGTTGCTATGAGGGGAAAAGAGTCGTCGGATAGTGAGATAGTGTTGCGGGCTGTAAGAGAGTTGTAAGTGAGAAGAGAAAGTCGAACATAGGGGCTGAAAGAAAGTAGCAAGAGTGAGCCATAAAATAGTTGAGCTTTGTGCGGTAAGAGAGTGTTGTGCTCTGAACGGGGTGATAGAGCAGTGTGTTGCTGTATAGAGGGATAGTGTAGTGGGCTGTTAAAAAGCTGGAAGAATGTTGTAAGAAGTACAGAGTTGTGAGAGCTGCAAGAGTAAGCTATAAGAAAGGGTTGTAAGTGTGCAGTAAGTAGAGCTATAAAAGAGTGTATGCTTCCATGAGATTGATTTGAGTTAAGATAGACCAGTGAGGGTCTTGTAACATAGAAGGCATTTTTATGTCAATCAAGATTTAAAATAGAAATCCAAGTTGGTGCTTGGAATCAGGGGTTGGTGCTCCTTCCAGTTGGTGCTGGTAAATTAGGGGTTGGTGCTCCTTCCAGTGGATGCTGGTAAATTGATTGTAAAGTTGGTGCTTTGCAATGGCTGGATTTGGATGGGAGTCCAAGCAGTCTATTTTGAGGAGTAGCCAAAACTGGTGAACCTCGTTACATCTTGTGTTATGTGATGCTCTCTTGTGGTACTTGTTGTTTCTGGTTTTAAGCTTTCATTGTTTTGGCTTTAAGAGTTAAAGTTTTAAGTTTTAAATAGCTGCACTGATTCACCCCCCCTCTCAGTGCCATTGTAAGACTAACACTTCTATAAGATGCCATTGATATTATTTGTAAAAATCAAATTACAAAACATGCGAGGGTAAAATATTTTTTTCGCGCCATGTTAATGGAACCCTTGGATTTTGCAAACAAACAAGCATATGGTAGTAAAAACCAAGAAGTGTGTCAAAAGAATGTTATAATAAGTGAATCATTACTATTTAATACTAACAAGTATGTCTAAATGTTCTAATAATATTCTTTATTCGATGCTTAGAAAAAATAATTCTCATAATAAGTAGATCATTAGCGATTAAAACTAACAAACATGTCTAAAGAATAAAGGCTTAATGAAAATAATCTAGTGGTTCCGACAATGGCCAAGATGGTCAAGATTTTACAGAAGGAAAAGTTGAACTAAAGTATGAAAAAAATAGAAAAACCCAAGCAATGGCCAAGCTAGTCAATATTTTCCTAGTGGTTCCGACAATGACCAAGCTGGTCAATATTTTCCTAGTGGTTTCGACAATGGCCAAGTTGGTCAAGCTTTTACATAAGGAAAAGCTGAACTAAAGTATGAAAATAAAAATAGAAAAACCCAGGCAATGGCCAATCTGGTCAAGATTTTACAGAAGGAAAAGCTAAACTAAAGTATGAAAAAAAATAAGAAAAAACCGAACAAAACCCTGGTTTGGACTCAAGAATTTAAAAAATACTTGGAAAAATTCACAGAAACCACATGAAATCTCTTGTGTTGGTGCTACTCTTATATCTGATGTTCACCACCACTGGCCAAGCTGGTCAAGCTTTTACTTCTATAAAAGTTGAACTAAAGTATAAATTTTTTTTAGAAAAACCCAAGCAATGGCCAAGCTAGTCAAGATTTTACAGAAGGAAAAGTTAAAGCAAACCCTGGTCTGGAATTGAGAATTTGAAAAATAGTTGAAAACAAAAACCACATAAAATATCTTGCATTGGTGTTACTCTTAGATATGATGTTCACCGCCATATCACAGTCATTCATAACTATTCATGATGATGGAACTTAATAAAATAGCTAATTAACTTTCCACATAGGGTTATGGTCATGGTAAGTCGGTGTTACTCTTTGATCTGGTGTCGAAATTATCTGTAAACGCTAAAGTAAAATATGAAAATTTTTAGAAAAAACCTAAGCAATGGCCAAGCTGGTCAACCTTTTACAGAACGAAAAGCTAAATTAAATTATGAAAAAAATTAGAAAAAACCCAAGCAAACACTAGTTTGGACTTTAGAATTCAAAAAATACTTGAAAACATTTATAGAAACCACATGAAATCTCTTGCAATATCTGATGTCCAAATTATCACCATCATTATCACCATCATTTATAGAAACCACATGAAATATCCTCTTTCAAAAATCATCACCGTCGTTATCACCATCATTCATAATTACCCATTATGTGATGGAAGTCAATAAAACAACTAATTAACTTTTGATATAGGGTTAGGGTAAAAGTACCTGCAAATGTTGGTGTTACTCTTCTATCTGATGTCAAAATTATCACTATCATTATCACTATCATTAATAACATCATAATATAATGGAATAAAATAAAAGAGCCAATATAGGGTTAGGGTAAAAGTACCTCTAAATGTAAAGAAAAAAAGTTAGGCTCATCTTATCAATGTTCAAGAACTCCTGAAGACTCCTTCAAGGAAATTTATTCATTTATGGTGCATGAAATAAAAATATATATATGTTAAGCTCATCTTGTGAATGTTTAAGGACTCCTTCAAGGTATGTATTTTTATTTCTTCATTTATGGTGAATGAAATTAACCAACATGGACTTACTAAATTTAAAAGTCAAGATATAAATATTAACTTAATTTGCACCTGGGTCACCCCAAAGAAAGCTCAAAGCCCTAGCTAAGGTGTCCTACGGTGGGATGTGATGGTATGTGTGTACATGAACTTGTGTATAAGAAAAAAATCTCAACTATTTAGTTCATTAGAATTTTTGTTGTCATGAATCTTGAAAACTCGATAGTCATTTTCCTAATTTAATTTGTTTCAGGTTATTTTCAATTCCTAATTCATTTAAGTTTATTAAGGTAAATATTTTGAAATCATAAATTCATGATAAAGAAACCCAAGAGTCCAAGGGCTCGGTGGATTGGTAAGTTCTAGGTGCTTACCAAGAAGAGAGTACGATTGAAAATTTCTATATCTATTTACACAAACATAGATATATTTTTGTTTTACCTAAGCAATGATATATTTTTGTCTTTTATTTAAGCAATGATATATTTTTGTTTTATCTAATAAAAACAAGTGAATTTTCAATAACATGTTGAATAAGTTTTGATTATGATTTGAAAATGCATAATTTTGAATATATATTGCACACACAGGAACTATGTTTAATTCTAATAGAGGAGAATGTATTATCCCTCCAAATTTACCTAACTTGCTTCATTTGCAAGGACAAGATACTGCTGGTCAATTTGTGATTGTAGAATAGGTAGGAGGAGCAGATCGAGAGAGTCATACACCTCCATATAAAAAAAAAAAGAGCAATAGCTAAAGGTAATATGGGGATATGATGAGCAACGCGGTATTTGTAGTTGTAAGATATGAAATAGCCAACTAGTTTTATACCTATCAAGCGTTCCATGTAGTTGCATCTATATAGTTGCATTTAAGGATTTTTTGCTTTGCTTTTGATCTATGTGTTATATGTTGTCTGAGTATTTTTAGTTTAAAATATTAAATTAAAATAAAAAAAATTATTAAAAGTAAAATATAAAATAAAGGGATTAAGATGTTTTTTTTATTATAGTTTAAGTACAAATGTAGCCACCACCTGATAAACAAAAAAAGACAGAAAATTGCATGAAATAATAAATTTGTTGATTGAATTACTAATTTTCTCATCTATATAATTGAACGACAAAAAAAAATGAGGTATAATTTTGTTTGGGTGGAACTAGGAGTAGGAACTGCTAAAAAAAATATTGAGAGGTTTCTCTTACCATATCTGAATGTTGATATTGTATTCTTGTGCATATTCTTACAAGCTCTATTCTATATTTTAGCAACCCAAAAGATGCACAAGAATAAGAGAAACCTGGAGAACTGGCCTGATAAGAGAAACCTCTCTCTCCTTTTTTTTAAGAGTTTGTACTCCTAGTTCCACCCAAACAAAAGCATATCTCATTTGTTTTGTTTTCCTCCTTCCATTATATAGATGAAAAAATTAGTAATTCAATCGACAAATGTATTATTTCATGCAATTTTTCATCTTCTATTGTTTGTCAGGTGGTGGCTACATTTGTATTAAATAATGAGAAAACAAAAAATGTTAATCCCTTTATTTTAAATTTTACTTTTAATAATTTTTTAATTTTAATTTTAGTTTAATATTTTTAACTAAAAAAATTTAGACCACATAGCTCACAAGCAAAGCACAAAAACCCTAGATGCGACTACATGGATACAACTACATGGACCGCTTGATGGGTGTACTACCAGTAGGAATTTTCATCCTTTACAACTTCAAATACTTTGTTGATCATCATATCCCCATATTACCTTTAGCCATTGCTCTTCATCTACCATCTAGAGGCGTTTGACTCTCTCGATCTTCTCCTCCTACATATTCTTGTAGTCACTAATTAATCAACAGTATCTTATCCTTGCATATGAAATAAAAAAATAATACCTAAATTTGGAGGGATTTTAAATTTTCTCCCACTACAATTAAACATAGGGATCCCTATGTTTGCAGTATATTTTCAAAATTATGCATTTTCAAATCATAATCAAACTTATTCAACATTTATTGAAAATTCACTTATTTTTATTAGATAAAACAAAAATATATCATGACAAAAATATATCATTGCTTAGATAAAATAAAAATATATCTATGTTTGTGTAAATAGATATAGAAATTTTCAACCGTATTCCCTTATGTGGGATTCTTGTTTCATTGGAACTTTTATTTTAACTGTTTGAAACTAGATTTTATCAATGGTATCATAGGGTTTCACAAATTTTTTGGTTGAGCTTAGATTTGTTTAGCATATTTTATTCTTAAGAAAAATCTCTCTCATAGAGAATTTCCTTGGTATAGCTCTTTTTGGTGCTTTGAATATTTTTCTCAATTATTCTACCATCATCTGGATAATAGTTGATCCAAGCATTTGTATTCCACCCTTATGGTAACTCTTTCTTCAAAGAATTTTCACAGTGGTATTTATCTATATTTCACCCTTACACAATGGTCCTTGGTCTTTTTAAAGTATATTTTGATCAAATCAAATTCACATAATAATCAAATTCACATTTATATCAAAAAATTAACAAAAAGGTTTGTAATGTTTATTCAAACGAGTATGAAAAGTGTTTTTGCATATCAACCACATTCTTTTATGTGGAATTCCTTTTAGAGAATATATAACTATTGAATTATATATGAGTATTAGGATGATGGAATTCTAGCATCTTCAGAGCTGGGTGGAATATTCAAAGCATCATTCAAGAGATCCAATCCATCCTGAGGTAGTGCCCTCTCAACACAATTCAACATGTTTTTAGAGAGGCCAATGTGGTTGTAGATTTGCTAGCTAACAGAGCAACCAATCAAAACTATTTCATGGTATGGGAAGACTCATTCCATCAAGACATCATAAATGTTGCTAAAAATGATGTTGAGCACAATTCCAAATAAAAGCAAGTGTCGTTTCAAAGGTGTTTTTATCAACACTAAGGGTGTTCACATTGACACCATAGTTATTTGTTCCTCTTCCCATTTAATCATTGTCTTCCAAACTATTGGTTGTACCTCTTTCCATGAAAGTCAAATAGATCTTGGAAAAGCTTTTGAACCCCTTTGGCATCCTACCATCACCCCGTGCCTCCACTTATTCCTCCTCATTTTCCCACATCTCACTGCTCTTCCATCTCCATCGCTCGTCCGTCTTCCACACCATTTGATCCACCTTGTTAGCTGGCCCCTTATACCCTATCATCCTTCCTTTCCTCTTACTTTGCCATTTTGTTTCCCTTTCATGTGCAGTTGTTGATGTGGTCTAGTGTTGTTACCCTATGGTTGAAGTTCCAACATGCATTGGAAAGTGCCTTCTATCTTGTAATCCCTTTTGATACAAACCTTGGCACTCCTTATTATACCACCTTTTGGGATGAATTTATTTTTTGCGTAGCATCCTTGATTCTTGATTATGTCTTGGTTCTTTTACTGTTGTGGCATATTCAAAATTATGGCCATTCTTGATCCATCTATGTTGCAGCTCGAACCTATCGATGAAGCTTTTTCTGGAGCTAAGGGATTCATTCCCTTATTCAAGCTATTTGATGGCGTGGATGAGGGTGTCACCAGTGAATTCATAATTTCATGTAATAACTATGTGGTTCAGGTTCAAGGGATCCAAATTGAGGTAAACATTCATATTTTAGCTAAAATTTCTAGGTTGTCTCCCAAGGGCATGGCAATGAAATGGGAAAGACATAATTTCAAAGAAGAAACTTAAAAATTTCTTGATAAAGGCAAGGAGACTCCTCGTCCCTAGGACTTTGTCATTATTTCCATCATTCAGTATATCATAGTGGATAATGTTAGCAGTCCCCTCTATTCCTTCCACCTCGCCTTTGTTAACCGTAGGTGTGACATCAAGCTGATTAAGATTCCTAACTTTCTGGTTTGGTCCATAAGCCTTACCATAGAAAACTACAAGGATAAGAAATTTTCCAAGTACCTTTCACACCAGGGCTTATTCCTCATTATTTACAAACATGTCCCCTTATCCCAACCTGCTATCAGACCTTCTATTTCTCATTCTATAATTGTGCCCTCTCCTAAGCCAACTCCTGGTCCTGAGTCTCATGATCCAAATCCCCTGATTGAATCCTTTGGTGCTATTTCCCTTGACCACAACCCCTCTATTGAAGTGCCCCTTGATTCCTTTACCCCTTATGATGGTCTCCCAAAATTTTTCAATCTTATTCAGTCCAGTAGCAAATATGAGGAAAGTCCACCGCCCAAACCAAGTAATTCAGCCCTAGTGGAGTCCTAAGATACTGAAGACAAAAGTAGACCCTTAAGGAGAAAAAGGAAGGTTGTTCGACCCTCTCCCAGTAGAAGTTCATGGTGCCTAAAAATGAAGGGTGTTGACGCATCGTGACCCATGCCTAAGATAATTTCAAACGATGAGGAAGATGTCAAGTATGATTTTGATGATGCGCTTCAAACCAACACCATCAATCACTTATCCAAAGTGGTGGAGAAACTCAAGGCAGAAGCTAACATGGTCAGGGAGGCATGCACCATATTTTCACACACCATTAAGGAGCTCCAAGAACTCCTGATTGCCCTCAATGTCCTCCTTGCAAACGATCAGAACACTAGCATCAAACAGGAGGATAAAGATGATTCCTAGCAGGACTAGGAGTGGGGTAGTTGGTATATGGCTTGCCAATGGTTTTTTGAATTACGTTATGGTTTTGTTTCCCCTATTTAGGGTATCTAGTCTATGAGTTTGTTTTAATCTTCCTATTCAGTTCTTAGAGCTAGTTTGTTTTAGGCTTTACAGACTATTGGTTGTCCTCATGTCCATCCCTATGACAATTGGGATGCTTAAAATTTTGTACTATTGGCATTCTTAATGCCCTATGTAATAGGGATTGGGTCCCTTCAACCCGACAATTAATTAAAATATTTTACCTACCAAAAAAAATAAGCCCACTATAGATGTTAGCGATATAGTGTCTTCTATATTTCATTAAAATGTATGAGTATACATCCATACTTTTGTTTGTAACCCATGGAGCATTATTTATCATATAGAAGAAAATAAAAGAAGAGTTTAAAAAATGCCCATAAAAGGCCACTAGGCTATAACTAAACCAAACAAAAAGCAAAGGAGAAAACACCATTAGCAAAAAATCAAATCAAATCAAAGAGAAAAAAACCATTAGCAAAAAATCAAATGAAAGCAAAAGGAAAAACACCATTAACAAAAAAAAAAAAATTCTCAATGAGCGGTTGAGTTGCTAAATTCATTTTGTGCATTAATTTCTTTGATAATTAGATAAGATGAGTGGGTTTATGGTTTGATGGTAGCTACACTATTGGTCATTATATGCTAGATTATATCAAAAAACTAGTAGCTACACCAAATGGAACTATAAAGGAACTACAAAAAAAATTTAGAAAAGAACATAAAAGTACATGAGAACATAAAAGTACGTGTGCTAGCTTATAAAGGTACAACCTTGAAACACATATGAGTAGTATGTGTCATGCATGAAAGTTAAGTTGGAAAACAATATCCTACAATGAGATCGTGTGGCCTATAAAGGATCGGCACATGAAGAATGTACCATAAAAATACATGTGCTAGCTTACAAAGGTGCAACCTTGGGTGAAAGGCATCAAAGTTAAGTGAAAACAAAGTGGATTGTTGGTCTTATAGAATGAATATAAGAAAGAGATAAAAAAAATATCATGAAAGGTTGTAATTGTTGCAAGGCCTGCAAGGCAACTTAGGCTATTCAAGTTACTTAAAACAAATCAAAACAAAACAAAGGGGAAAATACCATTAGCAAAAGATCAAAACAAAAGGAAAAAAACCAATTAGCAAAAAAAGTTCTTGTTAAGTGCTTTCTATAAATAGTTTTTAAAATAACTTACTCTTTGGACCGCTATAATCTTCTCCTAGGATTAGAGAAGAGGATAGGTTTTATGGTTTTTTGGTAGCATCTTGGAAATAAGTAGATACACTATTAGTTATTATATGCTAGATTTAAAAACTAGTAGCTACACCAAATGGAGGTGTAGATAAAGTACAAAATATTGAACAAAAGCTATAACTATTTGTAGGGAGAATCATGTAAAAGAATCCATTGTAGTATTTGCAATAAAAAATAGAGTTCGGTGAAAAAGAAGAGAAGCACATGAAGAACATAAAATGACACGTACTAGCTTAAAAAGGTACGTAAGAGAGGGTATTTTGTTTGATGGCAACATTTTAGGAGGTGAAGAAGTATTCCCTTTGTGTGAAGTGTTGTGTGTAGGTTGTGGAGTGGTCGATGGGTTCTAATGAGGGCCCTTCTAGGCCCCCTCCTTGGTCCCCCTCCCTTAAGAAATCATTTGCAGATACAGTTAAAAGGAAACAAGACATGGAGGACATCTTGTTTAAAGACTCAAATATTACTAGGCAAGGGATAATGGTTTCCAAAGTAGGAATCGTACTAGGCAAGGGTTAATGGTTTCCTCCCCCAAGCAACACTTCATCCTAAACTAGTGATAGATCAAGTTGAAGGGCTACTAACAATGGAGTTGAAGGGTTGGTTATCAATCAAGGTTCTCTCAATGCTTGTGAGAATGGAGTTAAAAATATCATTGTTGATTTGGAATCACAAATTATGGTGGGGCTTATAGATATTATAAGAAATTTCAAACCTAAGGCTTTAAGGATAAGAAAAATTATGATCCAAATTAAGTCCATATGTTAGTAATTTGAGGATGTCATCCTAGTCTATGTTGATAGATAAAATAATGCAAGGATTGAATTTATGTCTAAATAAGGTAGTGAAAGTCGGGTTGGATACATACTGAATTCTAATCAATATAAGGACACTTCTGAATGGTTGAAGATCAACCAAATGGTTCTTAGTTTGACTAATAAAGACTTATGTAAGGGTGAAGTCAAGTCTAGAGTCCATTGAGGCTTGTGGATCAATTAAGGATGAACAATTAGTGATTGGGTTTTTATGTTACCTCTTGCAACACTCTTTGGGCCCTTTTTGGATAGGGCTGGTAGTTTTTTCTTTTGTAGGACTATAAAACTTGTTAGGTTACTTAGGATCAAAATAAAGCAAAAATAGGATCAAGTAAAAGTCTCTACTCTTTAGATGGTACTCATTTTTTTTGTTATTTTTGGAGATATTATTCCAAATTTTATTTAGATTTTAGCACTTGCCTAGCATAATTTGATTCTTACTATATCAATAAAAATATTTATAGCTAAACCAAATGGAGGTGTAGAGGAACTACAAAATATGAATAAAAGCTACAACCATTCGTTGGGAGCATTGTGTACAAAATATTGAACAGAAGCTACAACTATTTGTAGGGAGCATCGTGTAAAAGAATTTGTTGTAGTATTTGCAAGAAAATATTAGAGTTTAGTAAAAAAGGAGAGAAGTACATGAAGAACCTAAAAGGACACTAAGCAATCCAAAGAAAGTCCTTGACTGGTCCACATCAAAACACATATGAGTAGTAGTATATGGTAGTGGCAAGCATGAAAGTTAGATTGTTTATTTTCCTAAAAGAATTCAATATGGTTTTAGAAGACCATGAGAATATCATGGGGACACAAGAATTATGTCTAATATATTTTACTCATTCAATTGATTATGAGTGATACTGGTCTATTCTCTCTATATATAATATCTACTGGCATTGTTTTACACCTTATCTATACACCAAGAATGTCCCTAGCCAATGGTATGGTATTAAGACCTATTCCCCTAAAGTTTTATGACTTTGAACTTGATTTTAAAACTTGTTAAAACTCATAGGTGAAAATGAAATCAAGGAGATACAGCAAAATCATGTATGTATATTTTGATTTAATTTTTAACTATATATATTTTTTTCGATAAGTAACAATAATATTTACGAGTTTTTTTTGAAGGGTCCCAAAACCTTAGGTACATAAGTTTTCGTAGCTATATTTTGATGTTAGAGTAGATCAAGGCTGTTCCCTTAGGGACCAAGACGGGGCCTACAAATAGTCCATCCAACGATGTTGCCAGCAAGACAAAATTTGGCCTGAGGCCACCAAACAGGGAGAAACCTCAAAATTTCCCAGTAGTTAACCCAAAAAATTACTGGCCGCCACCACTCCAGGTAGCCCTGTAGCCGGGCTTGACCTGAACGGGGGCCCTGACCTAGCAGATTAGTTCCCCTCCATGTCAGGGTCATCGCCCAAACTACGACGGAGTTCAGACAGGGCATTGGCCACTGTGGAAGCTGATTTTGCAAAAGTGGTGAGGGAGTTGATCATGATGTCTAGGAGGGCTTTGGTCAGAAATTTCTGCAACTTACTTCCGAAGTTAGAGCTGGATTCGATGGATTTTGGGGCCTCCACATTGGCCTTCTTGGAGTTTTCAGAAGCCCTACTATTGTCGAGGGCTAGGCCCTTGCAGATCGAACTTGCGCCAGGAGTCAAGGACTCGCCTAGGGCCTGAGCCGGGGTTCTACATTTTTGTGTGGGTCTACACCTTTTTAGGGAATGGGAGACATCAGAGGATGGGGTATCCTTAGATTTAGATGCTGTAGGGGAAGCAATAGGGGAGCCAACCTCTTCAAGGGGGGAATGGAGGACAAGGGAGGGATGTAATGCAACTGGGGCTAGTTTGTTAGGGCGTGTCTATACAGAACAACCATGATCCCTTGATGGGAGTGCTAGGAATGATTCCTGTGGGCCCTATCAATGGTGATGCTCAGGGAATAAAGGAGAAACTAGAGGGTGCTTACCAGAATGGCTCCACAAAGGTGATTATAGAAACTAAGGTGAAAGTTGTAGAGGCACTGATACGGGTCATCGTAAGTGATATATTGCATCACTAGGATGATGGCCTCATCAAAGGGGGCCAGGATGTCAGCTCGGGAGAGGTTGGCCTTGTCACATTGTTGTTCTAAGAATTGGAAGAGCTCCTCCTCCTAGTGGTGCTTGTCCCATTGAACAAATATTCCTTTCTCCTCATGGTGCAGGCCCGTCACTTTAGTCAAAAAATCCTTGGACACCATGAAGTGAAACCCTTTCACTTGGACCTCCCCGTCATTCCAAGAATCCATAAATCCCTACGTGCTTTCTTCGTCTATGCCCGCGAACTTACTGAAGAAGGGACTTTAGTTCTTGGTGTTAGAAAAGATCCTGGCAAACTCGCTCAGGTCAAGAGTGAAGGGCTCGAGGAAAAATTCCTTGGAAGCCATGGAAGGCAAATAGGAAGGCCAGGGGCAGGGGAACCAGAGTCGGCCTAAACTGAGAGGGGAGACTCACGGGGACAGGGGAAGGGGAAAACACACAGGAATGTGAGTGGGCTCTGAACACGGCTGGGTTAAAAGCTTGTACGGAGACACCAAGGATGGGAAGGGCTGCAGGCATCGGGAAGGGGCACTTAAGGCAGGGGATGACACAAGCTAGGGGGAACTAAAGGGGCAAGGCTATCGACAACCATGTGGGGCAAGGAAGAGGAGCCAACGATAGTGCTCCAATTGGCACAATATTGACGAGGAAGCATTTTGGGGAAATCTCTCAAGATAAAGGTGCATGTGGTCTAAATTAGAATGAAGATCCATCAGAGTGGCACTCAAGGTAGGAAACTCATACTGAGAAGCGATGCGCTCCAACTTGGGCTTGCTATGTTTTCTAGTGAGGTTGTAGTTATCTAGATTAGGATAAGCCAAAAATCTGACATGGCCTCTAAATAGGGGAGCACTTGGCGAGACGTGATGGCGCTTGATGAAGATTGCCTAGCCCTTGAGCAGGAGGGTCACTGGGGTCAATAATCAAGGCCGAGTGGGAAGGAGTATCCCTTGTCTATGTGGGGAGGGCTTGACATCGCACCTTCAAGGCCCCGACTCGGGGTGATATAAGTTCCTGAACTCTCATTAGGGCTTGAATTGTCTTGATACACTAATTGGACCAGAGCATCAGGGAAATTTGTGGTCCAAGTAGTGAGATATTCTGATCTGGGGGCTTGATTGGCCATGAAATCAGCTTCCCTGTTACCTTCTCTGTACACATGATGAAAGGAGTGGTGAGTGAATCCTTGGAGAATGGTGAGAACTTCTCGAATCGTGTTGTGGATATGCCATGAGCTATTTTCGAAGCTGCAGGCAGCCTTGATGATGACTAGAGAATCACCCTCGATGATGAATTTTGGGGAGGTCTTCTTATGGGCTATCAACCCACGAAGGAGAGCTACTACTTTGGCAAAGTTGTTGGTCTAAACATCAAGCGATTTAGTGTATGCCAAGATTAGGGCCCCATGACTATCCCGGATGACCCCGCCTGCTCCAAAGGGGCTAGGGTTTCCTTTAGAAGTTCCATCAAAGTTAAGTTTAACCCATATGGGAGGGGGGCAGTCCACATTATCATCGAATGATGGGAGGGGGTGGGAGGGGGACCGGGGGAAGCTATAATTTGAGGGAGGAGAGGAGGGTGGACTCGACCAGCCTTCGGGGTGCCTCGCTCAAGGGGAGGGAGCGGGAGTTCTCAAGGGTGAAGGCAACTACCTTGGCCACCACCCACTGGGGGGAGTGGTTTGAGGAGGAGAAGGCTCTGCTATTGCACTCAAGCCAGAGTTTCCAAAGTAAATTATGGAGGCAGGAGCCCCAAAGGAAGCATATTAAGGGGTGGGAAAAGGGATTGGGCCACTGGGATAAGAGGTCATAGATGGAATTGGGGGCCACCCAATGGATAGAAAATTGGGATAGGATGAGGCCCAGGGCTTTAGAAGAGAAGGGGCATCTAAGGAAGATGTGATTAGTAGACTCCTAGGTAGCACAATAAAAGAAGCATCTGTTCAGGATCTGAAAGCCCCTCCTGATCAGGTTCTTAATAGTCAAGATCTTATTTTAGATGGTCGCCCAAATGAAGTGGTTGATTTTGGGGATCATATTCTTGGCCCATACCTATTTGGCTAGAAATGGGGCCTCATAAGGGAATATTTAGAAGTTGTAGGCATATTTGATAGAGAATATGCCACTGGGAGTGTCTTTCTAGATGCATTTGTCATTCCCTCCAGAAGACGGGATAACTATCACCTCGAGGAGATGCTGGATCCTAGAGGATTGAAGTGGGTGCCTGGGGCTTAGGATGGGCTTCCATGTTACCCGTCATTGGTTCTAGGTGAGATAGTCTGACACTTTGGGCCCTCTGCCCACCAGGTCCAATTTGAGGACGAGGAGTTCATTATCAGCAATCAAGGCCTCATCTTAGATCCACTTGTCTTCCCAAAAGTTGATCTTGGTTTTGTTCCAGAGGATCCATCTGTTCCCATTTTGAATGATGTCTTTAGTGGAGATCAGGGATTTCCATAAGGCTGATCCATCTCTAGGCTGGGATTCGTTGAGGAAGGGGTGATGGTGGATGTATTTCCTACGCACGATACTGGCCCATACATCAGGGGTGTTGGTGAACACCTTCTAGACGTGTTTGGACAAGAGGGCCTTATTCATGGGGGTCACCTGCCTGAGCTCGATCCCTCCCTCACCTTTAGGGTGGCAGACCAGGGGCCAGGAAACCAGGGTAATCCTCTTCTTATCTTTTTTTCCCAAACATAGAAAGTGTTTTTTATCTTCTTATCATCGAGGGTGATTCTCTGATCATCATCAAGGTCGCCCGTAGCTTGGG
Source organism: Wollemia nobilis (assembly GCA_028583015.1). Classification (NCBI taxonomy): domain Eukaryota; kingdom Viridiplantae; phylum Streptophyta; class Pinopsida; order Araucariales; family Araucariaceae; genus Wollemia; species Wollemia nobilis. The sequence continues at coordinate 573,414 of JAQPPZ010003675.1, forward strand.
AAATAGTTCATGGCATATCCAAAACACCATTCGAGAAGTTATCACCATCCTCCAAGGATTCACTCACCACTCATTTTGTGATGTGTACAGAGAAGGTAATAGGGCAGTCAATTTCATGGCCAATCAAGCCACCACAGTAGAAGATCTCACTACCTAGACCACAAATTTCCCTGATGCTCTAGTCCAATTAGCGTCTCAAGACAATTCAAGCCTTGATGAGAGTTCAGGTGGTTAGATCACCCTGAGTCAGGACCCTGAAGGTGTGAAATGATGCCATCCCCATGTGGATAGGGGATACTCCTTCTCGCTCCACCTTGATGATTGGCCCCAGTGGCCCTCTAGCCCGAGGGCTGGCCAATCTGATCAAGTGCCATCACGTCTTGCCAAGTGCTCCCTGCTTCAGAGGCCACATCAAATTTTTGGCTTATCTTGATTTGGATAACGGTAGCCTCACTGGAAAACTTGGCAAGACCAAGTTGGAGCACATGGCTTCTTAGTCTGAGTTTCCCGACCTAGGTGTCGCTTCGATGGATCTTCATGCTGAGTCAGACCGCACGCGCCTTTCTCCCAAGAGATTTCCCCAAACTAATTCCTTGTCAAGATTGTGCCAATTGGAGAGTTGTCGTTGGCTTCCCTTCCCTACCCCATGTGGCTATTGATAGCCTTGCACCCTCAGCTCCTCCCAGCTTGTGTCATCCCCTACCCTAAGTGCCCCTTCTCTATGCCTACGACATTTCTCCTCCTTGGGGCCTCCATGCAAGCTTTTAACCTAGTCGTGTTCAAATTCCACTCATATTCCTATGTGTTTTCCCATTCCCCTATCCCCGTGAGTCTCCCGTATTATTTTAGGCTGACTATGGTTCCCCTACCCCTAGCCTTCATGTTTTCCTTTCATGGCTACCAAAGCATTTTTCCTCGAGCACTCCACTCTTGACCTGAGCGAGTCTACCAGGATCTTTTCTAAAACCAAGAAATACACTCCCTTCTTTAGTAAGTTCACATGGGTAGACGAAGAAATAACATAGGGATTTTTGGATTCCTAGAATGACAGGGAGGTCCAAGTGAAAGGGCTTCACTTCAAGGTGTCCAAGGATTTTCTGACTGAAGTGACGGGATTGCACCACAAGGAGAAAGGAAGATTTTTTCGACAGGACAAGAACAACTAGGAGGAAGAGCTATCCTGGTTCTCAAAAATGCAATGGGACAAGGCCAACCTCTTTTGAGCTTACCTCTTGGCTCCCTTTAACAAGGCCATCATCCTAGTGATGCAATATATCACTTGCGATGACCCGGATCAGTGCCTCTACAACTTTCACCTTAGTTTCTATAATCACCTTTATGGAGCCACGCTAGTAAGCACCCCCTGGTTTCTCCTTTATTCCTTGAGCCTCACCATTGATCAGGACTATAGGAATCATTCTTGGCCCTCCCATCAAGGGATCATGGCTGTTATGTATAGACATGCCCTAGAAAACTAGCCCCAGCTAAATTGCATCCCTCCCCTATCCTTCGTTCCCCCCTAAAGAGGCTGGCTCCACTGTTGCTTCCACTGCAACATCCAAATCTAAGGAGACCCCATCCCCTGATGCCTTCTCTTCCCTAAAATGGTGCAAACCCACCCAAAAATGCAAAAACCATGATCAAGCCCCAAGCAGGGCCCCGAATCCTGGTGCAAATTTGATTCAAAAGGGGTCGATCCCTGGTAGTAGCAAGGCTACTGGAAGCTCCATGAAGGCGAAGGTGGAGGCCCTAGAAGCCATTGAAGTAAGCTCTAACTTCGGAAGTAAGTTGTGGAACTTTTTGACTAGAGCCCTCATAGACATCATGATTAGCTCCTTAACCGCTTTTGCAAAAGTGCCTTCCACAGCGACCAATGCCATATCTAAACTCCGTCGTAGGTTGGGCGACAACCCTAACATGGAGGGAAACTAATTTGCTAGGTCAGGGCCCCCGTTCAGGTTAGGCCTAGCTATAGGGCTACCTGGAATGGTGGCAGAAAATAATTGTTTGGGTTAACTACTAGGCAATTTTGAGGTTTCTCCCTGTTTTATGGCCTCAGGCCAAATTTTGTCTTGTTGGAAACATCATTGGATGGACTATTTGTAGGCATCGAGGCCCCTGGGCCCCGGCTTGGTCCCCAAGGGCACGATACCAATCTAATATAACATCAAAATATAGCTACGAGTACTTATGTAACTAACGTTTTGGGACCCTTCAAAAAAAACCTGCTGTAAATATTATTGTTACTTATAAAAAAAAAACACATTTGAGTAGTAGGTGGCACACGTTAAATTGTGTATTTTCCTCAAATAATTCAAGATGGTTTTAGAAGACCATAACAATATAATGGGACACACTAAATATGTATAATGTATTTCACTTGTTCAATTGATTGCAAGTGATACTGATCTATTCTCTATATATACTAGCATTATTTATGCCTTAGCTATACACCAAGAAAGTCCCTAGCCACTGATCTATTCTCTATATATAATGTCTACTAGCATTTTTTTACACCTTAGCTATATACCAATAATGTCCCTAGCTAATGGTATGGTATTAGGATCTAGACCCTAACCAATGGTATGGTATTAGGATCTAGTCCCTAACCAATGGTATGGTATTAAGCTATATTCCCCTAAAATTTTGGTATTTGTGCCTCAATATTAGCCTCACATAAAAATAACAAAAGTTTTATTAAAAAAATTATGACTTTGAACTAGATGTTAAAACCTGTTAAAACTATATTATTAATACTCTTAGGTATCTGAGGGTTTCTACTAGAGAAGAACAACATTAAAATTTTGGATGGCAGGAGCAGGAACTGGAGCAGGAGTAGGAGATGGAGCGGGCACAGGACTGGGGATAGGTTTAGAGAAGGGTGTAGGTTGTTGGGGGGGATCAGGATTGGGGTCAGGATCAGGCACATCAGGGCCCAGCCCCAGACTAGTGGGATCCTCTATGGGGCCACAAGATGGCTCCGCACATGCATTGAATAGTGGCTAAGGGGGGACGACATCTTGGGCCCAAAACCCTAGCCCGGCCTCGATGTGAGTGCCAGCCTCAAGAAGAAGCCCCCTGATCCTGGGTAGGGTGCTACCCCAATAGGGCCCAAACCATCCTATCAGCAGATCTTGGCAGGCTCTAGGGCCCCTTCTCGGGCCATGGGTCATGGGATTTCCCTTGAGGGCACCCACATTTCTATCTAGGAGGAGGTCTACTCCTCCCTGGTCGCTGAATCCTCTGCCTCCCTGGTAGGGAAGTTCCTATGCGGGCACCCAGACATGGAAACCATCTACAAATGGGCAGCTACCAAATGGAGGGTTTTCGGGCACATCCAGATGGTTGCCCTGACAAAAGGATTCTTCATCATCAAGATTAATAACAATGAGGACACCAAAAAGATTCTATCAGGAAATCCCTTGTTTCTAGGATGCAAAAGCATCTTCCTCAGGTGTTATGGAGCTGTTTTCCATCCCAACATCCAAAGCATCAACTTTGCCCCGGTTTGGGTTCGTCTCCCAGACCTTCCATTCCACCTATGGCATGAAGACATCCTAAGACTCATTGCTTAGTTGGTCAGGGACCTGGTGGCCTTGACCCCACTACCAAGGTAGGATCCCGAATGGTGCATGCTAGATTCTGTGTCAACGCCAACCTTGAATCCGATCTCCCTTCTTTGGTAACCATCTCTTTTGGGTCTTTCTTCTGGCACCATCCCCTAGTCTATGAAAAAAATCCTACCTTTTGCCCAACCTGCTGCACTCAGGGTCACCTCTCCCACCAATGCCCAGTATCCAAAAAGGCTGATGGCCCTAACCCCAAACCCCCTTCCCGACTAGGTCGAGCCCCATCTCGTGGGCCCATCATGATGACCATAGATCCCAGACCTAAACAACAAGGAGGCCCCTTCCTCAGCCCCAAAGGACTCTCATGTGGACACCGGTCTAGAGGTTAGCATTCCCTAGGTTTCCCCTTCTACCGCTCCCTCCCCTGGGTCACCTTTCGAGGCCCCGATCCTAGGTCCCCCCATATTGGCTTCCCTCCATCAGGTCCCTACTGGTGCCCCCCTAGGATTGCAATCTGCCCAATCCCCCTTCCCCATCGAATCCCCCTGCAAGGGTCCCCATCTCCCCCCTTCACTCCTGCTACGCCCCCTTGAGCCCCTCCTAGCCATCTCGATGTCCCTTTCGGGACTTCCCCCATTGGAGTGCGGATCCGAGCGGTCTAATGAAGAGGTTGAATCCAGTTCTCCATTCGGGCCTGATGAAGTCAGCCCCAAAATGACCAGTTGTAGGAATTTTTCCATAGAATTTGGCAGCAAACTCAAGAGAGGGCATCCCATCCTGGGTGATCAACGAACAAGGATCACTAAAGATGACATAGCTAATGGCTCCTAGGCAACTCTCTCTGACGTTGGCACGAGCTTCTCCAAGATGGATGCCATATGACCCAAACCCCCCACTTAGGCTAGGAAGGGGGGCAAGTGACCCCACAAGGTGTCAAATGGATCTCATCACTTGGAACATCAGGGGGCTCAATGGGGCCCCCAAGAAAAGGATCCTTGGATAGCTCCGTAGGGATCACCACCCATCCTTCATCCTCCTTCAAGAGACCAAAATAGATGACACTATTGCTCGATGCGTAGCCCAAGATACCTAGTGCAATTGCAAGTACCTGTACACCCCTATGGCTGGCACATTTGGGGGCTTAATATGCATGTGGGATCCCTGGTCTTACGATGGAAGGCTCATATCTTTATATCCTAGAATAATCAACATTCTGGTCCATTGCATGAAGTCAAATCACTCATGGATTTTGTCCAACGTCTACGCCCCCAACAACCCCATTGAGAAAGCAACCCTATGGGAGGAGATCAGCTCGATGAGAGAAGCCTTCACCCTCCTGCCCTAGATCCTGGCCAGGGACTTCAAAAATCCCATATTCCTCTCTAACAAAAGTAGGGGATCAACGGTTAGGACCAAAAGCATGGAGGAATTTGGAGCCTTTATCGCCCTCAATGAGCTCATGGACGTCAGCCTGAAAGGAGCCAAATTCACTTTGTCCAATAGAAGAGCAGGATCAAGCCATATTTAGGTTATATTGGATAGATTTTTCTTATCCAAGGAAGCCCTCCCAAGTTTTGCTGATGCCACCTTGTTGGCCCTTCCAAAAATTGGGTCTGATCACAGCCCCCTCCTCCTCGAAATCGAACATCACCCCTCCCTCAAGAGGCCTTTCCGGTTTGAGTCCATGTGGCTGTAGCACCCAAAATTTTGGGCCCAGGTTGGCCGCTGGTGGGCTCCCCTAGTCCCTGGATGCCCCACTAAACAAGTCTTTCACAAGATGATATAAATAGTAGCTCAAGGTTTGGAATAAGGAGGTGTTCGGGAACATCTTCAAAAACAAGTCGGTAGTTAAAGAAAAACTCGAAGGCCTCGAGTCCAGACTTCAAGCTGGATCTGAAGACCCGAGGCTCAGGGAAGAGGAACGCCTTGATCTCAGTGAGTATCATAACATCTTGGCCAGGGAAGAAAACATTTGGAGGCAAAAGTCAAGAGTCCTGTGGCTCCAATATGGTGATGCTAACACCAAATTATTCCATGTGTCGACCCTAAAAAATAGGGGTTCCAACAAAATTGATGAGTTGGTGGGCAGCGATAACAAAATCACCATAGAGGAATAGGACATCTGGGCTAAAGCCACCCACTTCTTCCAGGAGCTCCTAGGCGACATCCCAACCATGTCCCCAGAAGTGCCTGAATCCCTTCTAGAACATATCCCTTTTAATATCTCAGCCATGGCAAATGAGAAGCTTGTGAAACCCCTATATGACTCTGAAATCCATGTTGCCACATTCTTCATGAAGGCTGAGGCGGTCCCAGGCCTGGACAGGTTCCCCCTAGATTTTATCAGTATTTTTGGGACATCGTTGGGCAAGAATTCTATGCTGCCATTTAGGACTTGTAGACTGCCAGATCCATCCCCAGAGGTATCAATTCCACCTTCATAGCCCTGATCCCCAAAACCCAGGTAGCCAGATCCCTCTTGGACTTTTGACCCATCAGCCTGTGTAATGTCCTGTATAAAATCCTGACTAAATCCATGGCCTCCCGCCTTAAGGATATCCTTCCCCTAATTATTTCCCCCTGTCAGGGAATTTGAGTCAAAGGCAGGCTGATCATAGATGGTAGTCCTACAAAGCATCCCGATTTATTTCATGTATGTATTCAGAATCCCAGCCTCCATTACTACTCACATCAAACAAATTCAAAAGCGCTTTCACTGGTCGGGCAGCGAAGACAAGAAAATGATTCCCATGGTTTCCTAGTCCCTAGTCTACCGCCCCAAAGGTGAGGAAGGGATCGGGCTCATATGGGTGGTTCTCATGAACAAGGCACTCTTGTCCAAACATGCCTAGAAAGTGCACACCAATACCCTTGAAGAGTGGGTCAACATTTTCTGCAAAAAGTACTATCATAACCACCACTTCCTCAGTGAATCTCAGCCCAGAGATGGATCAGCCTTTTGGAAGTCCCTGACCTCCACCCAAGACATTATCTGGAAAGGGACCAGATGGATTCTTGGGGATGAAGACAAGATCAACTTCTGGGAAGACCGGTGGATCCATGACGAGGCCCTAATTGCTGACAGTGAGCTTCTCATCCTTAAACCAAGGCTTGCAGACCGAGGTCCTAGAGTGTCAGCCTATATTTCTTAGAACCAGGGGTGGGCTACCTGGAAACCTATTTTGAATCCCAGGCACCCGCTTCAAGCTGCCAGGCTTCAGTGCCTCCTCAAGGTGACTGTCATATTGTCCTTCAGAGGTAATGAAATATGCATTTGGCATGGCACTCCCAGTGGCATATTTTTTGTCAAATATGCGTACAACTTCCAAAGGGTCCCTGATGAGGCCACCTTCCTAACCCGCCAAGTGTGGGCCAAGAAGCTGATCCCCAAAATTAGCCACTTCATTTGGGTGGTCATCCAAAACAAGATCCTGAAGATCGAGAATCTGATCAATAGGGGATTCCAGATCTTGAATAGGTGTTTCCTTTGCTGCAGCACCTAGGAATCAACTAACCATGTCTGTATTAGTTGTCCCTTTTCTTTCGAAGTTCTGGGCCTCATCATTTCCTAGTTCTCTATCCAAATGGTGGCCCCTAATTCCATTTATGATTTCCTATCCTAGTGTCCCAACCCCTTTGCCCATCCTTTCATCCGCCTCCTCTGGGGCTCCTGTCTCCCCCATATGCTATGGTAAATATGGCTTGAGCACAACAGTAGAGCCTTCTCCTCCCTAGCCTGCACCCCCCGATGGATAGCAACCAATGTGATGACCTTTGCCCTTGAGAATTACTGCTCCATACCCTTGACCAAGGTGCCTTGGTGATCAGGAGAGGCCACCCTCCTATCCACCCTTGAAATCCAGCTTCCCTCCCCAATCTCCCCCCCCGCCCACTGCAATCGTTCATTGACTAAGTGGGCTACCCCCCCGGCTGGCTTAAGCTTAATTTTGATGGTGCCTCTAAAGGTAATCCTGGGCCCTCTGGTGTGGGTGGGGTCATCCAATACTATTATGGGGCCCTGATCGTAGAGTTTTCTACCCCATTGGGCACTCAGACTAATAATTTTTCTGAAGCAGCAGCTCTTCTTAGCGGGATTTCCACCCTCAGGGAGTCACACCCAAAAGTCATCATTGAGGGCGATTCTCAAGTTATCATCAAAGTAGCCTGTAGCCCGAGAAACTTCTCTTGGCATCTTCACAACTCCATCCAGGAAGCCCTCTCCATCCTCCAGGGTTTTGTCGACCACACCTTTCAGCACATGTATAGGGAAGGCAACAGGGCTGCTGACTTCATAGCAAATCATGCCATCTCAGCTGAAGACTTCACCACCTGGACTTCGAAATTTCTTGCAACTTTGGTCCAAATCACATTTCAATATTATCTCAACCATGACCAGGACCCTGGTGCATAGCCTACCCCGAGGTAGGGCCCTGAAGTTTCTCTGTTGTGTTTTCCAAAGGCCAAGGGATCCATTCCCCTATGGCGTCACGTTGGCTGATTATCTTGTCTGTGAGTGGGTCTTTCAGATCCCCCTCATGGGGCCAAGTGTATTCTACCTCGTTAGGTGGTTGCTATTCCTCGTTGGTAGCTCTGGTAGTTCCAAGATAGAGTGCACGTCGATCCTTCCTGACTCTTCCACCTCGAACATTGTGTCGTCAAATCCCTGAGTTGCGTCAACTCGTCTGTAGTCAGGGATCCAATTGCCACGTCGAGAAGGGCCCTGATAGAAAAATTTTGAAACTTGTTGCCAGAGTCGACACTGGCCTCGGTGGGCTCTAGGGCCTCTATTTTGGCATTTTTGGTGCTTCCAGCAGCCCGGCTGCTGCCAAGGAATGGGCCTTTGCGAGTGGCACCAAGATTCAGGGCCCCACTTGGGCCCTAGGCCAGAGTCCTACACTTTCAGGTGGGCCTGCGTCGCTTCAGGGTAGGGGAGCCTTCGGGGGAGGGGGTCTCCTTGAAAATGGAAGTTGCAGGGGAAGCAGCAGGAGAGTTAGCTGCTCCAAGGAGGGGGACAGAAGAGAGGGGAGGGATGCAGTGGAGCTATGACTGATTGCCAAGGGAATTCTTGTGGGAGGGCCATGAGGCCTTGGTGGGAGGGCCGAGAGTGGCTTCTATGAGCACGATCGATGGACAAGCCCAGGGAGTACAGGAGGAATTAAGTGGTTCTGACCAAAGTGGCCCCCCAAAGGTGATTGAAGTATCTCAGGTGAAATCTAAACAGTCACTAGTTTGGATCATCGTAGGTAATATACTACATTACCGAGATGATGGCCTCATTGAACGGGGCCGAGAGATTGGAGTGGAACAGATTCACCTTGTCCCACTGCTACTTCGGGAAGTGGGACAACTCCTCCTCCCAATTATGCTTATCCCACCTAACTACTCTACCTTTTTCCTCATGGTGAAGGCCTATAACTTCCATCAAGAATTATTTGGTTACTTTAAAGTGTAGGCCCTTCACCATGACCTTGCTGTCATTCCAAGAGTCTAGAAATCTTTGGGTGATTTTGTCATCAACTCCTACAAATTTGCTAAAAAAGAGGGTAAACTTTTTGGCATTGGCGAAAAGTCTGGCCGACTCGCTCATCTCGAGCGTGGATGGCTCAAGGAAGAAAATTTTTCTTGCCATGGAGATTGAACTATCAGCCCAGGGATAGGGGAAATAGATGAGATAGGGTAGACCAGACCAGAGATGCGGGGACAAGGAAAGAGGAAGCAAACAAGTCTAAGGGAGGGCTCGATGTGCGATAGATTTAAAACCTTGCATGGGGCCATAAAGGGGGGAAGCCGTCGGCATCAAGAATGAGCACTCGGGGCCGGTAGAGACACGAGGGAGGAGGGGTTGAGGGGGCATGACTGACTACTGCCATGCAGGGTGAGGGAGAGGGACCACTACCAGTGTGCTAGGTGGACCGGGGGGGAGCTAGATTCCAAGGGTGGAGATGAGGGTGGCCTCACCCAGCTATCGGGGTGCCTCGATCAGGGGGATGGAGTGGGAGTTCTCAAGGGCAAAGGTCACCGCCTTGGTCGCTATCCATAGGGGGAAGTGGGCCAGGGAGGAGAATGCTCTATTTTTATGCTCAAGCTAGAGTTGACAAAGCATATGAGTAAGGGAGAAGCCCTAGAGGAAGTAGATGAAAGGATGGGCAAAGGGATTGGGCCACTAGGATAGGAGATCAGAGATGGAGTTGGGGGCCACCCACTAGATGGGGCCCAGAACTTCATAAGAAAAGGGACAACTCATAAAGAGGTGATTAGTGGACTCCCAGGAAGCACACTATAGGAAGCATCTATTCGGGATATTAAAGGCCCTCCTGATAAGATTCTCGATCGTTAGGATCTTGTTTTGGATGGCCACCCAAACGAAGTGGCTAATTTTGGGGATCAGATTTTTGACCCACACCTATCGGGTCAAAAATGTGGCCTCATCAAGGACTCTTAGAAGGTTGTACATAGATTTGAAAGAGAAGACACCACTAGGAGTACCATGCCAAATGCATATGTCCTCCATTGCCTCTCACATCAAAAAAATTTAGAAGTGCTTTCTCTGGTCGGCCAGCAAAGAAAAGAAGAGGATTCCCCTGGTTTACTAGTCCTTGGTCTGCCGCCCAAAAGGTGAGGGAGGGATCAGGCTCAGACGAGTGGTCCTCATGAATAAGACCCTCTTTTCCAAACATGCCTGGAAGGTGCACACCAATACCTTTGATGAGTGGGTCAGCATCATCCACAAAAAGTACTATCATAACCACCCCTTCCTCTGTGAATCTCAGCCTAGAGATGGATCAACCTTTTGGAAGTCCCTGACCTCCACCCAAGACATTGTTCGAAAAGGGACCAAATGGATTATTTAGGATGAAGACAAGATCAACTTTTGGGAAGACCGATGGATCCATGACGAGGCCTTGATTGCTGACAGTGAGCTTCTCATCCTCAAACCAGGGCTTGTAGATCGAGGGCCTAGAGTGTCAGCCTATATTTCCCAGAACCAGGGGCAGGCTACCTAGAAACCTATCTTCAATCCCAGGCACCCGCTTCAAGCTACTAGGCTTCAATGCCTCCTCAAGGTGACTGTCATCCCATCCCTTAGAGGTAATGACAGATGCATTTGGCATGGCATTCCCAGTGGCGTATTTTCTATCAAATCTACGTACAACTTCCAAAGGGTCCCTGATGAGGTCACCTTCCTGACCCGCAAAGTGTGTGCCAAGAAGTTGATCCCAAAAATCAACCACTTTGTTTGGGTGGCCATCCAAAACAAGATCCCGACGATCAAGAATATGATCAAGAGGGGCTTCTAGATCCTTAATAGGTGCTTCCTTTGTTGCGGTGCCTAGGAATCCACTAACAACCTCTTTATTAGCTGTCCCTTTTCTTTCGAATTTCTAGGCCTCATCCTTTCTCAATTCTCTATCCAGTGGGTGGCCCCCAATTCCTTTTCTAATATCCTATCCTAGTGGCCCCCAATTCCTTTTCTAATATCACATCCTATGGGGCTCTTGTCTCCCCCATATGCTATGGCAAATTTGGCTTGAGCGCAACAGTAGAGCCTTATCCTCCCTGGACTGTTCCCCCCCAGTGGATAGCAACCAAGGCGGTGAACTTTGCCCTCAAGAATTCCCACTCCATCCCCTTAACCGAGGCACCCTGGTAGTTGGGTGAGGCCACCCTCCTATCCACCCTTGGAATCTAGATTCACCCCCCGGTCCCCCCCCCGCACCCTCCCATCGTTCATTGACTAAGTGGGCTGCCCCCCCAGTTGGCTTAAGCTTAATTTTGATGACGCATTTAAAGGTAATCCCGGGCCCTCTAGGGTAGGTGGGGTCATCCGAGACTATCATGGGGCCCTGATCATAGCATTTGCTGCCCCACTGGGCACTCAGACTAATAATTTTGTCGAAGCAGCAGCTCTGCTTAGTGAGATTTTTGCCCTTAGGGAGTCACCTCCAAAATTCATCATTGAGGGTGATTCTCAAGTTATCATAAAAGTAGCCCATATCCTGGGAAACTTCTCCTAGCATCTTCACAACTCCATCCGGGAAGCCCTCTCCATCCTCCAGGGTTTCTTCGACCACACCTTTTAGCATATGTATAGGGAAGGCAACAGGGCTGCTGACTTCATGGCAAATCATGCCATCTCAGCCGAAGACTTCACCACCTGGACTTCGAACATTCCTATAGCTCTGGTCCAATTCACATCTCAAGATTATCCCAACAATGACCAAGACACTGGTGCATAGCCTGCCCCGAGGTGGGGCCCCAAAGTTTCTCTTCCATGTTTTCCAAAGGCTAAGGGATCCCTTCCCTTGTTGTGCCACATCAACTGATTATCTTGTCCACGAGTGGGTCATTCAGATCCCCCTCATGGGGCCAAGTGTCTTCTACCTCATTAAGCGGTTACGATGCCATGTTGGCAGCTCTGGAATTTCCAAGATAGAGTGCACGTTGGTCCTTCCCAGCTCTTCTGCATTGAACATTGCGTCATTAGATCCTCGAACTATGTTAGCTCGCCTGCGGCCCTATCCCATGTAGTACCCTCAAGGCAATCCCCTGATTAGTGTGTGCCACCTGGTGTGTTGGTAGTGACCCCTCTCCCCATCCCCGCATGGTAGTAGTCAGCCATGCCCCCTCAGGCCCCCATCCCTCGTGTCACTTCTGGCCCTGAGTGCTCATTCCCAACGTCGATGGCTTCCCCATTTCATGGCCCCATGCAAGGTTTTAAATTATTCGCATGCCGAGCCCTCTCGTAGTCCTATTTTCTTCTCCCTTTCCTTGTCCCTACATTCCTGCTCTGGTTTCTCCTATTTCCCCTATCCTTGGGCTGTAAATTTTATTTTCATTGTGAAAAAACCTATCTTCCTTGAGCCATCCTCGCTCGGGTTGAGCGAGTCTGCTAGAATTTTTGCCAATGCCAAAAAGTTTACCCCCTTTTTCAACAAATTTGCAAGAGCTGACGATGAAATCACCTAGAGCTTTCTAGACTCCTGGAATGAAGGCAAGGTCATGATGAAGGGCCTACACTTTAAAGTTACCAAGGAATTCCTTATGGAAGTCATAGGCCTGCACCACGAAGAAAAAGGTAGAGTGGTCAGGCGAGACAAGCATAATTGGGAGGAGAAGTTGTCCCGCTTACTGGAGTAGTAGTGGGACAAGGCGAATCTATTTTGTTCCAATCTCCTGACCCCCTTCGACAAGGCCATCATCCTGGTAATGCAGTACATTACCTGCGATGATCCGGACCAGCGGTTGTTTTGTTTTCATCTGAGTTACTTCAATCACCTTTAGGGGGCCACTCTGGTCAGCACCCCTCATTTCTTCTTGTATTCCTTGGGCCTGTCCATCGATCGCGCCCATAGAAGCAACTCCCAACCCTCACACCAAGGCCTCATGGTCATCCTATATAGGCATGCACTTGCCAATCAGACTCACCTCCATCGCATCCCTCCCCTATCATCTACCCTCCCCCATGAAGAGGCTAACTCTCCCGCTGGCTCCCCTGCAACCACCATTTCCAAGGAGACCCCCTCCCTCGAAGGCTTTCCTACCTCAAAGTAGCGCAGGATGAACTGAAAGTGCAGAACTCCAGACCAGGGCCCAGGGGGGACCCCGAATCCCGGTGCCTCTTGCAAAGGCCCATTCCCTGGCAGTAACCAGGCTGTTGGCAGCACCAAAAAATCCAAAATAGAGGCCTCAAAGCCCATCGAGGTCAGCTCCAACACCGGTAGCAAGCTATAGAATTTGGCCATAAGGGTCCTTCTCGACATGTCGATTGGCTCCATTAATGTAGCTGCCCAAGCAGCCTCCTCTACTGCCAAGGCCCTGGATGAGCTCTGTTGCAAGCTGGGTGATAGCCCTAATAGAGAGTAACATTGACATGGGTGGACGAGCCCGCCCAGGCCTGGCTCAGGCTACAGGGCCCACCAGACCATTGGTAGTTTGTTTGTTTCTAGCGGTTGCCATGTTTCAGTTGTTCCTATTTTTTGATGGCCTCAGGCCAGGTTTTGATGTTATTTGTCCTAGGCAATGATCCAGGGCCCAGGGCCCTAGATCGTACAAAAAAGATCGACAAGGACACAAAACATTAAAACTTTGCCTGAGGCCACCAAAAACTAGAAACAACCAAAACACGACAACCGCCTAAAATGTAGAAACAGATTGCCATTGCTCTGGTGGGCCCTGCGGATGGGCCAGTCCAGGGCGGGGCTCAGCCAGCTAGGTCGTCGTTACTCCCTATTAGGGCTATCACCCAGTTGCGTCAGAGCTCAGCCAGGGCATTGGCTTAAGAGGAGGTCGCTTGGGCAACTGCAGTTAGGGATCTAATTGCCGCATCGAGAAGGGCCCTAATAGACAAATTTTGTAACTTGTTTTTGGAGTCGACACTGGCCTCGATGGGCTCTACGACCTCTATTTTGGCTTTTTTGGTGCTGCCAACAGCTCGGATGCTACCAGGGAATGGGCCTTTGTGAGTAGCACCAGGATTTTGGGCCCCACTTGGGCCTTGGTCCAGAGTCCTGCACTTTCGGGTGGGTCTACACTGCTTCGAGGTTAGGGAGCCTTCGGGGGAGGGGTTCTCCTTGGAAATGGAAGCTACGGGAGAGGTAGCGGGAGAGTTAGCCACTCCAAGGGGGGGATAGAAGAGAGGGGAGGGATGTGGTGGAGCTGCGACTGATTTCCAAGGGCATGCCTATATAGGACGGCCATGAGGCCTTGGTGGGAGGGCCGAGAGTGGCTTCTACGAGCGCGGTCGATGGACAGGCCCAGGGAGTACAGGAGGAATCGAGGGGTGCTAACCAAAGTGGCCCCCCAAAGGTGATTGAAGTAGATCAGGTGAAATCTAAACAGTCACTGATCTGGATCATCATAGGTAATATATTGCATTATCAGGATGATGGCCTCATCGAACACGGTCAAGAGATTGGAGCAGAACAGATTCAACTTGTCCCACTGCTACTATGGGAAGCGGGACAACTCCTCCTCCCAATTATGCTTATCCTGCCTAACTATTTGTAGGCACCAGGGCCCCTGGGCCCCGGATTGGTCCCCAAGGGCACAGTCCTGGTCTACTATAACATTGAAATATAGCTACGAGTACTTATGTAACTAAGGTTTGGGGGACTTTAAAAAAAAACCCGCTGTAAATATTATTGTTACTTATAAAAAAAAAAAACACATTTGAGTAGTAGGTGGCACACGTTAAATTGTGTATTTTCCTCAAATAATTCAATATGGTTTTAGAAGACCATAACAATATAATGGGACACAATAAATATGTATAATGTATTTCACTCATTCAATTGATTGCAAGTGAGACTGATCTATTCTCTATATATACTAGCATTCTTTATGCCTTAGTTATACACCAAGAATGTCCCTAGCCACTGATCTATTCTCTATATATAATATCTACTAGCATTTTTTTACACCTTAGCTATATACCAATAATGTCCCTAGCTAATGGTATGGTATTAGGATCTAGTCCCTAACCAATGGTATGGTATTAGGATCTAGTCCCTAACCAATGGTATGGTATTAAGATATATTCCCCTAAAATTTTGGGATTTATGCCTCAATATTAGCCTCACATAAAAATAACAAAAGTTTTATAAAAAAAATTATGACTTTGAACTTGATGTTAAAACCTATTAAAACTATATTATTAAAACTCTTAGGTATCTGAGGGTTTATACTAGA
Organism: Wollemia nobilis; assembly: GCA_028583015.1. Classification (NCBI taxonomy): domain Eukaryota; kingdom Viridiplantae; phylum Streptophyta; class Pinopsida; order Araucariales; family Araucariaceae; genus Wollemia; species Wollemia nobilis. Next base: position 588,671 of record JAQPPZ010003675.1, read on the forward strand.
GAATAACAACATTAAAATTTTGGATGGCGGGAGTAGGAGCTGGAGCAGGAGCAGGAGATGGAGCGGGCACAGGACTGGGGACAAGTTCAGATAAGGGCGTAGGTTGCTTGGTGGGATTGGGATCAGGGTCAGGATCGAGAATGTCAGGGCCCAGCCCTGGACTAGAAAGATCCTCTACGGGGCTGCAAGATGGCTCTGCACATGCACTAAATAGTGGCCTAGCCTCGATGTCAGTGCCAGCCTCAAGAAGAAGCCCCTTGATCTTGGGCAGGGCACTGCCCTAGGAGGTCCCAAATCCTCCTATCAGCAGATCTTGGCAGGCTCCAAGGCCCCTTCTTAGGACTTGGGCCATGGGATTTCCCTTGAGGGCACCCACATTTCTATCCATGAGGAGGTCTACTCCTCCCTAGTCGCTGGATCCTCTACCTCCCTGTTAGGGAAGTTCTTGGGTGGGCACCCAGACATGGAAACCATCCAAAGATGGGCAGATACCAAATGGAGGGTTTCTGGGCACATCCAAATGGTTGCCCTGACCAAAGGATTCTTCATCATCAAGCTTAATAACAGCGAGGATGCCAAAAATATTCTATCGGGTGGGCCCTGGTTTTTGGGATGCCAAAGCCTCTTCCTCAGATGTTATGGAGCTAACTTCCAACCCAACACCCAAAGCATCAAATTCTCCCCGATATAGGTTTGTCTCCCAGACCTTACCTTCCACCTGTGGCATGAAGATGTCCTAAGACTCATTTCTCAGTTGGTCGAGCACCTGGTGGCATTTGAACCCGCTACCAAGGTAGGATCCTGAATGGTGCATGCCATATTCTGTGTTAATGCCAACCTTGAATCTGATATCCCTTCTTCGGTAACCATCTCTTATGGGTCCTTCTTCTGGCACCAGTCCTTGGTCTACAAAAAAAAACCTGCTTTTTGCCCAACCTACTGCACTCAGGGTCACCTCTCCCACCAATGCCTAGTATCCAGAAAGGCTGATGGCCCTAACCCCAAACCCCCTTCCTGACCAAGCTGGGCCCCATCCCGTGGGCCCCCTCATGATGGCCACAGATCCTAGGCCTAGACCAATAAGGAGGCCCCTTCCTCGGACCCAAAGGACTCTCATGTGGACCCTAGTCTAGAGGCTGATGTTCCCCAGGTTTCCCCTTCTATTGCTCCCACCCTTGGGTCACCTTTCGGGGCCCTGATCCCATGTCCCCCCATCTTGGCTTCCCTCCATCAGGCCCCTGCTAGTGACCCCCCAAGGCTTGCGATCAGCCTAGGCCCCCTTCCTTGTTGGGGTCCCCGTCTCCCCCTCACTCCCGCTACCCCCCTTGAACCCATCTCGGCCATCCCGATGTCCCTTTTGGGGCTACCCTCCTTTGATTGTGGATCCAAGTAGTCTGATGAAGAGGTTGAAGAGGTTGAAGCCAGTTCTCCATCCGATCCCGATGAAGTCAGCCCTAAAATGACCCATAGCAAGAATTTTACCATAGACTTTGGCAGCAAACTCAAGAGACGGAGGACCACCCTAGGCGATCAGTGGACAAGGATCACTGAAGATGACATAGCTAATGGCTCCCAGGAAACTCTCTCTAACATTGGTGCGAGCTTCTCCAAGATGGATGCCATCTGACCCAAACCCCCCGCTCAGGCCGGGAAGGGGGGCAAGCGACCCCATAAGGGTGTCAAATGAAGCTCATCACCTAGAACATTAGGGGGCAAGGGGGGCCCCAAGAAAAGGATCCTCGTCCAGCTCTGTAGGGATCATCTCCCATCCTTCATCCTCATTTAGGAGACCAAAATAGATGACACTGCTTCTTGGTGCATAGCCCAAGCTACCTGGTGCAATTGTGAGTCCCTGTCCACCCCTGCGGCTGGCTCAGCCGAGGGCTTACTATGCATGTGGGATCCCCAGTATTATGAGGGAAGGCTCATATCTTCGTCTCCCAAAATAATCAACATTATGGTCCATTGCATGAAGTCAAAGCGCTCATGGATTTTTTCCAACATCTACACCCCCAACAGCCCCGTTGAGAAAGTCGCCTTATGGGAGGAGATTAGCTCGATGAGAGAAGCCTTTGCCCCCTACCCTGGATCCTAGATGGGGACTTCAACAGTCCCCTGTTCCTCTCTAACAAAATTGGGGACTCAATGGTTAGGAAAAAGCATGGAGGATTTTGGAACCTTTACCGCCTTCAACGAGCTCATGGACATCAACCTGAAAGGAGCCATATGCACTTGGTCCAATAGAAGAGTGGGAGCAAGCCATATTCAGGTTATATTGGATAGAGTTTTCTTATCCAAGGAAGCCCTCCCCATTTTTTCTGATGCCACCTTGTTGGCCCTTCCCAAAATCAGGTCTGATTATAACCCCCTCCTCAAAATTGAACATCGCCTCTCCCCTAAGAGGTCTTTTTGGTTCAAGCCCATGTGGCTGTAGCACCCTAAATTCCAGGCCCAGGTTGGTCACTGGTGGGCTCCCCCAGTCCCTGGAAACCTCTCTGAAAAAATATTTCACAACCTGAGATGCCTCAAAGAGCAGCTCAATGTTTGGAATAAGGAGGTGTTTAGGAAAATCTTCGAAAACAAGGAAAAAGTTAAATAAAAACTCGAAGGCCTCAAGTCCAGACTTCAAGTAGGCTCCCAAGACCTGGGGCTCAGGGAAGAGGAACACCTTGCTCTCAGTGAGTATCATAACATTCTAGCCAGGGAAGAAAAATTTTGGAGGCAGAAGTCGAGAGTCCTGTGGCTCCAATATGGCAATGTAAATACCAAGTTCTTCCATGCATTGACCCTCAAAAACAGGGGTTCCAATAGAAATGCTGAGTTGGTGGGTAGCAATAGCAGAATCATCATGGAGATACAGGACATCCGGGCTGAAGCCACCGACTTCTTCCAGGAGCTCCTGAGCGACAACCCACCCATGTCCCTAGAAGCGGCTGAATCCCTTCTAGAACATATCCCTTCTTCTATCTTGGCCATGGCAAATGAGAAGCTTATGCAACCCCTGTCTGACTCTGAAATCCATGCTGCCACCTTCTCCATGAAGGCTGAGGTGGCCCTGGGCCTAGACAGGTTTCCCCCTAGATTTTATCAATCTTTCTAGGACATCGATGGGCAAGAAGTCTGTGCTACCATCCGGGACTTACAACCAGATCCATACCCATAGGTATCAATTCCACCTTCATAGCCCTGATCCCCAAAACCCAAGTAGCAAGATCCATCTCGGACATTCGCCCCATCAGCCTGTGCAATGTCCTATATAAAATCTTGACTAAATCCATGGCCTCCCGCCTCAAGGATATCCTTCCATTGATTATTTCCCCTTGTCAGGGAAGTTCAATCAAAGGCAGGCTGATCACTGATGGTGTCATTATCATGCACGAGGCCATTCACTCAGCTACCCTTTCCAAAAAGGCCCACTTTCTACTCAAGCTGGACATGAATAAGGCCTTTGACAGAGTTGACTAGGGTTTCATGTCCAAGGTCCTCCTTAAATTTGGGTTTCACCCCTCCTGGGTATAGCTCATCAGCAACTACGTGTCCTCCCCCTGGTTCTCTATCCTTGTCAATGGATCCCTTACCGGGTTCTTCCATAGTTTCCAGAGGCCTCTACTAAGGTGACCCCCTATCCCTGATCCTTTTCATTATCCTGGCTGAGGCCCTAGGGTGTACCATCTCAAGCACTGTGACCAACGGTCTCATTTAGAGCATCAGGCCTGCACCAGGCCTACCCCCTGTGTCCCATCAATAGTTCATGGATGATGCCATCATAGCCACCTCAGCCTCGATCCCTCAAGCCAAGGACCTAAAGCATATATTGACCCTGTATGAGGAGGCGGCTAGGCAGAAAATCAATTTCCAAAAAAGCAAGATCTTTTTCATCCACACCCCCTTGGCTAGGCAAATCAAAATCGGGCGGATCTTGGGCTACTCCCCAGTCTCCTTTCCCTCCTCCTACCTCAGGCTTCCCCTATTCACAGGTCCATCCTCCAAGACCCTATGGAGTGGGGTGATTGAGTGGATTCAGAGGAAGTTGGCCCCCTAGGAAGGACATCTCCTATCGTAGGCTGGCAGAGCCACCCTCTTGGAAGTAGTCCTACAAAGCAACCCGATTTATTTCATGTTTATCTTCAGAATCCAGGCCTCCATTGCTACTCACATCAAACAAATTTAGAAGCACTTTCTCTAGTCGAGCAACAAATAAAAGAAGAGGATTCCTCTAGTTTCCTGGTCCCTGGTCTGCCGCCACAAAGGTGAGGGAGGGATTAGGCTCAGATAGGTGGTCCTCATGAACAAGGCCCTCTTGTATAAACACATCTAGAAGGTGCACACCAATACCCCTGATGAGTGGGTCAGCATCATCCATAAAAAGTACTATTATAACCACCCCTTCCTCAATGAATCTTAGCCTAGATATGGATCAGCCTTTTGGAAGTCCCTAACCTCCACCCAAGACATTGTCTGGAAAGGGACCAGATGGATTCTAGGGGACAAAGACAAGATCGACTTCTAGGAAGACCGGTGGATCCATGACGAGCCCCTGATTGCTAACAATGAGCTTCTCATCCTCAAACCAAGGCTTGCAGACTGAGGGCCCAGAGTGTCAGCCTATATTTCCTAGAAGCAGGGGTGGGCTACCTGGAAACCTATCCTGAATCCCAAGCATCCACTTCAAGCTGCCAGGCTTCAGTGCCTCCTCAAGGTGACTGTCATCCTATCCTCCGGAGGTAATGACAGATGCATTTGGCATGGCACTCCCAATGGCATCTTTTCTGTCAAATCTATGTACAACTTCCAAAGGGTCCCTAATGAGGCCACCTTCCCGACCTGCAAAGTGTGGGCCAAGAATCTGATCTCCAAAATCAACCACTTTGTTTGGGCGGCCATCCAAAACAAGATCATGACGATCGAGAATTTGATCAAGAGGGGCTTCTAGAAGCCGAATAGGTGCTTCCTTTGCTGCGGTGCCTGGGAATTCACTAACCACCTCTTTATCAGCTATCCCTTTTCTTTCAAAGTTCTGGGCCTCATCCTTTACCAATTCTTTATCAAGTGGGTGGCCCCCAATTCCATTTCTAATATCCTATCCCAGTGGCCCAACCCCTTTTCCCATCCTTTCATCTACATCCTCTAGGGCTCCTGTCTCCCCCATATGCTATGGCAAATATGGCTTGAGCGCAACAGCAGAGCCTTCTCGTTCCTGGCACATACCTCCCAATGGATAGCGACCAAGGTGGTGACCTTTGCCCTCAAGAATTTCTTCTCCATCCCCTTGACTGAGGCACCACGATGACTGGCCGAGGCCACCCTCGTATCCACCCTTGAAATCTAGATTCCTCCCTCGGTACCCCCCTGCCCCCTCCCATCGTTCATTGATGAAGTGGGCTGCCCCCCCCACCGACTGGCTTAAGCTTAATTTTTACGGTGCCTCTAAAGGTAATCATGGGCCCTCTCGGGTAGGTGGGGTCATCCGAGACTATCATGGGGCCTTGATCGTAGTGTTTTCTGCCCTGTTGGGCACTCAGACTAATAATTTTGCCGAAGCAGCAGCTCTGCTCAACGGGATTTTTGCCCTCAAGGAGTCACCCCCAAAAGTCATCATTGAGGGAAATTCTCAAGTTATCATCAAAGCAGCCTACAACCTAATAAACTGATCCTAGCATCTTCACAACTCCATCTGGGAAGCCCTCTCCATCCTCCAAGGTTTCCCCAACCATGCCTTTCAGCACATGTACAGGGAAGGCAACAGGGCCGCTGACTTCATGGCAAATCATGCCATCTCAGCTGAAGACTTCACCACCTGGAATTTGAAATTTCTTGTAGCTCTCCTGACCATGACCAGGACCCTAGTGCATAGCCTGATCCGAGGCAAGGCCCCAAAGTTTCTCTGTCATGTTTTCCAGAGGCCAGGGGATCCTTTCCCCTGTGGCGCCACGTTGGCTGATTATCTTGTTCACGAGTGGGTCATTCAGATCCCCCTTGCGGGGCCAAGTGTCTTCTACCTCATAAGGTGGTTATGGTGCCCCATTGGTAGCTCTAGTAGTTCCAAGACAAAGTGCATGTAAGTCCTTCCTGGATCTTCCCCCTTGCATGTTATGCCATCGAATCCCCAAGTTGTGTCAGCTCGCCTACAACCCTATCCCGTGTAGTACCCTCAAGGCAATCCCCTGATCAATGTGTGCCACCTGGCATGCTGGTAGTGGCCCATCTCCCCCTCCTTGCATGGAAGCAGTCAGCCATGCCCCCTCAGCCCCCCTCCCTAGTGCCACTTCTGGCCTCGAATGCTCATTCCCGACGTTGACGACTTCCCCCTTTCGTGGCCCCATGCAAGGTTTTAAATCTGTCGCACGCTGAGCCCTCCTGCATTCTTGCTCTAGTTTCCCTTGTTTCCCCTATCCCTAGGCTGTCAGTTCAATTTCCATGGTGAACAAACCTGTCTTCCTTGATCCATCCTCGCTCAAGCTGAGCGAGTCTGCCAGAATTTTTGCCAATGCCAAAAATTTTACCCCCTTTTTTAGCAAATTTGCAGGAGCTGACGATGAAATCACCCAGATATTTCTAGACTCCTAGAAATAAGGTGAGGTCACGATGAAGGGCTTGCACTTTAAAGTTACCAAGGAATTCCTGATGAAAGTCACAGGCCTACACCACAAAGAAAAAGGCAGAGTGGTAAGGCAAGAAAAGCATAATTGGGAGGAGGAGCTGTCCTGCTTCTCGGTCATGTAGTACATTACCTACAACGATCTGGACCAGTGGCTGTTCAGTTTTCATCTGAGTTACTCCAATCACCTTCGGGGGGCCACTCTGGTCAGCACCCCGAGATTCCTCCTATACTCCCTGGGCCTGTCCATCGACAGCGCTCGCAGAAGCCACTCTCGGCCCTCCCACCAAGGCCTCATGGCCGTCCTATATAGGCATGCCCTTGCTAATCAACCTCAGCTCCATCGTATCCCTCCCCTATCGTCTGCCCTCCCCCTTGAAGTGGCTAACTCTCCTATTGGCTCCCCTGTAGTCTCCATTTCCAAGGAGACCCTCTCCCCCGAAGTCTCCCCTACCACAAAGTAACGTAGGCCTACACAAAAGTATAGAACTCTGGCCCAGGGCCCAGGCGGGACCCTGAATCTCGATGCCACTCACAAAGGCCCGTTCCTTGGAAGCAGTCGGGCTTATGGAAACACCAAAAAAGCCAAAATAGAGGCCTCGGAGCCCACCAAGGTCAGCTTTGAGTCCGGTAGCAAGCTGAAAAATTTAGCCATCAAGGTCCTTCTCGACACATTGCAAGCTCTGGATGAGCTCTGCCGCAAGCTGGGTGATAGCCCTGATAGAGAGTAACATTGACCTGGGCAGGCGGGCCTACCCTGGCCTGGCTCAGGCTGTAGGGCCCACCAGACCATTGGCAGTCTGTTTGTTTTTGGCAGTTGTCGTGTTTCGGCTGTTCCTATTTTTTGATGGCCTCAGGCCATGTTTTGATGTTATTTGTCCTAGGCATTTTTTGTAGGCTTCAGGGCCCTAAGCCCTGGACCATTGCCCATGGGCACTGCCCCGGTTTTTTCTCTTATTTCCAGCCTCGGATTTTGATGTAACTAAGGTTTTGGGATCCTTCTCTAAAAAAACCACTGTAAATATACTGTTACTTATATAAAAAAAAAACTCTTAGGTATCTTATTAAAACTCTTAGGTGAAAATGAACTCAAGGAAAAACTCAAAGATACAGTAAGATCATGCAATGTATATTTTAATTTTAATTTTATTTTTTTGATAAGTAACGATATATTTACAACGGTTTTTTTAGAGAAGTATCCCAAAACCTTAGTTACATCAGAAGCTGAGGCTGAAAATATGAGAAAAATCGAGGCTGCGCCCATGGGCAATGATCCGAGGCACGGGGCCCTAGAGCCTATAAAAAAGATAGACTAGGACACAAAAAATCAAAACTTGGCACGAGGCCACCAAAAACCAGAAACATCCAAAACACGACAACCTAAAATGCAAAAACAGACCGCCATTGCTCCAGTGGGCCCTACGGCCGGGCCAGTCCAAGGTGGGGCCCAGCCAGCCAGGTCATCGTTATTCCCTATCAAGGCTATCACCTAGCCTGCTTCGGAGCTCGGCCAGGGCATTGGCTATAGAGGAGGCCGCTTGGGCAGCCATAGTTAGGGATCCAATTGCAGCGTCGATAAGGGCCCTGATTACCAAATTTTACAACTTGTTGCCAGAGTCGGCACTGGCCTTGGTGGGCTCTGGGGCCTCTATTTTGGCTTTTTTGGTGCTGTTAGCAGCCTGGCTGCTACCAGGGAATGGGCCTTTATGAGCAGCACTAGGAGTCGGGGCCCCACCTTGGCCCTAGGCCGAAGTCCTACACTTCTAGGTGGGCCTGTCGGGGTAGGGAAGCCTTCGGGGGATGGGGTCTCCTTGGAAATGGAAGCTACAGGGGAGGCAACGGGAGAGTTAGCTGCTCCAAGGGGGGGACAGAAGAGAGGGGAGGGATGCGGTGGAGCTACGACTAATTTCCAAGGGCATGCTTGTACAGGACGACCATGAGGCCTTGGTGGGAGGGTTGAGAGTGGCTTCTACGAGTGTGGTCGATGGATAGGCCCAGGGAGTATAGGAGGAATCAAGGGATGCTAACCAAAGTGGCCCTCAAAGGTGATTGAAGTAGCTCAGGTGAATTTTGAATAGCCACTGGTCTGGATCGTCACAGGTAATATACTGCATTATGAGGATGATAGCCTCATCGAACGAGGCTTGGATATTGTAGCAGAATAGATTTGCCTTGTCCCACTGCTACTCTAGGAAGTGGGACAACACCTCCTCCCAATTATGCTTATCCTGCCTAACTACTCTACCTTTTTCCTTGTGGTGAAGGCCTGTAACTTCTGTCAAGAATTCTTTGGTTACTTTAAAGTGTAGGCTCTTCACCATGACCTCGTCGTCATTCCAAGAGTCCAGAAAGCTTTGAGCGATTTCATTGTCAACTCCTGCAAATCTATTGAAAAAGGGGGTAAACTTTTTGGCGTTGGTGAAAAGTCTGGCCGAATCGCTCAACTCGAGCATGGATGGCTCAAGGAAGATAGTTTTGCTTGCCATGGAGATCGAACTGTTAGCCTAGGGATAGGGGAAATAGGGGATACCAGACCAGAGATGCAGGGATAGGGAAAGGGGGAAGCAAACAAGTCTGTGGGAGGGCTTGGTGTGCGACAAATTTAAAATCTTGCATGGAGCTGTGAAGGGGTGAAGCCATCGACATCGAGAATGAGTGCTCGAGGTTGGTAGTGACACGAGGGGGGAGGGGTTGAGTGGGTGCGACTGACTACTACCATGCGAGGTGAGGCAGAGGGGCCACTGCTAGTGCGCCAGGTGGTGCAAATAGAGCAAGGGATCACCTTGAGTGTATTGCACGGGATAGGGTCATAGGCGAGCTGAAGCAGCTTAGGGATCTGACGATGCATTGATCAAGGAAAAAAGCCTAGAAAGGGCCGATGCACACTCTGTCTTGGAACTTCCAGAGCTACCAATAGAGAATCTCAAACAACGAACATGGTCGAAGACACTTGGCATCGCGAGGAGGATTTGGATGACCAACTTGTGAGTAGGAAATTCAATCAATGTGGCACCACAGGGGTAGGAATCCCCTGACCTCTGGAAATCATGGCGGTGGAACTTCAAGGCCCCGACTCGGGGCAGGATATGTACCAGGGTCCTCGACATTGCTGGAATAATCTTGTGACGTAATTTGGACCAGATATGTGGGAAAGTTTGAAGTCTAGGTGATGAAGTCTTTAGCTGAGATGGCATGGTTTGCCATGAAGTCAGAAACCTTGTTTCCTTCTCTGTACATGTGCTAAAAGACATGTTCAGGGAAATCCAAGATAATGGAGAGGACTTCCTAGATGGAATTGCGAAGATGCCAAGAGCAGTTTCATGGTATGTGGGCTGCTTTGATGATAACTTGGGAATCACCCTCAATGATGACTTTCGAGGGTGACTCCCTGAGGGCGGTAAGCCTGCTGAGCAGAGCTACTAATTTGGTGAAATTGTTAGTCTAAATTCCAAGCGAAGCAGGAAACATCATGATCAGGGCCTCATGATAGTCTCGAATGATGCCTCCCACCCCAGAGGGCCCAGGATTTACTTTAGATGCACGGTCAAAATTAAGCTTAAGCCATCTAGGGCGTAGGCCACCTAGTCAAAGAATGACGGGAGGGGGTAGGGGGGGACCGGGGGGGAGCTGTATTTTGAGGGTGGAGAGGAGGGTGGCCTCGCCCAACCGCCAAGGCACCTCGGTTAGGGGGATGGAGTGGGAGTTATCGAGGGCAAAGGTCACCACCTTGGTCACTATCCATAGGGAGGAGCAGGTTGGGGAGGAGAAGGCTCTGTTGTTATGCTCAAGCCAGGGTTGCCAAAGCATATGAAGAAGGCAGGAGCCCTAGAGGAAGCAGATGAAAGGATGGGCAAAGGGGTTGGGCCACTGGGATAGGAGATCAGAGATGGAGTTGGGAGCCACCCACTGGATGGAGAATTGGGAAAGGATGAGGCCCAAAACTTTAGAAGAAAAGGTGCAGCTGATAAATAGGTGATTAGTGGACTCCCAGGCAACACAGTAGAGGAAGAATTTATTCAAGATCTGAAAGCCCCTCCTAATCAGATTCTTGATCGTAAGGATCTTGTTTTGGATGGCTGCCCAAACGAAGTGGCTAATTTTGGGGATCAAAATTTTGACCCACACCTATCGAGTCAGAAAGGTGACCTCGTCAGGGACTCTTAAAAGGTTTTACGTAGATTTGACAGAGAAGATGCCACTAGGAGTACCATGCCAAATGCATCTGTCCTTTCCTTCAGAGGACGGGATGACAGTCACCTTGAGGAGGTGTTGAATCCTGGCAGCTTGGAGTGGGTGCCCGGGATTCAGGATGGGTTTCCATGTAGCCTGCCCCTGGTTCTGGGAAATGTAGGCTGACACTCTAGGCCATTGGTCTATAAGCCTTGGTCTGAGTACGAAAAGCTCTTTGTTAGCAGTCAGGGCATCGTCATGGATCCATTTGTCTTCCCAGAAGTTGATCTTGGCTTCGTCCTCGAGGATCCATATGGTCACTTTTCAGACAATGTCTTTGGTGGAGGTTAGGGACTTCCAAAATGCTGATCCATCCCAGGGCTAATATTCACTGAGGAAGGTGTGGTTATGATAGTACTTTCTAGGAACGATGCTAACCCACTCATCAGGAGTATTGGTGTGCACCTTCCAGGCATTTTTGGACAAGAGGGCTTTGTTCATGAGGGCCACCCATCTGATCTAGATCCCTCCCTCACCTTTGGGGCATCAAACCAGGGACCAG